>OZ012738.1:123682295-124282295 GCA_963859935.3 Lathyrus sativus | reverse complement strand
CTTCCTTTCCATTTTCCAACATTGTGGCGTTGTATCTGTATGGGATAGCCTTACTAGAAGTGTAAGGGATGGGTCCAGGCACGTTGATTACCAAAGGAGTAACAACCGGCTTTATGCTATTATAAACGATTTCGATACGCTCCACTTCCTTAAAGTGAGGCACTATAACACAAACTTCTTCGGCCCTTTCATCTGAAACTTCCTGATCATTATCTACCAAATAGCCTTCATCCATGTTGACGGAGGGTGAACCATGCGGGGGTAACGGATTAACCTGCACATTAGGGTCGGAATCCTTGAAGGATAAAATTCCACACTTAATGAGCCTCTGGACATCTGTTTTCATACCAAAACAACTCTCAATATCGTGTCCTGGAGCACCCTGATGGTAAGGACAAAACTTGTCAGCTCTATAAGAAGGAGGAGGATTTGCGGGAACCATGGGTGGAGCTTTTGTCTGAATATGACCCTTCTGGATCAAAGCTGGAAACAAATCAGCATACTTCATAGGAATAGGCTCAAAGTTTATCTTTCTATACACGCGACCCTGATTGTTGAATGGCCGATTCTGCTGAGAATACTGCGGATTTTGCTGAGGCTGTGGCTGTTTAGCATTGGGGGACTGAGATTGTTGATACGGCTGCGGATTTTGTTGAGGCTAATAAGTTGGAGCATTAAACACTGGTGATACTGCCGCAACTTGGTATGATGGTAAATACCTCCTTCTAAGTCTTCCTTCCTGTACGGCGTTCACCCCCTGTTCTTTTTTCTTCACAAAATCACTCCCATACTTCTTAGCATTATTAGGAGCACTCTCTTCCTTAGCCAATCTTCCTTCCGGACACCTTCCTCTAAACGCATTCCCATATTGACAATTTTAGTAAAGTCACTGGGTGCACTTTCTACCATTTTCTCATAAAAGAAAGGACCAAGGGTCTTCAGAAAAATCTTGGTCATCTCTTTTTCTTCTAGCGGTGGTGTGACTTGTGCGGCCAACTCGCGCCAACGTTGGGCATATTCCTTAAAATTCTCCTTATCTTTCTGTGTCATAGCTCTCAATTGATCTCGGTCGGGTGCCATATCCACATTATACTTATACTGCTTGACAAAGGCTCCCCCTAGATCATTGAAAGTTCGAATCTTCGCACTATCCAACCCCATATACCACTTGAGTGCAGCGCCTGTCAGACTATCTTAGAAATAGTGAATGAGCAGTTGATCATTATCAGTTTGGGCAGACATCTTTCTGGCATACATAATAAGATGACTCTGAGGGCAAGTATTCCCTTTGTACTTCTCAAAATCGGGAACCTTGAATTTTGGCGGAACCTTGACATTTGGAACCAAGCACAGCTCAGAAGCGCTCTTTTCAAACAAATCCTTCCCACGAAGAGCCTTCAACTCCTTTTGCATATCAGAAAATTGGTCTTGAAATCAATCCATCCTTTCTTCCAAACCCACAATTTTGGTCGGCGACCCCTGTAAAATTGGTTCATCCAGAATATACGGAACAACGTTCACATGTGGAGGTGCAATACTCATCACAGCAGTAACTGCAGGAGTAGCTTGGACATTGGTCACAACAGGGATCTCAGGCACAGACGGACGGTAGCCGACCGAAAATAAATTAGGAGACAACCCCCACGGGAACCCTTGAGGCATGTTATAGGTCACTTCGGCAACAGAAGACACCACTGGGATCGATGTTGATGTCACTTCAGAGATCACAGTCCTTTGAACATCTTGGTTGTTGAGTGCGGCTTGATTGGACAGAGCTTCCACTAGACCATTCAACCTCTCCAAACTTTCTTTCAGAATTGCAACTTCATCACGGAGCACCTTGTTCTCTTGTTCAAGCTGGTCCATATTTTGGCGTTGATTAGCTCGAGTATTGTATTGATGATTCAGCTTGTCTGTGGAGATGAAGCAAGAATGAGACCCTGGAATGAGAACAATGTTATGCTTATGCAAAAATGCAAATGAGTATGAAACTTCAAGAAACTCAAATTATCTTCGGTATTATAACCTTGGAAAAAAACTTATATATTTTGATATTAGAGAGGCATTACAAAGCAAAGTACTCTTTTAAGAGTTCATTACATTGAACCAAAAGCAAAAGAGAACTTGGAGATCTACTCCCTATGCTCCTTCTGTGCACGAAGTTCTTCTTCTAACTGGCTGACGCGTTCTTGCAATTCGGCCTTCTCACTGATAAGTCGATCAACACATTCTTTCCAAGCCACAGTAGCTGGGGGAACATCATCTTTGGTGACAGTTCCGGAAGAGGTGTGAGAGGAAAATAAATCCTCTCGCGCCATTTTCTTCTTTGCAAATTCTATCTCTGGCAGCTTCTGGGACTTCTCTTTCTCTACTTTGAGGGTGAAAAACTTGTTCCTCCAAGCGACTTTCAGTTTCCGAGCCTCATCCAAGACGGCCTTCAACTGATCTACTTCACTCACATCAAACCAATCCAGATCATGAAAATCCAATACCATAGGTTCATGGAAAGGGAACGGAATCTTGAGGCCGAGAGCCCTTTCTTGCACCCAATGTAGATATTCTTCAGAGACGACACAATTGGGGTATCCTAAAGTAGTCATCCCTTCCTTATTGACGTATCTCCATGCATAAATTATGACGGTCTTCAGGTCTAGATCTTCTCCTTCTTTGAGAAAGATCCCTTCCAACAGAGCTTGGTCAGGTATTTCGATCATGGGATGCCTAAATTGTCTGCGGGCAAAAGCGGGATTGTAACTTATGCATCCTTCTCTCCCAATGAGCGGTATGTTGGTGAATCCTCCGATGCTGGGAATCATACATATGAAGGTGAGATAATACTTAGAAGGGGGTTGAATAAGTTTGAAAGATTAAAAGTTAGAATTAAAACACAAGTATTTTTATCCTGGTTCGTTGAACTCAACTACTCCAGTCCATCCTTCCTAGAGTGATTTTCCTTTCTCAATCAAGGACTTAATCCACTATTTAATCAAATAGATTACAATAGTAACACCTAAGAAAAACTGTTCTTAGTCTTCTCAAGAGCTACTGATCCCAACTGGATCCTCTTACGGAAATCTTTTACAATCAATGTAAAACTATTACAAGAGTAAGAATGCTTCTAAAAAGCTATTATCACAACTGTGATATTTCTCTTAAGTTTAAGTACAATGAAATAAATTCTTAGAATGAATATGAAAGTATGAGAGCTTGAATGTTTTAAATTTCTTTTCAACAAAACGTCAATTGAAGAATTTAGTGGAGTCTTGCTTTTATAGACAGCTGATCCAATGTGAGTTGTACGTTGAGAAGAGTGTCCAAAAAGGTCTGAGCCTTTTTGTCTTTACATCAAGTGACCTTTCCTAGAAGAAGAAAGCACAGGAAAATTCTTTTTGTCTGTGTTCTTGTGTCTAGCATAAATAAGGAAAGAGACGTTTGATTTACTCCAACGGATATAATCTTTGACTATTTCTTCTTCAGTTTTCAGCAAATTCATCAGAGTCAAATTGGGTCAGAGTCTTCTGATGATGATCAGAGCTTTGCTGAATCAGAGTCTTCTGCAGTAGGTGTGCTTTCAGCGTGTTTAAGTTCAGAGCATATTTGAGACAGAACTTCAGTACTGGCAGCTTTAGTACTTTCAGAATCTTCTGTAGAAACTATGCTTTGAAAAGCTCTTCATACAAAATTCTTCTTTGCTTCAGATGCTTCTGACTTGATTCATATTCTTCTGGAGCTTCTGCTTCAGATCCTTCTGGAGCTTCTGCTTCAGAATCTTCTCTAGGCTATGCTCAGAATCTTCTGTTGGCAGCAATCAGAGTCTTCTAATTAATACATCTGGCGCTTCAGAGTCTAGCTAATTTCTTGTGTTCAATTCTGATTTGCTTCTGGAGTATTAATTCCTTTACTATCTGCAGTAAAAACTCTCAAGCAAATTTTAGAGTATATAATTCTTAAATACAAAATTTCATAATAGTTATCATCAAAACATAGAGATGTTATTAAGAACCAATCTGTGTTCTAACAATCTCCCCCTTTTTGATGATGACAAAAACATCAGAAATTTTGTTTAATTGAAAATATTAAGATTATAACTCCCCCTAAGATGATGAATCTCCCCCTGAGTTAAATACAGATAAGGAATAGAAACTTCCCTTTATTCTTGAGTAATTTTCAGAGTTAGATCTTGATTGTTCTTTTAACATTTGAAAGTCAGAATGTCTTGCAAATATCATATTCAGAGTTTGATAATAGTCAAATGTTTTGAGAGACTTAGAGTTTCTTTTATAGAGTGTACTAATCAATTGTTCTGAAATACTCAAATTAAATGTTAGATAGAATAGATATGTCTGAAGTTTCATTCTGGTGAAGTTAAATTAAACAGTTCAGATCTATATTTTCTCCCCCTTTTTTGTCATAAGCAAAAAGTAAAAGCTTTAAAAAGACAAATAAAAGGAAACAGTAAATGAGATAATTCAGTGGAGAAAAACTTTGATTCATTCAAAAAGTTCAGATCAATAGTACATGCATTAGAAGATATATCAAAAAGTACAATAGCAAACATCAGATGCAAAAACATCAGAATGAAAAAGAAAATGAAAATCTAAGAGTGTTTTAACAAAAGCATCTTCAACAGATCTGTAATCTCAGAGGAGGACTGCTCTTGCTTGGACATCCACTTAGCCATTGTTTCATTTTTCTGATCCTGCTTTGACATCCACTCTGTCATGTCTTCAGATTTCTTATCCTGTTTTGCCATCCAAGACTTGATCTTTGATTGACCAGCTTCCAGAGCAGCAATCTTATCCTCAAAATCTGGATGTTCTTTCTTTATCTCAGATGAAGAAGTATGATCAGGTTCTGGAGCTTGAACAGAGTCAATTTCCATGAGATCTGTAGAGTCTGGAGCATTAGAGCCAGAAGGAATGTCTACTAGAGTCATGGCCAAAGGATTATCTTCAAATGCAAGTTCAGTAGTTTCTTCTGATAATGGAGGAGCATCTGTAAGGAGCAAAGGTTCAGATTTCTTGACAGTCCAGAACAGAGTTCTTGCAGCTTCAGCAAATCAGAGCTTCGCATCATCAGAACATATGTTCTTCAGATTTGAGGCCACAAAGTTGAATCTGTTGATGAATCCATTCCAGATGACATCAGATTCTTGGACATCCATTGTTGCTGAAGACTTCTTCTGTACAGTACCTATATACAACTGTATTTCTTGCAAAAATGATTGAAATAAATGATTAACATTAAGTCTAGGCTTAGGATGTAACAGAGTTTCCAGTGTTATTGGTTTTGGTTGGGGAGTTGGTGGAAAAATAGATTTCTGAATAGAGATCAGAGGAGGAGGATAGTATGGAATGAAAGGAATTTCAGGTTTATTAGGTTTGGATCTATTTAAAGCGTTTAACAGATGAGGTTTTGCTCTGGTGTTAAAGGGAACCACATCAAAGGGTTTATTTGAGAAGGGTTGGAAGGCAGATTTTGGATGTTCATCATAAACAACAGTTTTATCAGATGACACTGGGATAGCTGAAGCAACAACTTTGTCAGATTTAGCAGAATAAGATATAGTTGCTAATGAGCCTACATCTGTCATGGATTGTATATAGGTGAGAAGTACAGATGGAAGGGTCATTGTGAGTTTAGGTTTCAGAGGGGTGACAGGGTCAGATGGTTCAACTCTGTCATAAAAATCTTTGAGTTTGAAACCATATGCCAAATTGTGAAATAGGGATGAAACTTGTGCACAGGAAATAGATGATTTTGGGTTAGATGTTTGGTTAGGATTTGGGATCAAGATTTCAGATGCTGGATTGGGTGTGGGAGTAGGATCTGGAATAGGAACTTTTAATGATACAGGAGGTTCTGGTTGGTTTACCTCAGAGTCTCTGTGAGATGGAGAGATTAGAAAATCTGGGTGAATGTCAGATTCTGAGGAGTTGGATGAGGTGGTTGGTGTGCAGGAGGTAGAAGATACTTGACACAATTTTTAATGGTGTGACATCAAGAACTTCTGTCTCAGGAATGTTTGGTTCAGAAGTATTGGTTGGTTCTGAAGGAATTTCAGAGGGTTTTGATGGTTGTTCTGAGGTAGGGGGATCAGATGGAATTGTTATTGGTTCAGATGAAACTGGAACAGATGTTATTTTGGTAGTTTCAGAAATAATGGGTACAGAAGCAGTGGGTTCAGATGATTTGAATGGTGGATTATCTGATGGTGGTTGATGTTCAGAGGCTTTTTCTGGTAGAGGTTCTTATGGTTTTTCTGGTTTTTGTTTAGATGGTTCAGATGGTTTTTGTTGAGCAGATGGTTTTGTTGTTTGTTGTTGTTTTGTGGTTTGTTTTTCTGATGGTTGTTTTTGTGATACAGTTTTTGTGATTTGAATTTTTGGTTGAGTTGATTGTGGTATAGAGACTTTTGGAGTTTAAATTGTTTTTGTTGTGATTGGTGTTGGAACAGATGATTTTTCAGGTGAAATGGAAATTGGATTGGAAGATTTTTATGGTGAAACATGAGATGGAGCAGTAACAAATGTATTTTGTGTAGAGGGTGGTTTTGGAATAGACTTAATATTAGAATCATTTAAAACAACAGGATTTGCAGAAGATACAGAAGATTTAGTACCTTTGATTTTGATTCTCTTAGCTGGTATAGAAGGAGTGTCTCCAGATTCTTTCCTCTTTAAGAGCTTTTGTGGCTTCTCAGCAATCTTGATCTTCTTCTGAACAGGTGCAGCTTCTGCTTTTGGTTGAGTCCTCTTTCTTTGTGGTTCTTCTTCTTCTTCTTCTTCTTCTACAACAGGCAGTGATTGTCTTGCTAGCTGTATAATGTTTGCAGGAACAGGCTTTCCTTCTTTCTTGCATTCATCAATATACATTACAACAATGTGCCTTGGTTCTTCAGCATTGAACAGAGGGTAATCGTCTATAGGAATTCTCTTTTTACTCAGTTCAGAAACATTCAGCTTCTTGGGAGCTGTTGTGAGTTCATCCATTATTTTAAGTCTCTGAAGACTTTTGGCATTCAGAGGCTTTCCCATAATGAATTCCAATTCCTCTGTAACTCCAGCAGCGTACAGAGTAGTGACCAATCCATTCTCAGTTAGAAGATCTGAGATTAACCTTCCAAAAGGAATCCAGGTTCTGATCTTCTGTCCTTTTTCTTTCACATACTCTCTAGAGGCATTTATATGATTCCAAAGATGCATAAAGAGAATATATGGAAGATCTACCTTGGTGCTCTGACTGAGGCAATACATGAAATAAAGCTGTTCATTATTGACATAGTCTGGAGAGTTTGTTGACTTCCTATGGTGAATGCATCCCATGAAGATCTTAGCCCAGATCTTGTAGTCAGGCTTCAGATCCTTGAACTTGTTAGAAGCTTGACCAGTAGTCATCACTTCTTCATACACTTCATCCATATCCACACGCCCAGCTGACAAGTGTGAAACTCCATCTGTTTCCTCATAGCCAATAAGTTTTCTGATCAGATCTTCTGTAATTATAATCTCTTTGCCCAGTACAGAAGATAGGATAAACTTAGGGTAAACTGAAGCATGGATCCAGAACTCTTTCACAAAAAGGGGGTAAACTGGTCCAAACAGTCTATCAAAGTATTTCACCCATCCTTGAGCACCTATGATTGAACGAAACTCAAAACCATTTTCTGCCATTGAATAAAATTCCACCATTGATTCACACAGAACTTCCAGCTTTTCAACAGGGGTTAACAGTGTTCTTTTTGGTGGAGAATAAGGAGCAACACCCATGTTAGCAGATGTAACTGCAGCCATTGTAGATTGGAATTGTGCAGCTGTTGATGATGAAGTTGCCATTGAAGATGGTTTTGTCACACACTTAGGGTTTTTATGCAGAGAGAAGAGAAGATGAAAATGCATAAAATTTCTGAGATGTGAAAAGTGTGAATGTGAAGAGAGAACATGTATTTATACTAAAACAGGTAGGCATACAAACAGTCAGATTTTGCACGTTTGAACAAGCATTAAATGAAAAGAATAATAATCATTTCAAGCATTTATTGCTTCTGACAAATTGGGGGGAAAATCAAGATTTTCACTATTCAAACTTCACCTTAAACGTCTCTTCAGTAATGTACACGCCACCTTTGCAGATTTGGTGTGACACGTGCTTGCTTGCATGTGTTCTGAATTCTCTTTGAGAAATGAAACGTTAACCAACGTTCAGATCCTCTAAGGATTGTTAGTTCAGAGTTTCACAAAAAATTAATTAAAGAGAATAAATAATCAATCAGAAGAAATACTTCAGAGCATTAGGCATTTTTGCATCTGGAAAAATTTGCTTCTGATAAATATCATTCTGGAGAAAAATCCGTACCAATGTTTTTCAGAATAAATTTGAATCTATCTTCAACAAGGGGTTTTGTAAAAATATCTGCCCATTAATGATTTGTATCAACAAAGGCCAAATTTATGATTCCCTTCTGAACATAGTCTCTGATGAAATGATGCTTAATATCTATATGTTTTTCCTTAGAGTGTAAAATAGGGTTCTTAGACAAACATATAGCAGTAGTATTATCACAAAAGATAGAAATGTTACTTTCAAATATTTGATAATCTTCTAGCTGACTTTTCATCCAGAGCATATGCGTGCTACATCCAGCAGCAGCAATATATTCTTCCTCTGCGGTTGAAAGTGCAATTGTGGGTTGCTTCTTGCTGTACCAAGAGATTAGATTTCTTCCTAGAAATTGACAACTTCCAGAAGTACTTTTCCTTTCCACTCTGTCTCCAGCGTAGTCAGCATCACAGAATCCAACTAATTTGAAATCATCAGATTTTCTGTAACACAAACCCACATTAGAAGTACCTTTCAGATACCTTAGAATCCTCTTGGCAGCTGTCAAGTGTGATTCTCTAGGATCTGATTGGAATCTATCACACAAGCATACACTGAACAATATGTCAGGTCTAGAAGCAGTTAGATAAAGAAGAGAACCAATCATACCTCTGTAGAGCTTCTGGTCTACTTTCTTACTTACCTCTTCCTTGCCAAGTGAGCTAGTTGGATGCATGGGAGTCTTTTCCAGCTTACTATCAGTCATGTTAAATTTCTTCAGAAGTTCTTTAACATATTTGGTCTGATGTATGTAAGTGCACTCTGGAGTTTGATTGACTTGGATTCCTAGAAAGAATCTGAGTTCTCCCATCATGCTCATTTCAAATTCTGCCTGCATACATGTAGCAAACTCCTTTCCCAGCATAGTATTGGTAGATCCAAATATTATATCATCCACATAAATTTGACAAATTAGAAGATCTTTCTTAATTGATTTACAAAAGAGTGTTGTGTCCACTTTGTCTCTAATGAAATTTTTCTTCATAAGAAAATTGCTCAATCTCTCATACCAAGCTCTGGGAGCTTGTTTTAAACCATACAGAGATTTCTTTAATTTGAAAATATGATCTGGAAAATTTTCATTTTCAAAGCCAGGAGGTTGGTGGACATAAACTTCTTCTTCTATAATACCATTAAGAAAGGCACTTTTAACATCCATCTGATACATAGTGATGTTATTTTGTGCAGCAAATGAAATAAGAAGACGTATAGATTCTAACCTTACCACTGAAGCATAAGTTTCAGTATAATCAATACCTTCTTGTTGACTGTACCCTTGAGCTACAAGCCTTTCCTTATTTCTTTCAACTTCTCCTTTCTCATTCAGCTTATTTCTGAAGACCCATTTTGTTCCAATTATATTGAATCCTTGTGGTCTTTGAACTAGATCCCATACATCATTTCTGGTGAATTGATTTAGCTCTTCTTGCCTGGCAATAATCCAATCATTGTCTTGCAGAGCTTCATCTACAGAAGATGGTTCAATTTCTGACACCAGTCCAAATAGTGATGCTTCAGATGATCTTAGAAAGGATCTTGTTCTGATGGGATCATCTTTCTTTCTAATAATGACATTCTCTGGATGAGAAGCTTTAATTCTGGATGATGATCCTCTAACAGTTGATTCTTCAGAAATGTTTAGATTGTTCATCTAAGAAGTTAAAGGAATAGCATCTGGCGTTGCTTCTGGTTCCTTTACTTGAGCTTTGTCTGCTTCTGGGACTTCAGAGTCAGTGAAGACTACTTCTCAATCTGCAGAGTTTTCAGACTACTTTGGCTTTTTATTGCCGAGCTTATCATCAAATCTGACATGAATAGATTCTTCCACAATCTGTGTCTCGGTGTTGTATACTCTGTAGCCTTTAGAGCGTTCAGAATATCCAAGCATGAAACACTTCTGTGCTTTGGAATCAAACTTGTTCAGATTTTCCTTAGTATTTAACATATAGCAAATACATCCAAAAAGATGAAAATATGAAATGTTAGGCTTTATGTTCTTCCACAGTTCATATGGAGTCTTCTCCAGAGGAGGTCTTACAGACACTCTGTTTTGAATGTAACAGGCTGTGTTGATTGCTTCTGCCCAAAAGTATTTTGCCAGATTTGTCTCATTGGTCATGGTTCTGGCCATTTCTTGCAGAGTTCTGTTTTTCCTCTCTACAACCCCATTTTGATGTGGAGTTCTAGGACAGGAAAAATCATGAGCAATACCATTTTCTTTAAAATATTTTTCAAAATATTTATTTTCAAATTCACCACCATGATCACTTCTGACTTTTATAATTTTGAAATCTTTTTCATTCTGGACTTGCTTGCAGAAGTCAAAGAACACATAATGTGACTCATCCTTGTGTTTTAAGAACTTTACCCATGTCCATCTACTATAGTCATCAACAATGACTAATCCATACTTCTTGCCACTGATGGATGCAATTTACACTGGTCCAAACAGATTAATATGAAGTAATTCTAGTGGTCTGGAAGTAGAAACAACATTTTTTGATTTAAAAGATGATTTTGAAAACTTCCCTTTTTGGCATGCTTCACAAAGAGCACCTGAGGTGAACTTCAGATTAGGAAGTCCTCTGACAAGATTAAGTTTATTAACCTGAGATATACGTCTCATATTAATATGGCCCAATCTTCTGTGCCAGACCCATTGCTCTTCATTAACAGACAAGAGGCATTTAACATTCTAAACTTTAAGTTCTGAAAGATTTATTTTATAAATGTTGTTTTTCCTCTTACCACTAAATAGGATAGAGCCATCCTTTTGACTAATAGCCTTACAACATTTTTGATTAAAGGTAATATCATAACCATTGTCACTTAATTGACTTATGGACAGTAAGTTATGCTTTAACCCTTCAACAAGTAAAACATTAGTAATAGAGGGAAGTTTAACATTTCCAATAGTGCGAGATCCAATGATCTTGCCTTTCTGGTTCCCTCCAAACTTCACATCACCTCCAGATCTAAGTTCCAGGCTTTTGAACATAGAATTTTCTCCTGTCATGTGTCGTGAGCATCCAGAGTCCAGGTACCATGATTGGCGTCCTGACCTTGCTGCTAAGAACATCTGCAACATGAATTATTTTACTTTTAGGTACCCATATCTTCTTGGGTCCTTTAGGGTTAGTGGTTCTGAAGGTTTGTCTAAACTTCTGTTTTTCAACATGATGTTTATTCTGACTTGCCTTGGGTTTAAACACATAAGTATTCTTCTAAGAGCTTGTGTGTTTAATGTCATTTAAGTGACCAAACATAAATTGAGAGTACAGAGGTGTCTTCTTGATGAAGAGTTTGTCAACATATTTTGGATTACTTCCAGAGGAAGATTCATATCCAATACCTCTTCTGTTGTTCCCACTAACACCATAGATCATAGAAGCCATCTTGCTTCTGTCTATGCTCTTAGTAAGGAATCTCTGAAAGCTAGAGTCATATTTTTCTAAAATGTTTTCACATGACTTAATCTCAGATTCAGATTCTTGTTGAGTTATTTCAAAGTCATTTTTGATTTTTAGATTAATTTCTTTTTGCTCAACAAGTTCTGTCTTCAGAAGATCAATCTCAGATTCAAGACTGCTTTTCAGCTTGTTGTATTTGAGTTTGATATTGTTATAGCTTTTCAGAACTTCTGATAATACTTTTATAAGTTCTTCTTTAGTAAGTTTAGCCATTACCTCTTCAGCGTCATCGTCAGATTCAGAATCTGATTCATATCCTGAAGTTCCTTCCTCCTGATCTTCTGTGCTGGCCATCAGTGCAACATTAGCACATTCTTCTTCTGATTCAGAAGGTGATTTAGATTCATCTGAGTCATCCCATGTTGCCATCATAACCTTCTTCTTTTTGTTAAACTTCTTCTTGGGTTTTTCTCTTTGAAGTTTAGGGCAATCATTCTTGTAATGCCCGGGTTCTTTGCACTCATAGCACATAACTTCTTTCTTGCCAGATCTTTTGTGCCCAGAAGATTCCTTTCTATGATCAGATTTTCTGAAGTTGTTGAACTTCTTTCCCTTGTGCTTCCAGAATCTGTTGATCCTTATGGACAGCATGGATAATTCATCTTCTTCAGAAGAAGAAGTTCCTTCAGAGGTTTCTTCAATAACCTGCAAAGCTTTAGCAGATTTATTAGATTTTAAAGCAACAGATTTACCTTTCTCTTTCTTCTGAGGTTCATCTTCCTCAAGCTCAATTTCATGGCTCCTTAGTGAACTGATCAATTCCTCCAAGGAGATCTTGTTCAGATCTTTAGCCATCTTCAGCGCTGTCACCATAGGTCTCCATCTGGTGGGTAAACTTCTGATGATCTTTTTCACATGATCAGCAGTAGAGTATCCTTTGTCCAGAACCTTTAGTCCAGCTGTAAGTATTTGGAATCTGGAGAACATAGCTTCAACAGATTCAGAGTCTTCCATCTTGAAGGCTTCATACTTCTGGATCAGAGCCAGAGCCTTTGTTTCCTTGACTTGAGAGTTTCCCTCATGAGTCATCTTTAAGGATTCAAACATGTCAAATGCAGTTTCCCTGTTTGTAATTTTTTCATACTCAGTATGAGATATTGCATTCAACAATATTGTTCTGGCCTTGTGATCATTTCTAAAATCTTTCTTCTGAGCATCTGTCATAGATTTTATGTCTATCTTCTTGCCATTCCCATCTGTGGGATGAACATATCCATCTATGACCAGATCCCATAAATCAGCATCATATCCAAGGAAAAAACTTTCAATTCTGTCTTTCCAATAATCAAATTTCTCCCCATCAAACATAGGGGGTTTGGTGTTGATTTTGTCCCTTTCTTCATATTTATTGTTAATGTTGGATATTGTATTATCAGCCATAGTAACAACTAAATATATATCAAAGTATTTCTCTCTGGATCTTTACTGTCACTGTTAAGTGGTAGCACACACAGAACTGGAGCTCTGATGCCAACTGAAGGTGAGATAATACTTAGAAGGGGGGTTGAATAAGTATGAAAGATTAAAACTTAGAATTAAAACACAAGTATTTTTATCCTGGTTCGTTGAACTCAACTACTCCAGTCCACCCTTCCTAGAGTGATTTTTCTTTCTCAATCAAGGACTTAATCCACTATTTAATCAAATAGATTACAATAGTAACACCTAAGAACAACTGTTCTTAGTCTTCTCAAGAGCTACTGATCCCAACTGGATCCTCTTAAGGAAATCTTTTACAATCAATGTAAAACTATTACAAGAGTAAGAATGCTTCTAAAAAGCTATTATCACAATTGTGATATTTCTCTTAAGTTTAAGTACAATGAAATAAATTCTTAGAATGAATATGAAAGTATGAGAGCTTGAATGTTTTAAATTTCTTTTCAACAAAACGTAAACTGAAGAATTTGGTGGAGTCTTGCTTTTATAGACAACTGATCCAATGTGAGTTGTACGTTGAGAAGAGTGTCCAAAAAGGTCTGAGCCTTTTTGTCTTTACATCAAGTGACCTTTCCTAGAAGATGAAAGCACAGAAAAATCATTTTTGTCTGTGTTCTTGTGTCTAGCATAAATAAGGAAAGAGACGTTTGATTTACTCCAACGGATATAATCTTTGACTATTTCTTCTTCAGTTTTCAGCAAATTCATCAGAGTCAAATTGGGTCAGAGTCTTCTGATGATGATTAGAGCTTTGCTGAATCAGAGTCTTCTGCAGCAGGTGTGCTTTCAGCGTGTTTAAGTTCAGAGCATATTTGAGACAGAACTTCAGTACTGGCAGCTTTAGTACTTTTAGAATCTTCTGTAGAAACTATGCTTTGAAAAGCTCTTCATACAAAATTCTTCTGTGCTTCAGATGCTTCTGACTTGCTTTATATTCTTCTGGAGCTTCTGCTTCAGATCCTTCTGGAGCTTCTGCTTCAGAATCTTCTGGAGGCTACGCTCAGAATCTTCTGTTGGCAGCAATCAGAGTCTTCTAATTAATACATCTGGCGCTTTAGAGTCTAGCTAATTTCTTGTGTTCAATTCTGATTTGCTTCTGGAGTGTTAATTCCTTTACTATCTGCAGTAAAAACTCTCAAGCAAATTTTAGAGTATATAATTCTTAAATACAAAATTTCATAATAGTTATCATCAAAACATATAGATATTATTAAGAACCAATCTGTGATCTAACAACATACACCTTCATAAGCAGGGTCGTACCACACGATATCTGAGTGAGTAAGGGCCATAACTATCTCGGACCAATGGGGTGTTTCTACCTCGTCCCAAATATACGAATGCTGAGTTAGGAGAGCGATGAACCATGAGTACAGCAAGGCGGTGCAGCAAACAATATGCCCTCCTCCTTCAGCATTCTTCGAGTGGATTGAATGGTACGTGTCAACTAACAAGGTGGGAACCGGATTCTTGAGTATGAATAGTTTAATCGCGTCCATGTCGACAAAATTATCAATCTTTGGGAACCAGAAAGTCCCATAGACCAACAAAGCAAAGGTAGCTTCCAAGATGAGGACCTCTTTTCTTTCAGCACGGTAACGGACTTTTTCAATCAAGAAATCAGCTGGGAATCCAAGGACTCCTTCCTTGGTGGTTAAGTGTGCTTGGACATCTGCTAGGTTGAGATGAGTAGTGTTTGCAATTTCTTGGTGGCTGGGTATATCTTCTCGTCCGGTGAATATAGGTCGGACATTCGCAGGTATCTTCAAGAAATCAGAATACTCTTCCAGGGTTGGCAACAACTGGTAATCTGGAAAAGTAAAACAATGGTACAACGGGTCATAAAACTGAACAAGAGTCTCCAACAGCCCTTCTTTCATCTTGAGCTCGAGAAAACGGAAGGCTTCTCCATATTCTGTTGCAAAAGCGTGACGGTTCTCGATGAGATCTGCCATTTCCCTTAAGCTTTCAATGTTAGGACTCTAAAAAGTGTACTTCAAAGTTTCTCTTTTGAAATCCGTTCTTACAATACCTACAAAACGAAGTTGAGTTTCTTGAAGTGAACAAAAAAAGAAGAAAGAAAGAATGTAATGCAATGCAAGATGAGTAGGACTTCATGGGATTCCTCTATTTATGGGCATTGCGGTAAAAAGAAACGTTTTATTATTTTTGAAACGGATTACATAAATATTCTTTTAAAAGAGTCCCAAATAAAAGCTAAATAAAAGCTAGTAAAGACAGTAAGGAAGTTTCGAATTCTGCTGCTTGAGCTGCTCTTCCAATTGAGTCTTCTCACAGGTGAGATTGTCCACAATCATCTTCCAAATGGTACACTGAGAATCGGAGGAAAATAAATCCTCCAAAACCTTCCTCCTCTTGTAGGGGAGTAGCTCTTCATCCTTCAACTGCAGCTGTTCCTGAAGCTCAACAATCTGTCTCTGAAGTCTATCATTCTCTGCAACAGACACTTGATACTTGTTCTTCCACACTTCTGATTCGTGTCGTGACTTCCTCAAGGAAACGCCTAACTTCTCAGCGTCAGACATAAAAGTATAAGTAGGTTCTTCTCTTGGAGGTATAGGATCTTGATGAGAATAAGGCATCCTCAGCTTGATTTCCCTGTTCCTGACCCACTGAAGATACGGTTCCAAAGACACACAGTTGGGCTTTCCTAAACTATTCCTATCTTCTCTCGGAGCTCTTGGTTATCCTCAAAGAAAATACTCCCAACTTGTATGCTCTTAGGTGTTCCCTTCAACGGATATCCCAACTGTCGAAGAGCTAAAACGGGGTTATAACTGATCCCTCCACCAAAGCTACGCAACAGTATATTAGCAAAATCTCTACATCCATCAATGATTAGAACCCCATCATACTCACGGCTATACCAATCAATGTCGGAATGAGTCAAAGCCATAATCCTTTCTGACCAACGCCTATCATTAAGATGCCAAAAGGAAACATACTTGGGCAAGTGCGTAATGAACCACTTGTATAATAAGGACACACAACATGTAATCATTCCTCCACCACGAAGGTTTTGGAGATGTATAGAGTGATAGGTATTACCCAATAGAGTCGGCACTGGATTGTTCTTCATGAAGATCTTAATTGCATTAAGGTCAACAAACCCCTTAAAACTCGGAAATAGAAACACCCCATAAACAAGCAAGGCGAAGATTGCCTCGAATGGAGCCTTGTTCATAAAATCAGTATAAAATAAGACCTTCTTAAATAAAAAATCTGTAGTCAAACCAAAAGTCCCACTTTTAACAACCATGTTGGCTTTGACGTCAGATACCTTGAGATAAAGGGCCTTAGCAATGTCTCTTTCTTCGGGGTCCTTTGCCAAGAAAGGAAAAGGAGATTCTTCTAGAATAGGCAAACCCACCAAAAAGGAGTATTCTTCCAAAGTTAGCAACAACTGATAGTCTGGAAAAGTAAAACAGTGATACATCGGATCATAAAATTGTAATAGAGCGGAAAGGAGATCCTCATTTTCCTTACGTCTCAACAAAGATAGTAACTTCCCATATTTACCCTTGAACTTCTCTTGGTATTCAATCAAAGCTCCCAACTCCCTTAGGTCATCCAGTTTGGGACTTTTAAAAGTATATTTTAAAGTATTTCTTCTATTGGAATCCATAATGTCCTACAATGTTCATAAATAAAGGGTAAATCCCATGAAGTCCAATGCAATATGATGCTATATGAATGCAGCAAACACAAGTAAGCATGTAAGGACACACAAAGATAAACAAACAAAGGTCCTAGGTTTGCAACGAGCATGGAGCCAAGGGTATACCCATTCCCAATGGACATGGACTAAAGGTGGATTGTACCTGCAGAACAAGGTTCTAAAGAGGTTCTCAAAGTCATTAGTCCATCTTTCGGATATTATCAATTTCCCAACTAACTCGGGGATTAATAATATTCTCAAAGAACTTCTTTTGAGTGTAGCATCGCGTAGCAATATTTCGGGACTTACTCCCTCATAGCCTCGCACTACGTCCTAATAAAGGCTAAAGTGGGGTTAAAGGTAACTACGGTCCTTATTATCATGGACTCCAATCGAGAATAGTAAACGTTTTCACGACTAAACTCGTTCAACCGAACCATTTTTTAAAAGAGTCTCAACTAAGGGGGATTCTCGAGTCAACTTAGTCGGGACTCACTCCCTATAAGCCTCATCAAATATATCACCATCCTATCATGATTTCTCTCAAGTCGGGGTGTAGGACTTTGTCTCACCACTCAAGGATAACAACCCAAAAGAAATAAAGAATAAACAAATAAGCAAGTAAGCAAATAAAAAAATATATAAAGCAATAAAGAAACAAAATAAGATAGGGAGACCCACTGAGAGTCCCTAGTGAAGTCGCCATTTCTCGCGGTGAAATTTGGATACCAAGCTATTGATGAGCTTGAATCTTATTCATTTGTAACCGAACTTTGATTTGTCCAAAGGAAGGGATAAAGATCGAAATACCCACAATGCAATGCAAATGCAAGCTAGAGAGTTATAGGTTCGGGGTTGGTTAAACTTAGGGAAGGTGCTAGCATCCTAAGTTTCTGTAGTACTCTACATGAACCTCTTGTTTTATGTTTTTTTATTGCTAAGGGTTATCTGCTTAAGGTTGAAACACCTAGGGGTTTATTTCTAAGTATACTCGATAAGATATCGCATCTTATGCCTACATATCCTTACGGGAGTGGAATCAGAGTATCTGTAGTTCCCCTAAAGGGTTTGAGGAGTTATTTGAATGTGGTCAAAGTTCCTACGGGTTTAGGGTAGTTGATTGGTTGATTTTAGGAGAAAAGATGAGTTGTCATTTTAAGGGAGATTTAACCGCCACAAGTGTAAGAGATTTAATTGTTGTGGGGTGGAGATTCTATCTCGCTTAAGATGATTAACATCTGCTTCTCTAATGTTTGAATAATTGTATTGAGTTGTTTTGTTTTACTACGTTGTAAAATAAAAGACAAAGTCCTTCCTATGGGGTAGGATCTGTCCTAAAAGATCGACATGAATGGGATCAAGGATCATGGGGGAATATGATGCAAATGTAGATGCGATACACACAAGTGTTAAGTCATGTGTAGGTTCTTCCTTTGGACGGGATGCGATGCAAGAAAGATAAATGCGATAATTATAAATTGCGGAAAGAAATAAAAGCAGATAAAGTAAACATACACACGCATGAAAGCGCTAAGTGCACAAATGTGTAAATTGTGAATGTGAATGGAGTCGAGGCGTGCACGATTGGATTGAATTAGGAGGTTGATTTTAGGCGAAGTTGATTAATTACTATGTTGATTGTTTTTAGGCGAGGTTAATTTAGGTGAATTGATTTTAAGCGAGAAGATGTTGGAAGTTATATTATTTTCTGGTGAGATTGGTTTTAAGAAAAAGTTGAATTCAATTATATTAGTTTTAATTAAAAGTGACATTTTTTTCCTTCATTTTAGCGAAAATTAGATCGGGTCATGAATTAATCAATTAAATTGTCTATATAGAAATGATTTTGAATAATTAAATAAATCGGTTTTGGCTATTATTATTAAATAAAAGGCTATTAATATTAGTAAATAAACCAACTTAAATAGATTATTAATAAATGTTTTTTTAGTTGATACTAACAAATATCAAAGTTGATAATTACATTATAAAAAGGCTTTGTTATTTAAAAGAGTCAATTATTTAAATTAATGAACGGGTTTTGATATGAACAAAATATAAAAAGGGTTGATGAAATAAAATATTAAATAAATAGGTTAATGGAATAAGTTAATTTAAAAGATTAAAGATTAAATAGATTGATTAATTAATTAAAAGGTTGATTAGAAAAAAGTTATTAGTTAATTAAAATAAAACTGATTAAAACGAATTAAATATTAGTTAACTAACAAAATATAATAAGTGGCAGATTAACTGGTTAATTAGGGTGATTAAAATGTTAAGATAGGTACGTGCGATCAGGTGAGGGCAGTTAGTGAGGGTGCAAGGTGGATAAGCGTATGAGGGTCTCATGATGAGCAACGAAGGGCGACAGTACGTGGATGCATGGCAAGCACGGTGTGTGTGTGTGTGTGCACATGTGATCATATTGCAATAAAAAAATGAAAAAAAACACAGAAACTCTAATCCTAATTGCGATCCAAATCCCTAAATCAGAAAGCCTTATCCTCTCTCGATCCTTTCCGCTCTCGATTTCCCCTTGTTCAATCTTCTCTTCCACAAATCGTCCTTCGTCATCTTCGTTCTCCTTCATCTCCTTTCGCTGTTTCTCTTGAACCTGAAACACAGCACAAAAACAATCAAAATGTTCGATAATCCTACCAAGAGTAAAGTTTTACCGTAGGTTAAGGGCGGCGGAGCTTGAGATGAAGAGATGGGAGCTTCGTCAATTTGGACTCGCGGCGGCTTGCGATGGCTTCAACGGTTGAAGAGATACGTTTATTCCTCAATCCCTTAGGTTTACGAGATTTAGGTTTTTTGTGGTTACGAATTCCTCCCCCCCCCCCCCTTTTCTCACCCCAAATCGCCTCCCTTTTATAGGCTTCAATCTGAAATTTTCTGATTAAGCTTTGATTAGAATGCTTGAATGCTTGATTGGACCTTCCATTTTGGTTCAGACAAGATTTGAAATAACTTCCTTTTTCATATGATTGTAATGATATTGTTAACGAGAAAAATCCCAATCTGTGATATTTTGCCAATCACGTTTAATGTTCTGTTTGTCTAGATTCAATGTCTTGAGATAACCGAAAATTGCTAGTTGTCTTAAATATTTTCCCCAAACAGGTATATTCCTCAATGGTTTTACTAACTTTGGATTGGCAACTTAGCAGGGGTGGATAGTGATTTATTTTGGGCTAAAGAAACTAGTAACCTCAAAGTGAATTCAGATAGCTGGTGTAAAAGGATTTGGTGAGCCCAAAGTTTCAATTTGTGACAGCCCTAAATTTAAATACTTCTTCACGTGAATTCAAAAGCTTGCTAACTCTATTCTTTTGTGCTAGGATGATGAATCATGCTGACCAGATGGAAAGGTATTGCACTCCAAAAACAATCTTCAGACGTGTTTTGTTGGAACTGATTCTGCATATGTGGACTTGGTAACTTCGTGGCCTAAAAGCTGTTTGGATTTACTTGTTTTTCAATGGTGCTGAGTAAATCTGGCTTCTTATTTGCAGGAGGTAAATCTTAGAGATTCTCGAGTGCGCTGTGACCGTAACAAAACGCCTTCTTAAGCGAGAGTTTCTCATCACTTCGTTGCCTATTACAGCTTGGACATCCCTTCTGATTCTTGATCTCTATCTTGCTAGATTTTAATAACTCATTAACTATCCTCTTTGTAATTCCAGGTACGAAACTCGAAGGAGAGAACTTCGGTTTGGAACCCTCTGGATGGTGCTGAAAGTAACCTTCTTGGCCAAATCCAATATACTCTGAGCCTCTTTCCTCAAAGTAGAAAAATTTGCACGACCCAGTTCTTCCTGTTCTTTGTCAATCTTTGGGAGATCGATATATTCGTTATCTTATTCACTGTGATAATATGAATTCCATCCTCAATGAACAGTCTGGAGAAGCAAATGTAGTGAGAGAGGAGTCAAGGTGCTTGCAAAGAATCAAAGCTTTATTTGACAACATATTCTTTATAGGAGCAGATGTAAATGGATCAATGCACAACTCATAAAGAAGTTGAAAACCAAATTCATGAAGTAATGCATTTACATCCGGCTTCAAAAGCTTCTCCAGAATATCGAGAATAACCTTCATGCAACTGTAATAAAGTTTAGGCTGCAAAGTTATCTGCTCTACAGGTGTGTCTAGATCAAATTAAGTAGTAAGTGAGTGATATTTGGAGCTGGCATGCTAATGTTGTCAATTAGAAGTTGCAAAATAAGAATGCCAGGATCATCATTGTTATTTTTTTTTATTTTCAGCATTCTGAGACTCTTCCGACCGTGCCTCAAGGCAGGTTGCATAATCTTCTATCAAGCTGTTTGAGGCATTAGATTTTAGCAATAGCTGAACGAGCCCAACCATACGAGAGCTTAAAATGCCCATGATTTTGATAGATGATTGCTGAAATTTTGGCTGAAAATCATATCTGGCATACTCTAATAGAACTACTATTTGATTTTGATCATGCGAGAGTATAATATCCAATGGCTGGTATTTCAACGGATCAAAGTGTTAGCGTTTTTTCAAGAACTTTGTCTGATTCGCAACCAGTTCACGGTTGATGTTTATGCTGAGCCGGTCGTAAGCTGCTGCTGATGTTGAGGTCGTGGCTCGAAGTAGCTCCTGTCTTGGTGTATTAATCATGTCGTCACGGAGGAGCTCGAAGTCATAAAACTGTCTTGCTTGCAGAACTGCTTGATGAAGAGGCCATGGTGCCTGGAGAATTTATTAATGCGCCTATCACCTTCCATATCATCCTTTGTGGAAATGCTTCACTATGATATTTTGATGCTGCTGGCTGTTAGTTTAGCTTAACAACCATTTTTTCTTCACAAATAACACATTATCTTGTAGTCTCCAAAAGGGAAATAGATGCTTGTATTTTTAAACCGAAGTTGTGCGCACATGGGATGTACTAGAATTTCTTGTATGAGTTGTATAGAATTAAGATTTGGACTGAACTTGTAATATTGGATTCAAATGGTATGATTTGTAAGGATGAAAGACCAAAGTTCAATGTTCAAAACATTCTCTTGTCATACATTGTGTCCTACATTAACTGATCCCATTCTTTCACCATGGGCTAACTTGCAATTCCCATCAAATCCAAATCCTTCTTCACTTTCAATTGACGATTTTGTTAGAGAAGCAACCTTGATTTATAAGATACCAAAACCTGATCTGGAATTTAACGAGATATAGTCGAAAAGTGCATCCAAAGATATCTTCGGTGTATTAATCCAATAATAGCTCAAGAGTGAAAGTAATGTTAATAATAAAATAACTAACATAATAATAATAAATATAATATTAGTAATAATAATAATAAATAAAAGATAAAACCAATAAATATGATAATAATAAAAAAACCTAGGACCGGAGCCTCGACCAAGTAGAGACCTCGAGACAGTCTTAAGTCAGGATCACTTGGTCCTGCCTCAAAATGCTCGACTACGGGAACAAACATCAACTCTGCCCAAACTTTCTGCATCTGTAGAAGTTGGTTAGCCACAAAGAAACATAAATATTAAAGTAAAGTTAAATAATAAAAGAAAATGCGCAAAGAGAGGTGGCATCTTTCGGTCAAAAATTAGGGTGCGACAGGTGCATCAAATGTGTTTGGTTAGAACTATTTGTCATTCTATAATGTATATGATATTTTCTCAAACATTACATTTGGTGTTTAATTCTGGTGTAGGCACAATTATTACTTAATCCTTGATTTGAAGTATATTTGGGAGTCCTTAGTAAGAATGCATGGTGGTCTGACGAGGATGGTGTTCTTCAATTATGAGTGTCATAACTATGATGCTTACTCCGTTTGTTCTGTAAACTCTTGAGGTTCTCGCCTTGTGAGAGAAGACATTCAAGACCTACTGGATAGAAGAGTTATTACAGTTGTATATGACAGAGATCCTTCTCCCATGGAAGAAACTAAAGAAGCATTTGTTATAGTACCCCACTTCAAGGAAGTGGAGCGCATTGAAATCACATATTAACATAGAAGACCTTCCGTAACTCCCTTGATAATTAATGTTCTTGGACCAATTCCTAATGCTTCCAACAGTGCGGTTCCATACAAGTAAAATGCCACGATGATGGAAAATGAAAAAGAGGTTCCTTTTACTTATTCTATCCTCAGTTGTTAATATTACGGACCTTAGCAGAGTGACCAGAAGCGGTCGAGTTTATCCCTCAATGCTTCCGAAGAACAAATAAATTTTATTCGAACAACCAATTGCAAAAGATACAACTGTAGGGAAGCCTGGTGGAGTTGATTCTTCTAAACCTGATGAATTTCTGAAGCTGATAAAAAGGAGTGAATACAAAGTCACAGATCAGTTGTTGCAAACCCCTTCCAAGAGTTTCGTACTACAACTACTAATGAGTTTAGAGGCCCATAGAGAAGCATTACAGAAGGTGTTAAATTAGACTTATGTTGAACATGATGCGACTATCGAGCAGTTTGACGGTATTGTGGGTAATATTCCTTCATGCAATAATCTCGGATTCTGTGAAGAAGATCTCCCGAAAGAAGGAAGAAAACATAACATGGAATTACACATCTTTGTGAATTGTGTGAATGACGTGTTATCTAGTGTGATGGTCGACACGAGGTCCTCACTAAATTTGATGCCCAGAACTACTCTAGCAAAATTATCATACCAAGGGCCACCTATGAGGCCAAGCAATGTCATTGTTAAAGCTTTTGATGGATCTAGGAAGATAGTAATTGGTAAAGTGGATCTACCGATGACCATCATATTGCAGGTTTTCTTGATTACATTTTAAGTCATGGACATTCGTGCCGCCTATAGTTATTTGTTAGGAAGGTCATGGATACATGAGGTTGGGGCATTTACCTCTACACTACACCAGAAACTAAAATATACCTTTGAAGGAAATATAATTACGGTTTGTGGGGAGAGACCATTGGTGGTAAGCCATCTTTCTTCATTTTCTTATGTTGATACAGAGGAGGAAGTTGGAACTTAGTTCCAAGTACTTTCGATTGTTGATAACGATACCCAGAAGTATGGGGTCTCTATTTCATCTTTCAAAGACGCATAATGAGGGGAACAAACATAAAAATGCTTGTGAAGAGTTTAATAAAACTCTTTATTCTAAGTTGTGCACTCAAAGGAATTTTCTTTTACAAAAGCCAAGAGGCGAGTAAGTAATCATGACAATTATTCTTACATAGAGTTAACAAACTCTATCTTAAAGTTCTAATTGAAGGGTACTCCTAACAAGGGGTAGGCCTTATAGACTTAAAGCAAATTCTGATGGATAGGTTCTAACTTAACTAAGTTATGGTTCAAAGATGACTTAACAAAGTCAAAGGGAGGGTAATGAGCTATTTATGACCCAAGGGTCAATAGAGAGACTTTCCTTTGGAATGGGAAGAAATGAGGCAACTGGATGAGAACTAAAAAGTTACATCACTTGGGGAATAACTTGACAAAGTTAAAAAATTAAGCATGAGTATTCATTTAAACATGATGAACATATAAAAGAGCATGATAACAACCAAGGAAATATACGCAAGCATGTAACAACATCAAGCAGAGATTACAATCAAGTCAAATGGTTATAACCAATAAATAACAAAGATATTACAAAATCTAGAAGGAACATGGTAGATGTTCTTACAAGACTAATAACGTAAAATCAATTTGAAGCATCTTAACAAAGATGAAGAGAAATGAGGTAACAATCATCAAGAAAGACAAACAACATGTAATTCAAACAAGTTTGATGCAAACAAGTCACAACTTGGGGAAATCATATATAAGGATCAAGGAATGTCAAATGTAAAAACATAAGACTAACAATCATACATTGATTACAATCAAGTACAAGTAAGCACACAAGAAGTGTTACAACAATTCAAGTAAGGAGTTCAAAGTTTCATGGGGAAGCATACAAGTTCAAAGGTAACAACCAAAACAAAGCTAGTCCTAACATATTAGAGTTCTAACAAGACGTTTAAATAAGTAGGGAAGTCATGGAGAAATTACTCAAGAGGTTGTAACATCAAGAGATAACATGATTCACAAACAAAATTCAACAGTATCAATCAATTAGATGCATCAAAAGCAAGGATTTGAATATGACAAGACCTTGAGTTTAAAAAAAACTCAAACACTTAAACAAGTTAAATAACATGTGTAAATCAAGTACAAAACAATATCACTAGATTAAATCAAGAAGAAGTTTGAGAAAAATTCAACAAGAAACAAGCTAAAAACCCTAAAAGTAACAAGACTTACAAGTGATTTGAAGTATTTCTAGTATAATAATCCTTGAATTCTTTTCTCCCTATGTGAAAGTAGACATAATAAGGAGAAAATTGTAAAAAGAATGGATCAAAGTTGTTGAAAAATGGAGGAGTTATGAGGTTTTCAAAATTGTGAAGAAAACATAAAAATACAAGTGATTAAAAAGAGGAAATGCACATGGTAGGTGTTGAACCCACAACCCTTAAGCCACAAGTCTAAAACTTTTCCAATCTTTCGAGTGTGCACATGTGAAAATTCATGGAGAGAGAAGAATATATGTCAAAACATGAAATAAAATACAAATTGTCAAAAGAGTTGATCTCCACACGGATCAAACTAAGGACAAGGGGCAAGGCAAGATATGTGAGCGCATAGGTTACGACCACTGGGGTGGTGATACATCCAGTGTATCAAACCACCCTAGTGCAATATATACTTCAAAGCATGAATCTGGACAACAATTTTGGCAAGCCAAAACAAGAGAAACATACCAAAAATGTGAAACTTCAATCTAGGTCAAAACATTATCAAAATTAACAAACCAAAAACCTATCTTGTGTGAATTTTAACAGGAATAAGATGATGCAATTGTTTTTCTCATATTATGTGAGTAACTTAAAAAACGACAGCAACTGCATAATGATGGTTTCAAGAGCATTTTAAAAGTTTGAGTGAAAAATTAACAAGCTTGGATCCAATAGATGATGTGCACACATTCAAAACATGTTATAGACAAAGTTCAAATGAAAAGTTGCATCAAAATTATGCTAGAAGTGAAAATGGTGTGAGAGTTGCAAAGGGCATTTGGGACTGAAAGTGCAAGACTGGTTGTGGCAGAACCAACACTACCAAAACTTCAAACAATACTCATTCAAACATATCATTAGTTAAGCACAACATGAATCAAACATATAGGGACTTGGTCCAAATTGTCAACACAACAAATTCCAGAAAAGTAAGGCTGCAAAGGCACCATCAAAGTTGTTACAACAGAATCCAACAATACAACTTTATCAATAATTGCAGCCAATGCAAAATGGATGAACCAAAGCCTAATCTTTGTGGTATATGCTAAACAATGGTTCATGACAGACATTCACTTCTTTATCACATCAAACTAACAACAAGACATGGCATGATACAAGCATCAACATAACAGGTTTGCACATACAAGACAGTGGTCATATGCATAACAGTAGGCACATCCAAGACAGTTTGCACATATATATTAAGTTATTTTTAGATCCAAACAGAAAATGCCAAGCACAATAAGAGCAATGTGAAGCATAACCTGTCAAGTCCTCAAATGAAAACGGCCTAACACTAATCTCCAGCATCCTACTTGAACTTAACAGAATCAAACAATACTTGTAAATGGAACAACTTAACATTCAAATCCAAACCATCCATAACAATTGCAAGCAAATCTTCTTATGTTCACACATGACATAATGTAAAATTTAAGAAGGTCTCATAGGTTAGCACAAAGCAACACAACATTGTGTAATGATTAACAAGATGTTTAAACATAATGATGATCAAAACAAACAAAGCAAAACAGATTCATATATGAGCTGCATTTACTTTTAAAACACATTTCAACCAAAGCAAACTAGGCATGTTCATGACAGTCCATGAATGAGATAGTGACTATTAACCTCTTGTAGACCTCCATGGGGAATTAACCTCTACACTACACTAGAAACTAAAATATACCTTTTAAGGAAAGACAATTACGGTTTGTGGGGAGAGAGCCTTGGTGGTAAGCCATCTTTCTTCATTTTCTTATGTTGATACAAAGGAGGAAGTTGGAACTCAGTTCCAAGTACTTTCGATTGTTGATAATGATACCCAGAAGCATGGGGTATCTATTTCATCTTTCAAAGACGCACAATGAATCGTGAATAGCAGTTCCCAAGAAGGATGATGAAAGGTGTTATCTCTACCTAAGAACAAGAATAGGGAGGGTCTTGGTTTTGCTGCCAACTCCAACAAGAAAGTCACCAGAAGTTCTTTTGTTCCACCTATCGAAGAAGTTTTCCGCATCGGAGGGATTATTCATCATCCTCTTGTCAATGTGGTATCTAAAGATGAGTCTGAGGGTTATATATTGGATGGTTCTGAAAGCCTCCCCATTCCTTATCAAGACTATGAGCCTTACCTTGAGGTTCCCGGTTATGATTATGAAACTAAAGACACATATGTGCCTTTCTATACCCTCAGATATAGGCGTAGAGAATACCATTTTAAAGTGAATGCTATCACCGAAGAAGATTCTGATGAAGACTTGACCAAATTCGTGATGCCTGGAGCAGTCTCCCGAAATTGGAGTGCAGTTGATGTCCCTGTTATTATCCATATATCAAAGTAATTGTTTTTTTAGTTTTTCGCTATGCCCAAGGCGAAGAGTTTGTTGTGTGGGATTATTTTAAAATAATTCCCTTTGCTCTACCCAAGACAAATATGATATTGTTAGGGCATGTTGTTTGAAATCTTGCTATCATTAATAAAAACATTATTTTGTATTCATTTCTTTTATTTTATCTTTTTCGTATTTTCTGGGGAATGATAAAAATAAACAATAACCACTTTGCGTATTCTATGCATACATTTTCACTTCCTAAAACTAAGATAAAACCATATCACATCCGCAAATTATTGCACGAACAAAACATAAAAATTACTAACGTTTTGCCTTCTCCAAACTTTGAGTTTCCTGTGTTTGAAGTTGTGGAAGAAGAATAAGAGATCCCTGAAGAGATTTCTAGATTGCTTGAAAATGAAGGTAAAGCCATTCAGCCTCATAGAGAGCATGTGGAAGTTATTAATCTGGGAACAGAGTAAATTCGTAAAGAGGTGAAAATTGGAGCTTTTCTCGAGTCTGTCGTGAAAGGAAAGTTGATTGGGTTACTCAAGGAGTATGTCAACATGTTTTCCTGATCTTATCGAGATATGCCTGGTCTTGACACTACTATAGTGGAGCATCACTTGCCATTGAAGCCAGAATGTCCTTCATTCAAACAAAAACTTAGAAGAACTCGACCTGACATGGCTTTGAAGATCAAAGAAGAAGTACAAAAGAAAATCAATGCAGGTTTTCTTGTCACCTCTGAATACCCATAATGGTTAGCTAATATTGTGCTTGTTCTGAAGAAGTATGGAAAAGTCCGTATGTGTGTCGATTACCGAGATTTGAACAAAGCTAGTCCAAAGGATGATTTCTCGCTGCCTCATATTGATATACTGGTAGACAGTACTGCGAGGTATGAGATTTTTTCTTTTATAGATGGATTTTTAAGTTACAATCAAATCAGGATGGCTCTCGAAGATAGAGATAAGACATCATTCATCACGCCATAGGGAACCTTTTGTTACAGAGTCATGTCGTTCATTCTGAAGAACGCCGGGGCAACAAATCAGAGAGTTATGACCACTCTTTTTCATGACATGATACATAAGTAGATCGAACTTTATGTGGATGATATGATAGCCAAATCTAAGATTGAGGATGATCATGTTGAGCACTTGTTAAAGTTGTTTCGTCGACTAAGAGAATACCAACTTCGTTTGAATCCTAACAAATGTATGTTCGGTGTGTGGTCAAGGAAACTGTTAGTTCCATGATTCTATGGTTCTATGATTGGCTATATTTTGGTAAAACATGATTCTGCACTAATGTTAAACAGGATGTCATTACCAAAGTCATGACATCGAGGTCTAGTGCAGCAGTAGTTAGCAGGAGCTGATGATAGTACTGATGTCATTACCAAAGTCATGACATTGTTGTCTGGTGCAGCAGGAGCTAGCAGGAGCTGAAGAAACTAAAGAAAGAACTGTTGTCATGGATGTCATTACCAAAGTCATAACATCAATGTCTGGTACAGCAGGTGATGCTATTTTATATCTCTTGACATAGGTGTTTTGGTTTGATCCTGTTGGATATACCTCATCAGTAAGTTCAGGTCAAAGAGATTTAGTAGGAACCAAGTGCAGATGTAGTTGGTGCTCATAAAAAGGATCTTTGAGACTTTTTATGAAACTATAGAACGTTTGTTTCTACTGTTATGAAGAAGATTCTATAGAAGTGCTCTACATGGTAAGTTTAATGCAGATGTACAAAGAGAATTGGATGTCATGCTGGAGGTTATGACATCAATCGTATAACATCGTGGAGCTGGCAGCAAGCAGGCATGTTGGTTTTCTGTTATATTGCAGGAGTTATCTCATGCTAGATTTCAGGAGACCTATTAGGGTTCCCTAGTTATCTCAGGAGAGATTCTAGGTAGTGCTACCCATATCATGAAACGCCATGACCTAATTTGACAACACCTTGAATTGTGGAAATTAATTTTACTTTGTTAAAACTAATGTTTGTTACTTTGGACCAGCCTAAGCCCAGTCTGTATTGCTATTTAAGGAGGAGAAGAAGCAGAGGAAATCAAGCATTCACAACAAGAAGAACTTAAGTGTAAAATTAGGATTTTGAGAGTCTTGTGTGTATGTCTTTGTAAGTCACCCTTTGTATCTTTCGATACATTGTGGTAGACATTTTTATGAGTGAAGAAGGTTGTTCTTCACGTGTATTGTGTGAGTGATGAGTGTACTCTTCATGTGTGTCTAGAAACCTTAGGATTCCTTGTGTGCCAAGAAATTGTCTGTTGTACAATTGCATTGGTTTAGTATAGATAAACTGTTGTGTTTATTGTCACACTCAAAGCTGTTAAGCAAGAGTGTGTGTCACTTGATCAAAGTTTTGAAGCAAGATCAAGGTGTGTATGAAGTGTTTCTTCATATTTATTTGGTCTTTGTAAATTGGATATCACTGTGGTGATTGAGGGGGAGTGAGTGGGTATACTCAGATCTAGAGTGTCTCTAGGTTGAAGTGTCATTGGGTAGGTTTTAAGTGAGGAGTGAAAACTGTGTTGTTTGACTCTGAATTAATTCTACTAATAGTGAATTTCCTCCCTGGCTTGGTAGCCCCCAGATGTAAGTGTTGTTGACACTGAACTAGGTAAACAATTACTGTGTTATTTATCTTTCAGCATTTAGAATTCTACACTTTAAATGGTTAGATAAATAGTCTGTCAGACTGCAGATGTCACATAAGAGGTCATGACGTTGGTCATGACATTGGTACAAATTAAAGAAATTTAAATTGGTTATGGTCTGTCCTTGTTCTATTTCAGCAGAGATCAATGTTCTTGGAACATATGAAATCTGCATACCATAATTTCAATTGGTATCAGAGCAGGCATCCTGTCTGTTTTGGATGAGATCTTGGGAGATACGTTCTGGTGTTTTGAACAAGGAGAAGGTGTAACTGTCTTACTAATCTTGCTAAATGTTTGGACTTATGAAGGATTCTGTGTATCTGCTCTTGTGCCCTCTGATATAAGAGCTGATATGACCTACTGTATATTTTGTCAAAGGAAGAGTGTTTACTTCTGTCCTATAGGATGATCTGACATATTGTTTAGGGCAAGTTAAAGATGTTCTTTTGGTGATTTCACTGCATATTTTTCTGATGAAAGAGCTCTGGTAGCTCTGGGAGAGGACTGACCTATATACATGCTGATATATGGTTGTGGAGGTGTGTAGATGGTTTCAAGATAGTGGTCTCTACTGCTCTGATTGGTCTGACAAAATGTGGATCCTACTGGATGCTGGTAAGCTGGAGCTGTTGCTTGTGTGCTTGGACTGGTCTGTTGTGTGCGAGATGATTTATTTTCACCACTCATGACTTGCAAGGATTCTATCAGCAGAGGAAGTCATAAAGAGGTTGAGTCAAGGGTGGTAGCCTTGATGTTTCAGCCTTGGTATTCCTGAAGTTGTGTGGATTTAAGATCAATTGCTATTTATGGACTACACATATATTTAATTGGTTATCCATGAAGTTCAAGATTGTTGAAGTTCAGAGAATGATTGATATTAAGGATTTAAGATTCATTGCTATTTGAGATCTTCACAAATATTTAATGGATTATCCTTAGTCAATGATCAAGATGTCTCCTCAGTTGTAGCACAAGCTTCAGGCCCTTGATCTAGTTGAGGATCTGATGTTCAACCAGATGTTGAGACATTTCATCAGCAGAGATTGTGCAGAATTCTGTTGATACCAGGAGTGAATCACTAGATCAAAGGAGATAAAGTTGGATATGTCTTCATTATAGTAAGGTTCTTGGCAAGAAACTAAGACTAGAATGCAGTACTGATGGAAGTGAAGATGAAGGCTTCTGATCTGTTTAGGAGTATTGGAGTGCAACACTTATGTTCTAGTTTCTAGTAGAAGCACCTAATCTATTAGCTAGAAAGTTTCCTGGCAAGAAACTTTTCTAGAAGATGGTGTTGGTGATAACACTACTTGGGTCAGTTTATTTCTTATCTAAGTGCTGAGGAGCATGTGACATTGCTCTGTTTGGAGGTCAAGGATAAGTGGCAATTATCTCTGACTTTCTAAAGAAGTCTCTACTTAAGGAAAGCGGGAATCCTTGTGTAAAGATTTCTTTTGTGACCCTTCCTCATTGAAGAATCAAGCCTTGACATGTTTGGTTTATCTTAAGAGGAGTCCATGAAGTAAATGCATTTCAAGCAGTGTGTTGTGGTCCAATAAAGCAAGATGGAGGTGGTCTACTCAATCTCAAGTCTATGTACTCCTTTTGACAGGAATGTTGAAGTTAGTCTAAATGGCAAAATGAAAGCCTGAACCCTTCAGCAGGATGTCTTAACCAAAGTTGTGACATCAAGAAGAAACTTCAAGACCTCAAGTGATGTTGTGGCACATCATTTGAAGATAAGTTGATCTTCTCAGGTATGAATGGAATTAATGCTTCGTCTCATGCAGTTTGCGGGAGCTGTGTGAAGGAGTATATGCCTTACTTTGGAGCAAGAAGAATTTGAGACTTGAAGATCAAAGTGGCTTGGTGGATTAGCAGATTCTCTAGAGCTCTGAAAGAAGCTGAGTTAACCAAATAGTGGCAGTTGGTTATTTCAGAAGGGTGCTTGAAGAACATTACTCTTGTGCAGAAGGGTAGTTGTTTGAAGACCAAAGGAGGTTCTGGTTCTGTTCATACATTAGAGCTTACGGTAGAAACCCTAAAGTGCGTATGGAAGATTATCTTCTTTGGAGATGTATTTGACCAAGCTAGTGGAGCTGTGAAGATCTTCTGTTGGATTACTAGTGTTGCACCCCAAAATTTGCTCAACCTTTTCTTGCCTGATTTGTGTCTCATTGCATTTCATTTGCATAGTTACATCATGTACACAGTCTAATAATTTGCATATCATAGCATAGCATGCCTCCAACAGGGGATCAAGGGTGTCTATCAAGAGAAGAGCCTAACAAGAGGTGTTATCCAAGTCTGAGAGATCATCCAAGCCATCAAGAAGAGATTTGAAGTCTTGAGAAGTTTAAGTGCCTACATATGGATTGTGCTCCTATCTTGAGGGGTATTGAGAATCATCAGTGGGATGAGAAGCATGGAAGGTGAATGCGAGGTGTGTATGGAGCTCATGGGATGTCTAGAGGGACTTATTGAAGCTGAGGCAAGTCATTGATTCAAGTATGAGAGCCACATTTGAAGTGCAGTCAACTAGGGTTTCATCTGGGTCAACCCTAATTACATTGAGTAATTGGAGAACATCAGAGCCTACCTTGAGGTCATGGAATTCATGGATTGGTATGTTAATACATGTGTGATGTTGTGCCAAGGTTAAGCAAAGAAAGATCAAGAATGTGGGAAGTTGCTAAATCAGGGTTTCAGTGTAAAATCCCCTGTTTAATGCCTAACTTCAAAGCCACATAAGTCCAAATGGATCTTTGGCCAACATGAAAATTGTAGAGCTTCTTAATACCTTTAATTTGAGTACTATAAGTCTTCAAGAAGATTTGTAGAACTCAAGTTATGGTCTTTGCAAATTACAGGTCACCAGAGGACACTGAAATTTATCTGTGAAAGTCACTTGACTTCCAAGAAACTTTTGCCCCTCAAGGAGTTTTCAAATGGATTCTTGGCCAACATAAGAGTTGTAGGTCTTGATCTTAGCTTTAATGTGAGTACTAGAAGTACTCAAGGGGATTTGTGGAACTCAAGTTATGATCTTGGCAATCCAGGGGTATTTTGGGCATTTGTGATTATAGGTCATTTTCAAGCATGTGCCAAAATCTCCATCTTCCACTCCTCAAATGGAAAAGTGTTCAACATGAAATGTGCTTAGAATGTTGTTTTTAGGTTATATAAGTCATCATGGTGGATTGAATTGGCTTGTATCATGAAGTGATTCAAAATGGCCTAAAATGGAAAGAATTTTAAATGGGATTAAAGAGGGAAAATGTGATTTTTGAGTTATAGGTCATAAACATGTCATGTGAGTAGTCATTTTAACCAGAAATTAGATTCTAAACACAATGACATTTCCACGTTTTTGAATTGAGGCTTAATTTCATGACTTGCTTTGTAAAGTGGTTTCTTCACTTACAAGTCACAATGCCAAATCAAAAACCAATGCAACTCAGGCTTTCCTACTGATCCAAACTTGCTCACAAGGTGTTTTGCAATGAGTTAGAACCTTCTGGAACAAATAACAAGCTTGTATGGCATGACTGTTATATGCATTTTCAAAAGGAAAATCAGAAATGATGGATCACTGAATTGGGCTTCAAACTGAGTTCAAAAGCCCACAAAAACACTCTATATATTGATTAGAGTAAATTCAGATGGGGGTTGGTGCTTTATTCGAGCTGAAGAGGAGAATTGCAGTTGGTTTCACAAGCTCCCAAGTCAGAATCGGTTTTTGAGTTGCAAGCGCATTCAGGCCAAATTGAAGGTTGGAGAAGCTCTATGGTGTATCACTGATCGTGTCTGGAAGGTTTGGAAAGTTGAATTGAGCCACAACTACCTCTATTGATCAAGATTCAGCAGGTATGTAACTCTCAAATTTCCTGTTGATCTAGGGAGAATTAGCTTAGAATATGCATGTTGTTAGGACCTAGATGACTCAGGGATCGTTCTTGGTTTGGTTTGGGATCATTTAGAGACAATTAGGTTTGCCACACCATTTCTGTTGAGGATCGGTTGGACTAGATCTTGAGGTTTCAAAGCAATTTGGATGGATCAAGATGATCACTGAAGATTGAGGAACGTTTCTATGGTTTTAGATTGTAATTTGGTGATGATCAATTTCATGATGCAATTTCTGTTGGTTTTTGAATTTCAAAACATAGTTAAATCTAGGGTGATTGAGTAGGACATTTGAGATCTACGTGAAAATCTGAGGAGATCGGTATAAAACTTGACTTGTTTTGGCTGCCTGAGACCACCTCTTCGCCGGAGAAGTCGACCGGAGGTCTTCTCCGGCCACCGCACCTGGTTTCCCTCCATTTGAGAATTTGAAGGAGAATGATGACGTGTTTCCGTTGGATCAGGTCTGAGGGGAGACTTTGTACACTCATCGTAGGGCTTAGATTGAAGCTGAGTTTTAGATCAAAACGCAACACTTCATTAAATGAGGTGGCTGCTGACTGGATGCCACTTGGCACATGCGTGGACACATTTTGGTTCCTTGGATTCATTGACTGGTAGACTCATCCAACGCATCTGATTTAATCTGGCATTTTAATTCTTAAATTCAATTTTAATTTGTTTTTGATTTATTTTAATTCCATTTTGATTCAAAAAATCATAATAAATCCAATTTTGACCCAAAAATTATTTTAAAAACATCTCAATGATCTTGGATTTGTTTGTGATTTTCTGAAATCAAGAAATCTCACTTTCCTCCATTTTTCAATTTTATTTGATTTTTCTTATTTTCATGTGATTCCATTTATTTGCATAATTGTTCATCTGTTTTGCTGAATTTTGCTCTTTCAATTGGTGTTGATTCTGGCTGAGATTTTTTAGTATGTTTTAGATAACATGTTTAGGTTCCCTTAGGATTTTTTGGTAGAATTTTAAGACAACTTTATGTTTTGTTTTAGGGTTGTTGATTAGAGTCTTCCCAAATAATGGTTTACCAAGACCTAGTTTCACTTAGGAATTGTTTAGATGACTTAGAAGTTGATTTAGGTCTTGATTATGGAACCTTAAAATGTTCAAACATGTATGATCCCATAGGAATTTTATTAGAATTTTACAACTTAGTTTGATATTTTATTTGGATTTTACAAGTGGCTTGTGCTTGTGGTATTTTACCTTGAGTGCTTTGTCTTGTTTGGAGCTTTTGGTGGGTTTGGAGGTTGAAGACTTTGGACTCCATTTCTGAGGAGCTTCTAGACATGATGAAGATGCTTTGTATTGGAGGATGGAGCTTGGAGTGGAGCTTTATTTCTCTTTTAGAGTTTGTTTTAGGAGGTTGGTAGAATTAGGGTTTTAGGAAGAGCTTTTTTAGATTTAGTTCATTTCTTTCCTCAAACATGGAATGCTTTGTTTGCTTCCATCCTATCCTAGGATTCAAAGTCCTCTTAAGGAAGCCCCATCTATCCCTTGGAGGGATGAGTGGCATGCCTTAAAGAGTAGAACTTTTGAGGATACCCTTCTTTGCACATGATGGTTTCTAGTGATTTCCTTTGGTTTTCACTAGTTTCCATTCATTATAACTTGATCTCAATAACAAATCTTTCTTGGTGGAGCTTGCTAGAGCTTGGAGATAAAGATCAAAGATGCTGAGGATGCCTTTCATAAGGTTTGCTTGAGGATGAAGTTTTTGTTGTCAACTTTTTGCTGTTTAATCAGCTGTTGCTGTCAGAGCTGCTGCTTGTGCTGTTTACTGTAGGAGTTTGGTGCTGCTGTTTGGGCTGCCTCCTCTGCTGTGGTTTTTGTTTCTCTGTATTGTTTGTTGGCTTGTATAGCTTGCCCTTAGGTTTGAAGTGAATGTTGATTCACTTTGCCTGTTGTTTTCCCAGGTTCGAGGTTGAGCGGGACTCCCTTGCCTCGCTTGTATTGCTGCATTGCATGCATTTTTACTGTATTTGCTTGCTTTCTTTTCTGTTTATCCCCTAGGATCTCTAATTTCTTCTGTGCAGGAGGGAATTATGATAGACATTAGGATTCTTATCCATGCATGACAACATTAGGTTAGTTTTTATTCCCGTTTCAACCCTAGGCTTTTTAGAGCTTCTTTCTCTTCTTATCTCAAAACAACTCAAAAATACAGTAATAAGGTTAATCGATGTCGTACGTCATGAGCCTTAAGCTATTTGAGAAAGGGTTGCTGGGGAGCTTTTTTCCAGTAGTCTGGCTGCTTAGTGTGGCACCCTTTGGGTGACATGCGACTTAGTCACTCTCAAATCATAGTCTCTAGTGCGTCAGAGATTGCAAACAAACTAAAAAAACACTTCTTTCGTAACAGATTCAAAACAAACATCAAAGTGTCATTTTTGTCCGCTTGGACTCTTAATAAAGAAAAACCCTTTTTGAAGGTAATAAAAAACAGTCAGACAAGCTTGTGTCTTCCGTAGCCCGAACTACGTTTGCTCTGATCTTTCATGCCGTATGAAAGTACGTAGGCACGAGATGCGATATCTCGGCGAGCAACCTTCCCCTCCTTTCCCATAGGTAGGCGAACTACGTTGACTCTGATTTCTCGTTTCAGACGGGAATACATAGGCATAAAGTGCGATACTTTACGAGTCATTTTCTTTTCTTTTTAACCCAGACCTTTAGAGTAGATAGAATAACAATCCGTACTAGAAAACAAGTGTGGATCCCGTCGAGTACGGCGGACGTGAGGGGTGCTAATACCTTCCCCTTGCGTAATCGACTCCCAAATCCAGGATTTGGTTGCGATGACCATTCCTTTCCTGTTTTGCGTTAGGTTTACTCTGAGCGTTTCCTTTCCCTCCGTTGGGATAAATAATGCACGGTGGCGACTCTTCTGTTTAGCCGGCGTCGATTTTCGCTGTAACGACAGCTGGCGATTCTGCTAGGGACTCCAACGGTTCCCTACGCGAGTCAATCCTAGCGCTTGTTTTCCCGTCGTGGGTTTCGTATGGATTTACCTTTCTGTATTTACTTTCAGCATTATATTATTGTTGTTGTGCTGGGTAGGGGGTCAGATTGAGAGATAAGTCGGACCTGGGCTTGAGTGCACCTTGAATTAGTTGTGGAAAGTAGTGGGCGTGTGCATGCTTTGCATGTACTAGTGTCCCGCAAAATCCATGCTCAGACGAGGTTCTTCTGGTTGACTTCTTTTTCAACCCTTTGGGTTGAGGGGGTTGTTGGTTTGTTGGATTGTCGACTCTGGGGACCGATCAATTGGAAGTTGGCTAAGTGAGGCCTCTTCAGGACATGATGATGCCACACCTTCTGGGTATCGTATCATCAGTCTTGAAAGTCTGTGACGCCAACGACCGCATAGGAGGCCATACCTTGTGTCAGTTAATAGGACACCTACCTGTGAGAGGGATTGGGGCATGCAGGAAACTTGACATCCAGACTACCCGGTTTTCTTAATATTGGATCAGTATGTGTGGTTACTTTGGGGTTCTTCATCAGGGCAGTGTTTTGGGTCTGTTGAGACCAGGTTGGAGCTTTGTTATAGGTCTGTTGAGATCAAAGTGGAGCATTGTTATGGGTCTGTTGAGACCAGGGTTGAGCAGTATTGTGGGTCTGTTGAGACAGATATTGGGGATGGATCTCTTCAGCAATATACCACTTGACCCCTGTTGCATGTTTGCATATTATATTGTTGCATACTCATTTTGCATATCATTAACGTGTGTCTGTGCTGCAGGTGCATTTTCATACCTCTAATTCTAGTTTCCCGGATTTCTGCTTGTTGCTATTATGGATACTTTGAAGAAGATTGTGGCATACAAGTTGCCTACTCTAGATGTTTCTTCTTTGCTTGGTTTGATGTCTTTAGCTGATGATGATGTGAAGAGAAGCTTCAGGAAGAGTTATGGGAAATTGCTTAGGTTGGTTTGCAGACCATCCACATATGAGCTAAGCGGATTGTACGTGCTTATGCACTTCTATGATCCCCCGCTGAGGTGTTTTACTTTTCCTGACTTCATTCTGGCTCCGACCATGGAAGAATATGCTGAGATCTTGGAGTTGACTATTCAGAACAGGGTACCCTTCATGCATATGGATGCTGAGCCCAAACTGGAGGACTTGGATGTTCCTGTGCATCTAGACTCCTCAGAGTTGCTGTTAACCTCATGGAATGGAGTTTCTGGTTTCTCTCTCAAGTTCTTAGTTGGGAAAGCACAAGAGTATGCCAAGAGTGGATGTTGGATTGTGTTTAATGTTATCCTTGCTTTGTGTATCTATGGCATTGTATTGTTCCCTAATATGTCTGACTTCATTGATTTGGATGCATTCCATATATTCGCTTCAGGCAATCCTGTGCCTACCCTGATTGGAGATTTCTATCACTCACTGCATTATAAGAACGAGAACAGGAGGGGCAAGAACGTCTCGTGTTATGTGCCTTTGCTGTATATGTGGTTTGATAGTCACCTGCCCAAGAAGGGTATCTTTGTTGAGTCTGCAGCTACGGTGGATTGGTCTGAGCATTTGATGGGACTTTCTTCAGAAGATGTTGTCTGGTTTGATAGAGATTTACTGGGATCTGAGATTATCTACAACTGCGCCGGATATCCTAACGTTCCTTTGATTGGGAGGAAAGGGTGCATTAACTACAATCCGTCATTGTTGATCAGGCAATTCGGATATGCTTTGAGAAGCCCGCCAAAAGAGGAGGAAGTGCAGGAATCTCTGTACTTCACGGGTGTACTGAGTGGAGAGCTATTGTCCAAGCTGCAGCATGCTTGGAATAATGTCCACAAGAAGGGGAAGCCACTGTTGGGTAAGAGTGATTGTCAAGCCTATGCTCCGTACAAGGTCTGGATCCAAGATAAGGCAAAGCAGGCGCTGATGCCGTTTCCTACAGTATTACCTCCTGCTCCCCTCGTAACTGAGGAGCCAACCACTATGTCTATTGAAAGATACGAGCAGGTTGTGAAGGAGAAAGAAGAGCTGATCAAAGCCAATGAGAAGTTGGAAGAAGAGTTGGTTCAGCTCAGAAGCGAAAGAAATGAAGCCGTATATTCCTTCAAGCAGCAAACAAGCTGGTGAACCGGTTAGGTGCAGAACTGACTGAACAACGAAAGAAGCGTGAATGCTTGGGGATAGATTTCAAGAGCTCTCATGATATGATGGAGTCTGAGAAGAAAGCACTTGATATAGCTTACTTGGAGATCTCTACATTCAACAAAACCTGGAATGCCACGCTGACCGGCAATAAAGAAAGAGAAGACAAACTGAACCTACAGATCTCTGAACTGGAAGATCAGTTGAAAGCTATCCAGAAAAAGTTTGAAGAAGAGGTTATGCGGAGATATGACGTTCAGAATGCCTTGAACAAAGTTATCAAGCGTAAGAAAGAGTCTGCATCCCAGAAGCGGAAGCTAGAGGAGTGCTTTGGAGAAGGTGCTTGGGAGGAATCCATTGGGGATCTCCAGCATGTTATCAGGCAAAGAGACTCGCTCGTCGAAGGGTTGCTTTCTCAGCCAGACCATCCCAAGACTAAGAGATCGTTAGAGGAGTATCGGGCATATGGTCGCACTTGATTACCTTATGCACTATTGTATATGCTTTATTTGCGTTGTGCTGGCCATCACCAGGATTGTTGGTTGAGGTCATGCCTTCTTGTTATTGTACACTCGGTGATATTGTATTTCTGACTTGATGGGCTCTTCGCAGCAATATATGAGATATTTCTTCCATGAGCGAATCCAAGCCTCTTATCACTATCACTGTCACTACACTGGCACTTGGGCACTAGAATTAGGGGTTGATTTCCCTAACGCACAGACACATATTGCATCTGCATATTCATTTTGCATTTCCAGTTACTTGTTGAATCTGTATCTTATTTCCTGCATCTCGCAGGTTTTTCAGGATTGACGACCAGAGAGTCCACCGCTACTCAAATCGAAACAATTGCAAGAAGATAATGGATCAAGTTCAGGTCGAGATGCAGGAAATCCGCGAGAAGTTGACTCTGTTCATGCAAGCTATGGAGAGCATGGCCAAGGGCCAGGAGAATCTTCAGACCTTGGTGCAGCCGCTGCTGGCGCGGGCAAACATAAATGGCAACACTGACCACATTTCTGTTGAAACTCCTCGCCGGGAGGATGAGATACCGGCAATTGTTACTCCACCTGTTGTGACTGTCAACGGAAACACTGGTACTGGTGCAGGTGCTGGCGCTGGTAATGGCAATACTAGGAATGGTGGTGATGGGCATGTTGTTAACAACAAAGGAAACACTGTGGATGTTGATCGAGGATTCGTTGACAATGTTGGCTTCGGAAACAATGGGTATGGCAATGCCAATCAGGACGGGAACTTCGGGTTAAACAATCAAGGCTTTGGTAACGACGGTTATGGCAACAATCAGGGGTACGACTATGGTAATGGTGGGTTCGGTAATGTGATTAACAACGGTGCTGGAGCATTTCCTTTCAACAATGGTATTGGACCTGTCGGGGTCAATCTAGGGTTCGGCAACCGAGGACAGGGTCCTGTGTTCAATCAGCAAGGATTTGGCCGTAACATGGGTTACGATGGGTATGGCAATGACTGGAATGTGGATCAACAGGAGGACGCTTTTTCAGGAAGAGGTATGAGACCTGAAGATCCTATTGACCCTGTTCAGAGGATCAGAATGCTAGAAGAGCAGATGAAAGGTGTGGTTGATCAGAACTCCGCTAGGTTAGATATGGCTACTATGGGGTTGGTACCAGGGCTGAGGGTGCCATTGAAATTCAAGGCTCCCACATTCGACAAATACAAAGGGGATACCTACCCAAAGGTCCATGTACGTTCTTATTATAGAAGGATGTCTGCATATTCCAATGATGAAAGGATGCTCATGCATTTCTTTCAAGACAGCTTGTCGGGACCATCATTGGAATGGTACATGGGGCTGGAACCCACCCAGATTAGGAGCTGGAAGCAGTTGGCTGATGCTTTTGTTATGCATTACAGATACAACAGTGATTTGGCGCCAAACAGGGTTCAGTTGCAGAGTCTGTCGCAGAAAAATGGTGAAAGTTTCAAAGAGTATGCGCAGCGGTGGCCCGATATGGCAGCTCGGGTGCACCCTCCTTTGGTTGAAAGGGAGATGAATGACATGTTTGTGGGGACGTTTATAGGAATGTACTATGACAAGTTACTCAATGTTTCGATGGGTAGCTTCTCCGATATGATCCTTATGGGAGAAAGGATCGAAAACGGAACTAAAATTGGAAAGATTCAGGCAGGCGAATCTACTCCAGCTGGGGGTGCGAGAAAAGCGTTCAGTGGAAGACGACAGGGTGATACAAGCGCTGTGTATGGTGACAGAGGTAGAAATCAGTACATTCAACCTCAACAGATAGCCAGTGTTACTATTCCAGTTCCTCTGCAACAACAGCAACCGCAACCACAACAACCGCAACAACAACCGCAGCAGCAACAAAGGCAGAGTCAGGGTCAGGTAAGGTTTCAGAATGTAAAGCCGAAGAGGGTATTTGATAAGCCTCCGTCGACATATGCAGAGCTTCTTCAGACACTGTTGTGGTTGAATTTGGACGAGAAAAGGACAATGGAACCACCTACAGGACCGGTACTTCTTAGGGGGTATGATGCTAATAAGCATTGCGAATTCCATTCCGGGGCGCCCAGACATGATGTAGAATCCTGTCATGCTTTCAAGCATAAAGTTCAAGACTTGTTGGACAGTAAAGCCATCAACTTTGGCCAAGTGGGGCCCAATATTGTACAACAGCCTATGCCTAATCATGGGGCAAATGCCATCTTAACAGAAGAAAATTTGAACTTGGTGTTGGATGTTAATGAGTTGAAGACACCATTGAGTGAAGTGAAAAACAGGTTGCTCAGAGGGGGAGTATTCCCCGGTTGTGATGAATACTGTTTAGGAGTTTGGACCCAGCCTGAGGGTTGTACTGATTTGAAGTAGGGCATTCAAGCCATGATCGACGATGGGACCTTGCAATTTGATCGAACTGCGGTTGAGAAGCCTGTGGAGGCATTATGTGATAAGCAGAATGATATTGCAATGGTGACGATCCCGAGAAAGACTATAACGATAACGGCGCCCGTCCAGCGGCCAACAATTACGATTACCAAAGCAGGGCCTGTTCCCTTTGAGAGTACGAAAGTTGTCCCGTGGACATACGGTTTAGAAGTGTATTGCAATGGTGAAAAGATTGTGGTGAATGGCCAGCCAGCTGGGGCTGTTGATAATGTCGTTGGAACGGGGGGCATGACCCGTAGCGGAAGGATCTTTACCTCACCTGAAATAGAAGCAGAGAGGTTGGCCAAAGGTAAAGCCAAAGTAAACGTAAGTGGACCTACTCAGTCGAAAGAAAAGGATACGTCACTCAAGTACGTAGAGGAGTTCATGAGACTAATCCGCAAAAGCGACTACAAAATTGTTTAACACCTACAGTAGACGCCGTCGAAGATTTCTATCTTGTCGTTGTTGTTATGTTCTGAGGCGCACCGGAACGCCCTGCTAAAGATCTTGGATACGTCATTTGTACCGCAAGAAGTTTCTGTAAATTAGTTAGAGGGGATAATGGCACATGTCAATGCTGGACATAACCTGGGTTTCACAGATTTTGATCTAACACCTAAGAGTCGAGAGCACAACATGGCTTTGCACATATCGGTAGAATGCCGGGGCACCGTAATGTCGCGGGTATTGGTGGATACTGGGTCGTCGTTGAACGTATTGCCAAAGAGAGCCATGATGAAATTGGACATACGGGGAATTATTTGCACGCCCAGCGATTTGGTTGTGAGGGCGTTTGACGGGACGAAAAGGTCAGTGTTTGGGTCAATAACATTACCGCTCCAGGTGGGGCCAGAAATTTTTGATACCGAGTTCTACATCATGGATATCCATCCAGCTTATAGTTGCCTTCTTGGGCGCCCGTGGATCCACGCTGTAGGGGCCGTAATGTCCACATTGCACCAGAAGTTGAAGTATATGGTGGGTGATAGTGTCGTTACCGTTTGCGGGGAGGAGGACATTTTGGTCAGTCACCTGTCATCATTCAGATATGTTGAGGTCGACGGAGAAATACACGAGACACCTTGTCAAGCCTTCGAAGGGTTGCGGATTAAAGACAAAGCTCAGGGTTCCAGCAAAATGCCCGAGGTGGCAGTGTCATCTTACAAAGAGGCTCGGGCTTCAGTGCAGACTGGTGAGACTAAAGGCTGGGGGCAGGTATTGGAAATTCCCGTGAAGAATGACAAGTTTGGGCTAGGGTATCGACCGACGTCGTCAGCGTCCTCTTTAGGAGCGCCTAGGTTCAAGGGACCGGTCACGATTACGCCAAGTGGGGTGTGCTTTGAGACTATCAACGCTATTTACGATGCTGAAGACGGAGATAGCGACTGCGATATGGACACGTGGATCAAGCCAAGCGTGCCAGGATAAAGTCTCTGCAACTGGTCCATCCGGGAAACCGTCCCAGTGACTTTTAAACAGTAATGATTTGTTTTATCAATTGTTGAATAATCCTATGTCCTACCCGGGGCATAGTGATGTTACATTAGGGCTACTTGATTATGTGAATTGCACTGTTTAATCATGAAATAAAGGCGTTTTTCATATTCAAATATTGTGATCCCTGTTTTTCTTGTTTTCACTTTAACAATAAATGGCAACGTGGTTATTTGCTTTGTTTGCGTGTTGAAGCGTTTAACCATTTCCTTTGCAGGACTAATATTTCAGATGACATCTCATACGAACCGCCTATGACTCGTTTCGACTTCGAGCACCCGGTATTCCAAGCAGAGGAAGAGATTGTTGAGGATAGTGACCTGCCAGAGGAGCTGACTCGTCTGTTGAAACAGGAAGAGAGAATCATTCTGCCTCATCAGGAGGAAATTGAGATTATCAACTTGGGGTCGGAAGAAGTTGTGAGAAATATCCGTATAGGGGCTGCGTTGCAGAGCGACATCAAGCAAAGGTTGATTGAGATACTGCGAGAGTATGGTGATATATTTGCTTGGTCGTACGTGGATATGTCTGGGTTAGATACGGACATGGTTGTGCACCGTTTGCCAATGCGAGAGGAATGTCCGCCTGTTAAGTAGAAACTCAGAAGAACCAGACAAGACATGGCTGTGAAAATCAAGGAGGAAGTTCAAAAACAGTGGGATGCTGGTTTCCTAGCCGTTACAACTTATTCGTCATGGGTCGCTAATATAGTACCAGTGCCGAAGAAAGACGGTAAAGTGCGAATGTGTGTAGACTACCGTGATTTGAATAGGGCGAGCCCGAAAGACGACTTTCCACTTCCTCACATTGATGTGCTGGTTGATAACACTGCTCAGTTCTCCGTATTCTCCTTCATGGACGGCTTTTCAGGCTATAATCAGATCAAAATGGCACCGGAAGATATGGAGAAGACTACCTTCATTACTCCCTGGGGAACATTTTGCTACAAGGTGATGCCCTTCGGACTGAAGAACGCTGGGGCAACATATCAACGTGCTATGACGACTCTCTTTCATGACATGATGCACAAAGAGATCGAGGTTTATGTGTCGCTTGCGCGAAAATGAGGTGCCGGCATGACAGAAGAGTCGCCACCTTTCGTTATTTATCCCTCAGAGCGGGAAAGGAAACGATCGGAAAAACCTGACGAATAAGGGTAAGACAAGGTCATCGCAACCATTGTCTGGGTTCGGGAGTCGGTTACGCAAGGGGAAGGTATTAGCACCCCTCACGTCCGTCGTACTCGACGGGATCCTCGCTTGTTTATTTACTTGGATGGGTTGGTTATAATCTATCTACCTATCAAGGCTGGCTGAAAAAGAAAAGAAAAATGACTCGGCAAAGCGTCGCACTTTATGCCTACGTATTCTCATCAGAGAATGAGAAATCAGAGTCAACGTAGTTCGGCCTACGAAGGATTATGGGGGAAAGGTTGCTCGCTAGGATATCGCATCCTATGCCTACGTACTTTCATCTGGTATGAAAGATCAGAGCAAACGTAGTTCGGGAAACTACGGGTTATCTCCTGAAAGAAGTGTTTTTTTATTGTGTTTGCGATCTCAACCGCACTAGAGACTATGACCTGAGAGGGAATGCGTCCTTTCTCAGATAGCTTAAGGCTCGTAACGTACGAAAGAAATCATTCATGATTACTGTATCTTAAACTGCTTTGAGATGAGAAGAGATCAGGCCCAACTAGGAGGGAGACTATCAAGTCCTACTGTTGTCATGCCATGGATTCATCCTATGGTTGAGGTTTGAACAGGGAACTCCTAGATGTTGTCATGCATAGGTTTCAACCTAAAAGTCTATCATCAAATCCTTATCAAAGGAAATGAGAGTCCTAAGGGATCATGTCAATGATACGCCAAAACAGACAAAAGCATCAGCTTTAACAGTAACATGCATGCAATGCAAGTGAGGGAGGAAATGTGTGTGGGGCTTCAGCCTCCACAAGCTCGTCTCGACCTCAAGCCAGTCATGAAATAACAGTAATCATACTGAAGATAAACAACATGCTATCAAGCAATAACAGATAAAAGAAATGAAGTGCCATCAGGCAAACAAAACACATGCTTGAGAAAGAAAGAATCTACATCTAATCTCTAATCCTGACACTAACAGAACTCTAATCAGAAGAAAGCAAAGCCCTAAAGCAAAACCCTAAACAAGAGAAAACAATCCCAGTCTTCAAGCTTCAAAGCAAGCTTACCAAAGAAAGGGAGCTAAGTAGGCAGACTCATAGTGTCTTCCTCAGGAAAGCACTAGGAGGTGTATACTCAGGAATCATATCCTATGTGGCTCAACCACTGTGATCAGTTTACATTCCTCCTCAGGAGAAACTAAACTCACAAGCAGGCTCCAACATCACTGGATATTTAGGAAATCCTATCTGAACTAGTGGAACTAAATGAACAGACTCATAGGGCCTTCCTCAGGAAAGTACTAGGAGGCTTCCACTTAGGAATTGTATCCCATGTAGCTCAACAACTGTGATCAGTTTACATTCCTCCTCAGGAGAAATTAAACTCACAAGTTGGCTCCTACATCATTGGATACTTAAGAAATCCTAGATAAACTAATGGAACTAAGTGAATAGACCCATAGGACCTTCCTCAGGAAAGTACTAGGAGGCTTCCACTTAGGAATTGTACCCCATGTGGCTCAACAACATGTGATCAGTTTATATTCCTCCTCAGGAGGAATTAAACTCACAAGTTGGCTCCAACATCATTGGATACTTAAGAAAGAGGTGAGAAGAAAGAATGAAAGTCATTCATAGTGCCTTCCTCAGGAAAGTACCATGAACTCCCTTCAAACTTCAGGATCTCAAACCTCACAGACAGGGAATAAACTCCAAGCTCTGGGTCTCTGAGTCTTGATCTACAATCCTTTCTTCATCATGCTCTTCAACAAGATCTTCAAAACAAACTAAGCCCCATAACAAATTCCCCCAAAATAAACCCCAGAGATGAACAGATAACCACAGAACAGACAAAATCATCAGTCAACTTCAGAAAATACCTAAAAATACTAAAACAATGGGGAAAATTCTACCAATTATTCACAAGGGTCTACAACATCTACCCATAACATCCACATATGCCCCTACCCAAAATCAAGATAAAACTATCTAAAGAAAATGAATTTCCTTACCTATGCATAACATAAACCCTAATTATGATACCCTAATGCTAACCTAATTAAACTAATCAAATTTTAATCTAAAAATCAAGAATTAAATCCTATGGGAAACTATGATTCAATATCTAATCCCACCAAAAAGAATGAATTGAAAATCCTAAGGGAAAGTCTTAAAAGAAATTCTACAAAATTGGATACCAAACTAAACATATTAAAAACCTATTAAAATGAAAAATATACTAAAAATATTAAAAGAAAATAAAATGGAAATTTTATTTATTTATATTTTTCTAGACAGATTTATTAACACATGAAAAAAACAAGAATTTAAAAATGATCAATTTTCTATTTTTTATGAATTTTATAAATGCAAGAAAATATAAATGGAATTAAAAAATAAAAGAAATCAAATAAAGGGGAGGGGGTGAGAAAAGCAAGGCACGCCTAATTCATTTCCATGTGGGCCAGACATGGTGGGGTGCGGATAGAAGATGGGATAGGCCCATGCGCGCTTCAGAAAAACAATGAAAAATTAAAACGAAAAATGGAACGCCCACGGTGCAGTTAGCAACTGAATTTAGTTCAAAATATGATTGGGCCGCTGGTGGGTGTGTGGAAAGCAATTCATTGCTGAGCCCATGTTCACTAACTAAACAAAACGACGCGTTTCACTTCTTTTAAAATTCCCTCCGCTTTCATTTTAAACAAGGACCGTCGGATGAGATGATCTAGTCAACTTTTAGGGACGATCTGACGGTTGTGGTTCATCGTCCCCACACGATTCCTAGGGTTTTCAGTTTCCCTCCTCCCATGCACGAAACTTCCATCATCTCTTGCTCTCTCATCTCTTGATGATTTTCAAAAATTCCAAAACCAAAATCACACTACTAAATCCCAGGAATCCAACCATGCTCATATTTCCCTTTGAATCCTCTTGAAACGCGCGCACAGAATGCTCGAAACCTTGGTGCCACCATGATTGCACTGAGATCAACCTTATCAAAACTCTCGATTAATGACCCAATCTTGTTCTTTATATTATCCTCACCATTCTAATCTAATATGTGCTAACTAAAACTCACTACAAAGCTTGTTCTTGGAAATTAAAGAATCTTGCACCTGTTATAAAACCTCACACAGAGCTCTCAAACTCATGGGAAAAGATCAACTCACCTAGCACATTAACTCTACACCTAAAGAACTAATAGAAACTACATAATTAAGGAGATTGGTGGAAAGAAAGAAACATGTCAGAGTTTAATGGTGTGTGTAGCTAGGGCTTGATTCAGAGCTTGCAAGGGCTTCAAGATGATCCTTTGATGATGGATAGCCTTCTGTTTGCACTGGTTTTGAAGGAGAGGTCTTGTGATGGAAGAAATATCAAGTTGCTTGATCTTGAAGGAAGCTCTTCAATGGCAATTTCTTTCTCTCTTTCTCCTCTGAATTCTTCAACCTTGACCAACCTCTTACTCATCATGATTCACTCTTTATATAACCATCAATGGGAACTCCTAGATCTTTCTAGAATGAGCTAGAAAGTGCTTGAAAATCTCATGTGATGATAAGTGGTATATCTCATGTATCATGCCTTAAACCTTGCAAATTGGCTTTAAAATCTCATCATAAGAGATATTGAGAGGATATGAGCAATTACAAGCCTTTTTCTTGCCTTGTGTGAAGATTCCTCAAGTTGCCTTAAGATTCAAGTAACAATTTTCCAAAGCATGTCCCATTTTAAAGCCTCAAATGAAAATTGTGTTTAAACCAATGTTCTCAAAATGATGTTTCCAATCAAAATGATATATTGGGTGACCTATTTTGGATTCATAGATCTTCCAAACCAATTTCCAAATTGACTTGAATTAACTTATAAGCCATTTTTAGTTCAAATTTACCAAACTTTATCATTCCATGCTATGAGCTTTTCCAACAATTCATGACCTTCTTTCTAGGCTTAAAATGCCATTTTTAACAACTTTCATGTTTTGAGTTTTTCCATTTGAGGCTTGAAAATAGGAGATATGGCCTTTGCTTAAAATGACCTATAACTGCCAAATGACCAAAATACCCATGTCTTGTTCAAACCATAAGTTGAGTTCCACAAATCCTATCAAGGACTTCTACCACTCAAATTAAAGCTAAGAATATGCTCTCCAACATTCATGTTGACCAAGAAATCATAGGAATCATCCTACTAGGGAAAAAGTTGTCTGCAAGTTGGGTGACTTTCAAGGACCCAGATTCACACACCTCAGCTGATCTGTAATTTGTCAAAACCATAACTTGAGCTCTGCAAATCCTATCAAGGACTTCTACCACTCAAATTAAAGCTAAGAACAAGCTCTACAACATTCATGTTGTGGGGAAGATGAGATATCAATCACATCTAGAGCTAAAACTTCCTGGAAGGTAGGGATCAAATTAGGGTTTTTTCACTGACAATCCTCAGAAACCCTAACTCAAAACTTCTCAAACTCCTCAATCATGATGAGTTGGTCTAGGAATAATCTTTATAACATCTCTATGCATCATTCTATGATCTCATGGCCCTTGGATTAGGTCTCAACCTTCTCCAAGCCTTCGGCTGATCTCAGGGTTGACCCAGTCAAAACCCTAATTCTACCATTCATGGTTGAATCTTCTGAACTCTTGCACAATGACTTCTCAGGACTTCATGATGGCTATCAAGACATCTCATAGGCTTTCTCAAAGCATCAAGTTCATTCTCAAGGTCTCAGAATCATCTGAGGAGCTCCCACAACTCTCAAGCTATGAGGCACACAACTCTGGTTGCAACCAATTCTTCTGAGGATCTCTTGAACTTTCTGATGAAGGTATCAACTTTCAAACACTTGATGGGTAAGTAAATGTTGGACAAATTTTGTTGTGCAACAGCTGCCCCTATTCAAACGGCTTGAACTTGACTGGGTGAGAAGCGAACGGCTCTCAACCAATCAAGGTGCGAGACGATTGAATACCGGTAAACCCGAAAATTTGCCAACTGCTCAACTCGTCGATCACTGGAATAATAGCTGCACGGCAACTATCTGGAGAACTACTGATCTGACATCGCCGTCAGCCATCCACATTAACTTCTTCTGATATTGCCTTCAGACAACCACAACACCCAACATCGCCGCTGGAGGACTAACCTATCTGATATACCCACCATCGCCGCTGGAACACCAAATCACCTGACATCGCCTATCAAGAATAACCATAAATCGGGGAAACAAACATCCAACATCACCGCCGGAAAACTAAATCTGACATCGCCGTCGATCACCCAAAATGCCCCGCATCGCCGCTGGAGAAAATACAATACTGAACAAAATACCCCGCATCGCCGCTGGAGAAATGAATCTGACAAAATACCCCGCATCGCCGCTGGAGAAATGAATCTGACAAAATACCCCGCATCTCCGCTGGAGAACTACATCTGACCTCGCCGTCGGACAATCAAAATATCCCGCATCGCCGCTGGAGAACTAAAGGATCTGCATCACCTAACATCGCTGTCAAAAGACTGGATCAACTTGACATGCCCAACATCACCGCTGGAAAACTGAATCTGACATCACCGTCGGAAACAAACATCGCTCTGAGAGACACTCGACATCGCCGTCGTGCAAACATCATCTCTACTGGGGATTTAAAGAGTCTGACCTCGCCGTCAAACATTCAACCTCGCCGTCGAACAAACATCCAACCTCGCCGCTGGAGAAAATATAATCTGATCTTGTCGTCAAATCCAAACGTTCAACCTCGCCGTCGAACAAACATCCAACCTCGCTGCCGGACAAAACATGATTTGACCTCGCCGTCAAATCCAAACGTTCAACCTCGCCGTCGAACAAACATCCAACCTCGCCGCCGGACAAAACATGATCTGACCTCGCCGTCAAATCCAAACGTTCAACCTCGCCGTCGAACAAACATCCAACCTGGGGTTCACCCCTGGTAAGTGGAACAAAAGGTACACTTGCGTATTTGAAACCACTCCGCTGGTAATGAGAGCTAACCGAGCACATTCTGATCTGGGGTTCACCCTCAGCACCAATAACGAACATCGGAATACTGCTGCACACTGCCCACCGTAGAACTTCAACATTCAAGATATATGAAACCCTGGCCCCTGGCCACTTCCAGCTTCAGCTAGAAAAAAATTTCAAGTACTTCTGAAAATAAGCATCCTTGGCTTTCAAGGATAGATGAAACCCTGGCCCCTGGCCACTTCCAGCTTCAGCTGGAGAATCTTCAAGTTCTTCTGAAGATAGATGAAACCCTGCCCGTCGGCGATTCCAGCTTCAGCTAGAAAAGATCTTCAAGTACTTCTGAAGATAAACATCCTTGGCCTTCAAGGATGTAAACTTTGCCCGTCGGCAACTCTGCCGGAGGTATCTTCGACTTCAGTCTGAAGAAATGGTCCTTGGCCTTCAAGGATACATGGATCTGCCTTCAGGCAACTCCACCTCTGCCATAGAGCATCCGTGACTTCAGTCAGGGATATACTTTGGCCTTCAGTCCGAAAAATGAATCCTTGGTCATTCATGACCTTGGGGATAACCCTGCCCTCAGGCACCTTCGCTTCAGCTTGGGAAATCTATGACTTCAGTCAGAGAAATGGTATCCTGAGCCATTCATGACTCTACAGGGATTCAAACACTTTGCCTTCAGGCAAAACTCCGCTTCAGCTGGAGAGACATCTTCGACTTCAGTCAGAAGAAATACTATTCACTTGATCGCCATCAATCATCACCTCAGGACAACTGACTTGGTCTTCAGACCAACACGGATCATCTTGAATACAAAAGCTGGATCTACGAACTCTTGAACTTTGTCTTCAGATAAGCGCTGATTCATCAGCACTGAAACCTGAATCCACAGGAACATTCTGGTACCGCCTTCAGGCGTTTACGAAGTCAATCTTCGGATTAGACATCACTGTTGGAGCAGACATATCACGCTGCTAAGGACTTCAAGAATCATCTTGAACAAACAACTCCGTCGGGCACCTTCAAGAATCATCCTGAACCGGTAACCATTCTGGAGACTTTATTCTGCTAGGGATTTCAGGAATCCTCCTGGGCAACTCTTGCTGGGGACGCTACTGGGGAGCTCAAGAATCATCCTAAGCAAACCATTCGGGAACCTGCGTCGAGGTCTTAAGAATCATCTTAAGCAAACGGCCCTGCTGAGGAATTCAAGAGTCGTCTTGAGCTGAAGACTTCGCTGGGGATCTCAAAAATCATCTTGAGCGCGCGACTGTGGGAATTACACCGGGGTCTTAAGAATCATCTAAGAAAACAACCTTGTTGGGGAGAATATCAGGAATCATCCTGAGCAACTGGTCCTTTGGTGGAACACCTGTAAAACAAGAATGATAATAACCTAGATCATGCGTATGGTGCCTATGCTTCGGCGCCCTGCCCCACACGGTGGGAATGCTATGCGTTTATGCTAAATGCCATGCGATCATGCAATATGCTATGCAATCCCGTCAGCAAAATAAATGCCGAGGGGGAAAAATCCTCCTGTCAAGGAGAAAAGCACTACTCAGATAGAGGAATCTTCCTGCTGAGGAGAACGTGGACACGCCAATATCAATTGGCTCCGTCTGGGGAGCTGATCTTCAGTTGACTGCTGCAGGGAAAACAACTTCAGTTGATTACTGGAGAGGAACGAAGCTCTACGAGAACCTGGACCTGCTGATATCAATCGCGAGAATAGACTGCGTGGCCGACACGGCTACTCTTCTGGGGATAACCACTCTGTGGGGAAACAACTTCAGCTGCTCAACACTCCACTGGGGAAAACCAATCATGATCTGATCAACTTCCAAGGACTCGGCTCTCTTGGACATCTGCAAACTCGGCTGGGGAAAGAGAAGTCATTCTGCTTCACTGGAGAGTACGACTCTGATGAGGAATTTCATTGGGGAAGAAAGATTCATCAGACTTCGGGGGAGAGTACCGCTCTGCAGGGGAATACAACGTCAGCTGTTCCAATACTCTACTGGGGAAGAGGGAATCATCCAACTTCAGGAGAGAACATAACTATGGTGGGGGGAATCTCAATTCCGCTGGAGACCTCAGTCTGGCATCATCAGTTATTGCATACTCCGGTGTACGAATCATTCCCTACGAAACCTGCACTCGTGACCCGGTGTTGGGGCAACACCTGCTGCGGCGACTTTACTGGGGAAAACACGAGCTTCGGCACCCGAACATTCCCATGAAATCTGCAGTTGTGACCCGGTGCTGGGGGGAAAGAAGACGTCATTCTTTGGTGCTTGACTCAGCCGACGAGGTGACGTTCCCTCAGGATGCGTCTGCTTGGGGAAGAGAATCATCTCTGCCTGGGGAGGCATATCAATGCCCGCTTTCTTGCGTTCAACTTCTGAGGAGAGACTACTGAACTCTGCTGGAGAAGGAGGGCTCGCCCCGCTTCGGGGATGCGCACTGCACATTGCCTACACCTGCAACAACACAAACAAACAGACAAGATACCCTCCTCAAAGGGGCCTATCCAGGTTATTATCTCGTGACAATATTCAGTTAATTAATTGTTTCAACAATCAATGGGCCTAGGCCCGTGAGTTTATGTATGCGCATTTTATCGAAAAACATCGGCGTTTTCATTCGCAAACAGATAAATGCTAGGCAGGCAAGCAGAACTGCTGAATAATGTGCATTTTATTGATAGTGAACCCCTGAATGGGCAAAAAATGTTTTACAACAGAGGCAAGCTCCTGGAATGAGGAAGCTGCGTAAAAGGAAAACATAAATACACATCAGTATATACAAATGTCGGCAACGAGGCGTAGACGAACACCATGAGTTGATCCCTCTAAGACCCACTCGACTTCGATACTTCTCCGACGCTTCAGCTTTGGAAGAGATTGATTCAGATAAACGGTGTCGCTACTGCGAAAATCGGCGCCGGCTGACAGAAGAGTCGCCACCGTGCGTTATTTATCCCAACGGAGGGAAAGGAAACGCTCGAAGTAAACCTCGCAAAAACGGGGAAAGGTATGGTCATCGCAACCAAAACCTGGGTTCGGGAGTCGGTTACGCAAGGGGAAGGTATTAGCACCCCTCACGTCCGTCGTACTCGACGGGATCCACGCTTGCTTGGGTTGTCTAAAGGATGCAAAACAATCTATCTACGGCTGCTAAATCTAAACGGAAGAGAATTGACTCGATAGAGCGTCGCACTCTATGCCTACGTATTCTCAAGAGAGAAAGTCAGAGTCAACGTAGTTCGGGACTACAGGGAAAATTGGCTCACCAAGACCTTGCGTCTTGTGCCTACGTACTTCCACACTGCATGGAAGATCAGAGCTTTACGTAGTTCAGGCTAACTACGGCTAAACAAGGGTTCTCACACAGTAGTGAGAAAAACAACTGGTTTCACAGGGTCAGGAACCTATGGGAAAAACTATGGCTTGGTCTCAAATGCACTCGGGCAAGAGAGAAAAAAGGGTAACAATTAGTCGTCAGCGGGAAAGTCTCGATCGCACAGCAGCGAGAGAACAGAAAGTCAGTCGTTAGTGTGCTCGCTAGGATATCGCATCCTATGCCTACATATCCTCGTCTGGTACGAGAAATCAGAGCAGCTGTAGTTCGGCTACTTCGGGACCACAACTCAAATCTCGTTTTATTAATCTTCTGAAAAATGGTTACAATGCTAGAATACTGAAAATAAATCTCCTAGGAAATACTATCCTATCCTATCCTGAAAAATCGGATGGCAAAAAGTCCCCTAACAAGTGGACGTCTAATTCTAAACTACCCCTAAAATCGTAAAATAAACTCTATGAAAAACCATACTCTAAAAATATTATCTATACTAATATTTTTTCAATATTTCTCTTCCATTTTCTCTTTCAATATTTTTCTCTTTTTCTTTTTTCAAATATATTCTTTTATACTTTTCTTTATTTTTTCTACATTTCTTTTCTTGAATATTTCTTTTTGTATATTTTTCTCTTCTTTCTTTTTTCAATATCCTTTTTTTAATATTTCTTTATTTTTTCTAATACTTTTTCTATATTCTTTTCCTTCTTCTTTTTTTTTAATATGTTTTTTCTATTTATTTTTTCATATGAAACAATATATGCAAAAAATATAAAAGAAAAGAAAAAATAAGGGGAGGGGGTATGTTTCAGTTATGGGGTATATCCAGCAGAAAAATAAAAATACAACCAAATTGGGCCCAGCCCAGCAGCTATTGCTGCAAAAAAGCTAACAAACAGAGGGGGGGTTGCTATGAGTAAAACGCAGGTGTAGCCAGCAAAACGCAAGACCCGACCCAATCCAGCAAAAAAACACACGGAGGGGGTGCGAAAGGCAATTGAGGTGCGAACCCAAAAAAAACCATTGGGCCCAAGGCCCAGCGATGCCCTTGCCTCTCCCACTCCCACTTTCATTCTGAAACCCTAATACTCTCACTTTTCTCCGCCGCCGTCCCCCTCTCTGAACCATCTCCGTCTCCTCCGTTCAACCTTCCTCAGTCTTACTCTCAATCTCCCTCAATCTTTCATCACAAACCTTTCCCCAGCTTCACACTCCAAAACGAAAACCCTCATCCCTTGCTCATCTCACACTTATTTCCTTCACTCACCTCGTTGAGTTCGCAGAAGCTCGCATGAAATTATTGAAGATCCTGGCGAAATCGGGAAGAACGAACACGAAGGTGACTAATCTGGATGTATGAAGGTGAACATCAAAGAGATCGATGCATATCCTGGGGAACTCTGGCAACGATATGAAGCCGGTTGAGGATCCTTTGAAATGGATCTTGAAGAGCACGAAGAACCAGATAAATGTTGAGGGGAAATCTGGTGTTGGCTTGAAGATCTTGGATATTTCTGGAAAAAGAAATGGAGGATGAAGTACCTCTAACACTTTTGTGAGTATTTTCTGTCAACGGGTGAGAAAGACTGATGGTGGTTCTTGAAATCTGGAGCTGCATGTTGAACGTTTCTGGGGAACTAGGGTTGATGATGAAGATCGAGTTCTGCTGATGAATACAATGACGCTTCTGGAAGTTTCTTGACGAATTTCTGGTGATTATGAAGATTGGTGATGAATATTCATCGTTTCTGATGAATTTCTAGAAACGCTTCTTGAAGGTGTTCTTGATACATGCATGAACATTGAGCGGTTTCTGGAAACGAAGTGAACACCGATGGTGATTGTTGATGATCGGTGTGTTGATGATTCTTGATGAAGAATCTGGTCTTTCTGGAAATTTGTTGAACGGAGATCTGGAGAGCATGAAGATCGGAGCAAGATGAAGAAGGTTGATCGGTGATGGATGATGAAGGGAAGATTAGAGTTCTGGGTGTTTTCTGGGTTTGTTGGATTTTTCCGGCGAAGTGGTGCGGTGGTCGCCGACCATGCATGCCGGCCGGTGACGCTTTCAGGCGAGGACAGTGGAGGGACGCGTGGCCAAGGATAGTGGGGTGAGTGAGCGCATGCACGCCACGTGTGGTGATGCGTGGCAGGGAGAGAGAAGAACGGAGGGTGAGGTGGCATGTGAAGGTGGAATAACGTGGGGCCTTCTCCCTCTGAACACGTGGACTCTGAAGTTTTATATGGCTGAGACTTTCTGGAAGCTTCTGGATCTTTCTGGACGTGGCTGGATTGAACTGATACAAACTGGGCTCTGCATGAATTGGGCCTACACGAAAAAACAAGATAAAACCCAAAAAACAATCTGAATAATACTGGAAAAAAAATGGTTAAAAAAACTGATTAATATCTAATCCTAATCAACTAACTAAACAAAATTAATTGCTAAACTAATAACACTCTAATAAATCCACTAATCCAAAAATTATTAAATCTCTATTAAATTTCTAATAAAACTGTATTATTTATTAAAAGAAAATCTATTACTCTAATAAAACTATTAAAAAAAACTATATTTTCTATTAAACTCTATTTACTAATAAGAGAAAAAAATCTATTATTATTCTATATTAAAAATGCCATTAAATTCTATATTATCTAAAAGAATATATTCAAAAATCAATCTATATTATTTATATCTAAAATTAAAAACATTTAGTTCCTATTAACCCTAAAAATGATTTAAAAGCTATTAAAAACCTAAAAATGGCCAATAAAATCCAGAAAAATCACAATAATTCCCAGAGGGACAAAAATAAGCAGCGAACGACACATAACACCGCGAGAGCGCACTAAAATAGCCGGTAAAAATAAACGGGCACCGAAATATCCCAAAAATGCGATTCTACCTATCTGAACTGATAAAAGACACCTGAAACACGAGACGAGAGCTGTGATCCCAATAAAATCAAAACAAATGAAAAATGCACTGTATGCGATATGCAGATGCGAATGCGATTATGCGTCGAAACCTCGAGCCAGATACGAGACCCGGTTGGTCAAATTTTGGGGTGCAACAAACGGCCCTCAGGTCTTCCAAACCACTAAACAATGAAAGTCCACACGCGGAACGCAGTCATTTGCTTATTGAAATCCCTAACTTTTGCGTGAACCGCCCTTTACGGGTTTTCAGTTCACCGGGATACCCTTTTTTGCCGAAGCCGCCCAATGTAGGTTTTCGACTTCGCGGGTGTACATTTTTCAATATATCCCTAATTTTTGCCCGAACCTTTTATTCTGTTTTTGGTTCGCCGGGATGCCCCTTTTTTGCCTGGACTCTTTCTTTTTTGTCCAGCGGGTCTCTTTCAAGCAAAGTATTTTTTAACTGCGTCCGCGTTCACCGGGGATGCAAAATCTTCACCATCCATCGTGGATAACAACAAAGCTCCTCCTGAGAAGACCTTGCTGACGACATACGGCCCTTCGTAATTCGGGGTCCACTTGCCCCGGTGATCGGAGTGTGGCGGAAGAATCTTCTTCAGGACGAGATCACCCGTCTGAAAGCTTCTAGGACGCACCTTCTTATCATAAGCTTTCTTCATTCGGCTTTGGTACAGACGACCAAATGCAATCGATGCTAACCTCTTCTCGTCCATTAGGCTGAGTTGGTTCAAACGATTCGTAATCCATTCTGCCTCGTCGAGTTTCACATCAACCAAAACTCGCAAAGAAGGAATCTCCATTTCTAACGGTAGGACAACTTCCATACCGTACACCAAGGAGAAAGGAGTTGCCCCGGTCGACGTACGCACCGTCGTACGATAACTGCGCAAGGCAAACGACAGCATCTCGTGCCAATCTTTGTATGTCACAACCATCTTCTGAACGATCTTCTTGATGTTCTTGTTGGCCGCTTCAACAGCGCCATTCATCTTTGGCCGGTAAGGAGATGAGTTGTGGTGTTCAATCTTGAAGCTCTGGCCCAGCTCCTTCATCATCTTGTTATTCAAATTCGAACCATTATCAGTAATGATCCGCTCGGGAATTCCATAGCGACAGATGATGTCCCTCTTTATGAATTTAGCTACCACCTGCTTGGTCACATTTGCGTATGAGGCTTCCTCCACCCATTTGGTGAAGTAGTCGATAGCTACCAGAATGAAACGATGACCATTGGATGCAGTGGGCTCGATCTTGCCTATCATGTCGATGCCCCACATGGAGAACGGCCAAGGGGAGGACATGACATTCAATGGGCACGACGGCACATGAACTTTATCAGCATAAACCTGGCATTTGTGACATTTCTTCGCGAATCTGAAGCAATCTGACTCCATAGTCAACCAGTAATACCCTACTCTCAGGATCTTTCTCGTCATGGCATGCCCGCCGGCGTGCGTACCAAATGTGCCCTCATGGACTTCTTCCATGAGCATACTCGCCTCTTTCTCATCTACACATCTGAGTAGCACGAGATCGTGGTTTCTCTTATACAACACCCCGTCTGGATTGAGATAAAAGTTTCCAGATAGCCTCCTCAGAGTCTTCTTATCCTGGGTTGACGCACCCGCAGGATACTCCTTAGTCATGAGGAAGGTCTGGATATCGTGGAACCATGGCTTGCCGTCAGTGGCATCCTCGATTGCAAAGACAAATGTCGGTCTATCAAGACGCGAAAGTACAATTCTTGGAGCCTCATTCCAATAATTGACTTTATACATTGAAGCCAATGTGGCTAAGGCATCAGCCATCTGATTTTCAGCCCTGGGTACATGATGAAGTTCCACCCGGTCAAAGAACGGAAGCAGCCTCCTGGCGTAATTCATGTACGGCACTAGATTCGCTTGACGAGTTTCCCACTCCCCTTTAATCTGATTGATTACAAGCGCTGAGTCACCATATATGTCTAGATTCTTGATTCTCAAATCAATTGCCTCTTCTAGACCCATAATACAGGCTTCATACTCGGCTTCATTGTTGGTAACTGGAAACGTCAGTCTCGCAGTAAACGGGATGTGGGATCCATGAGGAGTCGTGATGATAGCCCCGATACCACTTCCATAGGAATTAACCGCTCCGTCGAATATCAACTTCCACTGAGACTTCCTATCTGGCCCCTCATCGGGCAATGGCTCATCGCAATCCTTCGCTTTGAGAAACATAATATCCTCGTCAGGGAATTCGAACTTCATCGGCTGGTAGTCGTCGATTGGTTGTTCGGCAAGGTAATCAGACAATACGCTTCCCTTAATGGCTTTCTGAGAGACGTACTGAATATCATATTCCGTTAACACCATTTGCCACCTGGCAATCCTGCCCGAAAGAGCCTGCTTCTCGAAGACGTACTTGATCGGATCCATCTTCGAAATTAGCATAGTGGTGTGATTGAGCATATACTGTCGTAGACGTTTGGCGGCCCAAGCTAATGCACAACACGTCTTCTCCAGCATCGAGTATCGAGATTCACACTCAGTGAACTTTTTACTCAAATAATAAATGGCATGCTCTTTTCTGCCCGTCTCGTCGTGCTGACCGAGAACACACCCCATACTATTCTCCAGAACCGTCAGGTACATGATTAATGGCCGTCCAGCCACTAGGGGTATCAAGATTGGAGGTTCTTGCAGATACTGCTTTATTTTGTCGAATGCCTTCTGGCAATCCTCATTCCAAGTAATCGCCTGATCTTTCTTTAAAAGCTTGAACATCGGTTCACAAGTGGCCGTGAGCTGAGAGATAAACCTTGCAATGTAGTTTATTCGGCCCAAGAAACCACGAACTTCTCTTTCTGTTTTCGGCGCTGGCATTTCTTGGATAGCTTTTATTTTCGCAGGATCAACTTCAATACCTCGTTCACTAACGATAAACCCCAATAACTTTCCGGACCGCACTCCGAAAGTGCACTTGTTAGGATTCAGCCTCAGCCTGAACTTCCTAAGCCTCTCAAACAGCTTCAGTAGGTTGACCAGATGCTCTTCCTCCGTTTGGGACTTTGCAATCATGTTATCAACATAGACTTCGATCTCATGATGAATCATATCATGAAACAAAGTTACCATCGCTCGCTGGTAAGATGCCCCTGCGTTCTTCAGACCGAAAGGCATTACCTTATAGCAGAACGTTCCCCAGGGGGTGATAAACGTCGTTTTCTCCATGTCCTCCGGTGCCATCTTAATCTGATTGTAACCGAAGAAGCCATCCATGAACGAAAACACGGAAAACTGGGTTGTGTTGTCGACCAATACATCGATATGAGGCAACGGGAAATCATCCTTAGGGCTTGCCCTATTCAAATCCCGATAATCGACGCACATGCGTACCTTACCGTCCTTCTTCGGTACAGGCACTATGTTGGCGACCCACGGAGGGTACGTGGTAACGGCTATAAATCCTGCGTCCAACTGCTTCTGGACCTCTTCTTTGATTTTTACAGCCATGTCTGGTCTCGTCCTCCTGAGCTTCTGCTTGACTGGGGGGCAATCTTCTCGCAACGGCAAGCGATGAACCACGATGTCAGTGTCAAGTCCGGGCATATCCTCATATGACCAAGCAAAGACGTCACTATACTCTCGAAGCATCTCGACCAATCTATGCTTGACATCATTCTGCAGCGCAGCCCCCACTCTGACATTTCTGACGAGCTCCTCAGAACCCAGATTTACAATCTCAATATCCTCCTCGTGAGGCAGAATAACCTTCTCCTCTTGTCTCAACAAGCGGGCCAACTCTTCCGGAAGGTCCTCGTCTTCATCAATCTCATCCTCGGCTTGATAGATCGGGCAATCAAAGTCGTAGTGAGCCGTAGAGGGTCCAGAGTCGATGTCGTCTGTTATGTGGATCCTGCAATAACAAGGGTTAAGTTTAAAGCAAGGATATGCAGGTTAGCACAAACCTCGTTGCCATTTTGCTGTTTTTTCGAAATAAACATAAAACAGGAATAACAGAGAACACAATATTTGATTACGAAGAAAACGCCTTTTATTTATTAACAAAATGCATACACATAATCCAACAAGGCCCTGACAGTAAAACCACTATGCCCCGGGCAGGACATAGGGTTGTACAAAGATTGTAAAAAGCAAATCATTACTCTTCACTTGTCAGCTTGATAATCTCCTTGATGGTCCAATTGTGGAGGCGCTCGCCCGGCTTGCTCGGCTGAATCCAGGCGTCAAGATCACAGTCACTATCCCCGCTGTCCTCCGACGCAGCGTTGATGCTCTCGAAAATTACTCCCCCCTTGGTGAATAGGATCGGCCCTTTCCCACGAGACGAGCTGCCAGAAGAAGATGAAGCTTCAGCTCCAGGAGAATACCCCAATCCAAACTTATCCTGCTTGATTGGTATATCCAAGACATGCCCCCAGCCTGGGGTGGAACCGGCTTCGACGACGGCCCGAGCTTCCTTAAACGAGGAAAGATTCATCTCCTGCTTCTCTGCGACGGCACGAGCTACCTCTTTCACCTTGACGGTTTCAAATGCTTGGCAGAGCGTCTCATGGATCTCGCCATCCATTTCAACATATTTGAAGGACGACAGGTGGCTTACCATGATGTCCTCTTCACCACAGACGGTTACTATGCTGCCCCCGACAGCATACTTAAGCTTTTGATGCAGCGTGGACGTCACGGCACCAGCAGAATGGATCCATGGCCGACCTAAGAGGCAACTATAGGCGGGCATGATATCCATGATATAGAAAACCGTATTGAACGTCTCTGGACCAACTTGAATTGGCAGGGTCAACTCTCCGAAGACGTGGCGCTTGGTTCCGTCAAAGGCTTTCACTACCAGATCACTGGGCGTGCAAAGCAATCCGCGGGTATCCAACTTCCTTAGTGCCTTTTTCGGAAGCACATTAAGCGAGGAACCCGTATCCACCAGGACATGCGACATGACGGTACCTCTGCACTCTATCGAGACGTGCAAGGCATTGTTGTGGTCTCTTCCTTTAGGAGTCAGCTCTAGATCTGTGAATCCCAGCCCATTACCAGCATTAACATGGGCTACCACCTCTTCCAGCTGATTTACTGATATCTCCTGCGGCACGTATGCAGCATTCAATACCTTCAGTAATGCGTTGCGGTGCGCCTCAGAACACAGCAACAAGTTAAGAATAGAGATCTTTGACGGAGTCTGATGAAGATGATCTACAATCTTGTAGTCGCTCTTCTTGATTAGTCGCATGAACTCTTCAGCATCTTTAACTAGCAAATCTTTTTCTGCCCCAGAAGGGACCTCTTTGACAGCTTTACCTTTACCTTTATCCACAGCGTCAGCTCGGACCGCCTTCTCTGCTGCAACCTCTGCTGGCGCAAACACTCTACCGCTTCTAGTGATACCACTGATTCCGGTAAGATTCTGCACAGTTGATCCGAATGGCTCTAGCTCTATCTTCTGACCATTACAATAAACTTCGGCGCCATAATGCCATGGAACGGCATTAGTGCTTTCGAATGGGATCGGTCCGGCCCTGGTGATAGTAATAGTAGGCGGTCGGGGTGCTGAAATAGTAATAGGGTGACGAGGAATAGTAATGGTGGCAACTTCATCTGCCTGCTTCAGCACGACTTCCCCTGATGCACTTTCAACGCTCCGGCTGAACTGCAAAATACCCTCGGACATCAGACTTTGGATACCTTCGATCAGCTGTTCACACCCATCAGGAAGTGTAGCACAAGCCATACATAACTCTCCACATCCAGGAAAGAAGCCCTTCTTCAGCAACTTAGCCTTGACAAAACTCAACGGCGTCTTCAAATCTTTGACATCGGTCAGCAAGTCCGCACTCTCTTCAGTGATAACAGCATTCACTCCACCCCCCTTATGATGAGGCATGGGGTTCTTGGTAACGTTGGGCACATTGTCAGAAAAATTAATAACCTTGGCGTCCACCAAGTCCTGCACTTTATGCTTAAAAGCTTTACAATTCTCAATCGTATGGCCTGCTGCCCCAGTATGGAACTCACAAGTAGCACTGGCATCATACCCCGGTGGTGGTGCCCCTGTTAAGGGAGCCATTGTCCTCTTTTGCACTAACTGGAGCTGAAGCAACGTTTGCAGAAGCTGTGCATACGACATAGGTGGAGTTTCAAACTGACGATTTGTCATAGGAGCCCGATTCTGATATCTCCTATACCCCTGCTGATTCTGCTGCTGAGGCTGCTGCTGCTGCTGCGGTTGCGGCTGCGGTGGAGCAGCTGGGATATTTATGCTAGCAATCTGAGGCTGAGGGCCCTTGCCCTTTCTCCTAGCATTAGTGACAGCACTGGCATCTCCCTCTCGACGCTTGCCAGCGTAAGGTTTCTTACTACCTCCCCCAGCTGAGGATGATTCGCCCTGAATTTTTCCGATCTTTATACCGTTATCCACATGCTCGCCCAGAGTGATGAGAGCCGAGAATGTTCCAGACATGCCACTGACCAGCTTTTCATAATAGATTCCAGGAAGGGTAGCCACGAACATTTGCACTAGCTCACGCTCAACCATCGGCGGTTGAACCCGAGCAGCCAATTCACGCCACCGCTGGGCGTACTCTTTAAAGCTTTCATTGTTCCGCTGTGAAAGATTCTGAAGCTGAACTCGGTTGGGAGCCAAGTCGCTATTGTATTGATAGTGGAGGACCAACGCTTCTGCCAGATCTCTCCAGGTGCGCACAGTAGCGGGCTCCAGGCCCATATACCATTCGAGTGATGGACCAGAAAGACTATCCTGAAAGAAGTGCATCACCAACTTCTCATCGTCAGAATAGGCGGACATCTTTCTATAATAAGACCGGAGGTGGACCCGGGGGCAAGTAGTACCCTTATACTTCTCAAAGGTAGGCACCTTGAACTTGTGAGGTACTTTAAAGTCAGCAATCAACCCGAGCTTAGACATATCGACGCCCAATGTGTTCTGATTTTCAATGTCTCTCATTTTGTCTTCCAGCGCTTTGAACCTGAATCGAGCTTCAGCATTCAACTCTGCCTCTACACCTCTCTGAGAGAATATGTCATCCTGATGGTCCTCCAGCCACGGTTGAGGCACCAACAGATTTCCTGCACCAGCATTGCCGTTGACCGGCCCCATGTTAACATTGGCTCCCAGACTACCATTGCCGACGCCTGCCGCATTGAGTCCGAGATTAGTCATCAGATTGCCGTTAGCACTGCCGTTGCCCCCGGCAACAGGAACAACATTCTGTGGAGCGTCCACTGGAGGAGGAGTAGACACGGCCCCGCCGTGAAGTATGCCATTACTGTCAACCCTGGAGATCAGAGGTTGAACCAAAGTACGAAGCTGGTCTTGACCATTCACGACCACTTGCATCAGCTCCATAAAACGATCCATCCGTTCACGGAGCTCTTGAACATCTGACTGCACCTGGTCCATTATCCTTGTCTGATTGGCGCGAGTTGAGTAGCGGTGGATGAGTCTTTGATCAATCCTGGAGATCGAAAGCAGCTCGGAACCTGTGTACCTGAAAAACCTGTCAACATTAAAGGTTAGGAAAAGCAATAAAATGTATGTCATGCAAAATGCTTTATGCAGATGTATGCGTGTGTCTGTGTGCTTGAGATTTTCCCCCGATCCTGGCGCCGTAGTACCAGTGCTGACAATAATAAGGAGGGGAATCTGGGCCCAATCATGGAAACAGCAATCTCACACATAGTATCAGCAATAGTCAGATTCGACACATCAAGGACCGAGAACTCGTACGCAACAGTCTTTCTGAGAGAGGCTATAGTAATACAATAAGAGGCGAGAGATCCTGGATCGGGGAAACGGTACCTGTCACAGACACACGTCAATGGAATGCGAATGATCATGCAAACTAGTGCAAAATGCAGGTATGCAACAATATATCCAGGTGGCTGCTGTGGAGATTCGGTATCAACAGTCACTGAAGAGAAGGAAACCCCGGTGTAAGACCACTGATCTGATCTACTAAGAATAACCATCTGATAGGATCGAGATCAAAATTCTGCTCTGCCAAGAGTAAGTGCCTGATAATAAGGACCCGGGATGTATGATCAGAAAACGTCCGCTGATGAAGTCTTCAGACCCCAAATCAAAAATCTGCCCTATCAAGAACAACCAACAACTGCTGATGAGATCTTCAGACCCCACTCAAAATCTGCCCTATCAAGAACAAACAACAACTGCTGATGAGATCTTCAGACCCCACTCAAAAATCTGCTCCATCTAGGACAAACCTCTGATAACAATACTCTGATCGAAACCTGCTCTATCAGGAACAGACATACACCCGATGATAAAATCCTCTGACCAAAAAACTTGCTCTGTCAAGAACATAGCTGCAACTGAGAACCCAACATAACTGATTCACTGTCAAGAAAACCAGGTAGTCTGGAGGTCAATGTTTCCTGCAATATCCCGACCCCACTCACAGGTATGGACCTAATCCACGGACAAAGGTACGGCATCCTATGCGGTTATCAGCGTCACAGACTTTCACGAGTGATGATACGATTCCCAGAAGGAGTGGCATCATCAAGTCATGAAGAGGCCTCACTTAGCTGACTTCCAAATGATCGGTCCCCAGAGTCGACAATCCTCACGTCTGGACTCCCCTCAGATCCTCAGGACCGGAAAGGAGCACCTCTGCAAGAATCTCGTCTGAGCGCAGATTTTCGTAGGGAACTGTGCCTGCTCAGCAGACAGGTTCGTCTACTACTTCTCCGCAACTATATCTAGGTGTGTACTCAAGCCCAGGTCCGGCTTCTCACTCATAGTAACATCCCTCTCCCACAGCAGCACAGATAATCATATCAAACTGGAAATAAAGTGCGGGAAATAAAATGCGGGAAGTAAAAATGTGATAAATAAACGCAACCCAACAAGCAAACACACAAACAATAGGATTGACTCTCATAGGGAACCGAAGAACCAGAGATTCTGGCTTCGTTCCCCAGCAGAGTCGCCAGCTGTCGCTTGCGCGAAAATGAGGTGCCGGCATGACAGAAGAGTCGCCACCTTTCGTTATTTATCCCTTAGAGCGGGAAAGGAAACGATCGGAAAAACCTGACGAATAAGGGTAAGACAAGGCCATCGCAACCATTGTCTGGGTTCGGGAGTCGGTTACGCAAGGGGAAGGTATTAGCACCCCTCACGCCCGTCGTACTCGATGGGATCCTCGCTTGTTTATTTACTTGGATAGGTTGGTTATAATCTATCTACCTATCAAGGCTGGCTGAAAAAGAAAAGAAAAATGACTCGGCAAAGCGTCGCACTTTATGCCTACGTATTCTCATCAGAGAATGAGAAATCAGAGTCAACGTAGTTCGGCCTACGAAGGATTATGGGGGAAAGGTTGCTCGCTAGGATATCGCATCCTATGCCTACGTACTTTCATCTGGTATGAAAGATCAGAGCAAACGTAGTTCGGGAAACTACGGGTTATCTCCTGAAAGAAGTGTTTTTTTATTGTGTTTGCGATCTCAACCGCACTAGAGACTATGACCTGAGAGGGAATACGTCCTTTCTCAGATAGCTTAAGGCTCGTAACGTACGAAAGAAATCATTCATGATTACTGTATCTTAAACTGCTTTGAGATGAGAAGAGATCAGGCCCAACTAGGAGGGAGACTATCAAGTCCTACTGTTGTCATGCCATGGATTCATCCTATGGTTGAGGTTTGAACAGGGAACTCCTAGATGTTGTCATGCATAGGTTTCAACCTAAAAGTCTATCATCAAATCCTTATCAAAGGAAATGAGAGTCCTAAGGGATCATGTCAATGATACGCCAAAACAGACAAAAGTATCAGCTTTAACAGTAACATGCATGCAATGCAAGTGAGGGAGGAAATGTGTGTGGGGCTTCAGCCTCCACAAGCTCGTCTCGACCTCAAGCCAGTCATGAAATAACAGTAATCATACTGAAGATAAACAACATGCTATCAAGCAATAACAGATAAAAGAAATGAAGTGCCATCAGGCAAACAAAACACATGCTTGAGAAAGAAAGAATCTACATCTAATCTCTAATCCTGACACTAACAGAACTCTAATCAGAAGAAAGCAAAGCCCTAAAGCAAAACCCTAAACAAGAGAAAACAATCCCAGTCTTCAAGCTTCAAAGCAAGCTTACCAAAGAAAGGGAGCTAAGTAGGCAGACTCATAGTGTCTTCCTCAGGAAAGCACTAGGAGGTGTATACTCAGGAATCATATCCTATGTGGCTCAACCACTGTGATCAGTTTACATTACTCCTCAGGAGAAACTAAACTCACAAGCAGGCTCCAACATCACTGGATATTTAGGAAATCCTATCTGAACTAGTGGAACTAAATGAACAGACTCATAGGGCCTTCCTCAGGAAAGTACTAGGAGGCTTCCACTTAGGAATTGTATCCCATGTAGCTCAACAACTGTGATCAGTTTACATTCCTCCTCAGGAGAAATTAAACTCACAAGTTGGCTCCTACATCATTGGATACTTAAGAAATCCTAGATAAACTAATGGAACTAAGTGAATAGACCCATAGGACCTTCCTCAGGAAAGTACTAGGAGGCTTCCACTTAGGAATTGTACCCCATGTGGCTCAACAACATGTGATTAGTTTATATTCCTCCTCAGGAGGAATTAAACTCACAAGTTGGCTCCAACATCATTGGATACTTAAGAAAGAGGTGAGAAGAAAGAATGAAAGTCATTCATAGTGCCTTCCTCAGGAAAGTACCATGAACTCCCTTCAAACTTCAGGATCTCAAACCTCACAGACAGGGAATAAACTCCAAGCTCTGGGTCTCTGAGTCTTGATCTACAATCCTCTATTCATCATGCTCTTCAACAAGATCTTCAAAACAAACTAAGCCCCATAACAAATTCCCCCAAAATAAACCCCAGAGATGAACAGATAACCACAAAACAGACAAAATCATCAGTCAACTTCAGAAAATACCTAAAAATACTAAAACAATGGGGAAAATTCTACCAATTATTCACAAGGGTCTACAACATATACCCATAACATCCACATATGCCCCTACCCAAAATCAAGACAAAACTATCTAAAGAAAATGAATTTCCTTACCTATGCATAACATAAACCCTAATTATGATACCCTAATCCTAACCTAATTAAACTAATCAAATTTTAATCTAAAAATCAAGAATTAAATCCTATGGGAAACTATGATTCAATATCTAATCCCACCAAAAAGAATGAATTGAAAATCATAAGGGAAAGTCTTAAAAGAAATTCTACAAAATTGGATACCAAACTAAACATATTAAAAACCTATTAAAATGAAAAATATACTAAAAATATGAAAAGAAAATAAAATGGAAATTTTATTTATTTATATTTTTCTAGACAGATTTATTAACACATGAAAAAAAAAAGAATTTAAAAATGATCAATTTTCTATTTTTTATGAATTTTATAAATGCAAGAAAATATAAATGGAATTAAAAAATAAAAGAAATCAAATAAAGAGGAGGGGGGGTGAGAAAAGCAAGGCACGCCTAGTTCATTTCCATGTGGGCCAGACATGGTGGGGTGCGGATAGAAGATGGGATAGGCCCATGCGCGCTTCAGAAAAACAATGAAAAATTAAAACGAAAAATGGAACGCCCACGGTGCAGTTAGCAACTGAATTTAGTTCAAAATATGATTGGGCCGCTGGTGGGTGTGTGGAAAGCAATTCATTGCTGAGCCCATGTTCACTAACTAAACAAAACGACGCGTTTCACTTATTTTAAAATTCCCTCCGCTTTCATTTTAAACAAGGACCGTCGGATGAGATGATCTAGTCAACTTTTAGGGACGATCTGACGGTTGTGGTTCATCGTCCCCACACGATTCCTAGGGTTTTCAGTTTCCCTCCTCCCATGCACGAAACTTCCATCATCTCTTGCTCTCTCATCTCTTGATGATTTTCAAAAATTCCAAAACCAAAATCACACTACTAAATCCCAGGAATCAAACCATGCTCATATTTCCCTTTGAATCCTCTTGAAACGCGCGCACAGAATGCTCGAAACCTTGGTGCCACCATGATTGCACTGAGATCAACCTTATCAAAACTCTCGATTAATGACCCAATCTTGTTCTTTATATTATCCTCACCATTCTAATCTAATCTGTGCTAACTAAAACTCACTACAAAGCTTGTTCTTGGAAATTAAAGAATCTTGCACCTGTTATAAAACCTCACACAGAGCTCTCAAACTCATGGGAAAAGATCAACTCACCTAGCACATTAACTCTACACCTAAAGAACTAATAGAAACTACATAATTAAGGAGATTCGTGGAAAGAAAGAAACCTGTCAGAGTTTAATGGTGTGTGTAGCTAGGGCTTGATTCAGAGCTTGCAAGGGCTTCAAGATGATCCTTTGATGATGGATAGCCTTCTGTTTGCACTGGTTTTGAAGGAGAGGTCTTGTGATGGAAGAAATCTCAAGTTGCTTGATCTTGAAGGAAGCTCTTCAATGGCAATTTCTTTCTCTCTTTCTCCTCTTAATTCTTCAACCTTGACCAACCTCTTACTCATCATGATTCACTCTTTATATAACCATTAATGGAAACTCCTAGATCTTTCTAGAATGAGCTAGAAAGTGCTTGAAAATATCATGTGATGATAAGTGGTATATCTCATGTATCATGCCTTAAACCTTGCAAATTGGCTTTAAAATCTCATCATAAGAGATATTGAGAGGATACGAGCAATTACAAGCCTTTTTCTTGCCTTGTGTGAAGATTCCTCAAGTTGCCTTAAGATTCAAGTAACAATTTTCCAAAGCATGTCCCATTTTAAAGCCTCAAATGAAAATTGTGTTTAAACCAATGTTCTCAAAATGATGTTTCCAATCAAAATGATATATTGGATGACCTATTTTGGATTCATAGATCTTCCAAACCAATTTCCAAATTGACTTGAATTAACTTATAAGCCATTTTTAGTCAAATTTACCAAACTTTGTCATTCCATGCTATGAGCTTTTCCAACAATTCATGACCTTCTTTCTAGGCTTAAAATGCCATTTTGAACAACTTTCATGTTTTGAGTTTTTCCATTTGAGGCTTGGAAATAGGAGATATGGCCTTTGCTTAAAATGACCTATAACTGCCAAATGACCAAAATACCCCTGTCTTGTTCAAACCATAAGTTGAGTTCCACAAATCCTATCAAGGACTTCTACCACTAAAATTAAAGCTAAGATGATGCTATCCAACATTAATGTTGACCAAGAAATCATAGGAATCATCCTACTAGGGCAAAAGTTGTCTGCAAGTTGGGTGACTTTCAAGGACCCAGATTCACACACCTCAGCTGACCTATAATTTGTCAAAACCATAACTTGAGCTCTGCAAATCCTATAAAGGACTTCTACCACTCAAATTAAAGCTAAGAACAAGCTCTACAACATTAATGTTGTGGGGAAGATGAGATATCAATCACATCTAAAGCTAAAACTGCCTGGAAGGTAGGGAACAAATTAGGGTTTTTTCACTGACAATCCTCAGAAACCCTAACTCAAAACTTCTCAAACTCCTCAATCATGATGAGTTGGTCTAGGAATCATCTTTATAACATCTCTATGCATCATTCCATGATCTCATGGCCCTTGGATTAGGTCTCAACCTTCTCCAAGCCTTCAGCTGATCTCAGGGTTGACCCAGTCAAAACCCTAATTCTACCATTCATGGTTGAATCTTCTGAACTCTTGCACAATGACTTCTCCGGACTTCATGATGGCTATCAAGACATCTCATAGGATTTCTCAAAGCATCAAGTTCATTCTCAAGGTCTCAGAATCATCTGAGGAGCTCCCACAACTCTCAAGCTATGAGGCACACAACTCTGGTTGCAACCAATTCTTCTGAGGATCTCTTTAACTTTCTAATTAAGGTATCAACTTTCAAACACTTGATGGGTAAATAAATGTTGGTCAAATTTTGGGGTGCAACATTATGTTGATGATATGATTGCCAAATCTCAGACAGAGGAGGAGCATTTGGTTAATCTGCAAAAGGCTATTAAAGGTAGCGTTCTGTCAGAGTACCTTGCTGAGCAACCAGTTGAGGACTACCAATCGATGAGGTTTGATTTTCCTGACAAGGATATCATGTACCTGAAGATGAAAGATTGTGAAGAACCGTTGTCGGACGAAGGACCAGAGTTGGGTTCCAAATGGCGGTTGATATTCGACGGAGCTGTAAATTCCTATGGTAGCAGAATAGGGGCAATTATCACCACTCCTTAGGGGTCGCACATCCCTTTTACTGCCCGATTGACTTTTTCCGTTACCAATAATGAGGCTGAATATGAGGCCTGCATCATGGGTCTGGAAGAAGCTATTGATTTGCGAATCAAGCATCTGGATGTATACGGAGACTCAGCTCTAGTGGTGAATCAGATTAAAGGAGAATGGGAGACACGTCAGCCCAATTTGATACCATATATGAATTATGCAAGAAGATTGTTGCCTTTCTTTGACAAGGTGGAATTGCATCATGTGCCACGAGCGGAAAATCAAATGGCTGACGCCCTGGCAACATTGTCTTCAATGTATAAAGTTAACTTCTAGAACGAGGCTCCCCGAATTATTATCTCTCGGCTCGATAGGCCTGCATTCATATTTGCCATTGACGAGGCTCCCGATGGTCAACCCTGGTACGTTGACATCCAGAATTTCCTGAAGAACAAGGAGTACCCGGCTGGGGCATCCAGTCGAGATCAGAAGACTCTTAGGAGATTGGCTGGAAATTTCTATCTGAATCTGGACGGTGTCCTATACAAAAGAAACCACGACTTGGTGTTGCTACGCTGTGTAGATGAGAAAGAGGCGAAGTTACTCATAGAAGAGATACATAAGGGTACATTTGGTACACATGCTGGTGGGCATGCTATGACGAGAAAGTTGCTGCGGGCAGGTTATTATTGGCTAACTATGGAAACAGACTGTTTCAAGTTTGCAAAGAGGTGTCATAAATGCCAGATTCATGCAGACAAAATCCATGTGCCTCCAAGTCCTTTGAATGTGATGTCATCACCGTGGCCTTTCTCGATGTGGGGAATTGATATGATTGGCAAGATTGAGCCTACGGCATCCAACGGACACCGGTTCATTTTGGTGGCAATGATTACTTCACCAAATGGGTGGAAGCATCATCATATGCTAATGTCACCAAACAAGTGGTCGCCAGATTTATCAAACGAGATATTATCTGCAGATATGGAATCCCTGAGCGGATTATCACCGACAATGGTTCGAATTTGAATAACAAAATGATGAAAGAGCTGTGCCAGAATTTTAAGATTGAACATCACAACTCTTCTCCTTACCGGCCCAAGATGAATGGCACTGTCGAAGCGGCCAATAAGAACATAAAGAAGATTGTTCAGAAGATGGTTGTGACATATAAGGACTGGCACGAGATGCTACCTTTCGCTTTGCACGGTTATCGTACGACGGTACACACATCAACCGGGGCAACCCCTTTCTCATTGGTATACGGCATGGAGGCGGTGTTACCGTTGGAGGTCGAGATTCCTTCCCTGAGGGTTTTACGTGATGTCTAACTTGACGAGGCAGAATGGGTTAAAGATAGACTGAATCAGCTAAGTTTAATGGATGAGAAGAGACTGGCTTCTTTAGCATACGGTCGGTTATATCAGAGTCGGACAAAGAAAGCTTACGACAAGAAAGTGCACCCTCGAAGCTTTCAGACGGGCGATCTTGTTTTGAAAAAGATTCTCCCACCACAAACAGATCACAGGGGCAAGTGGACTCCTAATTACGAAGGACCCTACGTTGTCAGAAAAGTCTTCTCTAGAGGAGCCTTGTTACTATCCACCATGGATGGTGAAGACTTTACGTCTCCTCTGAATTCGGACGCAGTTAAAAAATACTTTGCTTGAAAGTGACCCGCTGGACAGTAAAAAGAGAGTCCAGGAAAAAATGGGGCATCCTGGCGAACCATAAAAAAAATGAATAAAAGGTTCGGGAAAAAATTAGGGATAAAATTGAAAAAATGTACACCCGCGAAGTCGAAAACCTGAAAAGGGCGACCTCGGCAAAAAAGGGTATCCCAGTGAATTGAAAACCCGCAAAGGGCGGTTCGCGCAAAAGTTAGGGATTGAAAAAGCAAATGACTGCGGTACGGATTGATACAGCATTGCTTAGTGGTTTGGGAGTACCTGGGGGCCGTCTATCCAAAGACAATCTCTTCCGAAGATCGAGTACTGGGAAAGCGCAGAGTCAGGCGAGTCATAGGAGGATCAACTCATGGTGTTTGTCTGTACCACGTCGCCGACATGTATACAAATATTGTTTTGTATTTTATTTATGCTTCTTGTGCATATATGTATGTGTGTTTGTGCGTAACTTCCTCTTTTCACGAGTTGCATCCAGTGTACAAAACTTTGCCTATTCAGAGGCCCGTTATCAATAAAACATGTTATTCAGTATTGGATGCTTGTTCTTTACTGTTTTGTTTGTGAAAGACGTCGATGTTTTTGATAAACTTGCACTTGCATAATCTTGCTGGCCATTGCCAATAATTGCTAAAACTTCGAATTGACTGAAGTAATGTCACGGATGCTAACCCGGGTAGATTCTGTTGTATAGGCCTGTTTTGTCTCGTTTGTGTTTTGCAGGGTTCTTAATTTTGGAGCAAATAGCCAGGGATTGTATTCCCCAGCCAAAATCTCTTGACGTAAGACCTGACTCCAGTCGATGTCATTCCCCGGCTAGTCGCAGCTTATTCCCAGAGAGTTGGAATGACGTTATCCCTTACCGAATGAGGGATTATTATCCCCAGAAGAGTGTCCTCAGGGAAGTTGTCCACAGGATATCCCCAGCAAGTCTAAATCAGTATCCTCTGCTGAGGTTGCGCTCCTTAGCGAATCAAAGGTGTGCACGTTCAATCTCCGGCATGGGAGATTCCCGCAATAGTTAACCAAGTTGTTGGTTCGAAAGGATTATACCCGAAGGGGTTTTTTCTTGCTCCCCCACAGGTCGTCATGCCATTGATAGGATGTTGATCCTCAGCAGAGTCCGAGGCTCCGAGTTTGTAAATTGTGCCCAGACAGTGTGCTTTTCCTAGATGTGTCGCTTTTTCCCCAGCTAAGTTTGTTCACCAGCAGGGTGGCTTGTTCTTTCCTTCCAGTGGAAATTGATGTTTAATCGCTCCTCGGCAGAGTTGGTTATGTTTCTGGTGTTTATTTCGCCGGAATACTTTATGATACTTGTTCTCCCCGGCGGAGGTGGCGTTATCCTCAGCATTCATGTTGTTAAGACATCCTTATCAGAGTGGCCCCGACAGCTTGAGCCTGCATTTGCATTTGCATATATCGTCACATTTTCATCTACTCAAACGCGTAGCATTTCCGTGCCGTACGGAGCATTACGCCACTTTCAAACATACGCATTTTGAAGCATAAGTCAGGTTGGCTACCTCTTTGTTTTCAGGTGTTCTTCCCTGCAGGTAATTAGACTTCTTGTTCAGGATCGTTTTCAGATATTCAGATTTGCGGCATAAGATATGTGATGATAATGTTCGTCCCGCCATATGTTCCCTTATCAGAGGTGCTTGATTAACTTCTCTTCTTCCTCAGCGGAGTGTTCTTTACACGGCTTCATAATTGGACTTTGGGGTTATTGTCAAAACAATCCCCCAGCGGAGTGTTATCTCGGGTTGCTGTCACGTCAACATTTTCATAAAAGATTTCAGGGATTAGACATCTGAAGTCATTACTCGTCATCAAGTTGAATGTCTGGCAGTTGACGTCAGAATTTCCCCCGGCAGAGTTCTCCCCAGTTTGTTGGTATGGCTTCATAATATGACTTTGAAGTTATTGTCAGTTGCTTTCAGCGGTCAACGGCTTCACGATTAGACTTCGAAGTTGTTGTAAAAGGAAGATTTCAGCGATTAGACGTTTGAAGTCGTTACTTGTTGTTACAGCTTCGTAATTCAACTTTGAAGTTGTTGTTGGCATTTTTCAAGGGGGATTTCAACGTTTAGACGGCTGAAATCGTTATTTGGTGTCACTGCTTTGTAATTAGACTTTGAAGTTGTTAGTAGCAGTGGATGGCTTCATAATTAGACCTCGGAGTTATTATCAGTTTATACGGCTTCATAATTCGCCCTTGGAGTTATTGGCAGAGTTAAATAGCTTCCTAACTATACTTTGGAGTTGTTGTTAGGAGTTCCCTAGTGGGTTTTCCTCGCGTAGCTGTTATGTCAGCATTGCAGACTTCATAATTTAACTTTGGAGATTGGCCTAGTTTCTTCGGGTGGTTGTTATGTCAGCGTTACACGGCTTCAGAATTAGACTTTGGAGTCGTCGTTAGCGATTCCCGAACAGAGTTTCTCTAGCAGCTGTTACGTCAGTATTGCGCTGCTTCATAATTAGACCTTGGAGTTGTCGTGAACATCAAATGACTTCGTAATTAGACTTTGGAGTTCTTCAGCGGTACCACATCTTCATGATTAGATTTTGGAGTTGTTGTCCGAAGGTTTTGTCCGCATGGAATAGCTTCATAAGTAGACTTTGGAGTTGTTGCCAGATTTTTCCCCACAGAGTTGCTTGTTGAAGTTTCTCTTATCCGGCCATCGGAGTATTTTCTTCAAGTTTGCTGTTCTGCCAGCTGTTGCACCCTAAAATTTGCTCAACCTATTTCACTTGGTTTATGTTTCAATTGTATTGTCATTTGCATAGTAGATCATATACATAATTCATCTGCATAGCATAGCATAACATAGTAAGTCATCCAACAAGGGACCAAGTACTATTCTCATCTCTATGAACCTATCAAGAGGTTCCTATTCAAATTCAATCTTATCCAAGCCATCAGAAAGAAATTGAAAGCTAAGAAGTCTGTGGATCAAGCAGTGGATCTCTCTCCTATCTTGAGTGTATTTGAAGATCATCAAGGAATTTGTGAGCTGTGAATTGAGCATGGATGGTATATAGACATCATGGAGGACCTAGAGAGTCATTTTGAAAGTGAGACAAGTCATTGATGAGATTGCAAGAGCTGCAGTTGAAGACAGTCAACTAGGGTTTCATCTGGGTCAACCTTAGGTCAACCCTAGGTCAAATGATTGATTGAAAGGCATCAAGGTCTATTTGAGAGATGTGGGGTGCATCATTTGACATGTATATAAGGATGTGGTGTTGTGCCAAGGAGAAATCAAGAGAAATCAAGAAGAAGAGGAGTTTCTAAATTAGGGTTTCTGTGTAAAATCCCCTGATTTAGGTCAAACTTCCAAGCAAGATAATTCAAAATGCAAGCTTCAAATGGATCCTTGGCCAACATGAAACTTGTATATTATCTCAAGACCTTTAATTTTAGTGGTGGAAGACATCAAGGAGATTTATAGAACTCAAGTTATGGTCCTTGCAAGTTACAGGTCATCTGAGGCATCTGAAATTTTGTCTGTGAAAGTTACTTGTCTTCCAAGCAACTTTTACCTCTCAAGGAGATTTCAAATGGATTTCTGGCCAACATGAGAGTTGTTCCTCATTGTCTTAGCTTTCTAGAAAGGTATGTTATGCCTTCATCTTATTTGTGTAACTCTACTTATGACCTTGGCAAGAAAAGGGTATTTGGGTCATTTGAGAATTTCAGGTCATTTCAAGCACATGCCTAAAACTCATACAAGGAAGCTTCAAATGAAAAACTTCACAACATAAAAGTTGTTCCAAATGACACTTTGAGTCTATAAAAGTGATCATGAAAGTTTGGAAATTCTCATAGCTCAAGGTTCCAAATTTGGTCAATTAAAAGGTGAATTTAATGAATAAAAGTGACCTAAAAATGGGATTTTTCATACCATGTCCAAATCGGATGAAATTATAGGTCATTTTGATTGGATAGAATGTTTAAAGACCATTGGCAATATTAGATTTTTGAGTTTAGTTCAAAGTTTGGAAGTTATGCTAGTTGGCTTACAAAAGAAGTAACATATCTAAATTCACAAGGGATTTGTGCACAAGAAGTTTCTAACAAGTTCTAGATGGTTCCATGAGCATCTATATATTGAGTAGAGTGGATCCAATCATGGGTTGGTGATTAATTTTGGTTGAAACTCATAGTTACATCTCATTCCTCAATTTTGCAAATTCATTCCAATCTCTATCAAATCTTCATCATTCTTCAAAATTCTTGATCCTATCATCATCTACATTCATCATAGAGCAAGTTTCCATCAAGATCTGGTTGAATTGAAGCAGAATTCGTGTGCTACCAAGTTCATCCTCCAAATTGCAAAAGGAATTGGTTACAAGAATCCAAGATGTTTAAGCAAGAACAATTGCATACAGAATCAAGATCTTGATCTATTGATTGCCATTGGAGCATTGCTGAGCTTGAAGTGGTGATTTCCTCCATCTGTTTTCAACTTTAAACCAGGTTAGTATTTCCATCGAATTGGCTTAATTTAGTTAGCATGATGTAGATTGGTTAGGATAAGAGTGACCTAGGTAGTTAGAGGAATAATTCTGGAGAATTTGGCTGAATTTCATGGAGGTTTTTACATGAGCACCAAAACTGTTTTGACTTAGAACACTTAGGTTAGGGCATGTTAATCTTAGCTAGATAGATTAGAATGATCAGCATAACATGTAGAACACATTAGTGTAAGAGTTAGCAAGAATCATCAAGGTTGATCTCAGTGTAAAGTGTTGGAATCAAGGTCTTCTACCTATCGGGTTTGGCTCTAGATTGAGTTTTAGAGAAAGCTGAAACCATGGTTGTGTAGAGGAGAAGATGTAGTGCAGTTTTGGTTTTTGGATGAGAGCATTTAGTTGAGAGATGAGAGAGCACGGTGATTGTGAAGATTCGTGCATGGAAGCAAATTTCTGAAACCCTAAGTGGCATTTGGAGAAGACGAACTGGGAGGCGTTGGATTGAGCAAGACCATGTTGACTGAGAATGTGATCGCACGACCACGATTTAAAGTTGAATTTGGAGGGAAGCTGGGTGCCTTAAGCGCACCGTTTCACTTAAAACCCTCTGGTGGGCTTAAGTTGAGAATGCTATTCGCACCACCAATATCAAGGCCCATTCCCATTTGAACTATATTTCTTACTTCCTGCACCGTTTTGCTTTATTTTTCTTTAGTTTTTTTTCCTGACTTAGCTGGGCCCAGACGCGCCTTGCTATGCGCACCCCCAGTCTGGGCCCATCATCCATTTTTTAACTGAAATCATGACTAATTGCACCCCTAACCAATTTTAAATCATTTTAATTTCTTTTATTTTTGTTAATTGTTTGAAAAATCATAACAAATTGAAAATCCCATATTTTTAAGTGGTTGTTTTTGCATCTTTTTTATATTTCTGTTAAGAAAATTGGCATGTAATAAAATTAGCATTTTATTTTATTTTTGTATTTTTAGTATATTTTTCTTTTAAATAGGTTTTAAATGATGTTTAGTTTAATACTTGATCTTGTTGATTTTAGTATAGCTAGATCATTTTATATTTTGGACCCATTCTTTTTAGAGTACTTCACTTAGGACTTCAAATTTTCATATGAGATTTAATTCATGATTTTAGGACTAAATTTTAGATGGTTTGTTTAGGTGTGATTAGGAGAATCAAAACTAGGGTTTAGAGATAACATAGGTGTAATAAATCATTTCTTTTAGGAGTTGTAGTTTGAATTTTGGGGTATGGGACTATAGGGGTATTATGGGCAAATAATAGATCCCTTAGAAAATGCTAGAAATTCCCCTATTATGTTAATACTATTAGTATATTTTCTGTAATTGATTGATTGTGTGGTGTGCCCTCTCTAGGGTTATTTGTTTGACTGTGTGGGGTATTGGGCCTGCTTGGGGTTTGGGTTTGAGCTGAAGACTGTGCTGATGAAGCCCATTGAAGATTAAAGGAATGAAGACCAATTTCCAGAGTTGATGAAGAGTATCTCTTGCTGGCAGCTGTTGAAGGTTATAGGACCTAGGAGTTAGGCAGAGCTCTAGAATAGAAAACTTGATTCACAAACATGGAAGGTCTTGTCTGCCTCCATTCTTTCTCTATGATTCAAAGTCTCTTTTAAATACCCACCTCCTTCCTTTGGAAGGATTAGTGAATGTATTTAAAAGATAGAACTTTTGAGGGAAAACTGTCAGTATCATGTTATCAGTCAGTGAGCCACCCTTGGTAGGCAATTGACTGTTTGACATCCATTTCATCTTGTTGACTGATATTCATCTTGGAGATTGGGACTTGAAGAAAAGCCATTCAAGATTGAAGATAGAAACCTTGCTTGAAGGCTTGAAGATGAAGACTGATGCTTGCTTGAAGCTTGTAGATGGTTGAAGATGACTTGAAGATAGATGTTGATGGAGATTTTTGCTGTTTCTAATTTTTGATGTATTGTTTGAATTTCTCTGACTGTATTGTTTGCCGTTTAACCTGTTAGGTTGAAAGTGAATCTTGTTCACTTTTGCCTGTTGTTTTCTAGGTTCGAGGTTGAGTGGGACTCCCTTGCCTCGCTTGCATTGTTGCGTCCATGCATTTTACTGCTTTATTGTATATATGCTATTGTTTTTGTTTCCGTTTATCCCATAGGATCTCTGTTTCTCTCTGCGCAAGAGAGGAGCATGATAGACACTAGGTCTTAACCCATGCATGATAACATTAGGTTAGTTTGATTCCCTTCGCAACCATAGGGTAGAGTTCTGTCTCTTCTTTCTCAAAACAAACAGAAAAATACAATAAGATTTCAAACACAATAAAAGACACTTCTTCCGTAGAAGAATGTGAACTCATCAAAAATGTCAATTTTTGTCCTCTTGGACTGGTAATCAGAAAAAACCCTTTTTCAGAAGGAGATAAACACAATCAAAACAGACTTGTGTCGTACGTGGCCCGAACTACGTTTGCTCTGATCTTTCATGCTGTATGAAAGTACGTAGGCATAGGATGCGATATCCTAACGAGCAACCTTCCCCTCCTTTCCCGTAGGTAGGCGAACTACGTTGACTCTGATTTCTCGTTCCAGACGGGAATACGTAGGCATAAAGTGCGATACTTTGCCGAGTCAATTTACTTTCTTTTTAACCCTTAACCCTTAGTTTAGATAGAATAACAATCCGTACCAGAAAACAAGCGTGGATCCCGTCGAGTACGATGGACGTGAGGGGTGCTAATACCTTCCCCTTGCGTAACCGACTCCCGAATCCAGGATTTGGTTGCGATGACCATTCCTTTCCCGTTTTGCGGTAGGTTTAATCTGAGCGTTTCTTTTCCCTCCGTTGGGATAAATAACGCACGGTGGAGACTCTTCTGTTCAGCCGGCGCCGATTTTCGCAGTAGCGACAGCTGGCGACTCTGCTGGGGATCCAACGTCCCCTGGCTGCTAAGGACTGCGATAGTTCCTTATGCATTTGGGATCCAACGTCCCTTAAGCGAGTCAATCCTAACGCTTGTTTTCCCGTCGAGGATTTTGTATGGATTTATTTTTTTTGTCATTTACTTTCAGCATTATATTATTGTTATTATTGCTGTATTGGGGTGTGACGGGTGTTTTATGATTGAGAGATAAGCCGGACCTGGGCTTGAGTGCACTTAGAATTAGAGTAGAAAGTAGTGGGCGTGTGCCGGCTTTGCTTGCATTAGTGTCCCATAAAATCTACACTCGGACGAGGTTCTTCTGGTTGACTTCTTTTTCTACCCTTTGGGTCGAAGGGGTTGTTGGTTAGCTGAATTGTCGACTCCGGGAACCGATCATTTGGAAGTTGGCTAAGTGAGGCCTCTTCAGGATTTGATGATGCCACTCCTTCTGGGAATCGTATCATCAACCCTGAAAGTCTGTGACGCCGACGACCGCATAGGATGCCATACCATTGTCAGTTACTAGGACACCTACCTGTGAGAGGGTTTGGGGTTATGCAGGTAACTAGACCTTCAGATACCGGCTTGCTTCTTGATCTGAGATTCTGGGTATTTATGGACAAGTGAGAGGTCTATCAGAGACCAGTCAGGGTTATGATATGAGGTCTATCAGAGACTAGTCAGAGTTATGTTGTGGGGTTTATCAGAGACTAGTGTTGGAGCTTTGTATTGGTTCTATCTGAGACCAGGGTTTGAGGAATTCTGGAGGGTCTATCTGAGACTTTTGATATGGTTCAGGCTTCTCAGCTATGGCATTTGGTCCCTGTTGCATCTATTTGCATTGCGTTGCTCGCATAACCATTATCATTGCATCCCATTAACGTGTGTCTGTGCTGCCGGTGCATTTGCATATTCCCTGGTTCTAGTGCCCGGACTTCTGCTTATTGATCATGGCTGGTTTGAGAAAGACAGTTGCGTACAAGTTACCTACACCTGACGTTACTCCCCTTCTTGGTCTGATGTCCCTTGCTGATGAGGAGGTTAGGAGAAGTTTCAGGATGAGTCATGGAAGATTGTTGAGACTGGTCTGCAAGCCAACTGCTGTTGAGATGAATGGGTTGTACACCTTGATGCAATTCTATGACCCTGCATTGAGATGTTTCACGTTTGCTGACTTTATTTTGGGGCCTACTATGGAAGAGTATGTAGAGTTTACTGAGCTGCCAGTACAGAATAAGGTTCCTTTTATTCACTCTGCCGCTGAGCCCAAGCTGGAGGACTTAGCTAAGGCCTTGCACATGAACGCTTCTGAACTATTACTGACTTCTTGGCTTGGGGTTACAGGTTTTTCCCTTGATTTTCTGGTCGGCAAAGCTCAAGAGTACGCCAAGAGCGGATGCTGGATAGTCTTTAATGCTATCTTGGCTCTATGCATCTACGGAATAGTGTTGTTTCCCAACTTACCCAATTTTGTGGACTTGGACGCTTTTCATCTGTTTGCTGCTGGCAACCCGGTACCCACTTTGATTGGAGATCTCTATCATTCATTGCACTACAAAAACGAAAATAGAAGAGGAAAGACTGTTTACTGTTGTGCGCCGCTGTTGAATATGTGGTTTAAGAGCCATCTCCCCCTGAAGGGACCTTTTGTAGATAGTGCAACTACAGCTGATTGGCCAGAGCGCCTGATGAGACTATCTTCTGAAGACATTGAGTGGTTTGACCGAGACTTGTTGGGGTCTGAGCTTATTTTCAGTTGTTCGGGGTATCCTAATGTTCCGTTGATAGGAAGAAAAGGGTGCATCAATTACAATCCATCTCTACTCGTTCGCTAGTTTGGATGCGCGTTGAAGAACCCACCTCAGGAGGAAGAAGTACAGGAATCTCTGTACTTCACCGGTGATTTGAATGGAGAGTTACTAGCCAAGCTTCAGCATGCCTGGATGCGTATCAACAGAAGAGGGAAACCACTGTTGGGGAAGAACGATTGTCAGGCTTATGCACCCTACAAAGTTTGGATCCAAGAGAGGGCAAGACAGTTACTGATGCCATTTCCAGCTGCACTGGTCCCTGTTCATATTCCGGTGGAAGAACCTACCACTGTTACTATGGAGGTCTACGAGCAAGTTGTAAAAGAAAGAGAAGCCTTGATGAAGATCAATGAAGGGTTAGAAAAGGAACTGGCTCAGATGCGCAGTGAGAAGAACAAGGCTATGCACTCCTTCCAACAGCAGATCGAGTTAGTAAACAGGCTAGGTGCTGAATTGACTGAAGAGAAGAAGAAGCGCGAACGCCTGGGGAAAGAATTCAGAAGCTCTCATGACATGTTGGAATCCAAAAAGAAAGCACTCGATGCCGCCCACCGGGAAATTTCTTCTTGTAACAAGACGTGGAATGCTACGCTAACCAACAACAAAAAGAGGGAAGACAAATTGAAGCAGCAAATTTCTGAACTCGAAGAACAGTTGAAGGCTAGCACTAAGAAGTATGAAGAGGAGGTAATGGCAAGATATAGTCTCCAGAATGCATTGAGCAAGGCCATCGAAGGCAAGAAAGAAGCTGTGTCTCAGAAGCGGAAGCTAGAGGATCGCTTCGGAGAAGGGGCATGGGAGGAATCTGCTGGTGATTTGCGACGTGTTATCAAGCGGAGAGATCTACTTGTTGAGGGTCTGCTTACCCGACCAAGTCATCCAGAGACTAAGAAGTTACTAGAAGAGTACCAGGCATATGGGTGTACTTGACCATTTCATGTATTGATGTGTATGCTTTATTTGCATTTGTGCTGACCATCACCAGGATTGTTGGTTGAGGTCATGCCTTCTTATTGTACTCATTGATACTGTATTCTGGGCTTAATGGATTTCTCTGAAATATATGAGGTGTTTTCTATGATTCGGCTCCGATCATCGTATTATTAGCACTGTCACCACACTGACACATTCGCACTAGAATCGGGGAATGACATTCCCTAATGCACAGACACATATTGCATTGCATTCCCATTCATATTGCATTACAGGTGAGTATTGAACTGTATCTCATTTCCTGCACTGTACCAGGTCTTTTCAGGATTGAAAGTCAGCACCCGCACCGATACTCCACTCGTACCAACTGCCGAAGAATTATGGATCAGATGCAGAATGAAATGCAGGACATGCGGGAGAAGCTGGCGCTCTTCATGCAGACAATGGAGACCATTGCGAAAGGCCAGGAGAATTTGCAAGCTTTGGTGCAGCCCTTGTTGGTAAGAAATGTTGGGCATGGAAACGAAGACCATCATTCTGTGCGAGTCGACACTGTTCACGGGGATGGTACTCCCACACCGGTGGCTCCACCTGTGGTAAACATACCTACTGTCAATGTGAACAACGGCGCTGCCGCCGGGAACGGTAACGTTGGAATCGGTAACGAGACTGTCGTCAACAACGTTGGGCTTGGAGATGTCAACCTGGGTGATAATATGGGAGGCAATGGCTTCGGTAATAATGGATTCGGCTTCAATGACCAGGGGTTTGATCATGCTGGGAAGTACGGCTTCAACACTCAAGGCTTCGGACAGGACGGATTTGGTATGACTAATCAGGGTTATGGCGGATTCGGAAATGGAAATGGCGCTGGGCTAATGGCTTTTGGACCTGCAGGAGTCGCTCCGGGGTATGGCAACAGGGGGCGAGGCCCTGTAATGAATCAGATTAAAGTTGGCCGTAACAACGGGTACGATGGATACGGAACTGGGAACGGTAATTGGCAATAAGACCAGCAAGAGGATGCTTTCTCCGGTGGAGGTTTCGAAGGTCCTATGGATGACTCTCAGAGAATCAAGATGCTCGAAGAGCAGATGAAGGGGGTCGTAAATCAAAGTGTTGTTGGCTTAGATATGGCAACAATGGGTCTGGTGCCTGGCCTGAGGGTGCCAATCAAATTCAAAGCTCCCACATTCGACAAGTATAAGGGGGATACCTATCCAAAAGTGCACGTGCGGTCATACTACAGAAGGATGTCGGCGTACTCAAACGATGAGAGGATGCTGATGCATTTCTTTCAAGATAGCTTGTCGGTTCCTTCCCTCGAGTGGTATATGGGATTGAAACCAACTCAGATAAAGACATGGAAGTAGTTGGCTGAAGCATTTGTGGCTCACTATAGGTACAACAGTGACTTGGCACCCAACCGGGTCCAATTGCAGGGGTTGTCCCAGAAGAAGGGCGAGAGCTTCAAAGAGTATGCGCAGAGATGGCGCGACATGGCTGCTAGAGTTCATCCTCCTTTGGAGGACAAAGAAATGAATGATATGTTCATAGGAACATTTACCGGTATGTTTTATGACAAGTTGTTTCACACTTCTTTGGGTAGTTTCTCAGACTTAATCCTGATGGGAGAGAAGATTGAAAGCAACATTAAACAGGGAAGATTCCAAGCTGAGGAATCCACTGCAGCTGGCAGTAACAGAAGGGCTTTCGGTGGGCGTCGTCAAGGTGACGCAAGCGCAGTGTTTGGGGGCCGAGGCCGAGGCCGGGGCAGAGGTCGAAACCAGTACAATCAGCCGCAGCAGGTGGCAAGTGTTACTATCCCATTTCAGCAACAACAACCACAACAGGGGGCACATCCTGTCCAGCGCAGAGCCCAGGGGGGCAAACCAAGGAGGGTGTTTGAAACGCCTCCTTCAACGTATGCAGAATTACTACAGACGTTACTAGGTTTGAACTTGGTGGAAAAGAGAACTCTGGCACCAATAACAGGCACTCCTCCATATGGTTACGATGCAAGCAGGCACTGTGAATTCCACTCTGGGGCTCCTGGCCACGATGTAGAGGGTTGCCACGCGTTCAAGCATGTGGTACAGGATCTATTGGATAGTAAGGCTATCAATTTTGGACAGGCGGGTCCGAACATAGTGCAAAAGCCCATGCCCAACCATGGGGCAAATGCTATTTTAACCGAGGAGGGTTTGAACTTGATTATGAATGTTGATGACCTAAAGACACCGTTGTGTGAGATAAAGAGAAGGTTATTGCAAGGAGATGTGTATCCAGGTTGCGACGAGTATTGTTTAGAGTGTTGGACCCAAGCTGGGGGTTGTGATGAATTGAAGAAGGGTATTCAAACCTTAATAGATGGAGGCACATTACAATTCGACCGAACGGCAGTTGAAGAACCTACAGAGGTATTAGCAGACAAGCAAAGTGATGTAGCTACTGTGACGATTCCCCGAAAAACGATAACTATAACAGCGCCGGCCAAGCGGCCGCCGATCACTATCACCAAGGCAGGACCAATCCCTTATGAGAGCACTAAGGCAGTCCCCTGGACCTATGGGTTGGAAGTTTACTGTGATGGGGTAAAAATTGATGTTAATAAGCAGCCAGTTGAGGTTGTAGACAACGTTGTCGGTACCGGAGGTATGACAAGAAGTGGGAGAATCTTCATATCGCCTGAGGTAGAGGCTGAACGACTGGCGAAGGGAAAAGGAAAGATGAATGAGAATGTCCCAGTGCAGGGGAACGAAAAAGAAACGTCGTCGAAGGATGTGGAAGAGTTCATGCGCCTGATTCGTAAGAGCGATTATAAGATTGTTGAGCACGTTCAACAGACGTCGTCAAAGATATCCATACTGTCGTTGCTATTGTGTTCTGAAGCTCACAGAAATGCATTGTTGAAAGTCCTGGATACTTCCTTCGTACCCCAAGATGTTTCCGTGAATCAGCTGGAGGGGGTATTGGCGCATGTGAACGCAGGCCATAGCTTGGGATTTACAGACTTTGATTTGACCCCGAAAGGGAGAGAGCATAACATGGCGTTGCACGTCTCAGTTGAGTGTAGAGGCTCAGTCATGTCTCATGTACTGGTAGACACCGGATCTTCCTTAAACGTGCTTCCTAAGAAGGCAATGATGAAACTAGATGTCAGGGGAATCATGTGTACGCCTAGTGACCTGGTGGTCAGGGCATTTGATGGTACACGAAGAACAGTCTTTGGATCCATAACGTTACCGCTACAGGTGGGGCCGGAGGTTTTCGCGACTGAATTTTATATTATGGACATCCAGCCAGGATACAGCTGCCTTCTCGGACGACCCTGGATTCATGGTGCTGGGGCAGTCACATCTACCTTACATCAAAAGCTGAAATACATGGTAGGGGACAGTGTGGTCACGGTCTGTGGGGAGGAAGATATATTGGTTAGCCATCTGTCATCATTCAAATATGTAGAAGTCGACGGCGAGATTCATGAAACACCCTGTCAAGCCTTTGAAGGGTTGTGCATCAAAGACAAAGGTCCCGGGCCGAGTAAAGCGTCAGAGGTAGCCGTCTCGTCATATAAGGAGGCTCAGGCTCTAGTAGAGGCAGGTGAGACAAAAGGTTGGGGCAAGGTGTTGGATATTCCCGTGAAGATGGACCGATTTGGGCTGGGATATCAACCGTCGTCATCAACACCTGCTGTGGGGGCACCCCATTTCAGAGGACCGATAACCATCACCGCTAGTGGAGTGTGTCACGAGGCCATCAACGCTGTTTCAGATTCCGAAGAAGGAGACAGCGACTGCGATATGGACGCCTGGATTCAGCCGAGCGTGCCAGGACAAGGGTTATGCAATTGGTCTATTCAGGAGATTGTTCCTGTGACTCTCAAACAGTAATACTTTGTTTTCTTAATTGTTGAATAATCTGGTGTCTTACCCGGGGCATCATGATTTGCTTAGGGCTGTGCTGTTATGAACATTGCGTGTTTAATCATTAAATAAAAGGCATTTTTCATGTACAAATATTGCGATCTCTGTTTTTCCTGTTTTGTGTTTTACAATAAAATGGCAACGTGGTTATTCGCTTTATACGCATTTTGAAGCATTTAACCATTCCTTTTGCAGGATAACATTTTCAGATGACATCATTGAACCGCCTATGACTCGTCTCGACTTTGAGCACCCGGTATTTCAGGCCGAAGAAGAGATTGTTGAAGATGGTGGCGTGCCCGAAGAATTGTCTTGGTTGGTAAAGCAAGAAGAACGAGTCATTCTGCCTCACGAGGAGGTCATCGAAATTATTAACCTGGGGTCGGAAGGGGTTGAAAAGAACATCCGTATAGGAGCTGCGCTGCAGAACGACGTCAAGCGAAGACTGGTTGAAATGCTCAGAGAGTGTAGTGATGTGTTTGCTTGGTCGTATGAAGACATGCCTGGGCTTGATACAGATATGGTTGTGCACCGCCTGCCGTTAAAAGAAGAATGTCCGCCGGTCAAGCAGAAGCTTCGCAGAACTAGACCTAATATGGCAGTGAAAATTAAGGAGGAGGTTCAAAAGCAATGGGATGCAGGTTTCCTAGCTGTGACAAAATATCCTTCATGGGTCGCTAATATTGTACCAGTGCCAAAGAAAGACGGTAAAGTGAGAATGTGCGTAGATTACCGTGATTTGAATAAAGCGAGCCCGAAAGATGATTTTCCGCTTCCTCACATCGATGTGCTAGTTGACAACACTGCTCAATTCTCCGTATTCTCCTTCATGGATGGCTTCTCGGGCTATAATCAGATTAAAATGGCACCAGAAGACATGGAGAAGACTACCTTCATAACACCTTGGGGAACATTTTGTTACAAAGTGATGCCCTTTGGATTGAAGAATGCTGGGGCAACGTATCAGCGTGCAATGACGACTTTTTTCCATGATATGATGCATAAAGAGATCGAAGTTTATGTCGACGATATGATTGCCAAATCCCAGACGGAGGAAGAGCATTTGGTGAATCTGCTGAAGTTATTCAAAAGGCTTAGGAAGTTCAGGCTGAGACTGAACCCTAACAAGTGCACCTTCGGGGTGAGATCGGGTAAACTGCTGGGGTTTATCGTGAGCGAAAAAGGAATAGAGGTTGATCCTGCAAAAATAAAAGCAATACAAGAGATGCCGACGCCTAAAACAGAAAAAGAGGTGCGCGGGTTCTTAGGGAGGTTGAACTACATCGCTCGGTTCATATCTCACCTAACGGCTACGTGTGAACCATTATTCAAGCTGTTGAAAAAAGACCAAGCTGTAACGGGGAATGAAAATTGTCAAAAGGCGTTCGATAAAATAAAGCAGTATTTGTAGGAGCCTCCTATTTTGATACCCCCAGTGGTAGGGAGACCCTTGATTATGTATTTGACAGTTCTTGAGGGAAGTATGGGTTGTGTTCTCGGTCAACACGACGAGACAGGAAGAAAAGAGCATGCAATATACTACTTGAGTAAGAAGTTTACCGAATGTGAATCTCGATATTCAATGCTCGAAAAAACCTGTTGCTCGCTAGCCTGGGCCGCCAAGCGTTTGAGGCAATACATGCTGAATCATACAATCATGCTCATCTCGAAGATGGATCCTATCAAATATGTATTCGAAAAGCAGGCGTTATCGGGGAGAATTGCCTGCTGGCAGATGGTTTTGACTGAATACGACATCCAGTATGTCTCGCAGAAGGCTATAAAGGGGAGTGTATTGTCTGAGTACTTGGCAGAGCAGCCTATTGATGATTACCAATCGATGAGGTTTGATTTTCCTGACGAGGATATCATGTACCTAAAGATGAAAGATTGTGAAGAGCCCTTGCCAGACGAAGGACCAGAATTGGGCTCCAAATGGAAGTTGATCTTTGACGGAGCTGTAAACGCCTACGGTAGCGGAATAGGGGCAATCATCACTACTCCACACGGGTCTCACATCCCGTTTACTGCTCGATTGACCTTTCCAGTTACCAATAATGAAGCCGAATACGAAGCTTGTATCATGGGGCTTGAAGAATCCATCGATTTGCGAATCAAAAATCTGGATGTATACGGAGACTCAGCTCTGGTGGTGAATCAAATAAAAGGCGAATGGGAGACACGTCAGCCCAATTTGATACCGTACATGAATTACGCGAGGAGATTGTTGCCTTTCTTTGACAAGGTTGAATTGCATCATGTACCGCGAGCAGAAAATCAGATGGCTGACGCCCTGGCCACATTGTCTTCCATGTATAAAGTCAACTTCTGGAATGAGGCTCCCAGAATTGTTATCTCTCGGCTCGACAGACCTGCCTTCGTGTTTGCAATCGACGAAGCATCTGATGATAAACCATGGTATTTCGATATCCTTAATTTCCTGAAAAACAAAGAGTATCCGGTTGGGGCATCCAGTCACGATCAGAAGACTCTCAGGAGATTGGCGGGTAATTTCGATCTGAATCCGGACGGTGTCCTGTACAAAAGAAATCACGACTTGGTGCTACTACGTTGTGTAGACGAAAAAGAGGCGAAGCTACTCATGGAAGAAATACATGAGGGTACATTTGGTACGCATGCTGGGGGCGTGCTATGACGAGGAAGCTGCTGCGAGCAGGTTATTTTTGGCTAACTATGGAAACTGAGTGTTTCAAGTTTGCAAGGAAGTGTCACAAGTGCCAAATCTATGCAGATAAGATCCATGTGCCTCCGAGTCCTCTGAATGTGATGTCATCGCCATGGCCATTCTCGATGTGGGGGATCGATATGGTTGGAAAGATCGAGCCGACGACTTCTAATGGACATCGGTTCATTTTAGTAGCAACCGATTATTTCACCAAATGGGTGGAAGCGGCATCTTATGCAAATGTGACTAAGCAGGTGGTGGCCAGATTCATCAAGAGAGATATCATTTGCAGATATGGAATCCCCGAGCGGATAATCACCGACAACGGTTCAAACCTGAATAACAAAATGATGAAGGAGCTGTGTCAGAATTTTAAGATCGAGCATCACAACTCCTCCCCTTACCGACCCAAGATGAATGACGCTGTTGAAGCGGCCAATAAGAATATAAAGAAGATCGTCCAGAAGATGGTGGTGACCTATAAGGACTGGCATGAGATGCTACCTTTTGCTTTACACGGTTATCGTACGACGGTACGCACATCAACCGGGGCAACCCCGTTCTCATTGGTATATGGAACGGAAGCAGTGTTATCATTAGAGGTTGAGATTCCTTCCCTGAGAGTACTACGAGATGTCCAACTAGACGAGGCAGAATGGGTGAAAGACAGGTTGAACCAGCTGAGTTTAATGGATGAGAAGAGGCTAGCTTCTCTAGCATACGGTCGTTTGTACCAGAGCCGAATGAAGAAAGCATATGATAAGAAGATACATCCTCGGAGCTTTCAGACGGGCGACCTTGTGCTGAAAAGGATTCTCCCGCCGCAGGCAGATCACAGGGGCAAGTGGACCCCCAACTAAGAAGGTTCATATGTTGTCAGAAAAGTCTTTTCAGGAGGGGCTTTATTGTTGTCCACCATGGACGGGGAAGACTTTACGTCGCCTGTGAATTCGGACGCAGTTAAAAAATAGTTTGCTTGAAATTGACCCGCTGGACAGAAAAAGAGAGTCCAGGAAAAAATGGGACATCCTGGCGAACCAAAAACAGAATGAAAGGTTCGGGAAAAAGTTAGGGATAAAATTGAAAAAATATACACTCGCGAAGTTGAAAACCTACACTGGGCGGCTTCGGCAAAAAAGGGTATCCCGGTGAACTGAAAACCCGTAAAGGGCGATTCACGCAAAAGTTAGGGATTTGAAAAGCAAATGACTGTGGTCCGAATTTGATACTGCAGTGAGCATTGGCGCGGGAGAATATACCTGAGGGGGCGATTATCAGATACAATCTCTTCAGAAGTGTGAATACCGGGAAAAGCATTAGAGTCGGGCGAGTCATAGGAGGATCAGCTCGTGGTGTTCGTCTGCATCCCGTTACTGACATGTGTACAAATTTGATTTGTCATCATATTTATGCCTCTTGTGCATACTTGTATATTTGTTGTGCGTAGCTTCCTCTTTTCAGGAGTTACATCCCGTGTACAAAACTCTGCCCATTTAGGGGCCCAATCAATAAAACATGTTATTCAGTACTTGATGCTGGTTCTTTACTGTTTTGTACATGATAAACGCCTAGGTTTAATGAAACTAGCGTGTGTATAACGTCGCTGGCCCTTGCCAATAATTGCTAAAACTTCGAATTAACTGAAAATAACGTCACTAACGCTAACCTGAATAGATTTGGTTGCGTAGACTTGTCTTGTCTTGTTTGTGGTGTTGCAGGGTTCGTAGCCGTATGAAGTGGACGATCAAAAGATTGCAGTATGGACCAGAAGCTCGTAACGAAAGACCCGATCCCCACGCAGGTCGCGCTTCTGAGATGACAATGTTCCTTACTGAAGAAGGATCGAATTCCCCAGCTAGTCGCAGCTTAGCCGAAGGACATTCTCCAACAGGGTTGTTTACTCTCAGCAGAATTGACGATTCCCAGATCGAAGGCTGTATTCAGACAGTGCATCCCGAGCAGAGCGGTTTAGCCTCAGAAGATTAATATTTCCAACTCGTGAGCTGTACTCAGACAGTCTACCTTTCCCAGTAGGGTCATTTACGCTCCCCCAGCGGAGTCAGTTGATTTTCCCCAAGAGAGTCGTTTCGTCCCCAGCGGAGTTCTCTTTTCAGCAAGTGTTCTCTTTCCTCCCAGTGGAACTCGAAGATTAAGACTCTCCCCGGCAGAGTTGGCTATGTGTCCTGGCATTTATTTTGTCGGAATACCGTGTGATACCTGTTCACTCTCCAGCAGAAGTCCAACCACGATTGGCGCGTTCAGTTATTCCTCAACGAAGTTGGCTTCACTCTTCCAGCATTTATTTTACTGGAATAATTCTGTAACACCTGGTTACCCCCAATGGAGTCAGTGTTGTCTTCAGCATTTATTTTGCTGAAGCGGGTTTCTGTATCCCAGCAGTTCGAGTCTGCATTTGCATCGGCATATAGTGTCATACTTGCATCCACCAAATAAAAACGCGTGGCATTTCCATGTCGAATGGAGCATTGCGTCATTGTCAAACATATGCATTTTGAAATATAAACCAGGTTGGCTAACTGTTTGTTTCAAGTATTGTTTCCCTTACAGGTGGAGGGAGCTCTTGCTCAAATGAATTACCAAACATTCAAGATCTCGGTGTGAGACATTCAACGAAAATGACAGTTTTGGCATTATTCCCCACAGAGTTATTAGGTTAAGTTTCTCTTTGTCCCCGAGCAGAGTTATTTGTGTAAATTTCTCTTGTTTTCCCTGCCAGAGTTGCTTGTTGAAGTTTCTCTAGTCCGGCCAGCGGATCATTTTCCTCAAATTTGTTGTTACGTCAGCATCAAAGGGTTTCGTGAATCAGAATTTCAGAGGTTGCCGCCGGTTATCAGAACAGGCGTCCGGTAGTTTGGTTTCCAAATATCCCCAGTAGAGTCCGCTTCAAAGTCGCTGTCACGTCAGTGCTAAAAGGTTTGTGGGTTGGGACCAATGGAGTTAGTTACTGTGGAGATAAGCAGAGAAACTGTATTCAGAGTATCTTCCCGTAGGAACAGACGGATGTATTTTCTTACTGGTTGACAGGAGTATTTCCCCGGAGTCGTCAAAATTTTATTGCCTATATTGATAGGAGTTCCTCGCGTTGACGAAATATGAGTCCTGAAGTGGACAATTTATTCCTATATTGACGGGATTTCTTCGTGCTAGAGAAATGGGTGTCCTAACGTGGACAGATTTATTTCCTCGGGTTGACGAGATGTGCTAGTCCTAACGTGGACAGATTCGATTTCTCGGTATTGATGGAATGTGAAGTCCTGACGTGGACAAGTTTTATTTCCTCAGCGGGTCGAAGATGTGAGTCCTGACGTGGACAAATCAAGACGAGGTGTGAGTCCTAACGTGGACGATGTATTCCTAACGTGGAAAAGTTTAGTCCTAACGTGGACGATGTATTCCTAATGTGGAAAAGTTTAGTCCTAACGTGGACGATGTATTCCTAACGTGGAAAAGTTTAGTCCTAACATGGACGATGTATTCCTAACGTGGGAAAGTTTATTCCTAACGTGGAAAGTTTATTCCTAACGTGGAAATTTTATTCCTAACGTGGACAGGTTATTCCTAAAGTGGAAAAGTTTATTCCTAACGTGGACGATTTATTCCTGACGTGGACAATTCATTCCTATGTTGATAGGATCCCCTCGTGCTGATGAAATGCAGACGAGTCATCCCCAGCAAAGTCGCCGAGATTTTTTCCGTGTTGACGGCAGGTGGAGTCCTGACGTGGACAAGTTTTAGTTGAGATTTCTTCGTGTTGACGAAACAGGCGTCCTAACATGGACAAAGTTCTATTCCTGTGTTGTTGAGATGTGAGTCCTGACGTGGACAGATTTGTGTATTCGAGGTTTGACGAAATTTGGGTCCAGATGTGGACAAGGTTACTACTGTGACAACAGAATCTCTATTCGTGTTGACGAATTTGTCCCTCTTCTTGTGTTGATAAGGTTAGTCCAGTTGTGGACAGAGGTGTTTTGCGAAAAGTGTTCGGTACCTGTGGCGTTACATAGGTGGTTGAAGTTGAAATCAGAATCATCAGGCGTCGGATCAGTTGTTGTCGTAACAACCAGATTGAGGTGGTGGATGTTGTTCCCTAGACAGTTGGGCGGTTTATTTCTGCGGTTGGCAAATTTTCGGGTTCTTAGTATTCAACCGTCTCGTACCTCGAATGTTTGAAGGCCGTTCGCGCTTCACCCAGTCGGGTCCAAGTCGCTTGAATAGGGGCAGCTGTTGCACCCTAAAATTTGCTCAACCTATTTCACTTGGTTTGTTTCAATTGTATTGTCATTTGCATAGTAGATCATATACATAATTCATCTGCATAGCATAGCATAACATAGTAAGTCATCCAACAAGGGACCAAGTACTATTCTCATCTCTATGAACCTATCAAGAGGTTCCTATTCAAATTCAATCTTATCCAAGCCATCAGAAAGAAATTGAAAGCTAAGAAGTCTGTGGATCAAGCAGTGGATCTCTCTCCTATCTTGAGTGTATTTGAAGATCATCAAGGAAGTTGTGAGCTGTGAATTGAGCATGGAGGGTATATAGACATCATGGAGGAACTAGAGAGTCATTTTGAAAGTGAGACAAGTCATTGATGAGATTGCAAGAGCTGCAGTTGAAGACAGTCAACTAGGGTTTCATCTGGGTCAACCCTAGGTCAACCCTAGGTCAAATGATTGATTGAAAGGCATCAAGGTCTATTTGAGAGATGTGGGGTGCATCATTTGACATGTAGATAAGGATGTGGTGTTGTGCCAAGGAGAAATCAATAGAAATCAAGAAGAAGAGGAGTTTCTAAATTAGGGTTTCTGTGTAAAATCTCCTGATTTAGGTCAAACTTCCAAGCAAGATAATTCAAAATGCAAGCTTCAAATGGATCCTTGGCCAACATGAAACTTGTAGATTATCTCAAGACCTTTAATTTGAGTGGTGGAAGACATCAAGGAGATTTATAGAACTCAAGTTATGGTCCTTGCAAGTTATAGGTCATCTGAGGCATCTGAAATTTTGTCTGTGAAAGTTACTTGTCTTCCAAGAAACTTTTACCCCTCAAGGAGATTTCAAATGGATTTATGGCCAACATGAGAGTTGTTCCTAATTGTCTTAGCTTTCTAGAAAGGTATGGTATGCCTTCATCTGATTTGTTGAACTCTACTTATGACCTTGGCAAGCAAAGGGTATTTTGGTCATTTGAGAATTTCAGGTCATTTCAAGCACATGCCTAAAACTCATACAAGGAAGCTTAAAATGAAAAACTTCACAACATAAAAGTTGTTCCAAATGACATTTTGAGTCTAGAAAAGTGATCATGAAAGTTTGGAAATGCTCATAGATCAAGGTTCCAAATTTGGTCAATTAAAAGGTGAATTTAATGAATAAAAGTGACCTAAAAATGGGATTTTTCATACCATGTCCAAATGGGATGAAATTATAGGTCATTTTGATTGGAAAGAATGTTTTAAGACCATTGGCAATATTAGATTTTTGAGTTTAGTTCAAAGTTTGGAAGTTATTCTAGTTGGCTTACAAAAGAAGTAACATATCCAAATTCACAAGGGATTTGTGCACAAGAAGTTTCTAACAAGTTCTAGATGGTTCCATGAGCATCTATATATTGAGTAGAGTGGATCCAATCATGGGTTGGTGATTCATTTTGGTTGAAACTCATAGTTACATATCATTCCTCAATTTTGCAAATTCATTCCAATCTCTATCAAATCTTCATCATTCTTCAAAATTCTTGATCCTATCATCATCTACATTCATCATAGAGCAAGTTTCCATCAAGATCTGGTTGAATTGAAGCAGAATTCGTGTGCTACCAAGTTCATCCTACAAATTGCAAAAGGAATTGGTTACAAGAATCCAAGGTGTTTAAGCAAGAACAATTGCATACAGAATCAAGATCTTGATCTATTGATTGCCATTGGAGCATTGCTGAGCTTGAAGTGGTGATTTCCTCCATCTGTTTTCAACTTTAAACCAGGTTAGTATTTCCATCGAATTGGCTTAATTTAGTTAGCATGATGTAGGTTGGTTAGGATAAGAGTGACCTAGGTAGTTAGAGGAATAATTCTGGAGAATTTGGCTGAATTTCATGGAGGTTTTTACATGAGCACCAAAACTGTTTTGACTTAGAACACTTAGGTTAGGGCATGTTAATCTTAGCTAGATAGATTAGAATGATCAGCATAACATGTAGAACACATTAGTGTAAGAGTTAGCAAGAATCATCAAGGTTGATCTCAGTGTAAAGTGTTGGAACCAAGGTCTTCTACCTATCGGGTTTGGCTCTAGATTGAGTTTTAGAGAAAGCTGAAACCATGGTTGTGTAGAGGAGAAGATGTAGTGCAGTTTTGGTTTTTGGATGAGAGCATTTAGTTGAGAGATGAGAGAGCACGATGATGGTGAAGATTCGTGCATGGAAGCAAATTTCTGAAACCCTAAGTGGCATTTGGAGAAGACGAACTGGGAGGCGTTGGATTGAGCAAGACCATGTTGACTGAGAATGTGATCGCATGGCCACAATTTAAAGTTGAATTTGGAGGGAAGTTGGGTTCCTTAAGCGCACCGTTTCACTGAAAACCCTCTGGTGGGCTTAAGTTGAGAATGCTATTGGCACCACCAATATCAAGGCCCATTCCCATTTGAACTATATTTCTTACTTCCTGCACCGTTTTGCTTTATTTTTCTTTAGTTTTTTTTCTGACTTAGCTGGGCCCAGACGCGCCTTACTATGCGCACCCCCAGTCTGGGCCCATCATCCATTTTTTAACTGAAATCATGACTAATTGCACCCCTAACCAATTTTAAATCATTTTAATTTCTTTTATTTTTGTTAATTGTTTGAAAAAACATAACAAATTGAAAATCCCATATTTTTAAGTGGTTGTTTTTGCATCTTTTTTATATTTCTGTTAAGAAAATTGGCATGTAATAAAATTAGCATTTTATTTTATTTTTGCATTTTTAGTATATTTTTCTTTTAAATAGGTTTTAAATGATGTTTAGTTTAATATTTGATCTTGTTGATTTTAGTATAGCTAGATCCTTTTATATTTTGGACCCATTCTTTTTAGAGTACTTCACTTAGGACTTCAAATTTTCATATGAGATTTAATTCATGATTTTAGGACTAAATTTTAGATGTTTTGTTTAGGTGTGATTAGGAGAATCAAAACTAGGGTTTAGAGATAACATAGGTGTAATAAATCATTTCTTTTAGGAGTTGTAGTTTGAATTTTGGGGTATGGGACTATAGGGGTATTATGGGCAAATAATAGATCCCTTAGAAAATGATAGAAATTCCCCTATTATGTTAATACTATTAGTATATTTTCTGTAATTGATTGATTGTGTGGTGTGCCCTCTCTAGGGTTATTTGTTTGACTGTGTGGGGTATTGGGCCTACTTGGGGTTTGGGTTTGAGCTGAAGACTGTGCTGATGAAGCCCATTGAAGATTAAAGGAATGAAGACCAATTTCCAGAGTTGATGAAGAGTATCTCTTGCTGGCAGCTGTTGAAGGTTATAGGACCTAGGAGTTAGGCAGAGCTCTAGAATAGAAAACTTGATTCACAAACATGGAAGGTCTTGTCTGCCTCCATTCTTTCTCTATGATTCAAAGTCTCTTTTAAATACCCACCTCCTTCCTTTGGAAGGATTAGTGAATGTATTTAAAAGATAGAACTTTTGAGGGAAAATTGTCAGTATCATGTTATCAGTCAGTGAGCCACCCTTGGTAGGCAATTGACTGTTTGACATCCATTTCATCTTGTTGACTGATATTCATCTTGGAGATTGGGACTTAAAGAAAAGCCATTGAAGATTGAAGATAAAAACCTTGCTTGAAGGCTTGAAGATGAAGACTGATGCTTGCTTGAAGCTTGTAGATGGTTGAAGATGACTTGAAGATAGATGTTGATGAAGATTTTTGCTGTTTCTAATTTTTGATGTATTGTTTGAATTTCTCTGACTGTATTGTTTGCCGTTTAACCTGTTAGGTTGAAAGTGAATCTTGTTCACTTTTGCCTGTTGTTTTCTAGGTTCGAGGTTGAGTGGGACTCCCTTGCCTCGCTTGCATTGCTGCGTCCATGCATTTTATTGCTTTATTGTATATATGTTATTGTTTTTGTTTCCGTTTATCCCTTAGGATCTCCGTTTCTCTCTGCGCAAGAGAGGAGCATGATAGACACTAGGTCTTAACCCATGCATGATAACATTAGGTTAGTTTGATTCCCTTCGCAACCATAGGGTAGAGTTCTGTCTCTTCTTTCTCAAAACAAACAGAAAAATACAATAAGATTTCAAACACAATAAAAGACACTTCTTCCGTAAAAGAATGTGAACTCATCAAAAATGTCAATTTTTGTCCGCTTGGACCGGTAATCAGAAAAAACCCTTTTTCAGAAGGAGATAAACACAATCAAAACAGACTTGTGTCGTACGTGGCCCGAACTACGTTTGCTCTGATCTTTCATGCTGTATGAAAGTACGTAGGCATAGGATGCAATATCCTAGCGAGCAACCTTCCCCTCCTTTCCCGTAGGTAGGCGAACTACGTTGACTCTGATTTCTCGTTCCAGACGGGAAAACGTAGGCATAAAGTGCGATACTTTGCCGAGTCAGTTTACTTTCTTTTTAACCCTTAACCCTTAGTTTAGATAGAATAACAATCCGTACCAGAAAACAAGCGTGGATCCCGTCGAGTACGACGGACGTGAGGGGTGCTAATACCTTCCCCTTGTGTAACCGACTCCCAAATCCAGGATTTGGTTGCGATGACCATTCATTTCCCGTTTTGCGGTAGGTTTACTCTGAGCGTTTCCTTTCCCTCCGTTGGGATAAATAACGCACGGTGGCGACTCTTCAGTTCAGCCGGCGCCAATTTTCGCAGTAGCGACACCAGCGTCACAGGGTTTCATAATCAAAATTTCAGGAGTTGTCGCCTATTATCGAAATAGGTGCCTGGCAGGTAATTTCAGAGCATCCCCAGTGGGTTTGGCTACTGCAAAGATAAAGCGGAGTTATTGTCCAGTATGATTGACAGAATTGAATTCCTATTGGGTGGAAGAGTTCTACCCCCAGTGAAGTCGTTGTGATTTCTTCGTGTTGACGAAATATTATCCCCAGTAGAGTCCTCCTCAAAGTCGTTGTCGCGTCAGCGCTGGAAGGTTTGTGGGTTGGGACCGATGGAGTTAGCTACTGCAGAGATAGGCAGAGAAACTGTATTCAGAGTGTTTTCACGTATGGATAGACGGATGAGGTTTCCTGTGTTTAGGCAGATGAGTTTCCCGTATGAATGGGCGGATGAGGTTTCCTGTGTTTAGGCAGATGAGTTTCCCGTATGAATGGGCGGATGAAGTTTCCTGTGTGTAGGCAGATGAGTCTCCCGTATGGATAGGCGGATGAGGTTTCCTGTGTTTAGGAAGATGATTTTCCCGTATGGATAGGCGGATGAAGTTTCCTGTGTTTAGGCAAATGATTTGCCCGTGTGGAAAGGCGGATGGAGTTTCCTGTGATTGGACAGAAAGGTTTCCTAGTGAAGTCGACAAAGTTATTGCCTATGATCGGTAGGGCCTCCTCGTGTTGGCGAGATGCAGACAACTCATCCCCAATGAAGTCGCCGAGATTTTTCCGTGTTGACGGAATGTAGCGTCCAAACGTGGGCAAAGTTCTATTCCTGTGTTGTTGATATTTCTTCGGGTTGATAAAATGTGAGTCCTGACGTGGACAAATTGGTGTATTCGTGATTTGACGAAATTTTGGTCCAGATGTGGACAAGGTTTTTCCTGTGACGACGGAATCCCTATTCGTGTTGACGAATTTGTTTCTCTTCTGGTGTTGACAAGGTTAGTCCAGTTATGGACGGAGGTGTTTTTGCGAGAACTGTTCAGTACCTGGGGTGTTACATAGGTGGTTGAAGTTGAAATCAGAATTATTATCAGACGTTGGATCAGTTGTTGCCGTAACAACCAGATTCAGTTGGCGAATGTCGTTCCCCAAGCAGTTGTGCAGTTTATTTCTACGGTTGGCAAATTTCTGGGTTTCTTGGTATTCAACCATCGCGTACCTCGATTGTTTGAAGGCCGTTCTCTCTTCACCCAGTCGGGTCCAAGCCGTTTGAATAGGGGCAGCTGTTGCACCCAAAATTTGCTCAACCTTTTCTTGCCTGATTTATGTTTCATTGCATTTCATTTGCATAGTTACATCATGTACACAGTCTAATCATTTGCATATCATAGCATAGCATGCCTCCAACAGGGGATCAAGGGTGTCTATCAAGAGAATAGCCTAACAAGAGGTGTTATCCAAGTCTGAGAGGTCATCCAAGCCATCAAGAAGAGATTTGAAGTCTTGAGAAGTTTAAGTGCCTACATGTGGATTGTGCTCCTATCTTGAGGGGTATTGAGAATCATCAGTGGGATGAGAAGCATGGAAGGTGAATGTGAGGTGTGTATTGAGCTCATGGGATGTCTAGAGGGACTTATTGAAGCTGAGGCAAGTCATTGATTCAAGTATGAGAGCCACATTTGAAGTGCAGTCAACTAGGGTTTCATCTGGGTCAACCCTAATTCCATTGAGTAATTGGAGAACATCAGAGCCTACCTTGAGGTCATGGAATTCATGGATTGGTATGTTAATACATATGTGGTGTTGTGCCAAGGTTAAGCAAAGAAAGATCAAGAATGTGGGAAGTTGCTAAATCAGGGTTTCAATGTAAAATCCCCTATTTAATGCCTAATTTCAAAGCCACATAAGTCAAAATACAAGTTTCAAATGGATCTTTGGCCAACATGAAACTTGTAAATCTTCTCAATACCTTTAATTTGAGTACTATAAGTCTTCAAGAAGATTTGTAGAACTCAAGCTATGGTCTTTGCAAATTACAGGTCACTAGAGGACACTGAAATTTATCTGTGAAAGTCACTTGACTTCCAAGCAACTTTTGCCCCTCAAGGAGTTTTCAAATGGATTCTTGGCCAACATAAGAGTTGTAGGTCTTGATCTTAGATTTAATGTGAGTACTAGAAGTCCTCAAGGGGATTTGTGGAACTCAAGTTATGATCTTGGCAATCCAGGGGTATTTTGGGCATTTGTGATTATAGGTCATTTTCAAGCATGTGCCAAAATCTCCATCTTCCACTCCTCAAATGGAAAATTGTTCAACATGAAATGTGCTTAGAATGTTGTTTTTAGGTCAGATAAGTCATCATGGTGGATTGAATTGGCTTGTATCATGAAGTGATTCAAAATGGCCTAAAATGGAAAGAATTTCAAATGGGATTAAAGAGGGAAAATGTGATTTTTGAGTTATAGGTCATAAACATGTCATGTGAGTAGTCATTTTGACCAGAAATTGGATTCTAAACACAATGACATTTTCACATTTTTGAATTGAGGCTTAATTTCATGACTTTCTTTGTAAATTGGTTTCTTCCCTTACAAGTCACAATGCCAATCAAAAACCAATGCAACTCAGGCTTTCCTACTGGTCCAAACATGCTCACAAGGTTTTTTGCAATGAGTTAGAACCTTCTGGAAAAAATAACAAGCTTGTATGGCATGACTGATATATGCATTTTCAAAAGGAAAATCAGAAATGATGGATCACTGAATTGGGCTTCAAACTGAGTTCAAAAGCCCACAAAAACACTCTATATATTGATTAGAGTAAATTCAGATGGGGGTTGGTGCTTTATTCGAGCTGAAGAGGAGAATTGCAGTTGGTTTCACAAGCTCCCAAGTCAGAATCGGTTTTTGAGCTGCAAGCACATTCAGGCTAAATTGAAGGTTGGAGAAGCTCTATGGTGTATCACTGATCGTGTCTGGAAGGTTTGGAAGGTTGAATTGAGCCACAACTACCTCTGTTGATCAAGATTCAGCATGTATGTAACTCTCAAATTTCCTGTTGATCTAGGGAGAATTAGCTTAGAATATGCATGTTGTTAGGACCTAGATGACTCAGGGATCGTTCTTGGTTTGGTTTGGGATCATTTAGAGACAATTAGGTTTGCCACACCATTTCTGTTGAGGATCGGTTGGACTAGATCTTGAGGTTTCAAAGCAATTTGGATGGATCAAGATGATCACTGAAGATTGAGGAACGTTTCTATGGTTTTAGATTGTGTTTTGGTGATGATCAATTTCATGATGCAATTTCTGTTGGTTTTTGAATTTCAAAACATAGTTAAATCTAGGGTGAATGAGTATGACATTTGAGATCTACGTGAAAATCTGAGGAGATCGGTATAAAACTTGACTTGTTTTGGCTGCCTGAGACCACATCTTCGCCGGAGAAGACGACCGGAGGTCTTCTCCTTCCACCGCACCTGGTTTTCCTCCATCTGAGAATTTGAAGGAGAACGATGACATGTTGCCGTTGGATCAGGTCTGAGGGGAGACTTTGTACACTCATCGTAGGGCTTAGATTGAAGCTGAGTTTTAGATCAAAACGCAGCACTTCATTAAATGAGGTGGCTGCTGACTAGATGCCACTTGGCGAATGCGTGGACACGTTTTGGTTCCTTGGATTCATTGACTGGTAGACTCATCCAACGCATCTGATTTAATCTGGCATTTTAATTCTTAAATTCAATTTTAATTTGTTTTTGATTTATTTTAATTCTATTTTGATTCAAAAAATTATAATAAATCCAATTTTGACCCAAAAATTATTTTAAAAACATCTCAATGATCTTGGATTTGTTTGTGATTTTCTGAAATCAAGAAATTTCACTTTCCTCCATTTTTCAATTTTATTTGATTTTTCTTATTTTCACGTGATTCTATTTATTTGCATAATTGTTCATCTGTTTTGCTGAATTTTGCTCTTTCAATTGGTGTTGATTCTGGCTGAGATTTTTTAGTATGTTTTAGATAACATGTTTAGGTTCCCTTAGGATTTTTTGGTAGAATTTTAAGACAACTTTAGGTTTTGTTTTAGGGTTGTTGATTAGAGCCTTCCCAAATAATGGTTTACCATGATTTCACTTAGGAATTGTTTAAATGACTTAGAAGTTGATTTAGGTCTTGACTCTGGAACCTTATAATGTTCAAACATGCATGATCCCATAGGAATTTTATTAGAATTTTACAACTTAGTTTGATATTTTATTTGGATTTTACAAGTGGCTTGTGCTTGTGGTGTTTTACCTAGAGTGCTTTGTCTTGTTTGGAGCTTTTGGTGGGTTTGGAGGTTGAAGACTTTGGACTCCTTTTCTGAGGAGCTTCTAGACATGATGAAGATGCTTTGGATTGGAGGATGGAGCTTGGAGTGGAGCTTTCTTTCTCTTTTAGAGTTTGTTTTAGGAGGTTGGTAGAATTAGGGTTTTAGGAAGAGCTTTTTTAGATTTAGTTCATTTCTTTCCTCAAACATGGAATGCTTTGTTTGCTTCCATCCTATCCTAGGATTCAAAGTCCTCTTAAGGAAGCCCCATTTCTCACTTGGAGGGATGAGTGGCATGCCTTAAAGAGTAGAACTTTTGAGGATACCCTTCTTTGCACATGATGGTTTCTAGTGATTTCCTTTGGTTTTCACTAGTTTCCATTCATTATAACTTGATCTCAATAACAAATCTTTATTGGTGGAGCTTGCTAGAGCTTGGAGATAAAGATCAAAGATGTTGAGGATGCCTTTCATAATGTTTTCTTGAGGATGAAGTTGTTGTTGTCAACTTTTTGCTGTTTAATCAGCTGTTGCTGTCAGAGCTGCTGCTTGTGCTATTTACTATAGGAGTTTGGTGCTGCTGTTTGGGCTGCCTCCTCTGCTGTGGTTTTTGTTTCTCTATATTGTTTGTTGGCTTGTATAGCTTTCCCCTAGGTTTGAAGTGAATGTTGATTCACTTTTCCTGTTGTTTTCCCAGGTTCGAGGTTGAGCGGGACTCCCTTGCCTCGCTTGTATTACTACATTGCATGCATTTTACTGTATTTGCTTGCTTTATTTTCTGTTTATCCCCTAGGATCTCTGATTTCCTCTGTGCAGGAGGGAATTATGACAAACATTAGGATTCTTATCCATGCATGACAACATTAGGTTAGTTTTTATTCCCGTTTCAACCCTAGGCTTTTTAGAGCTTCTTTCTCTTCTTATCTCAAAACAACTCAAAAATACAGTAATAAGGTTAATCAATGTCGTACGTCACGAGCCTTAAGCTATTTGAGAAAGGGTTGATGGGGAGCTTCTTTCCAGTATTATGGCTGCTTAGTGTGGCACCCTTTGGGTGACATGCGACGTAGTAACCCTCAAATCATAGTCTCTAGTGCGTCAGAGATTGCAAACAAACTAATAAAAACACTTCTTTCGTAACAGATTCAAAACAAACATCAAAGTGTCATTTTTGTCCGCTTGGACTCTTAATCAAGAAAAACCCTTTTTGAAGGTAATAAAAAACAGTCACACAAGCTTGTGTCTTCCGTAGCCCGAACTACGTTTGCTCTGATCTTTCATGCCGTATGAAAGTACGTAGGCACGAGATGCGATATCTCGGCGAGCAACCTTCCCCTCCTTTCCCGTAGGTAGGCGAACTACATTGACTCTGATTTCATGTTTCAGACGGGAATACGTAGGCATAAAGTGCGATACTTTGCCGAGTCATTTTTTTTCTTTTTAACCCAGACCTTTAGAGTAGATAGAATAACAATCCGTACTAGAAAACAAGTGTGGATCCCGTCGAGTACGGCGGACGTGAGGGGTGCTAATACCTTCCCCTTGCGTAATCGACTCCCGAATCCAGGATTTGGTTGCGATGACCATTCCTTTCCCGTTTTGCGTTAGGTTTACTCTGAGCGTTTCCTTTCCCTCCGTTGGGATAAATAACGCACGGTGGCGACTCTTCTATTTAGCCGGCGCCTATTTTCACAGTAGCGACAACTAGGCAGTAGTAAATCCAGTTATGAGCATATAAAGAACCAGTGGATGGAGTTGAAGATCTGGGGTGGAACTAGTGATTCACATCTTGACTAAGAAGTACTCTATCTTGTGATACGGGAGATTGATGAGGTAAAAGGACTGTCTTGGAGTATGATGTGAAGGTATTAGAATGGATCATGGGACGATTGCATATGGAACTAGTTAACTCAAAAGTATTCTAACCTATCATATGAGAGAATGATGAGGTAAAGAATGTCTTGAAGTATGGGATGCCCACCTTAGGCTAAGGTCAAAATACTTGTGGAGAAAGGGTTATTTTGCTACAAGTAACTCTAGAAAGAAGTGGACCTGTTTTGTGTCTTCTTGCTGCATGAGCATGAGGTGAGTATTGAAGATATAATATGGTGACCTTGGAGCAGCTTTTATCAAAGATAGGGGGAGAACTTCTGTTTGATGGGTGTACTATTTGCTTGTGGTTCAAGCAGTAAGTGAATGAGTTCAACATGTGTGTTGAACAAAGAATGTGTTCTTGAAGACATGAAGATGCGTCTTATGTTTTCCATTAATGTGCACTAGTTACCCTTGATATGGGGAGTTATACTTCTGTCCAGGATCTGTTGCTGCAAGAGTGCAGTTAGGTGTCAAGATTGTTTGTGGGTTCAAACAATGTGAGTTTTGTGAAGGTGGGATGTCAGACAAGATGTTGTGACATTGAGTTACTGCTCTAACTCATGGTGAACATGACAGTGTATTCCTTTTGGGTCTGTCATTTGGGTATCAATGGATCAAGTTAGGTATTTGGGCCTCTATCCAAGTATTTTACATGACTGGTGAAGATGAAGATCAAGACACCATCAGCCTCGATCTTGTGCATAAGGAAGGACATTCACTCTGACATCTTGGAGATTTTTTTGTCAAAATCTGAGAAATCTTCCAGATAGTAATCCTGCAACTGCTTCTAATATTGGTTCCAGTATGGGTTGTGAATCAAGGGGTGCAGAGATGCATGTGCTTCCAGTGTGTGAATATGAAGATGTTGAAGTAACTCTTCATGTGTTTAGGCTCTCTCTTTCAGGGGGGAGTACTGAGTATGCATGACAGAGGAAGATGTGTACCTGTCTGATGTGTAGCTACTGATGCGGAGCCCTGTGCATAGTTTGCTGATTCTCAGGTAAGCTTGTGTTCTTGGACCACTGATGTCAGATCTTTGCCTAAAAGGTTTGCCATAAAGGTCACTGCCATTAAAGAAGATCAAGACATATGCAATATGAAGGTGGATGAACTCATTGGTTCTCTCCAAACCTTTGAGATGGGAATGTGTGATCAGGCTGTGGAGAAAAAGAACAAAAACATAGCTCTTGTTTTAAACACTGCAGATGACTCAGAAGAAGACAATGGTGAAAATGAGGAGAATCTGTCAAAAGCAATAGCCTTGCTTGGAAGACAATTTAACAAACTGATCAAAAGAATAAATCATAAGTCTAAACCTTATGCCAAGAATAGTTCTTCTGACATCAGCAGAAGGAGTAACTCTGAAGATAAATCTAACCAAGGCAGAGGGTTTCAATGCCATGAATGTGAAGGATATGGTCACATTAGAGTTGAATGTCCCACCTATCTGAAGAAACAGAAGAAAGTCCTAAATACCTGGTCTGATGGAGACTCTAAAAGTGGACCAGAAGAAGAGTATGCCAAACATGTCACTGTTCTGGCCAGTGTATGCACATCTGATGATGACTCAAGTGAGGATGAGCTGATCTTTGATGAGCTTGCAGCTTCATATAAAAAGCTACACATCAGAAGTACAGAAATATATCAGTAAGGAGAGAAATGGAAGAAACTCATAAGGGAGTTAGAGGCTGAAAAGATAGAGCATCTTACAACAATAGACTCACTCAAAAGTGAGGTAAGTTTGTTGGAATCTAAACTGGATCAAATGTCAAAATCCATAAGGATGCTAAACCCTGGGACTAACACTCTAGAAAAGATTCTACAGAGTGGTCAGAAATCAGGAAACATGTTTGGACTGGGATTTGTTGGTGAACAGAAACCCATCTTAGGGTTCAAGAGGCCAAAGCCTGAAACTCAGAGGTCAAAATGGATGTCACGACCAATGTCACAACATCAGAGGAACAGAAGCTGGAAACAGACCAAGAACAAATTCCAAGGGTATAGGTGTTACCACTGTGGAAAACTTGGACACATTAAACCTTTCTGTTTCAGGCTACATGGATTTCCTAGTCATCCTTTTCAAGGAAAATCCAAACAGGGTGCTCATGTCAAGAAACATCATCAAGTGAGACCCAAAAAGGATGCTCAGGTCAAGAAGCAACAATGGGTTGCCAAGGAGGTTGCTCTAGTAGCTCATACCTCTCTTAGGATGCCAACCAAAGAAGATTGGTATTTTGACAGTGGCTGCTCTAGACATATGACTGGAATAGAGAATGTTTTGGTAAACAGCAAACCTCGTTCCTCAAGTCATGTAACATTTGGTGATGGAGCTAGAGGAGAAATCAAAGGTGCTGGAAAACTAGATTGTCTCGGTGTTTCAGAACTGGAGAATGTCATGTTGGTTAAAGGACTGACTATAAATCTTATAAGTATCAGTCAACTCTGTGACCAAGGATTTAGTGTCAAATTCACTAAGGATATATGTGTGGTCACCAATGAAGAAGGTAAGGAAGTCATGAGGGGATCATTAGCCAAGAATAACTGTTACCTATGGGAGCCCAGAAGTAACCTCAATGTCTTGATCAAGGAAGAAAAGAAGGATCAACTGTGGTTGGAGAAAGGTAGACATATTTAAAGGATGAAGAAGACCATATCCAAGGAATCAACAAGAGGAACTCCAAAGTTACCTCTAGATGGAAGAACAGGCTATGGTAAATGTGAGGATGACAGGCATGCCAAGACAGCACATCCAAATAATGGATGTCATAGAAATCTAGATCTGTTATACTGGAACTTGATGGAGTCCATGAAAGGTGACTGCCATAAAATGAGCAATGTCACTCAGGATGTCATGACATTAGACTGTGACATTAAGAGTAACATCAATATGAACTCAAGTCAGTCTATCAGAACCAAGAATAGGGATAACAGGCAACAATTTGGAATGGTTCGTATGAAGCTTGGGAACACTAATCTACATAGTGTTGACATGGTTACAAGAGGTCTCAAGGCTACTCAATTTGAAAATTCACAAGCAAGTCGAGGACCTGCCTTAATGAGGAATTTTAGCAATTAATGGTAATAGGGAATTATAATTTTGGAATTAATCATTTGGTGATTGGTCAATACATTAAATTCCCTCCTATTGTGCCATATTGCGTCTCTAGCTCATACACTGAATACGTCTTTCCCTTTTGTCGTCCATACAAACTTTTCATCTTCCATACCTCTTCCAACAAGCATAGAAAACCCTCTCTCTCACGAGCTAGAACTGAGTCTAGCAACCCTAACCAAATTCTTAAGATATAACCCCTTAGAATGCTAATCCCAGAAGGACTGATGGTGAAGAAACCACGAACCACACAGGCAAGAAGACCTAAAGAACTAGTCCCAGGTCAAGCTCCTCATTCTTCAACATCTATTCCTCATGATGATATCAATGGGGAAGAATCTAGGCAAACACACAACACGATTGCTAATATGGTAATCGGGGTACTAAATATAACCATTCCCCCTAACACTGAGGGTCCTGCTCCTCATCTGGATGAACAAACAGATGTCAATCACAATGTTGAAACATTGGAAACCTCTTCAAAAGAGGATAATAACAAGGGTCAAGGTTTTGATAATATGGATGTTAACATGCAAGGTGACAAAAATCATGATAAGGATGATATAGTAGACCTTGATGAGTATTCAGATAATGATCTGATAGCCAAGACCAATCCTAGCATAGCCAAAAGGCTCATGACTAGGAAAGGGAAGAAGGAAGCTGTGCGGAGTACCCCAAAGAAGAAGATTGTAGCAAAGAGTACTCCTGTTGCCCTACCAAAGCATGGAGCAAGGTGGTTCCAAAGAAGAGGAAGGTTCAATCCAGTACTGAATCTGACTCTATCTCAGATGATGTTGATGATGTCTCTGACATTCCATCAAAGAAGAAACCAACCACTAGCAAACTTGCTGCTAGTGTTCCTGATGTTCCTATTGACAACATTTCATTCCATTATCCCTCAAGTTTCAATAGATGGAAATATGTATTTCAGAAGAGGCTGGCATTGGAGAGAGAGCTAGCTCAGAATGCTCTTGAAAACAAAAAGGTCATGAATCTTATTCATGATGCTGGGTTAATAAAAACAGTCACTCAATTCTCTCACAGCTATGAATTACTTATCAAGGAATTCATAGTTAACTTATCAGAAGAATGTGATGATAGGAAATCAAAGGAGTTTGGCAAGGTTTAAGTAAAAGGGAAGTGTGTCACTTTTTCTTCAATAAAAATCAATAACTATCTGGGAAGATCAGATAGAACACACCCTGATGTAGCTGTTTCTGACAACAAAATGTGTCAAGTGATAACAGCCAACCAGGTAAGTAGCTGGCCATCAAAAGGAAATTTAGTTGCCAGCAAACCGAGTGTCAAGTATGTTATGTTACACAATATAGGTGCTGCAAATTGGGTACCCATAAACCATAAGTCTACTGTGGCAACTATCCTTGGGAAGTTTATCTATGTTGTTGGAACCAAGACCAAATGTGACTATGGGATATATATTTTTGATCAGACTATGAAGCATGCAGGCAGCTATAGTATCAAAGGCCCCATTGCATTTCCTTCTCTTATATGTGAAATAATCTTAAATCAGTGTCCCAACATTCTTAAAGAAAATGATTCTGCAAGCAAGAGGGAAAGTCCTTTGTCTTTCCATCACAAGCTGTTTCAAGAGACACATGTTCCTGACATTATCATGACATCAGCAGAAACATCCAAGGGGAGTGCCAAGACAAGAAAAGCTGAGGTTATTGCAATGCTCAGAGAAACTTGCAATGAGTTGGACACAAGGAAGAAAATCTTGAAAATTTGATCAAGACTCTTGAGCAAGATGAGGATTCTGAATTCACTGACACTGATGAGGAGAGAAATGATGATGGTTCAAGAGAGGATGATGGCTAGGATGTTACATCAGAGGAAGCTGTTGCCAGTTCTGAGGAGGCTAGTGATGAAGAATCTAAGGAGGTCAATTTCAGTTCTGCTGAAGAGGAGAAAGATTAGTGTGTTGATAGACTGCTGTGTGGCTCAGGATGATGGGTTGATGTAGGTGTCAGAGCTGATGATGATGTGCTTCTGGTTTGAATAGTTTTTGGTTCCTTAGTTAGACTTTTGTGTTTAATGTGACAACATGAAATATTTGTGATGCTCTTCATGAGCAGTTTGTTGTAATAACCCATAACATCTGTGTTTCCATAATTATTTTGATCTATACTATTTAATTAGTTTTTATCTAAATTTATGGCTAAAAACGGGGAGAAGTGGTAGTAACAGCAGGTTAGAGATGTGTTAGAAATGTGCATGTTTCTCACAGGTGGAAGATCAAGTGGAATACTTGGTTGAGTGTGTTATAGGTGTTATTGCTAATGTGCATGTTTGAAGTGAACATGTTTGCTATTATGCATGTTAACATGCTTGCAGGTGTGATAAGAGTTGATGCAGTTGTTGCTGTTGTGTGAATTCCTAATATGTGTAGGAATGTATGTTAGAAATGTGTGAGTTTTAGCTGAAGCTGCTAAGATGTGTGAGCTCCTAGAAGTTGATTAGGATTGCATTTTGTGTCTGCAGTATGTGTGTGTTTTGCATCTCTTCAGGGGGAGTAGCACAGGATGTTTCACAGAAAGTTGTGACATCTGTAGTCTAAGCTAACAAGTGATAGTGTTATGCTGTGGAAATGGTGTGCTTCAGGATGTCATCCTAAATGTCTTGACATCCAGAAAAGCCTGGATAATTTTATTTTGTGATTGCAGGGTGTGCAGGTTGTGTGCTCAACTAATATGATATGCATCAGTTGCATCAGTTGAGGGGGAGTAACCCAGAATGTTACTCAAAACATTGTGACATCTGTAGTGTTGACTAACAGATGATTGTGTGTGAACAGGTTGATCTTGAGTGACTGAGAGCTAACAGTGTGAGTGTGTGTAGACAACTCTGATAGTGTGTTTTAGCTGGTAGCTTTCCTGCATGATAGGTTATATGGTATGATTTCTGCTGCATGTAATCTCTGATATGATAACAGAGTGTTTTAGCAAAAAAAATTCCAAATGGGGAGTTTGTAGATGCTTTTGATTGGCTGCATTTTGTGGCAAAACATTGAAGTATGTATGAATATCATGACTAATGTTATGACATACATGAAGAGTGTTCTGCAGGATAAGCTGTGAGTAAGTTAAGATGGATGTCATGCTGGATGTTATGACATCAAGCGTGTGACATTAGGGCGCGCAATTTAGTTTTCTGGTATGATTCATGTATCAGCTCAGGCTATACTTCAGGAAACATTTTAGGAAGCTTAGGTTATCTCAGGCGATATTAAAGATAACATAAAATTCCCCTGACCTCAATGGTAAGTGCGCAACTTCATGAAGAGAGGTTTATCTTGGGTAAACCTAAATTCTGCACAAAGGCCCAAAGACAATCTGCTGCTATAAATAAGAGAGGATCAATCTTAATCAGGTAGAGATTGAAGAGTGTGTTTTGTGAGTGAAGAAGGTCTTTGATTCACGTGTGTATTGTGTCTTAGGAATACTTGTTAGCCAAGCAATTGTATGATGTATGATTGCATTGGTTTAGTATTGTTAAGATGTTTAGTGTGTCACTATAAGCTGTTAAGCAAGAGTGTTGTGTCTCTTGATCAAAGTTGTGAAGCAAGAGTAAGGTGTGTTTGAAGTGTGACTTCAGTTTCTCATTTGTGATTTTGTATTGGTTTATATCACTGTTGTGATTGAGGGGGAGTGAGTTGGTAACTCAGGTCTAGTGGGTTCTAGGCTGAAGTATCATTGGGTAGGTCTTAATTGAAGAGTGCAAACTGGTTGTTTGACTCTGAATTAATTCTACTAATAATGAATTTCCTCCATGGCTTGGTAGCCCCCAGATGTAAGTGTGGTTTGCACTGAACTGGGTGAACAATTACTCGTGTTGTTTACTGTTTTCATTTATAGTTTGTCTCTAAGCTTTGTAGTCTGTGCTATAGTGGATGTCATAACATTCGTGATAACATCCACTGTTGGGTACCTAGAATTTCAAAGGAAATAACGTTTTTATATTGGAGTAAGGGAAACACTTCATTTTAACCACTTGAAAAGTTGTTAGGATTGTGGGACACGTGTTGTCTGACTATGAATTGATGGGACAGTTGTAGTTGGTGGAGCCCACTACCTCCTAGGAAATAGGAGTATGATGATTAGATTTTAGGTTTATACACGTCTTGATTAGACTTATGAAGCCGTGTGGTCATGGTGACCATGATGTCATGGCAGTAAAGATGCGATAGTGTCAAAATGCTTCAAAAAAGTACTCTTCTAACAGGTCTGGTTTCTGGGACAGGGTCAGAATTTGTTACTTGTTGATTTGGGCTCTGAGTATGATGGACAGGGTCAAAATTTGTTACCTGTTGATTAGGGCTATGAGCATGATCAACACTATTGTTTTCTGAAATGGTCTGATCTGGGTAAGATTCTGAATGTTCTTGTGTTGGATTTTCAGGATGAATGTCTAGAGAATGCCTAGGTTCATCATCAAGGCTAGTATGGTGATTTTGGTTGGAATCAGAATGGGAGTGATATTCCCAAGTAGAAGGTGTCGCTACTGCGAAAATAAGGTGCCGGCAATGACAGAAGAGTCGCCACCTTTCGTTATTTATCCCTCAGAACGGGAAAGGAAACGATCGGAAAAACCTGACGAAAAGGTATAAGACAAGGTCATCACAACCATGTCTGGGTTCTGGAGTCGGTTACGCAAGGGGAAGGTATTAGCACCCCTCACGTCCATCGTACTCGATGGGATCCATGCTTGTTGTGTTTATCTGACGGGTTGGTTTTATCTATCTACGCTAAAGGGCTGGTCTGAAAAGAAAATAAAATGACTTGGCAGAACACAGCAGTTCTATGCCTATGTATTCCCGTCTGGAACGAGAAATCAGAGTCAACGTAGTTCGCCTAACTACGGGGAACAAGGGGGGAAGGTTGCTCGTCGAGATATCGCATCTCGTGCCTACGTACTTTCACACGACATGAAAGATCAAAGCAAACGTAGTTTGGGCTAACAAGACCATAGGTTTGGTTCAAAATGTTTTACCTGAGTAGGGTTAACAAACGGTTCCAGCAGTTGGTGTATGCTGCTCACTCGTCGGAGACTTAGGCATTACCGTTTGCGGTAGAACCGGGAGTTAACAAAACTCTCCTTATGAAAATGGTTTCCAAGGTTTGAAGGTCCCAGAGGACAAAAAGAAGTTTGATCTTTGTTTTGAAGGCTTTTAAAGAAGAAGTGTTTTGAGTTTTGTTTGTAACTCATGTCGCACTAAAGACTTGGACTTAAGAGTGAATGCGTCGCATGTCACCCAAAGGGTACCACACTAAACACCCAAGCTATTGAAGAGAAACACTTCAAAAACCCTTTCTCAAGTGCTTAAGGCTCGTAGCGTACAACACACGTTAATCTTTATTAAGTGTTTTAAAGATGTTGAAGATGAGAAGAGAAAAGACGCACTAAAGGGGAACTGATCCACTCCTAAAGTTATCATGAAAAGTTGATCCTATGACTGAGGTTAGGAGGGAGCTACCTAATGTTATCATGCATGGTTAGAACCTAAAGTTCTGTCACATTCCAACTTGAACAAGAAGGAATGGGAATCCTAAGGGAACATAGCAAAGGAAAGCAACAGCAAAAGAAATAACTGAAAGCATAAAACTGTAAGTAAAATGCATGCAATGCAGCAATACAAGCAGAAGGAGACAAACTCAACTTCTAGAGCACACAAGAAAAAGCAATATAATACACAGGCAAGGGAGACAAACTCAACCTTCAGCCAACAAGAAAAGCCAAACAGTAACAGACAAGCAGAGGGAGACAGACTCAACCTCTAATGCAGACAAGCAAAGGGAGCCAAGCTCAATCTTTCAATGAACTTAGGCCTAAATCAACTACATGAAAGCCTATTCTAATGCAACACACCAAATTGTTAGAACACAGATTGGTTCTTAATAATTACTCTTTGTTTTGATGATAACTGTTAGGAAATTTATATTTAAGAATTATATACTCTAAAATTTGTTTGAGAGTTTTACTGCAGATTGAAATTATATTAACTCTCTAGAAGCAAATCTGCCTTGAATACAAGAAGTTTTTCTGACTCTGAAGCGCCAGATGCATCTTACAGAAGAATCTGTTTGCTCCTCACAGAAGATCCTAAGCGAAGTCTCTAGAAGGATCTGAAGCAAGAAGCTCCAGAACATTCTGAGTCAGAAGCATCTGAAGATAATCAGAAGCATCTGAAGTTGAAGCATCAGAAGTATAGAAGAATATTAATTGAAGAGTTTCTCAAAGCATTGATCTACAGAAGTTTCTGAAAGTACCTACACTGCCAAGTACTGAAGTTCTGTGTCAAAATGCTCTGATGATCAACACGCTAGAAGCACACACGCTGTAGAAGACTCTGATACAGCATAGTTCTGAATCTCATTAGAAGACTCTGATCCATTCAAACTCTGAAGAACTTGCTGAAACTGAAGAAGTATTTTCAAGAATATATCCATTGGAACTATTCAACGTCTCTTTCCTTATTTGTGCTAGACACACTTACACAGACAAAAAAGGATTTTTCTGTGCCATCTATTTCAAGGAAAGGTCAGTTGATGTGAAGACAAAAAGGCTCAGACCTTTTGGGACTCTCTTTTCAACACTCAGCTTGCATGTTTCAGCTGCCTATAAAAGGAGATCTTCACCTCATTCTTCAGTTACACACTTGCTGAAAAGAAATCATAATATTCTAAAAGCTCTCATTCTTATTCTTCATAGAATCTCATTGTACTTAAACTTAAAGAGAAAAATCACTGTTGTGATAAAAGCTTTTGTAGAAGCATTAAAAACTCTTGTATTTAATTTACATTGATTGTAAAGGATATTCCTTAAGAGGATTCAGTTAGAATCAGTAGCTCTTGAGAAGACTAAGAACTGTTGTTCTTAGGTGATACTATTGTAATCAGTTTGATTTAATAGTGGATTAAGTCCTTGTTGAGAAAGGCAAATCACTCTGGAAGGGTGGACTGGAGGAGTTGTTAAACGAACCAGGATAAAAATAATTGTGTGATTATTTTCAAGTCTTAATTTTCCATACTTATTCAATCCCCACCTTTCTAAGTATTATCTCACCTTCAGTTGGCATCAGAGCTCCGGTTCTGAGTGTGCTATCACTTAACAGTGTCAGTAAAGATCCAGAGAGATATACTTTGATAAATATATTTATTTGTTATCATGGCTGATAATTCAATGTCAAATATTAACAATAAATATGAAGAGATGGACAGGATTAGCACCAAACCTCCAATGTTTGATGGAGAAAAATTTGATTACTGGAAAGACAGAATTGAGAGTTTTTTCCTAGGATATGATGCTGATCTATGGGATCTTGTCATAGATGGATATGTACATCCCACAGATGGAGATGGCAAAAAGATTGACAGAAAATCTATGACAGATTCTCAGAAGAAAGGCTTCAGAAATCACCATAAAGCCAGAACCATATTACTGAATGCTATTTCACATACAGAGTATAAGAAAATCATAAACAGGGAGACAGCTTTTGATATGTTTGAATCCCTTAAAATGACTCATTAGGGAAATTCTCAAGTTAAGGAGACAAAAGCTCTGGCTCTGATCCAGAAGTATGAGGCTTTCAAAATGGAAGACTCTGAATCTGTTGAAGCCATGTTCTCCAGATTCCAGATACTCACTGCTGGGCTGAAAGTTCTGGACAAGGGATATTCCACGTCAGATCATGTAAAGAAAATCATCAGAAGTCTGCCCATCAGATGGAGACCAATGGTGACTGCCCTGAAGATGGCCAAAGATCTGAATAAGATCTCTCTAGAAGAACTCATCAGCTCACTGAGGAGCCATGAGATTGAGCTTGAGGAAGATGAACCTCAGAAGAAAGATAAAGGTAAATCTGTAGCTTTAAAATCTAACAAAACTGCTAAAGCTTTGCAGGTCATTCAAGAAAGCTCTGAAGAGTCTTCTTCTGAAGAAGAAGATGAGTTATCCATGTTGTCCAGAAGGATTAACAAACTCTGGAAGCACAAGGGTAAGAAGTTCAACAACTTCAGAAGATCTGACAACAGAAAGGAATCTTCTAGTCACAGAAGATCTGCCAAGAAAGAAGTGGTGTGCTATGAGTGCAAAGAACCTGGGCACTACAAAAATGACTGCCCCAAACTTCTGAAAGAAAAACCTAAGAAGAAGTTCAACAAAAAGAAGAAGGTTCTGATGGCAACATGGGATGACTCAGATGAGTGTGAATCATCTTCTGAATCAGAAGAAGAATGTGCAAACGTTGCACTGATGGCCAGGACAGAAGATCAAGAGGAAGGTACCTCAGGATATGAATCAAAATCTGAATCTGATGATGATGCAGAAGAGGTAATGGCTAAACTTACCAAAGAAGAACTCATTAAAGTTTTAACAGAAGTTCTTAAAAGTTACAACAACATCAAACTCAAATACAAGAAGCTGAAAAGCAATCTTGAATCTGAGATTGATCTTCTGAAAAAAGAACTTGTTGAGCAGAAAGAAATAAATTTAAAAATCAAAAATGACCTTGATAGAACTCAACAAGAATCTGAATCTGAGACTAAGTCTTGTGAAAATATTTTAGAAAAATATGACTCTAGTTTTCAGAGATTTCTCACTAAGAGCATAGACAGAAGCAAGATGGCTTCCATGATCTATGGTGTTAGTGGAAACAACAGAAGAGGCATTGGATATGAGTCTTCATCTGGAAGCAATCCAAAACCTGTTGACAAACTTTTCATCAGGAAGACACCTCTGTACTCTCAATTCAAATTTGGTCACCTGAATGACATTAAACACACAAGCTCTGAGAAGAGTACTTATGTGTTTAAACCTAAGGTAAGTCAGAATAAACATTATGTTGCAAAACAGAAGTTTAGACAAACCTACAAACCAACTAACCCCAAAGGACCCAAGAAGATCTGGGTACCTAAAAACAAAATAATTCCTGTTGCAGATGTTCTTAGCAGCAAGGTCAGGACACCAATCATGGTACCTGCACTCTGGATGCTCACGACACATGACAGGAGAAAAGTCTATGTTCCAAAGCCTGGAACTTAGATCTAGAGGGGACGTGAAGTTTGGAGGGAATCAGAAGGGCAAGATCATTGGATCTGGCACTATTGGAAATGGTAAACTTCCCTCCATTACTAATGTTTTACTTGTTGAAGGGTTAAAACATAACTTATTGTCCATAAGTCAATTAAGTGACAATGGTTATGATATAACTTTTAATCAAAAATGTTGTAAAGCTATTAGTCAGAAGGATGACTCTATCCTGTTCAGTGGTAAGAGGAAAAACAACATTTACAAAATAAATCTTTCAGAACTTAAAGTTCAAAATGTTAAATGCCTCTTGTCTGTTAATGAAGAGAAATGGGTCTGGCACAGAAGATTGGGTCATATTAATATGAGACGTATATCTCAGATTAATAAACTTAATCTTGTCAGAGGACTCCCTAATCTGAAGTTCACTTCAGATGCTCTTTGTGAAGCATGTCAGAAAGGGAAGTTTTCAAAAACATCTTTCAAATCTAAAAATGTTGTTTCTACCTCTAAACCATTAGAACTACTTCATATTGATCTGTTTGGACCAGTGAAAACTGCATCCATCAGAGGCAAGAAGTATGGATTGGTCATTGTTGATGACTTTAGCAGATGGACATGGGTAAAGTTCTTAAAACACAAGGATGAGTCACATTTTGTGTTCTTTGACTTCTACAAGCAAGTCCAGAATGAAAAGAATTTCAAAATTATAAAAGTCAGAAGTGATCATGGTGGTGAATTTGAAAATAAATATTTTGAAAAATATTTTTCTGAAAATGGCATTGCTCATGATTTTTCCTGTCCTAGAACTCCACAACAGAATGGGGTTGTAGAAAGAAAAAACAGAACTTTGCAAGAAATGGCCAGAACCATGATCAATGAGACAAATCTGGCAAAACATTTTTGGGCTGAAGCAATCAATACAGCATGCTACATTCAAAACAGAGTTTCTGTTAGACCTCTTCTGAAGAAGACTCCTTATGAATTGTGGAAGAACAAAAAGCCCAACATTTCTTATTTTCATCCTTTTGGATGTATCTGTTATATGTTAAATACTAAGGAAAATCTGGGCAAGTTTGATTCCAAAACGCAAAAGTGTTTCATGCTTGGATATTCTGAATGCTCTAAAGGCTACAGAGTATACAACACTGAGACACAGATTGTGGAAGAATCCATTCATGTCAGATTTGATGATAAGCTTGGCTCTAAAAAGCCAAAGCAGGTTGATAACTCTGCAGATAGGGAAGTAGTCTTTATTGACTCTGAAGTTCCATAAGTAGACAAACTTCAAGTGAAGGAACCAGAAGCAACTCCAGATGCTACTCCCTTAACTTCTCAGATGAATAATCTAAAAATTTCTGAAGAGTCAACTATCAGAGGATCATCATCCAGAATTAAAGCCTCTCATCCAGAGGATGTCATTATTGGAAAGAAGGATGATCCCATCAGAACAAGATCTTTTCTAATATCATCTGAAGCATCACTTTTTGGACTAGTGTCAGAAATTGAACCATCTTCTGTAGAAGAAGCTCTGCAAGACAATGATTGGATTATTGCCATGCAAGAAGAGCTTAACCAATTCAGCAGAAATGATGTATGGGATCTAGTTCAAAGACCTCAAGGATTTAATATTATTGGTACAAAATGGGTCTTCAGAAATAAACTAAATGAGAAAGGAGAAGTTGAGAGGAATAAGGCAAGGCTGGTTGCTCAAGGATACAGTCAGCAAGAAGGTATTGATTACACTGAGACATATGCTCCAGTGGCAAGGTTAGAATCCATACGCCTTCTTATTTCCTTTGCTGCACAGAATAACATCACTCTGTATCAGATGGATGTCAAAAGTGCCTTTCTTAATGGTATTATAGAAGAAGAAGTTTATGTCCATCAACCTCCTGGTTTTGAAAATGAAAAATTTCCAGATCATGTTTTCAAATTAAAGAAATCTCTATATGGATTAAAACAAGCTCCCAGAGCTTGGTATGAGAGATTGAGTAATTTTCTTCTGGAGAAGAACTTTATCAGAGGCAAAGTGGATACAACTCTATTCTGTAAAACCATAAAGAAAGATCTTCTAATTTGCCAAATTTATGTAGATGATATTATTTTTGGATCAACAAATATTATGCTTGGAAAGGAGTTTGCTACATGTATGCAGGCAGAATTTGAAATGAGCATGATGGGAGAACTCAGATTCTTTTTAGGAATCCAAGTTAATCAAACTCCAGAATGCACCTACATACATCAGACAAAGTATGTTAAAGAACTTCTGAAGAAATTCAACATGTCTGACAGCAAGGTGGCAAAGACTCCAATGCATCCTACTAGCTCACTTGGCAAAGAAGAGTGTTGCGGTGGAAATAGGATCACAAACTATTAATGAGTTTGAATCGCAATTCAATTCACAACCGCTCTTTGATTTATCCGAAGGAAAAGGTCAAAAAGGGAAAACCTATTTTTGCATCGTAAACACAATGCGGGGAAAGATCTAGGGTCCGGGGGTTGGTTAAGATTAGGGAAGGTATTAGCACCCTAAACTTCCGTAGTACTCTACGGGAACCTTTTGTTCAGATGTTCACTATTTGCTTTATTTATTTGCTTAAGGTATATGTACAAAGGATTACAAGTGAGAAAATAAACCTAAGGGGTTAATTCTAAGTTTACTCGGCAAGACATCGCGTCTTGTGCCTACGTATCCTTACGGGAGTGGAATCAGAGTAATCGTAGTTCCCCTCAAAAGGGAGGTTAGAGACTTCTTGACTGTGGTCAAGGTCTCAAGGGGAATAAACATGTCTTAAGGACACGCTTACGCGGAGTGTAGAAACTCCAAATCTCTACGTTGAAATGTTAAGTTGTAATTAGGGTTAAATTAGGGATTCTACGGCGGGAAACCCTAAAATGAGCGCGGCGGCTCTTTGACCTAATGCTAGGGGTAAAATTGTAATCTTGCCTGCGGCGAGGCATTTGTGAAAATTAGGGTTTGTAGTTTGTAGTTTTGAGGATTTGAATGTGTGAGGACTATTGACACGACGGTCAAACGGCTAGACCTAATTCCTTCGGAGGTGCGTGCAATGTGACAGAATAATAGCAATACGTCAGCAGAAATTTAAATGCGAAAAGTAAACGCGATTATTAGGTTCGCGAAGTTACAATTGAGAAACAGATACAAATATAAATGAAACTTAAATGAAAACTCAACACAATAGTAATGAATATGAACTGCAAAAAATGAACACCCGTTAGTAGGCAGAGTTAGGCAGCAATGAGTTACGAGAAGATGTAAATTGAGACTTTTACTATTGTTTTATTTAAAAAATTTAATGATTTAATGTTAGCTTGCAAAAGAAATAAAATTTACTCTTTTAAAAAGGTTTTATTTCTTATATTTTTTAAAAAAAGGTTTTTCTTATTTTTTGTTAAAAAAAGAGTTTTTTTTATTTGTATATTTACAAAAGTTTTAATTTTATATTTAAAAAAAAGTTTTAATTTTTATTTTAAAAAAAGGTTTTTTATTATATTATAAAAGATTTTTATTTATGTATAATATCTTCACAAAAAAAAAGGTTTTTTTTTTTAAACAAATAAATTTTAAAAAACAAAATAAATAAAAAAATAAAAACATAAGGGGTTGGGCCGGTCATCACACCCGGACCCAACCCGGTTAGTGTGAATACATCAAAACATGGATTTAGGGTTTATCTCCCTATTATCCCCTTCGCAGCGCCGCTATTACTTCGTCTTCCTTGCCGTCTCTCTTCTTTTTGCCTTCGTTACTCTCATTGCATGTTGAAGCTTCTGAAATCAAAACCCAAAAAACATCAAATGTAAACCAATCCAACATTCGCACTTACATTTGTGTGTGAATTTCCGGTAAGAATGGAGGATGCTCGTGGCCAGTGATGGATCGGCTGAGGCTCGAGAAAGAATTTGCTCGCCACGAATCAAATGGCGCCGGTGGATTCTTTCTTCGTTCGGATTCTGCGCGCGTTTTGACGGTTTCCGGTATTCTCCGGTTAGGGTTTCGTACGCGATTTCGTTCCTCTCTTTCTCGTGGCTACCAGTTAGGGTTTGTACGCCCTTTTTCTCTCAGGTGATATCCCCCTTTTTATAACTAACTTCTGGGCCTTTAATCCGTGTGGATTTGTGCTATTTTTTCACTTTCATGCGATTTGATTTTACCGGGATTTGATTTTGTTTGATTTTTGATTTGATTTGATTACGATCGGATGCTATTTGACACTGATTGAACTCTGTTTCCCTTTTTAGGGTTTGATTGGTCTTTTCTGATCTCCAGCTGATATGATTCTTCTGACTCGAAACTTTCCATTTCCAGATTCGATTTGATTTGATCATTTTCTGATGTAGATTGGGTTGCCTTTGAATTCACTTGATCTGTTCGATATCTGAATTAATTCGTTTGTTTTGTTTGATTTCAATCTGGACTATACTGATGCGTTTTTCGGTTTGTTTTTGATTTTCTGGTGCAGTTAGCTTTTCCTCTTCTTCTTTCAGAGAGGGTTGATGCTACGGCTTCGGTCGAATCAAAATTTCCGGGAAAGGTATATGGCAATGATGACACCGTTCTGAGCCTTCGAGGGATATTTCTTCGACGATGTCGCGGTTGCTTCTGATGATCTTCGCTTGTGGTTTATCACTTATTCCATTTGAGTTGTTTTAACTGCTGATGATATTTGATTCTTGTGTTTCAGAGCTGATACTCTGGGCAATTGTGTCCAACTATGGATTCAAATGTCGCTTAATGTTGCCTCGATACACTTACGCGATAGTGAGTTTGGGCGATGATGATTTGGGCTATGGTGTTTGATTAACCGAGCCATGTGTTTGTGCACTTGTTTGTTTCATGAACTGAGTATGGTTTGATAACTTGTTTCGGTGACTTGTTTGTTGGGGCAATGATGCTCATGACTGAGCCCCATTCTGCGCTATGCTTTGTGCTGCAACTTGGTGTCCATTTTTGTGACTTGCCATCCGTATCGGTTGAAGCTTGCCCCTAACTGACAACTTTTTGGTACATCTTATGCAGCTTGATACAGCTTTGTTTGGACACTTCATTCTTCTGGCTTTCTTTGTATTATCTGCTGTTACCTTTTCTTTGGATCTTGTTGGGCATTTTCTATTATGACAGATTTACAGGATGTTTTCTGATGGCCTTTTGCGCATGAATTTGCCTTCTGAAATATTATTTCGATGCAGTTCGGTTTGGTTTCATTTCTCTGTCCTGTTCAGGATTGCTGCAGTTTGATGTCTATGGAAACTTATGAATCGTTTTTTGAGTTCTGAATGCTGAACCTGGTATTGATGTGTTTGTGGATTTTCAGGTGTGGAAGTTTCGGAACCAAAGTGACTCAGACCTGCCGGCATCCGGGTCTGAGTTCAATCTTGCCTATGTTGCCTTATTCTCGTATCAGTTCGGAAATCCAATCGCGGCAAAACGAATCAGTCCCGCTTCTTTTATTACTTCTATCTCTCGGATGTCCCGTAACGATAAGAAGAGGTGTTACCTGATCTGACGCCCACGGCGCGGATCGGTAACGGGGGTAGGACGCAGCTTCGGTTGTGCCACTCCCGGCACTCGATGATGACATTGTTCTGAGAGTGTCAAAAAACTTCTAACCTTTTTCTATATTGCTGTATTCTTTTTGATGTGCAGGTTAGTCGAGGACTCGTGGAGAAGCTCAAAGACATCATGAAGACACTTAGATGTTCTTAGGATTTAGAATAGATACTTACTGTAAATTAAAACTTCTTGTAAACCAAGTTCAAATTCACTTATCAATTTGTAAACTATAAATATTTATGAAATGAATTTCAACAAATATTCATATTTACTTTCTCAATTGTAAATTCCAAGCATCCATGAATAATAATTCAGAATCATTTAAATTCCCTCTTGAGTAGTAACTTATAAGTACTTATGAACACAAAGTTCAAAAATATTTAAACTTACTTCTCCTTTGTCTTTTATAGATGATATCCCGCCATATGATTATATCCAAACAAATTCAAATTAAAATCTCGTTGATCACATCACTTCTCAAAATAACCTTAACAGTATCCACTTCCCAAATAAATGCCTCAGAACTTAGTAACAGCCTGTTTTCAAAGAATTAGTAGAATTTGCGTAAAATGACCAAAGTACCCCTGGAACCAAATCTGCAAAACAAACACCTCAATAACTTGTTAGTGGTTAGCAAATGTACATATGAGATGATATGCGAAATGACTGACTAAATATAAGGGTAAAATTTGGGGTATTACAAAGAGGTAAGTAAGAAAGTAGACCAGAAGCTCTACAGAGGTATGATTAGCTCTCTTCTTTATCTTACTGCTTCTAGACCTGACATATTGTTCAATGTTTGTCTGTGTGCTAGATTCCAATCAGATCCTAGAGAATCACACTTGACAGCTGTCAAGAGGATTCTAAGGTATCTGAAAGGTACTTCTAATGTGGGTTTGTGTTACAGAAAATCTGATGATTTCAAATTAGTTGGATTCTGTGATGATGACTATACTGGAGACAGAGTGGAAAGAAAAAGTACTTCTGGAAGTTGTCAATTTCTAGGAAGAAATCTAATCTCCTGGTACAGCAAGAAGCAACCCACAATTGCACTTTCAACCACAGAGGCTGAATACATTGCTGCTGCTGGATGTAGCACGCAGATGCTCTGGATGAAAAGTCAACTAGAAGATTATCAAATTTTTGAGAGTAACATTTCTATCTTCTGTGATAATACTTCTGCTATATGTTTTTCCAAGAATCCCATTTTACATTCTAAGGCAAAACATATAGAAATTAAGCATCATTTCATCAGAGACTATGTTCAGAAGGGAATCATAAATTTAGCCTTTGTTGATACAGATCATCAATGGGCAAATATTTTTACAAAACCCCTTGTTGAAGATAGATTCAATTTCATTCTGAAAAATATTGGTATGGATTTTTGTCCAGAATAATATTTATCAGAAGCAAATTGTTCCAGATGCAAAAATGCTTAATTCATCTGAAGTATTTCTTCTGTTCATTCATTCTATTCTGATTAATATTTCTGTTGTGAAAATCTGAACTAACCATCTTTAGAAGATCTGAATGTGGCTAACGTTTCATTTCTTAAGAGAATTCAGAACAGCATGCAAGCAAACACGTGTCACACAAAATCTGAAGAGGTGGCGTGTTCACAACTGAAAAGACGTTTGAGGTGAAATTTGAATACTAAATATCTTGGTTTTCCCCCCAAAACTGTCAGAAGCATTTATTATTTGAAATGATTTTATTCTCTTCAATTAATGCTGCTCAAACGTGCGTTCTTTCTGTCTTTTGGTGTGCCTATGTGTTTAGTATAAATACTTGTTGTGTATTCACTTTCACATTTTTCACTCTCAGAATTTACATGCGTTTTCATCTATTGTTCTCTCTGCATAAAAACCCAATACCTAAGTGTGTTAAAAAGCATTCTTCAATGGCGTCTTCTTCATCAACCACTGCACAGTTTCAATCCACAATGGCTGCTGTGACTTCAGATAACCTAGGTGCTGCTCCATATACTCCTCCAAAGAGAACTCTTCTCACACCTGTTGATAAATTAGAAGTGTTGTGTGAATCCATGGTTGAATTTGATTCTCTGGCTGACAATGGGTTTGATTTTCGCTCCATTGTTAGAGCTCAAGGTTGGGTGAAATACTTTGATAGATTTTTTGGACCAGTTTACCCTCTGCTTGTTAAGGAATTCTGGATTCATGCATCTGTGTATCCAAAGTTTATTTTATCATTTGTGCTGGGAAAGGAGATCATCATCACAGAGGATCTGATTAGAAGACTGATTGGTTATGAAGAAACAGATGGTGTTTCACATTTGCCAGCTGGGCGTGTGGATATGGATGAAGTTTATGAGGAAGTTATGACTACTGGACAAGCCTCTAACAGATTCAAAGATCTGAAGCCTGATTACAAGATCTGGGCCAAGATCTTCATGGGATGCATACATCACAGAAAGTCAACAAATTCCCCAAATTATGTCAACAATGAACAGATCTATTTTATGTACTGCCTTAGTCAGAGCAATAAGGTAGATCTTCCTTACATTTTGTTCATGCATCTGTGGAATCACATAAATGCATCTAGAGAATCTGTAAAAGAAAAAGGCCAGAAGATCAGGACTTGGATACCTTTTGGAAGGTTGCTCTCAGATCTTCTCACTGAAAATGGTTTAGTGGCTGCTCTGTATGATGCTGGTGTTACAGAGGAACTAGAGTTCATTATGGGAAAGCCTCTGAATGCTAAAAGCCTTCTGAGACTCAAGATTGTAGATGAACTTACTACTGCTCCAAAGAGGTTAAATATGTCTGATTTGAATAAGAGGGTTCCAGTATCTGACTTTCCCCTATTCTTTGCTGAAGAACCTAGACATATAGTTCTGATGTATATAGAGGAATGCAAAAAGAAAGGAGTGCCTGTTCCAGCCAATGTGTTTCAACTTGTCAAGCAACCACTGCCAGACGCAGGAGAAGAAGAAGAAGAAGTTCCACTTCAGAGGAGAAGATCTCAGCCTGCAGCAGAATCTGAACCTGTCCAGAAGAAGGCTAAGATTGCTGAGAAACCCAAGGATCTTTTAAAGAGAAAGGACTCTGGAGAAGCTGCCTCTGCATCTGCTAAGAGGATTAAACTCAAAGGTACAAAGACTTCTGCTATTTCTAAAAATGTTGTTATTAATGATTCATCTATTAAGTCTGTTCCCAAACCACCTGTCACTCAAACAACATCTGTTGCTGCCCCTAGCTCTGTCTCACCTCAGAAACAAACTATTGCCTCTGTATCAAAACCACCTCAACCCAAAATACACATCAAACACTTCACTCCACGACCATCACCAACAGTTCAACAACCAACAGAACCACAACCAACAGAACCACAACAAACTTCTGATAAACCAAACTCTGCTCAACCACAAACCACAGAAAATCAACCAAAAACTTCTGATCATCCAGAAAAACAAACCACAGAAGATCAACCAGAAAAAGACTCTATCATACAACCATCAAACATTCCATCTTCTTAACCTGTAGCACTTGTTACTTCTGAACCCACTAAAGTAACTTCTGCTCCTGTTTCATCTGAACCACCTTCTCAACAATCTGATATTCCTTCAGAACCATCTCATATCCCTGAGACAGAAGTTCTTGACGTCACTCCATTAAAAACAGTGTTTCAAGTTTCTTCTACCTCTTGTACACCTACAACATCATCCAACTCATCAGAATCAGAAATTCATCCTGATTTTCTGATTAATCCATCTGACAAATATCCTGTACATGAACCTGAACCTGAACCTAAATCAACCTTACCTGCTAAAACTTCCATTTCAGACCCTATGCCTCCACCTGCACCATCATCTGAGATGATTGTTCCCACTTCCATTCCATCATCATCTGGTATATCTTGTGCTCAAGTGTCTTCTCTTTATCATAATCTATCTTATGGTTTTAAACTAAAAGATTTTTATGATAGAGTTGAAGCTTCTGAACCCTTGAAACCTCTGAAACCTAAACTCAGACAGGCCCTTCCATCTGTAATCATTTCATATATTCAATCTATGAACAATGAAGGATCTTTAGCAACCATCTCTGCTACATCTGGTAAAGCTGTTGTTTCAGCTCTGCAACCTGCATCTGATAACACAGTTGCATCTGATAAACCATCAAACTCTGCCTTCATACCATACTCCAATGCATCCTTTGATGTTGTTTACCCACGCACAAGACCTCAACCAAATCTGCTTAATGCTCTAAACAGATCCTTACCTCAAAAACCAGAAATTCCATTCATTCCATATGTTCCCCCACCTCTGATTTCCATCTCAAAATCACTGATACCACCAACTCCCAAACCTAAACAGATGACTCTGGAAACCTTGCTTAAACCACCACCCAGACTTAATATTGATCATTTATTTCAAACGTTTTTGCAAGAAATACAGCTGTCTTTAGGTACTGTTCAGAAGAGATGCTCTGAAATTATGGATGCAAATGAGACTGACATCATCTGGAAAGGTTTTATCAATAGATTCAAAACTGTAGCTTCTAATCTGAAGAACATCTGTTCTGATGATACCAAGCTCAGAGCTGAAAGAACTCAATTCTGGATTGTCAACAAGATTAAACCTCTGCTTTGTTTGGATGCTCCTCCTCCTCCACCAGAACCAACTGCCAATGCATTGACTATGACTCTGGTAGAACCCTCTTCAGGATCTCCAGAACCTATGGCAATTGACTCTGTTCAGGCTGCAGAACCTCCATTTCCTTCATCAGAGATAAAGACAGAAAATCCAGATTTTGGAGACAAGATTGCTGCTCTGGAAGCTGGTCAATCTGAAATAAGATCTTGGATGGTGAAGCAAGACAAGAAATCTGAGGACATGTAAGAGTGGATGTCTAAACAAGATGAGAAGACCGAGACAATGACTAAGTGGATGTCAAAGCAAGAGCAATCACAATCTGAGATCACATACCTATTGAAGATGCTTTTGTCAAAACACTCTTAGTTTTTTTTTCCTCATGTTTGTGCATCTATTGTTCTGCATCTGAATTTTATTGTTATATCTTCTGATATTTTCCAATGTACTTTTGCTCTGTTATGATTAAATGAATCATCTTGTTATTCTCCATTGAATTATCTATTTACTGTTCCTTTTATTTGTCTTTATTAAAAGTTTTTACTTTTTGCTTATGACAAAAAAAGGGGAGAAAATAAAGATCTGAACTATTTAATATAATTTCACTAGAACGAATCTTCAGACATATCTACTCTTTCTAATATCTAAATTGACCATTTCAGAACATTTGATAAGAACACTCTAAAAGGATCTCTGAGTCTCTCAGATCATTTTTTTTATCAAACTTTGAATCTCATATCTGCAAGATATTCTGACCCTTAATTATTACAAAGACAAACAAGACCTGACTCTGAAGATTACTCAAGATAAAAAGGGAAGTTTCTATTCCTTTTTCTTATTTAACTCAGGGGGAGATTCATCATCTCAGGGGGAGTTATAATTCTTTATGTTCAATTAAATAAAATTTCTAATACTTTTTGTCATCATCAAAAAGGGGGAGATTGTTAGAACACAGATTGGTTCTTAATAATTACTCTTTGTTTTGATGATAACTGTTAGGAAATTTATATTTAAGAATTATATACTCTAAAATTTGTTTGAGAGTTTTACTGCAGATTGAAATTATATTAACTCTCTAGAAGCAAATCTGTCTTGAATACAAGAAGTTTTTCTGACTCTGAAGCGCCAGATGCATCTTACAGAAGAATTTGTTTGCTCCTCACAGAAGATCCTAAGCGAAGTCTCCAGAAGGATCTAAAGCAAGAAGCTCCAGAACATTCTGAGTCAGAAGCATCTGAAGATAATCAGAAGCATCTGAAGATAATCAGAAGCATCTGAAGATAATCAGAAGCATCTGAAGCTGAAGCATCAGAAGTATAGAAGAATATTAATTGAAGAGTTTCTCAAAGCATTGATCTACAGAAGTTTCTGAAAGTACCTACGCTGCCAAGTACTGAAGTTCTGTGTCAAAATGCTCTGATGATCAACAAGCTAGAAGCACACACGCTGCAGAAGACTCTGATATAGCATAGTTCTGAATCTCATTAGAAGACTCTGATCCATTCAGACTCTGAAGAACTTGCTGAAACTGAAGAAGTATTTTCAAGAATATATCCGTTGGAACTATTCAACGTCTCTTTCCTTATTTGTGCTAGACACACTTACATAGACAAAAAAGGATTTTTCTGTGCCATCTATTTCAAGGAAAGGTCAGTTGATGTGAAGACAAAAAGGCTCAGACCTTTTGGGACTCTCTTTTCAACGTTCAGCTTGCATGTTTCAGCTGCCTATAAAAGGAGATCTTCACTTCATTCTTCAGTTACACACTTGCTGAAAAGAAATCATAATATTCTAAAAGCTCTCATTCTTATTCTTCATAGAATCTCATTGTACTTAAACTTAAAGAGAAAAATCACTGTTGTGATAAAAGCTTTATAGAAGCATTAAAAACTCTTGTATTTAATTTACATTGATTGTAAAGGATATTCCTTAAGAGGATTCAGTTAGAATCAGTAGCTCTTGAGAAGACTAAGAACTGTTGTTCTTAGGTGATACTATTGTAATCAGTTTGATTTAATAGTGGATTAAGTCCTTGTTGAGAAAGGCAAACCACTCTGGAAGGGTGGACTGGAGTAGTTGTTAAACGAACCAGGATAAAAATAATTGTGTGATTATTTTCAAGTCTTAATTTTCCATACTTATTCAATCCCCCCCTTTCTAAGTATTATCTCACCTTCACAAATAAATAGTCACACAAATACAATCAATCAACAAGAACAACAAACAAACAGCAAGCCAGCAACTCAACAGCAAATCAGTCTTCTAGAAGTAAAGCAGCCTAACAGTCTGTAGTTGTCTTCATGTCCAATTTATCCTTCATGAGAAAAGGGAATAAGGCCTTCACCTTCAAGCTTCAACTTGCTTCATCAAGAGATGAGAATCAACACAAGGATTATTGCATGATGAGGGGAAGCATGATGGAAACCAAGGGAATCCATCATGGCACTCAACCACTCATCTAAGATTGATATCCTCAAAGGTTTTACCTTTTGTGGTATGCCACACATCCTTCCAAAGGAGGGATGATGATTCCACAAAGGAACCTTGCATCATAGGATGGGAATGGAATGCACACAAAGAAAACCACATTTGTGAAAGGAAAGATCAACTTTTAAAGGCTCTAGAAAACCTAATTCTACAAGCTCTAAAAGAACACCTCTAAAAGGGAACCAAAACACCAAGTTAAACCTTACAATTAAGTCTACAGAAGCATCAACATGTATACCAAACCATCAAAAAAGATTTGGAAACTTATCATGAACTAATGGCCACTTTTGAAGTTCAACTAGGGTAAGTACTATGTTAGAAACACCCTAAAAACTACCTAAGTATTAAATCTAATTAAAATACTAAATCAATTTATAAAAACCTATGAATTTTTCTAAGGGACCCTAAATTTGTTAGGAACCTAGGGTAAAAGGATCAGGGCCTAAATCAGTGCTCAAGGTCACCTAAGAAAATCTAAACCAAGAGGCACCAAAATAAAGGTTCAAGATGGGAAACCTCTAAAAACCTACTCCAAAACAGAACTTAGAGTTGTCTAAAAATTAGGATAAAAATCCTACAATCTCATCAATGAGTCTAAAACCAAGCAGCAAAATATCAAGATCAAATCCTATACCAAAAAGAGGTACAAAAATTAGAAAGAAGCAAGCATAAAATGCCACATTAAAAGAAATCAATAAAATGGAAAAATGGCAAATAAATTGGAAATTGCACAAAAATAAAATCCAAGGGCATCCAAAAATCAAAAATTAAATCAGGAGCATTCTCATATTTTTTCCACATTTTTCTGATCATTATTCTATTTATTATGAATTAAAGAAGATAAATGCAATTAAAGAAAATTAAAAATGAATTAACAAAAATCAAAAGCCAATAAAATATTAGAGTTGTTAGATCTGATTACTGGTCAACTAATCTAAAGGTCTCAGCGCGCGCCAGCACATTTAGTGGAACGCTGTGTTTTGGATGGTCAAAGACCAAATCTCAGGATGAATCACAGGCGCACGATCTGGAGACTAAGTCAAGTAGTTCAACCTGATCCAATGGCTTACAGTCATCGTCTTCGTTTAAACCTGCAACTGGGAGTATGCAAGATCAATGCCTCATGGATACATGGTTGACTTTAAAATCCCATTTTGAGCAAGTTTCATGATGGACAAAACTTCATTTGGAGTATGCAAGATAGTGAGAATGACCTATAATGCAAAATGACCCATAATCCCACTTTCCCAAAATACCCCTGACTTGTAAACCCCATAACTTGAGCTCTACAAATCAAATGAAATACTTCTAGTACATTTTGGAAAGCTAAGACCAAGACCTACAACTTTCATGTTGGCCAAAAATTGAGATTAAACATCCTTCTATGTTAAAAGGGCCTTGGAAGTTGGTGAAGTTTCATAGATAAAATTCACATTGATCTGATGACCTGTAACTTGTCTGGATTATAACTTGAGTTCTATAAATCCAATCAAGGACTTCTAGTACTTAAATTAAAGCTAATAACATGCTCTACAAGCTCCATGTTGGCCAAAAGTTGAGATGAAACTTGTATCTTGAGATAAGTGGTCTTGAAGCCAAGCACTAAATAGGGGATTTTACCCTGAGAACCCTAGTTTAGCAACTCCTCACACTTTGAATTCTTCTTGGATTGATCTTGGAACAACATCTCAAATGCCTCAAAATAAAATTCCATGAACACCGTGACTTAGAAATAGGCTTTGATCCTCTTCAATTGCACAGTTGACTCATGGTTGACCACATGGAAACCCTAATTGCAACACCTTCAATGGTGGCTCTTCACACTTAGCATAATGACTTGACTGAGCTCCACCATGACCCTCAAGGCACTATATGAGCTCTATCCATATACCCTATCCATGATCAAGGCTTCACAACCCACTAATGGTCTTCAAGGGGCCCCCAAGTTAGGAGATGAACCACATACCAACATCCAAACTTCTCAAGAACACAACCCACTTTCTGATGACTTTGGTGACCTCTCAAGCTTGAATAAGACCTCTAGATAGGCTCCTCTTGATATAAACCACACTTGATCCCCTGCTACATGAATAATGCTATGCTATGCAAATGCTAGACCAATGATATGCTAATGCAATGAAACAAAAGCCAAGTAAGAAAAAAGTTAGGCAAATTTTGGGGTGCAACAGAAGGGAGGTTGTTTGAGTAAGGAAATATATGTTCTTGATGTGTGAAATTTCTAGACACAGATTTCTTGATTATCAAGGTCATAGAGTACCACACCCTTCATACCATTTTTGTATCCTAGAAAAACATATTTCCTACCTCTTGGTGCAAGTTTTATTCTATGCATATGAAGAGTTGATGCATATGCTAGTGAACCAAAAACTTTTAGATTGTGCATATCAGGAGGAACATTGTGTAAAATGAAATGAGGTGAAAGATTATTAAGAACTTTCGTGGGAAGTTTATTGATAATGAAGGCAGCATGTAAAACAACATAAGACCAAAATTGTTTTGGAAGTTTTGATTGGAACAAGAGGGCTCTGCCTACATTCAAAAGATGTTGATGTTTCCTCTCCACTCTACCATTTTGTTGTGGAGATTCCACACAAATTGTTTGATGTAAAATGCCTTTAGAGACATAGAATTCAGGCATGGTGAGTTCAGGACCATTATCAGTCCTAATGATTTTAACACATTTATTTGTTTGGTTTTCAATAAGTTTGACAAAATTTATGACATGCTGTCTAGCTTCAGACTTGGATTTCATAAGTGTTATCCATGTGTGTCTGCTGCAGTCATCGACAACTGTTAAGAAGTATGAATGACCATGTAAAGATTTGATAGCAAGAGGGCCCCAAATGTCAAAATGGAGTAAATCATAAGGGTGTGAAGCTCTACTATCACTAACATTATAAGGAAGCTTCATATGTCTAGCAAAACAACACACATCACAAACATCTTTGTTATTAACTATGATAAAGGGAAATTGAGAATGTAAGTGCAATAGCCTATTGTATGATAGATGTCCTAATCTAAAATTCCAAAGGGCTCAATCAAGCAAGGTTGTGGTGGCTGCTAAAGAATGCTTATGTTCAGTACTGACAAGCAAATCATTATCTCTTAGCTTTAAGTAGTACAACCCACCTTTCTTTACAGCAGAACCAATCATATTCTACTTGATTTTGTCCTGTATGATACATTTGGATTTGAAAATTTTGACATCAATGTTAGATCCATCACACATTTTTGAAACAGATAACAAGTTTAAAGTAAATTCAGGAATGCATAAAACATTTGAAACAGAGAATTCAGGGGAAAATTTAATTGTGCCTGAATAGCTAGCAACAAGATATTGTCTATTTGGAAATTTGACATCAATGGGAACTATTTATTTATATGTATGAAACCATTCAATGGAACTGCTGATATGATCAGTATCCCCTGAGTCAATGATCCATGAGCCTAGACTACTAATATGACTATTATGATGCATGTTATCTATTGATGAATGACCAACATCAACTTGGTTTGAGGAAGAAGCATGTCCTGTCATCTAACCAAGGCTAGATTTCTGTAGCAGATCCATTAACAGGTTGAACTGGCCTTGAGTCATAGGGGAATTGTCATCTTTAGTGTCAATATTATGGGAAACAGGTCCATCATCATTGCTCTCAGCTGTGGTGTTATTGGCTGCAGCTGGAAATTGTTTCTGCATATGTTGAGGAACACCATGTTTCTTGAAACAATGATCATAGTTTTACTGCAAAATGTGCATACACGATTTCAAGTTTTAGAAAAACTTGGTTTTGATCCAAACTTCTTGGAATCTGCAGCATTGATCAAAGGCTGAGATTCATCAATTTGTGGATGAAGTTGTACTTGCCTTTCATGTTGAATGACCATGGAAAATATCTTGTTTATAGGAGGTAAAGGATCCATTAACAACACTTGGGACTTGACAACAACAAATTGGCCATTCAGACCAGTCAAGAAACGAATTATATGTAACATTTCACTATTTGTTCTAGCTCGACGCATAGCTTCGCAAGAACATTTGATGTGGCATGTACACATAGGAAATAGTAAATACAAATCAAGTTCTTCCCAAAGAATCTTGAGATCAGAAAAAAATTCAGTTACCGGTTTGGATTCTTGTTTGAGATGGTATATTTCCTGCTGTAGTTCAGAGATGTGGATGAGATCTCCTTGGGAGAATCTTTCCATGAAAACAATAGATTGAGCAATGGAATCTGAAACAGAATTCATGATCCAAGAATGAACCAGCATGTTGCATCGATTCCAAGCTCGGATTGAAAGGATCTAATGGAGCTGGTAGAGAGCCATCAATGAACTCGATCTTCATCTTGCCAACAAGTGCCCTTTTCATTGATCGAGCCCACAAATGATAATTGGATCCGGTAAGCTTGGGAAGAACGGTGACGGAACCGGGACCATCACTTGGATGAACGAAAAAAAGGAGAAGTTGGATCTATGACAGGATCAACGGTGGAAGAACTAGAAGGTGTCATAGAGGCTGAAACAAAATCATGCAAGAGAAAACGAAAATAGGATCGGAAAGGCGCGTGATACCATATTGTGCATAACAGAATTCTTAACAGAATTCATAGCAGGAAATGTGAAGAAGAAAAATAGGAAAGGAATAGAAGGAAATACTCCATATAATTGGAAAGTTCTTGCATTAAGTATGAAGAGCTCATTACATGTTTATATAGAAGAATCTCAAACTAAACAATGAGAATAAGGTTGTTTAACTAACTGCTAACAAATTGTTGTTAATTGTTTAACTAACTGCAACTAACATAACTAACTTTTGTTAACGGTAATAATTGTGTCGAATAATTGTAAAGTTATTATATAAAATAATATATGTTCAACGATATTGCATGATTCATCAACTTCTAGTGGATAAAGTTGGCCAATATTACAATTTTTAAGTTTTTTTCTTAATTTTTTTTTATCGTCACCCGTTTATATTTGTGTTTAATAGACAATATGGTGAAATCCTTATTTTGATTAAATTCTGTTTTAATGTTTCTTTCAACAAATTAAAATTTCTTGAATTTCAATTTAAAACTTTAAACTTGTGTGGGTAAGTAGAGTGAGTCAAGTAAATTTAAATTTGTCCTTCTCTGTTTTAAAATAAATGTTATTTAAAAAAATTATTTTAAAATAAATGTGATTTTTACTTTTTAATTTTCAATATATTAATAATAAGTATTTTTTCAATTGTATTATTTAATTATTATTCTGTACACTATTTTTAATATATTAATAAAATTATGATATTATAATTGTGTTTTTAATCTGTATATCATTTTTCAATTTGATAGAGTATTTAATAAACACCTTGTATTAGTCTCTCTATCTCTGTCATGCCGACATTGTGTTTTAATACGAATCGGATAGAGTATTTAATAAACGCCTTGTATTAGTCTCTCTGTCTCTGTCATGCCGACATTGTGTTTTAATAGCATAGATAGCATGCACCAATCGCTGGACCATCTTGATTTCAATATTAAATTACTTCCTCTACTTTTTATATATATTGTTTCAATCTCTTCACAAATATTATAAAATATAACTAACTCAATATAAAAAATGAAAAATAAAATATTTTAAACAGTTTATTTTATTATTAATATAAAAATATAGACTAAAAAAGAAATGAAAGTAGACAAATAAAATCTACAAATAGAATAGAAAATATTATTTTAATTGTATTTCATTAATTAGGATTATAATTTACTTATAAATTCTATCTTTTATCATATGGAAACTTTCATATAGAAACAAGTTTAAGATTTTATTTTTTTTCTATAACAAAATTAATTTAAAAATCAAAATTTATAATTTAATATAATTTAATTTTTAAAATGATGTAAATATAGAATAGAGCGATTAAATAATTTTTTTTTCTATTGTCTCCATTTTTTTTAATTTATTGATTTATAAGTATTGAAACTTGTTTATATTATTGCTAATGCCTCCGTTAACTTTTACTTGTGATTTTCTAAACTCTTTTACACACAATTAACATGTGATATACTATTTATAACTAATATTGTTATCTCATTCTATGCTATAAATAACTAATATTACAATTATTATTAATCAATACTATATTGAAGTATATTGAAGTAAGAAACAAATATTTTTTTAAAAATAAACCACAACTAATAAGGAACCGAAAATTGTTGTGTGATTTTGCATAATAAACGTTTAATCATAATTTGTACGATAAATAAGATAAATAATAAAATATAAGTTATCAAATATTTTGTTTAACTAATATATATATATATATATATATATATATATATATATATATATATATATATATATATATATATATATATATATATATATATATATATATATATATATATATATATATATATATATATATATATATATATATATATATATATATATATATATATATATATATATATATATATATATATATATATATATATATATATATATATATATATATATATATATATCATGAGTCTCCAAGTAAACACCTTAAATTTAGTCGGAATTCAAATTTATGAGTGTAAGATATTGATTAACTTAACTCATAAAGAAAGAGTCACCACCGCACTTTTATTTTATCCAAAAGAAAAAGAAAAAGAGCGAACAAAATCTAAACAAGTTCTAGAACAAGTACAAATGAACAGATATTGGGTAAGGGGTTGGTTACGTTAAGATAATGTGTTAGCATCCAAAAGATCTATAGTACTCTAAAGGAACCATTTGAAATATCTACGTTTTTTGGTTTAAAAATGTATGTTTGAAAAGAGAATGGGGAGATGAAAGAGAAATATTTGTTTAAGATTTTTTGTGTTTGAAGAAACTTCTTGAGCCTTATACCTCGTAGTTCGTAGTACAAATGAAACAATTAGTTTGTTATGATTGATTTTAAATGTAAAGGCAACTTGTCACTTCCAAGCGAATAGTTCTGCTTAAAGAGATAACTCATGTTTAAACTTATGAAATAGTTTTAAAGGGAAAAGTGCACAAAGCAAAAAGGGTTTGAATGAGTTTTTGTATTTTTTGTCTTTTGAATTTAGTAAAAATTTAATAAACATTGATTGACATTTATTAAAGGAAGAAAAATTAAATTTGAAAATTAATTGACTAAAGTCAAGGTTTATTGTGGAAGAGGTTCAAGTTTAAAAACAAGAAGGTTTTGAAAAAGGGAAAAGATTTTGAAAAGTGAAAAAGGGGAGGAGATGAAGTGGCTATCTTAAAATGCAAAATAAGAGTGAGAGATGGAAAGATCTAACCTCACCAGGAGCAAACACTTTACATGAAGTCAACATAAGCAATCATAATCCTTTTTGACTTAAACCACAAGCATAATAACCAGGAAAAAAAAAGCTTCAGAGAAAATCCCAATTTAAGCCATAACAAAGTCAAAGTGAAGTCCTTGCAAGGCTTAGAAGTCAATTAGGAGAGTCATGTATCAGGTGATTTTCATAATAGAAAAGTATCAATACTTGCACACAGAAATTTTACTAACAGACAAAAGCAACACAAAATGTCCAAGGTCTAAAATCTCCAAGAGCATAAGACAAGGATCCTAAAGCTAAGTCCGAAGTCTAAAGTCCAAACATAAGGTCATAATAGTCCAGATTTAAGAGTCAAGTGTTTTAGTGTTTAAGTATTTATTAATGTCTTAAGAGAAATATGGTACAGGTGGACAAAGATAAAAAAGAGCAAAAGTACAAATAAAAGGTCCAAATGGATAAAGGGAAAATAAGATGATAATAATATTAAATACTAAATGTAAAGGCATTAAAACGAATGACAAGTAAGAAAAGAGTGAAAATTAAATGGCACAAACTAAAGTTAGTGCAATTATAGTTAGTAAGTTAATGTTAATGATGGAGAACAAATGGTTGTTTTTTGGAGAATACTCGACTAATCAACCATAAGCGTGAGAACATGAATCCATACATCATTAAGGTAAAGACTCCAACTTGGATAAAATCAATGAGTATGCCAACTAACTCTCTTAACGACAAGGAAACAATCTATCTTACACCACACTATGACGAATAGGAGATTGATAACTCGCTTACAAAAACAACATCGATTCCGATTTAGGAACAATTTAGCGCTATGTTAAAAAATTATAATCGGACTTATATAGAAGCCACTACTATCTGAGGCCGCTCAATAATAATGTTTGTGTTAATACAAGTTACAGAACTGACATGTAGGTCATTCTCCTAAAACTTACCACACTACAAGAAAAGGGGTAGTGGTCTCATCTTGATCATAACTTCAAAGAAAAGTCTCATGATATGTAAGATTTTAATTGACCAAAAGAAAAAAGAAGAAGAGGGGAAGGAAAACCAAATTGAATCACAATATTTGAATCATTCCATCTTCAAGTTCCATCACTCTTCTTGATGGATTAAAGTACTAAACTTATCACTAATTCAAAGCACCTAAAATGAATCCAATAATCCACTTAAAGATATATTGGAACTACTGAAATTTTATACAACTTCATCAAACACCTAAAGTCCATGGAATTTGAAAATACATTTGATCAACAAACACCACAATTCAAGACAAAAAAAAAAGAGGAAATGGAAGAAGGAAGTAAAGACACTAGAGCAGTTCCAAAACAAGCCAAAAATAGCGTTCTGACTTGTGTTAATCGATTAACCAATTTGTTCATGTTTTGGTTAATCGATTAACACTGACAAGACAATAAAAAAATTGAAAAAAATTAGCATTCTATGATTCAATCATTTCTTCAAACACCTCATGATCATGAATGCAATTGAGCGTGTAAATTCCATTAAATTAAGAGAAAATAACACCATGGAATCACAAAATGTTGCTCAAAAAATTAATCAACAAAGATCAACAAGAGATAACATTATGGAAGATGAATCAAGCACAGCAATGGTGGAACAATAGTTTACCACTTCCAAATTGGAAAATGCTTCAAATCAACTTCAAGAACCACACTCCAAAGCCTTGATCTATAGAATTTGATATTGATGAAGTTTTTTGATGGAGGTTTAGCTCAAAGATTAGTAAGTTTCAATGAAAAGCTTATTAACTCTTAATGGAAGAAAGAGCTTTGGTGAATTTGGATAGATGAAGAAAATTGAGAATGAGGAAGGATTTTGACAACGTGAATTTGGCTATCAAAAGCTGGAAGAATGAATAAAATGATGGCTCTATTTATAGAATTTAGCCTTGGGAGTTTTGGTGGTTTGGAATTTGATTCGGAATTTAATCTAGGTTTAGAAATTGAATTTGGAGGCAAAATCAAGATCAAATGGCGATTAATGAGGGTGTATGATGAGAATTAATTATGATGAGGTGGGGGAATTAAATGAAAGTGATCTAGAATATTCTTATGATGAACCAAGTGAATTTTGGGGCCAAAATGCTGTAGAATTTGAAAACTTTGTTTTTAGCCAAAAACGCATCTGTTAATCGATTAACCAATTTTAGGCAGATTTTGGTTAATAAATTAACACAGTGAAAAATGAGAAAAATGGATTTTTCCTATTTTTTCTCTGCTCTGGCTCGATTCTTTTGCTTGTCAAAGAAGACATGAAAATAAACACATGAACCTTAGAGTATCTTGAATAATAATCAACCAATTCTTGGAAACTCTTGATTAGATGAATTTGAAGTGTTTGTAGATCAACTTTGACTTCTTTTTTTTTCTCAGATGAACTTCATTCGAGCTGAGGAGCTGGTATTTGATGTTCTTGATCCAAACTTCTTCTTGAAAAGGTCAATAAAAGGAAAAGAAAACTTTTTTTTTGGATTTTGATTAGGTTTAGTAAACATAATCAAGTTAAAGCAAAAGAAATACACAGGTGCTTGGTGATCTCCTTCAGAACCAAAACCACATAGGAAGGTGGTGAACCAAGTATGATCTTGTTTGTGATATGAGATGCAAAGATGACGTGTGAGATCTTAAGGTTAAAAATTAGGGCGCAACAACTACCCCTATTTAAGATTTTTCAATCAGGAGATATGAAGGTTGAAAACTTCGTCTCGACAAGATTGAAGATACTTAAATACAAAAAACCATATTTTTAGCTCTAAGATGCCACAAGATGATATGAATGAAAAGGGTAAAACACTATGTGGGGATAAGACATCCAAGAATGGCATTAGATGAAAGGAACTACAACATACAAGAATGATATTGAATGGGGCAACAAAAAACATCAGATACATCCAAGAATGACATTGGATGGAGACAAACTTAACTAGCGATATATCAATCAACATCCACGAATAGAATTGGATGGAAACAAACTTCCATTTGAAAAACTTCACTAGGGACATCCAAGAATGGCATTGGATGAAAAGGGTAAACATCATAGATATCCAAGAATAGTATTGGACTCAGCTGAGGAAAAGATATCCAAAAATGGCATTGGACAGAAGGAATCACAACATCCAAGAATGACATTGAATGAAGTGAGAAATTCTGGAAAATACATCAGAAGCATCCAAGAATGGCATTAGATAAAAAGGGTTCACGATATCCAAGACTAGCATTGAATAAAGTGAGAAAGGACTTTCAGGAATGGAACTTAAAGTAAAGGTAAATCACTACATTCAGGAATGGCATTGAATGATAGTGAGAAAGACATCCAGGAATGTCACTGAATGCAAAGGAGAAAAAAACTCATCCAGGAATGACACTGAATGAATAGATAAAACTTTCAAGAATGACACTAAAAGATATCCAAGAAAATCTGTTGGGGATTACAAAAGATAGACATGACTTCCAAAAATAGCACTGGGAGAAACAGGAGGAACAAGATATCCAGGAATGGCACTGGAGATCAAAAGAGACGGACATCCAAGAATGATACTGGAGATCAAAAGAGACAGATATCTGGGAATGGCACTAGATTGAAAGAATACAAAGATCAAGGATTAACACTGGAAAAAGGAGACAAACATTCAACAACAACACTAGATGCACAGGGAAAAAACAACATTCAGGAATGGCACTAAATGAAAAGACAAGTAATTGTTTTTTGTAGGCGCCAAGTAAGTTGGACTTTGATTACAAGGTAAGATTGATAGCAACAAGACCTCGGGAAATGCACATGAGTGTGAAACACTCTTCGAGCTATGCAAATCTTTCTATGCATGTGTCATACCCCAAATTTGTCCTACCTTTTTCAAATTTCATTTGCATGACTTTATTTTTAACTTGCATCCCTTGTACAACATAATGTATTTTCCAGCATGAATAATTCCTAAGATGATTAGCCAGAATAAATTTCTTGGATATGCGGACGGACTGGTCGAATTGTGTCTCAAATATACAAGAAAAATCAGTGATTGAAAAGTTTCATATTTAAGCTTGCAGATGTTAGTAATTTTGACCTACTTTCCATAAAGCTTGACCTAGCGCGCTCGTCTTATCTCTCGACAAATTCTCAGACACTTTTTGATCAGTCTGAGCCTTTTTATCGGTCCCGGTCAATTTTCAAAGTTGACTAAGTGATGCATCTTTCCAAGTCATTTATTTCGCATTAATCTTTTGTGTGCAGTTGATTTAATTTTTTAGGCATCATTGTCGCCCGATTTCTGTTTATTTTCACCCAAATGTTTTTCTTCATATTTTCATCAAAATGTACAGAATAATTAATTAGAATTTTCCATGCTTGCATTTTATTTTTATCATGTTTATTCAATAAGTTGTGAATTTTTAGTGGTTTTTAATTGATTTAATTTTATTAAATTAATTAAAGCTTCTAGAAAGGGCAACTTCAACATTTTAAATTAGGTGTTGCATGATGTTGATGCAGCTAGCCTGTTGCATGATGTTGATGCGATTGGCCGTGATCTTGGGAACCTTATCCATCAACATAGAAGATATCCCGTGAGTGGATCTATGGGTAAAGAATCTAAAACTTTACTTATATAGCCTACCGGTTAGGGTGCTTTGAGTTGCTTATGTTATCCTGGTTCTTGATTATGCTTGTATTGCATTCCTTTGCATACCATTGCATTTGCATTCATCATCATTGCATATCATCTTCCTAAACCAAAAAATCATCCCTCCTTTGTCCATAATTCGTAGTTGATTTCCCGACACCCGAATCATACTTGAAGCAGCTTTGGGAAGGATCATGAACTCAAAATAGCAGAGTTAGTTCGCGTCAAGAGCAGATGTTGACTTAATGAAAATCTAATTGGACCAACTTGTGGAAGCTATGTTAGCCTTGGCAAGGAGAGAGAATAACCTTCAACGACCTATAGTCAATGAGAACGTCATTCCATCTCAAGTGAACAATCTTGCTCAATCTCAGTCTGTTCAAATCCCTGTTGAGAATCAGCTTATACAAGAACGTCACACTATTTGGGATGAACATGCCTCGTCTCATGATGCTATTGATTACCATAGCTTTGCATTCACTACACCAAGTTCCCAAGGGATAAGCCTGGTGGGGAATACTGAACGACCTCAAGATGTTGAGTTTTCTAAAAGATGTTGTGTGTCGGAAGAGAAGCTTAAAGCCATGAAAGGGCGTGATGCTTTTGATATGAATTCTCTAGACTTGTGTTTGGTACTCGGACTTGTGATACCTCAGAAATTCAAGATGCCAAATTTTGAGAAGTACAAAGGAGATAGCTGTCGAAAGAAACATTTGGTGACGTTTTGCAGAAATATGACCTCCTATGCTCACAACGATAAACTTATGATTCATTGTTTCCAAGATAGTCTGAGTGAGGCATCGTTGAGTTGGTACATGCATCTAGAGAGTAACCATATTTAGTCATGGTCAGACTTAACCAATGCCTTTGTGAAACAATACCGATATAATCTTGACGTACTCCTAACCGCATACAGTTGCAAGGCTTATCTCAAGAGGAAAATGAATATTTCAGAGGGTATGCTCAGAGATGGAGAGAGGTAGATGCTCGCGTTCAAGAAGAAGATGATGGGAAATGGGACATCCAACTTCTCTGACTTTTTCATAGATTGGTTGACATGTTCATAGATTCGTTGCAAAGCCCATATTTAGAAATGATGATGGGAAATGGGACATCCAACTTCTCTGACTTGGTTTCAGTAGGAGAATGCATTGAGAGCCATCTCAAGAATGGAAAGATCCAAGAAACCTCGAGCATCCTAGCTAGAGAAAGTGAATCAGTTGCCAACTCCCAAGGGGAAGACGAGGATGAAATTAATACAATCTGGGACACTCCACAAGCTCCACCCTCGACACCTTATCCTCTGTACCCAAGCATCTCAACTATTCAAAGTCATCAATCCTATGGGTCTACCTGTGTGACTCTAGTCTCTCCACATGTTCAATATCCTCCTATCAATATAGGTCCCCTTTATCAACAACAGATTACACAGCAGCATGCTCCGCAACTGCGACGTTACTATCACCAATGACCAAAAAGACACGTTGATCCATTAAAAATGCCATGCAATCACATGCTACCATGTTTGATTAGTAGTGGACTGATAGTGCCAAAGGGCTTGGATTATATGATTCCTCCTTACCCACCAGGCTTTGACACCAATGCACGATACGGCTACCATGCTGGTGCCATGGGGCATTCAACCGAAGATTGCAAACAGTTCAAGAATAAGGTTCAAGATTTTATTGATTCCAAGCTAATCTCATTTACGCCTCAAGATCTTCATATTCACATCAATCCTTCATCTGGTCAGGCAGGTCCATCATTCCCGATTATGGAAGAAGATGTAGAGAGTAGATATGAAGAAGGGTATCATACTGGTCTCAATGAGTAAGAAGGGTAGCCCAACTGTGAAGCTAGAAAGAAAAACCCAGTTCCTCAATGCTGGCAGTTTCCATATCATCTCTATGCATTTGTAGTTTCTTTTCTGTTAAAGTTCTATTTTCTTTTAGACGTTGTTATTTATTAATGGTATTTTTAATGTAATGATTATGCATTTTTTTGATCAAGTTCATTCGTATTCACTAACCTTTTCTCATTTATTGCAAAAATTACAAAAAAAAATACTTCACTTCCTTTATCACATTGCTGTTTAGCAAAGATTTTAGGGAGGATGACGGAAAAAAAATACCCACAATTGCTGATGGTATGCTTTTGGATAAAATTATGCTGATGATGTACATGCATTATTTCAAATCCCCAATCACTGGAGAGATAAGGAGATAATCCATAGTCAACTACTTCGAGCATAGAAGTAGGAGTTTCCTTTAGACTTCTAAAACATTATGCTCAACCTGAGGCAGGGTAGTGTTCATTTAACCTGATTGCACTCTCAAATTGCAAAGCGAAATCCAAAGTATATGACGGTTGTTCATCAATGACCAATGACTTGGCCATCACAATTCTTTAAAAGAAAAAATCCTGCTAAGTTGAACACCTCAAAAGGAGACTTAGGCAAAAATCAAGGCAATCCCGATGGACTCGAAAAGCAAAATTAGTCCATGCAAAAATTAGGGATAAAAAAAATCAAAATCAAAAGAGGTCCTCAAGTCCCCAAGAAAAGCGAAATAAGATTTAGTGGCCACCATATCAAAAATCAAAAGGGTCACTGACATCATGGAAAAATAAAAATAAAGTGACTGCCATTTCAAGCGAATCTTAAATCATCATCCTCACTCTTACACCGTCAAATCTAAGTGCGTGTGTTGAACTAACTGAACGTAGGACTGGAGATCATCACATAGAAGGGGTTGGTACAAAATAAATTTTGAGCCTTATATCCTTTTGTTTCAATAACCGTGAACCAGACCATATTACAACCCTCAAAATTCCTAATTGAGGCGGGGTTTACTCTGAAAGCATACTACAGGAAAATTGCTTAAATTGTCTGCTACATATTTGCTAATCTTCTATATTAGTGTCATATTCTTCCTATACTTTTTATACACCGGCTAAATTAGCATTGTGTTTGGGCTACTAGTTCACTCGTCACACATTTTCACATCATTCCAATAAATGATCTTTTCAAAATTTGCATGAATGTTGCATTAAAATTACCATTTTTGAATGAACAATTTCAATTGCAAATATGTACTTGACATCAAGGAAATTCCAAGATCAATCAAATAGGAACTTGATCATTCGATGGCACTGGCACGAATCAAGACTTTCTCATAACCTTGTGAATCTGGGGCAAGTCCTTCCGAGGTTTAAACAGGGACAGAGCACTGCAGGATTTAGACACTGGGGTAAAATGAGCATGCCATGTCTTGGCATAATCGCTCATATTCCATGAGAACTCCTTCAAAAAAACCTATAAACTAGGGCACACAGATTGAACTGGGGAAATTTCCCTCCATGCTTTCAAGTCAGTTAAGCAGGCCATGCCAAACGCTAGTAAAGTTTTGAGTACACAACAAGTGTTCGAAAGCCTTGGGGCAGAGCAAAACCACAATCAACATGCATTGGTTAAGTCGCTACGCTCGCGCATTTAAAATGCTTTGGTTGTGTCGCCATGCTCATCATTTGTAAGAAATCAAGGCATATCAACCAGAAGTTAAGGTTCTTACAGGAACACGCACACAACTTCTGCAAAGGATCAAACTTGGGGCACCAAGAGCATCCGCATTTATGCACTGGTTGTAATATCTTCCATTTTCGAGTATCGGGAATTCAAATCCTTCCACCATATAAAGTCCAACTCTGCTTGGCACATCCTCAAAGTCCAATATTTTATTGGCAACTACATAAAAGTCCACTTTCATTGGCACTCTCAAATTTACCCGTTAAAGTCCAATTCGTATTGGCAACCACTAAAGGTCCAACCCTGCTGGCATCACCAACCACTATAAGTCCACCCTGATGGCATCACCTCCTAAAAAGTCCAACCTTGTTTGGCACCCCTCAAAGTCCAACCTTGCGCGGAAACTACCAAAGTCCACCTCATTGGCACCTTCATAAAACCAATCCCCTACTTGCATTCACATATGCATCATATAATTAACATGTATTATACGCATACATAGCATAATCATTTCCTCCTTCAACCTCCGAGTTGACATATTATTACAAATCTTTACCCCTGAGTCATTATTTTTTCTTTTCTCGACCCCCGAGTCGATATTGTTTTTATATCTTCTTCAACCCCCGCGTTGATATTTTGATTTTTTCTCGACCTCCGAGTCAATATTTTGTTTCTCTCAATCCCCGAGTTGATATACTAGTATACCCAGTGAGTCCTTTCACCCTGCTTCATCCAATGTTCAAATAATTCCTCATGGGAAACCATAAATAAAGCCTTACCAAAATCCAATTACCCAGTTGTATTCTCATGCGCATTGCATATCAATCATTTGCATATGTATCTTAGGATTTCCCTAGGCCTTGAATCTTAGTTGCATAGCAGTGCATCATATAGAGCATGGCATTTTTGTCCCCAGCGACATAGCATAATAGGATCCAGGATCAGTTCTCAAGCATCTTGGCAAACCCTCCTTCAAAGTTGGTAGTATTCCTCTAAAAAGAGTTAATATCCCGCGTGTTCGAGGAATTCTATTCCCAGCAAGTCATTCTTCAACCATGTAGTTGATAATGATGATCCCCAACAACTTTTTACTCTTATTTCTCCCCAATTAGAGTTTTATTTTAAGAGTTTCTTGTGAGCTTTTGCGTCCTGATATCCCATTATATTATTTCATTATTGCATTGCATTTTACTCTTTTTTGTAGGAAAATTTTCAGGGTCTTCGTGTATATAATTGAATTCCACCCTTAAAATGGACGTCATGCATCAGTTCATTTTCTCGGGTTCAAGACAATTAGATAGGGGCAGCTGTCATATCCCAAATTTGTCCTACCTTTTTCAAATTTCATTTGCCTGACTTTATTTTTAACTTGCATCGCTTTTACAACATAACATATTTTCCAGCATGAACAATTCCTAAGATGATTAGCCAGAATAAATTTCTTGGATATACAGACGGACTGGTCGAATTGTGTCTCAAATATACGAGAAAAATCAGTGATTAAAAAGTTTCAGATTTAAGCTTGCAGATGTTAGTAATTTTAACCTACTTTCCATAAAGCTTGACCTAGCGCGCTCGTCTTATCTCTTGACAAATTCTCAGTCACTTTTTTTATCAGTCTGAGACTTTTTATCGGTCTCAGCCTGTTTTCAAAGTTGATTTAATTTTTTATGTGCAGTTGATTTAATTTTTTAGGCATCTTTTATGTGCAGTTGATTTAATTTTTTAGGCATCTTTGTCGCCCGATTTCTGTTTATTTTCACCCGATTTTTTTTCATATTTTCATCAAAATGTCCAGAATAATTAATTAGAATTTTCCTGCTTGCATTTTATTTTTATCATGTTTATTCAATAAGTTGTGAATTTTTAGTGGTTTTTAATTGATTTGATTTTATTAAATTAATTAAAGCTTCTAGAAAGGGCAATTTTTCCATTTTAAATTAGGTGTGTTTCTTTGATTAAATATGGACTGTTAGATGTAAAGTTAATCAAGGGCGCACATGCATTATCATCACTTTTCCTCATTAGCCAATCATGTTTTAGCATTTTATTTTATTTTGTTTAATTGATAAAAAATCAGAAAATATATAAACCTTTTTATTCATGTCATTAAGACACTTGTCCACCTACAATTGAGTGATTTTGAAAATTCTTGTCACCTTAACCAATTAAAAATTGACACATGGCCTTTAGTGTGTTGGCAAATGTTAATTTTAATAATAATAATAATAATGACATAATAATAGTTTTAATATTGAATTAATTAATAAAAAAAATAAAATAAAGAGAGAGGATAAGAATGAGGGGTATCACGGTCAGGTGAATGGGGGGGGGGGGGGGGGGATAGCTGGAAAAGATTCTGGAAATCTCTCAGCACGTGAATCAAGTGGGGGCAAAGAAAAGGCCTTCTCTCTCTAGAATTAAAAGGAGAAAACCAAATCAAATTGAAGGGGGAGAGCCTTCTGAGAAATTGATCGATCGCCCCTTTTCTTCTGCATCATCCTCGACCCTGTTTTCGTTTTCACCTTCAAATCGCCATAACCCCTTTTGTTTTCCACCTTTTTCCGACAACATCTCCTCCTTCACTAACCCCAAAAGCCACCGCCCTTTTACGATCTGCATCCTTCGAAGCATACGACCCTCTTTTTCCCTTTCATTACTAACCGAGGTTATGATTATCACCCCAAAATCGTATAACAAGATCCTAAAAAGAGAGAGTGAGATTGAAACATGGCAGTGGAATATCGTGAGGTTCTGAGAAGCATAGTGTAACACCCCAAAATTTGCCTTCATTTTAACCATAACTGGATTTTGTTTCTTTTGCATTTTCCATTTTTTCATATCATATCATTTGTTCTCGAGGCATGGGATCAAGGCATTCTTGTGGCTCAGGGTCATTTCAGCGCAAAGGACTAAACAACGAACATCGAGCATCAGAGGCTCGGGCATTTATCTTGCCCGGCAGTCAGGCGACCGATTTTATTTTATTTTGCAGGAGAACAGAAGTTCAGAAAGCAGCACTCAGGCTCATGTCAAGCGTTTTTTACAGTGATAATGTTCAAGAACGAGATTCAGAAGCTTAACAGAGCTCCAAACAGTTGAAACAGGGCAAATGGACAGATTTCCCTCCAAAAGGCGCCAAATTCAAGTTTTTGAAGGTGTTAATCGGTTAACCTATATGGTTAATCGATTAACCAAAGGAAAATCATACCAGATTTCAAATTTTAAAGGTGTTAATCGGTTAACGCATATGGTTAACCGATTAACCAGTGTAATTTTTGCCTCTGTACGTGATTTTTCAATGCAGAGCCATTTGGGGTCCAATTTTGATCACTTAAATTGAAATTTGTCACTTGAGAAGGATCTAGAATCATTTCATAATTTAATTTTCCTCCAAAAACCCATTCCTAGTGCCAAACCACAATTCACAAGTCAATTTCCAAACCTTGTTTTAGGATCCAAACCTAGATGGTATTTAAGTGATTAACTCCAAACCAAAGGGATCCAATTCTCATTTCTCACATTCATTTTTCAGAATTGATCAGAATTCTCTCAAATTCTCTCAACTTCTCCATTTCCAAAATCCTCACTCAAAGCTCTTTTCATTGAATTCTTTGATTCTTCATTGGAATCAATGAATTCTTGAGCTAAAACCTCTTTCCATCATCATCATTGAATCAATTTCCTTCTTCAATTTTTGTGCAAGCTTGGATCTGAACCTGGAGTTGGTTCTAGAAGTGATTATTTGAAGCATTTTGACTCAAATTTGGTGGATCTTCATTCATACAACAACAATTGGCTTGGATCTTGAAGTTTTCCGAATTTCTAGCATTTGATCTACTCAATTACAGCAAGATCAACACTAACCGAAGCAAACCTCCGCTTCGAAGGTTGGAAATTCTAGATCCATAGCATTTTTTAGCTTATTTACATTTTCATGATGATTTTCATATTCGATTGAATTTTGGTGGATTTGAATTATGATTGTGTTGTGTAGACATGTTTGCATGTCTATTGGTTTTCTGTTTGCAGGTGTAATTTCGTGCTTATTTGATAAGCTGATCTTTTGGATCATTTGATTAATTGATTTTGTGCTGAAAGTGCTTTTTCTGTTACTGTTTTTGGCCTGTGTTACAGTGTTAATCGATTAACGCATATGGTTAATCGATTAACCATTTCAAACTTTCAAATTTTTCAAACGTTAACAGTGTTAATCGGTTAACGCATATGGTTAACCGATTAACCTGTTCAAAATTCCAGATTTCCCAAACTTTTTAAAGTGTTAACCGATTAACCCCAGGGGTTAACCGATTAACACTGTAACAGTGCGCCTGTTTTGTTGTTTTTCAAGGTGTTTTTGCGTACCGTTTCATCTCGAATCATCATAGATCAGTGTGATACATTAGGGATGAAGTGTTTCTGGATATATGTCGCTGTTTTGATTGTTTAATCGAGATTTCACCGACATTCTTGTTTTTCCACTTCAATGCATGCTTATGGATGTGGTTCAAAGTGATGATCTCTTGCATGTTCGTTTGCTTTCATATCTTTTGCGCTTCCTTCATGTTTGCATCATTCTTGCATCGCTGTTGAGGTCGAGATGAGCTTGTGACGGCTGCTGCCCCACACATTTTTCCTCCCTCCCACCATTCTAAGTATTGCATTTTCGTGTATTCATATTCTACTTGTGATTAAATTTACTTGGTGCTTTCTTGTACTTTTTGCCATGATCCCCATAGGGTTCCTAGTCCCTTCCTTTAGGATGGGAGTAGGAGAAACACTAGGCATTCAATCTAAGCATGCTAACATTAAGGTAGATGTTTCCCCTTTTCATCCAAACTCTAGGATCACTTTGCATGACAACTTTAGGGCTGAGTTTCCCTTAGACCTTCCGTGTGTCTTTCTTTCTCATCTCAAAACAATTCTAACTCATCTAATAAAATGAAATGAACGTTGCACGCTACGAGTCTTAAGCTACATGGGGAATGATGAGTGAGGGGTCTCCTCTCGCTTATCTAGAGTGTTTAGTGTACGTCCCGTTTGGGGGCGATACACGACGCATTCGCCTCCATGTCATAGTCTTTAGTGCAACGTGAATCATAAACCGAATTAATTCACTTCACTAAAAAAAACGAAATTTCAAACCTTTTTCCTTCGGGATCAATCAATCTTCCTTTTTTCAAAAAAGAGTGTTGTTAAGCTTCCGTTCTACCACAAACAGGCTTTGTCCCTAACTGCTAGAATGAATGTTTAACCCTACTCGGTTAAAACACTTAATCAACCTGTGGTTTCGTGTCTGCCCGAACTACGTTTGCTCTGATCTTTCATACCAGATGAAAGTACGTAGGCACATGACGCGATGTCTTGGCGAGCAACCTTCCCCCCTTTCTCCCGTAGTTAGCCGAACTAAGTTAACTCTGACTTTCCCATTGCACGAGGGAATATGTAGGCACAGAGCAGCGACGCTCTGCCGAGTCTCTCTTTTCTTTTCTTTTTGTCCAGCAAGCCTGTAGCATAGATAGCTTAAACACACCCTTAGATAGACAACAAGCGTGGATCCCATCGAGTACGACGGACGTGAGGGGTGCTAATACCTTCCCCTTGCGTAACCGACTTCCGAATCCAGGACTTGGTTGCGATGACCTTGTCTTTTCTTTTTTCGTCAGGTTTTTCTGATTGTTTCCTTTCCCTCTCTTTGGGATAAATAACAAAAGGTGGCGACTCTTCTGTTTTTTGCAGTTGCGACAGCTGGCGACTCTGCTGGGGAAGCCTGGTTCCCTACGCGAGTCACTCCTAGCGCTTGTCTGTTGCGTCTTTGGGTGTTTATTTTTGTGTAGTTATTTTTGCTTTATGTACATATTTGTTGTATATTATTGCATTTGCATTTTATTATCATATTACGTTGCTGCTGTGCTGAAGGTTGGGTTGTTCCATTGAGAGATAAGCTGGACCTGGGCTTGAGCATACACATAGGATTAGAGTGGAGATTAGCGGGAGCTTGTGTGGTGTTTGGATGCGCAATAGCTCGCGTGAAATTTACATTCAAACGAGGTTTTTCTTTGGAAATATTCTATCCAGCGCGTCTGGTGCAGTTGAGGGAATATTGACTTAGAGAGACTGTCGACTCTGGAGACCGTTCATTTGGGGGGTCAGCTAAGTGAGGCCGCTTTGTTAGACTATGATGCCAAACCAGAAATGGTGAAGGTATCATCGTTTCTCGAAAGTCTGTGACACTGACAACCCACATATGATGCCATACCTTTCAAGACTAGAACCCACATGTGAGAGGGATGGGTTTTCCAGGAAACCTGGCCTTCAACCAACCCTGGTTTTCTTGTCAGTGCAGAATTTTGATCCTGAGTATTCTATCCAGTGTGTTGTCTCAGTGTACTGATTAGAGCGGACCTCTGGTTGAATTCAGTCAACGGCACAACAACGAATTTAGCATTGGATACCTTGATCCCATGTGTGCATTTGCATAATCATTTTGCATTTAACATGGCATGTTTATGTGTGTTACAAGTTCTCGTCTTTCCCTTGATTCTGGTACTGGTCTTCTGCAGAGATGGAATTTAGTAGAAAGAGGATTGTTGTGTACAAATTTCCGGCACCTAAGTTGGGACCTTTATTTGGTCTGATTTCCATGGCTGATCCTGGTGTTCTTGCTGCTTTTAGAGAACAGTATGGTGGAATTATGAGATTTGTCCGTAAGCTTACGACTTATGAGCATGGAGCTATTCATACCATGTTTCAATTTTATGATCCTCCGCTGAGATGCTTCACATTTCCGGATTATGTGTTGGTTCAGACTTTGGAGGAATTTGCTTACATATTAGGTGTTCCAGTTTTGAACAAAGTGCCTTTCTTCAGCTCTAAAGAAGAACCTAATCTCGAGAAGTTATCCGCCGCTCTTTATTTGAGCGCCTCTGACTTGGTAGATCATGTTATCAGCCGAAACGAAGTTTCTAGATTTACTTTACCCTTCCTGGTCGACAAAGCCCGAGAGTATGCTGACAAGGGTTGTTGGGTAGTTTTCAGTGCTATCTTGGCTCTGTGTTTCTATGGAATTGTGTTGTTCCCCAATGTACCGGACTTTGTGGACTTTGATGCTTTTCATATCTTCGCTTCCAAGAACCCCGTACTTACTCTTCTAAGAGACTTGTATCATTCAGTGCATTACAAGAACGAGAAAAGAAGAGGAAATATGGTTTCTTGTTGCGCACCGATGTTGCATAAGTGGTTTGCTGATCACCTTCCTTGCTCTGGAGCTTTTGTGGATTCCGCGAACTCATCTGAATGGTCAAAGAGGCTTATGGGTTTAACGAAGAAGAATATCGTATGGTTCAACCGATACTTGCTGGGTCATGAGCTTATCTTCAGTTGTGGTAGCTTTCCTAATGTGCCCTTGATAGGGAGGAAAGGCGGTATCAATTATAATCCTTCTCTTGCTGTGAGACAATTCGGTTATGCTTTGAAAGGACCTCCAAAAGAAGAGGAAGTGCAGGAATCTCTGTACTTCACAGGTGTAGCTGATCCTTGTATCTCGGCCCGATTCGCGGATGCTTAGAGTAAGATTCATAAGAAGGGAAAGCTTTCTTTAGGAAAAGGAGATTGTAGAGCCTATGATCCATACTCAGATTGGATTCAGAAGAGGGTTGAAGAGGTACTATTATCGTTTCCTATCAAAGCACCACTATATCCTTTAGTCATTGAGCCACCTACAACCGTTGATATCCTGAGCTATACCAAGCTTTGGGCAGAGAAGGAAGAGCTGCGCAAAGAGAATGAAGAGTTAAAGCAGGAAATCAGTCAGCTGAAGCATGATAAGGGTGAAGTTGTTTATTTGGCCAAGACAAAGACATAATTGTTGACTAAGTTGGAGGAAGAACTTGCTGATCAGGTACAATCAAGGAAGCAAGTCAGTCTTGATCTGAAAAGCACTTGTAGCATTTTGAATAGTAAGAAGGAGGATTTAGACAGAGCCTATCTGAAGATATCCAAATTTAATAAGCAGTGGAATGCTACTATGACCGCCAACAAGAATAGGGAGGACCAGCTTCATGTTCAGGTCGATAAGTTGAAGGCACAATTCAAGGCTAAGGAGAGAGAGGTATTGCTAGAAACGTTCTGCAGAAGTACGATCGAGCAGAAATACCAAGAGACTTTGTCAGCCCTTGAAGAGTTCAAGATTCGGTCAGAGGTAAAGAAACCCCAGCTTGAAGATGCCTTCGGCGAAGATGCTTGGGAGGACCGTTGTCATTATCTCTAGGATGTGATACGCAAGTGGGATGTCCTTATCCGAGAGTTGATGGAGAGACCAGACCATCCAGATACAAAGGAGATGCTTGAGGAGTCTCGGGAGTGGCGTAAAGGTCATGGCTACTAGGAGTTTTATCTTTTGTAGTTTCATTTGCTTTTGTATCTTGATCATCACCAGGGATGTTGGATGAGATCAATACCTCTTTGTATGCGAATATTTCTCATTTGATTGTATTGTCTCAGCTTTACTTGATATATGAGAAGATTTGTTGTGGTGTTTCTATCTATCTCTGATGCTCTTGTTTATTGAAACCAGAATCAAGGGGGGAGATCTCCCTGTGCATACATAGACATGTTTTCATTTTGCATCTTGCATTCTCATTTGCATCACAGGTTATTCTTGGTGGCCTTGTGTTCTTATCTCTGCTTGGTTTTCTTCTGTTCAGGATTGAGGAGTTCAGTTTCCACAGGTATTCTACTCGAGGGAATCAGCAGAAGGTGATGGATCAAGTTCAAGCAGAATTACAGGAGGTCAGGGCTCGCATGGCCCAATTCATGGAACTGATGTAGACTGTTGCCAGTGGACAGGAACAATTGAGAACTTTGGTCCAGCCGCTGATAGCACGGGTTGATGACGATGGTGTTCTACACGGAGGAACTGGTGTTGTTCCTCCACCAATTAGTGGGTCCATTCCTCAAGGCATTCCTACTGTTGTTGTACCTCTGGGCGGAGGAGCTGCGAGTGAGAATGGTAATATTGCTGGTAATGTCAGTGTGTGCACTATGCAGGGGGTTGCTGGGCCTCATTGGGAGGATAATCAGGATGACATATTTTCTATGAAAGATCTGGAGGGTGGTTTGCCGACCGAAGCTGACCGAAGGTTCAAACTAATTGAGGAGAAGATGAAATCTTTTGAGAATCATAACTCTTTGGGCCTCGATATGTCCGATCTTGGTTTGTTTCATGGGGTCAGGATTCCCCCCAAATTCAAGGTGCCCAATTTTGATAAGTACAAAGGGACGACTTGTCCCAGAGTACACATTCGGGCATACTTCAGGAAAATGTCTGCTTACTCCAGTGATGAAAAGCTGTTAATGCATTTCTTCCAGGATAGTCTGGCAGGGACTTCGTTGGAATGGTGTATGGGGCTTGAGAGAACCCATATCCTTAGCTGGAAAGAATTGGCTGAGGCTTTTGTGCGTCATTATCAATATAATAGTGATCTGGCACCAAATCGGGTACAATTGCAGAGTTTGTCGCAGAAAAATTCTGAGAGTTTCAAGGAATACGCCTAGAGGTGGCGGGATCTGGCTGCAAGAGTGCAACCCCCTTTGGTTGAAAGGGAGTTGATCGACTTGTTCATGGCTTCGTTACCTAAAGTGTATTTTGAGAAGTTGATAGGATGCATGTCTGCAGGGTTTTCTGATATGGTAATCGCTGGCGAAAGATTGGAGAGTGGAATCAAGTCGGGTAAGATTTTGAATGGTGGTGGATCCTCATCGGGAGGAACGAAGAAGCCATATTCCACAAACCCCAAGAGAAAGGAGGGGGATGCAAATGCTGTATCTCACAAAGGTAAGTGTAGAGCTCAGTCCCGTTATCCTCAACAAGTCGCTACAGTAGATATCCCGGCTGCAACTCATCAGCAAGCCAATGTTCAACGACCTTATGCTGCCAAGCAAAGAACGGTTAATCGATAGTTTACGAATCCTCCGATGTCGTATTCTCAGTTGTTACAACGGTTGCTGCAGTTACAGCTAGTTCAGAAGAGGACCTTGGCTCCTTTCACTGGTCTGCCACCTGCTGGGTACGATACGAACGCTCATTGCGAGTTTCATTCGGGTGCTCCAGGGCACGATATTGAACGTTGCAAAGCTTTCAAGCATAAAGTACAGGACTTTCTTGATTCTAAAGCTATCAATTTAACTAATGTAAGTGCTCTTGATTGGCTGCATTTTATGGCAAAACATTAGTGTATGTATGAATGTCATGTCTGATGTTGATACATTCATAATATGGACTGTGCAGGGTAAGTTAACTCAGCTAACTATAAGTTAAGTTGGATGTCATACTCAATGTTATGACATAGGTCGTATGACATCAAGTGCAGGTTTGTTATTCTGGTAGTTGTATCTCAGGAAACAAATCAGAAGCTCAAGCTGGAATGCAGGAGACATTTTAGAAGCCCTAAGGGAACTAATATGTACCTGATTAAAGTGGCAAGCGTGCAGAATACTGAAGAGAGGTTTTATTATGGATAAAACCTAATTTATGCACCAAGGCCCAAAGGACTGAAGTGGCTATAAATATCAAAAGGAGCAATTCTGAAGAGCAGCACTTGATAATAGAAGTAGAAAGAGTGTAGATTGCAGAGTCCTGTGTAAGTGAAGAAGGCTAGTCTTCACGTGTGAATTCTGTCTAGGAATACTTGTAATCCAAGCAATTGTCTGGTTGATGATGGCATTGGCTAGGCAGATTCTAGGTTGTGTCTCACTCGAAGCTGTGAAGCAAGAATGTGTGAGTTCCTTGATCAAATCTGTGAGGCAAGATCAAGGTGTGTGTGAAGTGTCTCTTCTTACTGTTTTGTATTATAACTGTTTAATATCACTGTTTTGTGATTGAGGGGGAGTGAGTGGGTATACTCAGGTCTAAAGTGTCTCTAAGTTGAAGTGTCATTGGGTAGAGATTAAGTGAGGAGTGTAAATTGGTGGTTTAACTATGAATTGATTCTACTGATAGTGAATTTCCTCCCTGGCTTGGTAGCCCCCAGATGTAAGTGTTGTTGACACTGAATTGGGTAAACAATTGCTGTGTGATTTACTGCATTTATTATTGCTGAGTATTAGCTGTTAAGTAGCAGATGTCACAGCGGATGTTATAACCTTGGGAATAACATTCATCGCGTGCTTGCCAGAATTTTCAATTGGCATCAGAGCAGGCACCCTGCCTGTTTATTCTGGGAGAAATCTAAGGAATTTAAATTCTGGTACTATGGATAAAGATATTGGATTCACCAATAGACCTCCAATTCTGGGTGGTTCTAATTATGACTATTGGAAGCCTAGGATGATTGAATTCTTAAGATCCTTAGACTGCAAAGCTTAGAGAGCTGCAAACTCTGGCTGGGAACATGCTGTGAAGACTGACAAGGATGGAATATCTGTGCAAATTCCTGAAGAGGAATGGACCAAAGAGCAAGAGGCATTGGCTCTTGGAAACTCCAAAGCATTGAATGCAGTCTTTAATGGTATAGACAAAAACATCTTCAGACTGGTCCACCACTGTGAACTAGCAAAGGATGTTTAGGACACTCTCAAAACCACTCATGAGGGAACTTCCAAGGTAAAAATGTCTAGACTTCAAATGCTGACCACAAAATTTGAAAGTCTAAGAATGAAGGAAGATGAGACCATTCATGACTTTTACATGAATGTCCTTGAACTAGCTAACACCTCAGGAGCTTTGGGAGAAAAGATGACTGAAGAAAAGCTTGTAAGGAAGATTATAAGGTCACTACCTAAAAGGTTTGCCATGAAGGTAACAACCATTGAAGAAGCTCAAGACATATGCCACATGAAGGTGGATGAACTCATTGGTTCCCTCCAAACCTTTGAGATGCGGATGTGTGATCAGGCTGTGGAGAAAAAGAGCAAAAGTATAGCTCTTGCATCAAACACTGCTGAGGATTCAGATGATGAACAAGAGGAGAATCTATCAGAGGCAATAGCCATGCTTGGAAGACAGTTCAAAAAACTGGTCAAAAGAATAGATGCTAAGTCTAAACCTTATTCCAAAAGCTTGCCTGCTGACAAAGAGAAATCTGAGGAGAAAGTCAGTAAAGTACAGTGCCATGAATGTGAAGGATATGGACATATCATAAAGGAATGTCCCACATACCTCAAAAAGAAAGGAAAGGGATTAACTGTCACCTGGTCTGATGAAGATTCAGACAGTGGATCAGAAGAGGAATCAACTAAACATGTCACTGCTCTTAACAGTGTGTGCATCTCTGATGATGATTCAAATGATGAGGAGTTGTCTTTTGAGGAGCTTGTAGCCTCATACAAAAATTTTCACATCAGAAGCACAGAACTGGTTTAGCAAGGAGAGCAACAGAAGAGAACCATCAAGGAGTTAGAAGCTGAAAAGAGAGAGCATCTAGCTACAATTGACACACTCAGAAGTGAAGTACAGGAGTTGAAAAGTAAGAAAGATCAAATGGCAAAATCTATAAGGATGCTAAATTCTGGGACTGACACTCTAGAGGAAATTCTATAGAGTGGACAAACCACAGGAGATAGATCTGGACTAGGGTATGCTGATAAACAAAATCCTATGCTAAATCTCAAGAGATTACCACCTAAGGTCCAGGAGCCAAAGAGGACGTCACGACCAATGTCACAATATCCAACCAACAGAAACTGGAATCTAGTCAAGAGTAGATTCCAAGGGTACATATGCTACCATTGTGGAAAACTTGGGCATATAAAAGCTGTGTGTTTCTGGCTGCATGGATTTCCTAGCCAAAGCAAGACCAAACCAGGTAAGCATGGAAAAATGAAGCATCATGCTACACATGGAAAAGGACAGCATCATGACAAGCCTGGCAAGAGGCAACATATAGGTATGAAGGAAGTGCATAACAGGCAAAATCAATGGATAGCCAAGAATGTTGCATTAGCAGTTCACACTTCTCCAAGGATGCCTACTAATGAAGATTGGTACTTTAACAGTGGTTGCTCTAGGCATATGACTGGAATTGAGGATCTGTTGATTAAACTCAAACCTCATTCATCTAGTCATGTAACCTTTGGTGATGGAGCTAGAGGAAGAATCACAGGTGTTGGACAACTTGACAGTCCAAAAGCTCCAAAATTAAAGGATGTCCTGCTAGTTAAAGAACTAACTGTTAACCTAATAAGCATAAGTCTGCTATGTGATCAAGGTCTAAAAGTCCACTTTTCCAAAGACAAGTGTGTGGTGATCAATGAAGAGGGTAAGGAAGAAATGAGGGGATCTAGATCCAAGAATAATTGTTACCTATGGGAACCCAGAAGTAACATAAATGGATTGGTTAATGAGGAAAAGAAGGACCACCTAGGGCTAGAGAAAAGAATCAGGTCCAACTCATCAGCAAAAGGATTCTCAAAGTTTTCTTTAGAAAGAAGGACATGTTGTACGAGAAGTCAGGTGGGAAGACTAGACAAGATGGGATACCCAAAGATTGGTCATTAGGTAAAACTAGATAGGCTATATTGGAACCTGATGGAGTCTATGGAGGATACCCTGCAGAAAAGAAGCAATGTCACTCCTGATGTCATGACCTTGTTCTGTGACGTCAAGGGCACCATTTAAACAAGCCATGTTGAGTTCAAGGGAGACAGGCTTAGGGGTAACGTGTGGAAATGGAAAAAAGGTTGTGCAAAACCTAGTGGCTATGTCTTAAATATTGCTGACAAGAATTCAAGAAGCATCAAGGAGCCTCAATTTAAAAAATTTAGTTCCTCTAGTGCTGATGAGTTATAGAAATTAAAGGGATAGGGGCATTACATTTTGAAATTAAATCATTTAATGATAAGTCAAAACAGTAAGTTCCCTCCTAGTGGGCAATCGTATCTCACTCCCACATATATAAAACACTCCTTCTACTCTTGGTGTCTTCACAAACTCTCCAGCTTCCATAAAGTCTCAAACAAGCATAGAAAAGTTCTCTCATTTCAATCTACGTCACCAACTATGGCGCAACCAATCTCCAGAATTAACACAAGCAACACTGAGGAAAATCCTAATGACATTCTAGAGGTTGCTCCACTTCGTATGATGACACCTGAAGGATTGCTAGTTAAGAAACCTAAAAAGATGCATGCAAGACGACCTAAAAACCTTGGCATAGGTCATGCTCCTTCTACGACTACATTTGATTACTTAAATACAGAGGAAGCTAGACGAAAGCACCGTGAAATTGCTGCAATGGTTGCTAGTGCTCTCAACATTCCCACATCATCTACCATTAAGGGGACTGAGCCTAATCAAGGTGATCAATTTGATGTCCAACATAATGTCAAAGCATTAAGAGACAACAATCCACAAGGGAATAATAAGGATGAAAGGTCTGATAAAGGGAATGGTGACTTGCAAGGAACCAAAGTTGCTGAGGTAGTAGACCTAGAAGAGTATTCTGACAATGATCTCATTGCAACGATCAATCCAGGCATAGCCAAACGATTGATGAAAAGGAAAGGGAAAAAGGTGGCTGACCAAAGCTCACCCAAGAAAAAGGATGTTGAGAAGACTACTGAGCAATAAGCTTCCACCAAGAATGCTGGAACTAAGAGGGCTCGGGTTGGACCCTCCAAAGGGTGGAGCAAGGTAACCATCAAGAAGAGGAAGATTGAATCAAGACCAGAACAAGAAATAGATTCTGATGATGCTATGGATGTCACTAACACCCAATCTAAGAGGAAACCTGCTTCCAGAAAGCTGGCTGAAAATGTTCTTGAGGTGCCTATTGATAACATATCTTTCCACTATCCATCTTGTGTTAATAGATGGAAATATGTGTATCAAAAGAGGCTGGCTTTGGAAAGAGAGTTAGCTCAAACTGCTCTTGACTGCAAAATGATCCTTGACCTTATTCATGAGGCAGGCTTGATAAAGACAGTCACTCACTTTCCACCATGTTATGAGATTCTTGTGAAAGAACTCATAGTGAACCTATCAGAAGCATGTGTTGATAGGAAGTCCAGTGAGTTTGGAAAAGTATATGTGAGGGGTGAGTGTATAAATTTCTCGGACTCCATCATCAATAAGTATTTGGGGAGACCACATGCAGGACAGTCTGAACTTACTGTAACTGACCATCAAGTGTGCCGAGAGATAACGGCTAAACAAGTCAAGAACTGGCCCTCCAAAGGGAATCTAGTGGATACCAAACTCAGTGTGAAATATGTTATGCTTCACAAAATTGGTGCAGCAAATTGGGTGCCTACCAATCATAAGACGACTGTTGCTACTATTCTGGGAAGATTTTTGTATGCTGTAGGGACAAAGGCTGAACTCAACTATGGGACCTACATTTTAGAACAAACAATGAAGCATGCTGGAAGCTACAGTATCAAGGGACCTATTGCCTTTCCATCACTCATATGTGGAATCTTCTGTGATCAGCATCCCAACATCATCAAGAGGAGCGATATAGCATGAAAGATAGAAACTCCTTTGTCATTCAGTTACAAATTGTTTAAAGGAATGCATATTCCTGACATTGATTTAACTTCAACTGAGACATCCAAAAAGGGTCCCAAAACCAAAAAGGTTGAAGTCATGGAAATCATTAAAGAAACGTGCAAAGAACTGGAGGCAAGGAAGAAAACACTTGAAAAACTGCTACAATCTCTTGAACAAGATGAGGATACGTACAACTCAGAAGATGAAGATAGTAGTCAAGAAGCTGGTTCAGAAGAGGCTGATGACTACTCAGGGGAAGGAAGTGACACTACAACAGGCAGCTCTAGAGAAACTGGTGAGGACGAGTCCAGCTCAGCTGCAGAAGAGGATTGATGACTTGCAACACACACCACTTATGGCTGAGGTGGTGCACAAAGGAGCACTGCTGGTTGATAAGTTAGAATCATGTGAATCTTGTGTAAACCACTAAATTTTCTTTGCTCTGCTTGAGTTATCTTTATGTAATATAATCCCTAACAATTTTCTGTTCCTACAACTTTTGACCTCTGCTTAGTATTTAGTTGGATCTTAATTTGTGGCTAAAAAGGGGGAGAGTATGATAGAAAACAGCAGGTACAGCAGGTGGGAGAACAGGTTGAAGACTAGCTAGCTAGTGCATAGCTAGAGCATATGTACCATTGTGCATATATGACATAATCATACTTGCATGCTTGCAACGCTCTGATACCGAGTATGATAGAAAAAGCAGGTGATAACAGCTGATGGGTCCAACTGATTAGTGATGTTAGTATAGGCTTGTGTTGATGCTATATATGAATTTCCTAAATTGAGAAGGGTTGTATGGTAGAACTAGGATACTAACCATATATGTGTCTGCAAGGTATAAGTAGAATAAGAGCAGTGTGCATCCCTTCAGGGGGAGTAGCACAGGTGTGTGACATCAGAAGTTTATGCTGAATGTCAAGACATCCAATACAGGCTAGATGTGTATGCTGTGAGACTGCAGAATAATCTGCAGGTAAAGTGTTCAACTGGTGAGTTGCATCAGTTGAGGGGGAGTAACTTTGTGTGTTACTCACTTAGCAAAGAGTGACATCTGTAGTGACAACTATCAAATGGCCAGGTGAGTGTTAACAGCGCTGAAAGCCAACTGTGAGGACTCTGAGAGCTTGAGCAGCAAGTGACTTACCTGCATGACAGGACATATGTTAAGCCTTCTGCTGTGTGTAAATCTCTGGTGTAAGTACAAAATGTTTTAGCCAAAAATTTGCAAAAGGGGGAGTTTGTAAGTGCTCTTGATTGGCTGCATTTTGTGGCAAAACATTAGTGTATGTATGAATGTCATGTCTGATGTTGATACATTCATAATATGGACTGTGCAGGGTAAGTTAACTCAGCTAACTATAAGTTAAGCTGGATGTCATACTCAATGTTATGACATAGGTCGTATGACATCAAGCGCATGTTTGTTATTCTGGTAGTTGTATCTCAAGAAAACAAATCAGAAGCTCAAGCTGGAATGCAGGAGACATTTTAGAAGCCCTAAGGGAACTAATATGTACCTGATTAAAGTGGCAAGCATGCAGAATACTGAAGAGAGGTTTTATTATGGATAAAACCTAATTTATGAACCAAGGCCCAAAGGACTGAAGCGGCTATAAATATCAGAAGGAGCAATTCTGAAGAGCAGCACTTGACAACAGAAGTAGAAAGAGTGCAGATTACAGAGTCCCGTGTAAGTGAAGAAGGCTAGTCTTCACGTGTGAATTATGTCTAGGAATACTTGTAATCCAAGCAATTGTCTGGTTGATGATTGCATTGGCTAGGTAGATTCTAGGTTATGTCTCACTCGAAGTTGTGAAGCAAGAGTGTGTGAGTTCCTTGATCAAAGCTGTGAAGCAAGAGTGTGTGAGTTCCTTGATCAAAGCTGTGAAGAAAGATCAAGGTGTATGTGAAGTGTCTCTTCATACTGTTTTGTATTATAACTTTTTAATATCACTGTTGTGTGATTGAGGGGGAGTGAGTGGGTATACTCAGGTCTAGAGTGTCTCTAGTTTGAAGTGTCATTAGGTAGAGATTAAGTGAGAAGTGTAAACTGGAGGTTTAACTCTGAATTGATTCTACTGATAGTGAATTTCCTCCCTGGCTTGGTAGCCCCCAGATGTAAGTGTTGTTGACACTGAATTGGGTAAACAATTGTTGTGTTATTTACTGTGTTTATTATTGCTGAGTATTAGTTGTTAAGTAGCAGATGTCACAGCGGATGTTATAACCTTGGGGGATAACATCCATCATGTGCTTTCCAGAATTTTCAACTAACGAGGGGCCTAATGTGACTCAAAACCCGATGCCGATTCATGGTGTGGCCAGAGTCAATGCCATTCTTGACGGTGAGAAGTTGAATCTGATAACCGATGTTTAAGATTTGAAGACCCCACTGGGTTTTGTGAAGGCTTGTCTGTTGAAGAAAGGGGTGTTTCCTGGATGTTCTACTGACTACTCAGAATGTGAAGCGCAACCTGAGGGTTGTGATCTTTTGAAGAGGGGTATTTAGAGAATGATTGATGAAGGTTGTCTACAATTTGATAAAGTCGTGAAAGAGGTGAGTAATGATGGAAACGAAGTTGCCACGATTTATATTCCATATCGGACTATTAATATTTCAACGCCTGCTAGGCCAGCTCCGATGACCATTACTGTACCGGGACCCATGCCGTACGAGAGCACTAGAGCTATCCCATGGAATTATGAGGGAGAGGTGTTCTGTAACGGGAAGACGCAAGAATGGACGGAGTCTGCAGGCGAAAGTTCGTCGGTTGAGAACATAGTAGGTGCTGGAGGTATCACCAGAAATGGTAGGGTCTTCTATCTACCGGAGGTTAATGGCGATAAGAATGACAAGGGGAAGCAAAAGGCTGTGATTGAAGAGAATGTCCAACCACCGGTCGGTGCTGATGATCTTTCAAAAGATACGAAGGAATTTATAAGATTAATTCGGAAGAGTGACTACAAAATTGTGGATCACTTGAATCAATACTCCGTCAAAAATTTCTATCTTGTCATTGTTGATGAGTTCGGAAGCGCATTGCAACGCTCTACTGAAAGTTTTGAATGCAGCGTATGTACCCCAGGAGATTTCTGTTAATCAGTTGGAGGCGGTAGTCGCTCATGTGAATGCGGTTAATGGTCTCGGCTTTACTGATTTGGATCTGACTCCTGCTCGGAGGAACCATAACCGTGCTCTGCATATATTATTGGAATGTAGAGGATCTCTGATGTCACATGTCTTGGTTGATATAGGATCATCCCTCAATGTGCTTCTGAAGAAGGCGTTGATGAAGTTGGACATTCAAGGATTGTTGTGCACGCCCAGTGATCTGGTGGTGAGAGCTTTTGATGGATCAAAGAGATCGGCAGTGTTTGGAGAAATCACACTGCCTATTCAGATAGGGCCGAAGATCTTTGATGCAACTTTCTATATTATGGATATCCAGCCGGCATACAGCTGTCTGCTTGGCCGACCGTGGATACATGCTGCTGGGGCAGTTACCTCAACATTGCATCAAAAGATGAAATACATGGTGGAAGGGAAGATAGTTACCGTGTGCGGTGAAGAGGACATTATGGTTAGCCATCTGTCTTCCTTTAAATACGTAGAAGTGGATGATGATATCCATGAAACACTCTGCCAGGCATTCGAAATAGTTCAGATTCAGAGGAAGTCTCTTGTAGAAGCCAAAGGTCCAGAGGTTTTAATGTCGTCGCTCAGGGAAGCCCGTGCTATCGTAGAATCCGGCTCGTCTCAGAAGTGGGGCCAAGTTCTTGATGTTCCTCTCAAGCAGGACAATTTCAGCCTGGGATACAAACCCTCCAGTTCTTCTCAGATTCCGAGATACAGGGGACCTGTGCAGTTCACCAGCAGTGGTGTGATATTCGACAGGATCAATACCGTTAAAGACGATGAAGGGGACAGTGACTGCGACATGGATGCGTGGATTTGTCCATGTACTCCCGGCCAGAAGTTGTGCAACTGGACTACCGAAGAAGTCATTCATGTTACTACTGCAGAGTAATGTTCATCGTTTTGATTATGTTCAGTCCTGCGTTCTGCCCAAGACGTAGTGACCCATTTGTGGGGCCTTCTTGTTATTTGCAGTTTATCATTAAATAAAAGACGTTTCGCATTCAAATTTTGTGATCCCTATTTTTCTTGTTTTTGTTTTGCATTTATACTTAACAGAAAAATGGCAATGTGTTTTGCTTGTTGCATCGCATAATAAACATAACATCTTCATGCAGGTCTTTTCTATCAGATGCCATCGATTCAGGTTCAGCTATGACTTCGTATGACTCTGATAATCCTATTTATCAAGCTGAAGATGAGACTGACGAAGACTGTGAACTACCCAAAGAGTTATCCAGACTTCTCAAGCAAGAGGAAATGGTCATTGTGCCTCATCGGGAGGATATTGAGATTATCAATCTGGGTATCGAGGATGACAAGAAAGAGGTTAAAGTGGGGGCTGCATTGGAAGACAATGTCAAGAGAAGATTGGTTGAAATGCTCCGTGAGTATAAGGATATCTTTGCTTGGTCTTACCAAGACATGCCTGGGCTAGATATAGACATTGTGGTACACCGGTTACCTCTCAGAGAAGAATGCTCGCCAGTCAAGCAGAAGTTGAGACGGACCAGGCCTGACATGGCAGTCAAGATCAAAGAAGAAGTTTAAAAGCAGTTGAATGTTGGGTTTCTTGCTGTCACGAATTACCCTCCGTGGGTCGCTAATATTGTTCCTGTGCCTAAGAAGTATGGAAAGGTCAAGATGTGCGTTGATTATCGAGATCTGAATAGAGCGAGCCCGAAACACGATTTCCCGCTCCCCCATATCGATGTGTTGGATGATAACACCGTTTAGTATTCTGTGTTTTCATTCATGGATGGCTTCTCTGGGTATAACCAAATTAAGATGGCCCCAAAGAACATGGAGAAAACTACTTTCATCACACTGTGGGGAACGTTTTGCTATAAAGTGATGCCCTTTGGATTGAAAAATGCAGGGGCAACTTACCAGCAGGCGATGGTCACTTTGTTTCATGATATGATTCATCATGAGGTGGAAGTCTATGTTGATGACATGATTGGAAAGTCACAGACGAAGGAGGGACATCTGGTCGATCTTCTGAAATTGTTTGAAAGGTTGAGGAAGTTCAAGCTGAGGCTGAATCCTAACAAGTGCACCTTCGGGGTGAGATCTGGAAAGCTATTGGGTTTCATTGCCAGTGAAAAGGGTATTGAGGTAGATCCTGCCAAAATAAAAGATATACAAGAAATGCCTGAGCCAAGAACGGAAAGAGAAGTTCGTGGTTTCCTGGGGAGATTAAACTACATTGCAAGGTTTGTATCTCATCTTACAGCCACTTGTGAACCAATATTCAAATTGCTAAGAAAAGATCAAACAGACAGGTGGAATGAAAATTGACAGAAAGCATTTGAAAGAACAAAAGAATATTTGCAGGAACCTCCAATACTCATGCCTCCAGTTGCAGGGAGACCACTGATCATGTATCTCACGGTTCTTAAGAATTCAATGGGATGTGTGCTCGGTCAACAAGACGAGTCCGGTAGAAAAGAGCATGTCATCTACTACCTGTGTAAGAAATTCACCGATTGTGAGTCGAGGTACTCGATGCTGGAAAAAACATGTTGTGCACTCGCCTGGGGCGCTAAGCGTTTGAGACAGTACATGTTAAACCATACAACCCTATTGATTTCAAAGATGGATCTGATCAAGTACGTCTTTGAAAAACGAGCACTCTCCAGAAGGATTTCCTGATGGCAAATGGTGTTAACAGAGTATGATATTCAGTATGTTCCCCCAAAAGCCATTAAGGGAAGCGTCCTGTCAGAATATCTCGCGGAACAACCGATTGAGGATTATCAGCCGATGAAGTTTGACTTCCCAGATGAAGAGGTCATGTTTTTGAGGATGAAAGACAGTGATGATCCTTTACCTGACGAGGGTCCTGAGAGAGAATTTCAGTGGAAATTGATTTTTGACGGAGCGGTTAATTCATATGGTAATGGAATCCTTGCGATCATTACTACTCCTCACGGTTCTCATATACCGTTCACCGCCCGGTTGACATTTGTCTGCACCAATAATGAAGTCGAGTATGAAGCTTACATTATGGGTTTAGAAGAGGCCGTTGATATGAGGATTAAGAATCTGGATGTATACGGTGACTCAGCGTTGGCCGTTAACCAAATCAAAGGAGAATGGGAAACTCGTCAGGCCAACCTGGCGCCATATAGAGATTATGCAAGGAGACTGCTGCCTTTCTTTGATAGAGTTGATTTCCATCATATGCCGAGGGCTGAGAATCAGATGGCGGATGCCTTGGCCACACTAGCTTCGATGTACAAAGTGAATTTCTGGAATGAAACTCCTGCTATCACCATCATGCGTCTTGATAGACCTGCTTTCGTGTTTGCCTTTGATAAAGCATCCGATGGAAAGCCTTGGTATTTCGATATCAAGCATTTTCTCAAGACTCAGGAGTATCCATCTAGGGCATCCAGCAAGGATAAAAAGACTGAGGAGGCTAGCTGGAAATTTTTATCTGAACAAGGACGATGTGCTCTACAGGAGAAACTTCGACATGGTTTTGCTGCATTGTGTTGATGAACTTGAAGCAAACCTATTGATGGAGGAAGTTCACAAGGGTTATTTTGGCACTCGTGCCAATGGACATGTAATGGCAAAAAAATTGTTGAGAGCTGGGTATTATTGGATGACTATGGAATCCGATTGTTTCAAATATGCCAGAAAGTGCCATAAATGCCAAATTTATGCAGATAAGGTGCATGTGCCACCAACTCCTTTGAATGTGTTGACATCTCCTTGGCCTTTTTCCATGTGGGGAATTGATATGATCGGAAAGATCGAGCCGACTGCTTCTAATGGACATCGTTTCATTCTGGTCGCGATTGATTACTTTACGAAATGGGTAGAAGAAACGTCCTTTGCCAATGTCACGAAACAGGTGGTCGCCTGATTCATAAAGAAGGAAATCATTTATCGTTATGGAATTCTGGAGAGAATCATTACTGATAATGGTTCAAATTTGAATAACAAAATGATAAAGGAATTGTGTCAGGGTTTCAAGATTGAACATCACAATTATGAGTGTTCGTAATGTATGTCTATGTCCGTCGAGTACCCAAACTCCGATCAGTTGGTTATGTTGTTTTGGGACTCATTTGGTGGTCAGATCATGATGAGTGTTCGTGATGTATGTCTATGTCCGTCGAGTACCCAAACTCCGGTCAGTCCCCAGTTGGTGATGTTTTTCTCTCTCCGTTGAGTATCCAGACTCCGGTAAGGACAATGGTGGTATTCAGGCCATGGTGATGTCATACATGTGTTCTTTGTCCATTGAGTATTCAGACTCCGGTCAATGTCGTCGAGTATCTAGATTCCGGCAAACTTTCAATTGCAGAAGCGTGTTCCTGTGTCATCGAGTATCCAGGCTCCGACAAACTTCATTGATTCATTTTATCCGTGTAGTATTCAGACTCCGGCAGTTTGAGATGGTATTCTTAAACTCCCATGGTATCTAGACCATGGCAGTTTCGTTTAGCCCGCGTGGTATCCAGACCCTGGCTTGTGTTATTTTCCCCAGCGGTGTCGTCAGATGTTGATGGGTGATATCTTGGCAAACTCAGGTGATATTCAGGCCATAATGAATGTTTCTTCGTCCATAGAGTGTTCAGGCTTCGGTTATTTCGTTGAGCATTCAGGCTCCGGTTATTTTGTTGAGTAATCAGACTCCGGTTATTTCGTTGAGCATTCAGGCTCCGGTTATTTCGTTGAGCGTTCAGGCTCCGGTTATTTCGTTGAGCGTTCAGGCTCCGGTTATTTTGTTGAGTTGTCAGACTCCGGTTTCTTTGTTGAGCGGTCATGCTCCGGTTATTTCGTTGAGCGTTCAGGCTCTGGTCAATCTTCATTGAGCAGTCAGGCTCTGGTTATTTCGTCGAGCGTTCAGGCTCTGATTATTTCGTCGAGCATCCAGGCTCCGGCTATTTCGTTGAGTATTCAGGCTCCGGCTTCTACGTCGAGTATTCAGACTCCATTGAATTTCCAATTCGGGTTGTATTGCTTCTATGTCGAGTATCCAAACTCCGGTCAACTTCCCTCGAGTATCCAGGCTCCGGTAAATCCCAGTGAAGTCGCCAATTTCGTAGAGTGTCCAGGCTCTGGTTGTCGCGTCAAGCATCCAGGCTCTGGTTTTTTTGTTCGTTGAGTGTCCGGACTCCGGTTATTACGTTGAGTATCCAGACTCCGGTCAGTTTCGTTGAGCGTTTAGGCTCCGGTAAATCTTGTTGGTTATTCCGTCCGTGAGTACCTAGACTCCGGTCATTACGTCGAGCATTCAGGCTCTGGTTCCTTTATTCGTCGAGTATTCAGACTCCGGTCGTTACGTTGAGCATCCGAGCTTCAGCAAATTTCGTTGATTCATTTTGTTCGTTGAATACCTAGATTCCAACAACTCGAAGTGTTACTCTTCAGCCGACGTGGTATTCAGACCTTGGCGCACTTTTTGATGAACGTGTTCATTTTTTTATGAATCCCCACAGAGTTACTTGGTTAAGTTTCTCTTTGTCCTCGAACAAAGTTATTTGTTTAAATTTCTCTTGTTTCCCCGCCAGAGTTGCTTGGTTAAGTTTCTCTCTTCCTCAGCGGAGTATACAGATGTTTATCAGTTCAGCTACTTCCGGAGATTTCTATCCCCAATCAGGGTTTATAGTTCATTTCTGCAGGTGGCAAATTTCCGGGTTCTTTGGTATTCAATCGTCTTTCACTTTGATTGTTTGAAAGTCGATGCTCTCATCCCTTCAAGTTCAAGTCGATTGAATTGGGGCAGCTGTAGCACCCCAAAATATGCCCTCGTTTTAACTATAACTGGCTTTTGTTTCTTTTGCATTTTGCATTTTTGCATTTCATAGCATTTGTTCTTGAGGCATGGGAAGAAGGCATTCTTGTGGCTCAGGGTCGTTTCGGTGCAAAGGACTGAACAACGAACAACGAGCATCAGAGGCTCGAGCATTTATCTTGCCCAGCGGTCAGGCGACCGATTTTATTATATTTTGCAGGAGAACGGCATTTCAGAAAGAAGCACTCAGGCTCATGTCAAGCATTTTTTACAGTGATAATGTTCAAGAACGAGATTCAGAAGCTTAACAGAGCTCCAAATAGTTGAAACAGGGCAAATGGGCAGATTTCCCTCCAAAAGGCGCCAAATTCAAAATTTTGAAGGTGGTAATCGGTTAACCTATATGGTTAATCGATTAACCAAAAGAAAATCAGATCAGATATGAAATTTTAAAGGTGTTAATCAGTTAGCGCATATGGTTAATCGATTAACACCTTCAAAATTTTGAATTTGGCGCCTTTTGGAGAGAAATTTGTCCATTTTGCCTATGTACGTGATTTTTCAATGCAGAGCCATTTGGGGTCCAATTTTGATCACTTAAATTCAAATTTGTCACTTCAGAAGGATCTAGAATCATTTCATAATTTCATTTTCCTCCAAAAACCCATTCCTAGTGCCAAACCACAATTCACAAGCCAATTTCCAAACCTTGCTTTGGAATCCAAACCTAGATGGTATTTAAGTGATTAACTCCAAACCAAAGGGATCCAATTCTTATTTCTCACATTCATTTTTCAGAATTGATAAGAATTCTCTCAAATTCTCTCAACTTCTCCATTTCCAAAACCTTTACTCAAAGCTCTTTTCATTGAATTCTTTGATTCTTTATTGTAATCAATGAATTCTTGAGCCAAAACCTCTTTCCATCATCATCATTGAATCAATCTCCTTCTTCAATTTTCGTGCAAGCTTGGATTTGAATCTGGAGTTGGATCTAGAAGTTATTATTTGAAGCATTTTGACTCAAATTTGGTGGATCTTCATTCATACAACAACAATTGTCTTGGATCTTGAAGTTTTTCGGATTTGTAGCATTTGATCTACTCAATTACAACAAGATCAACACTAACCGAAGAAAACTTCCGCTTCGAAGGTTGGAAATTCTAGATCCATAGCATTTTTGAGCTTATTTGCATTTTCATGATGATTTTCATATTCAATTGAATTTTGGTGGATTTGAATTATGATTGTGCTGTGTAGACATGTTTGCATGTCTATTGGTTTTCTATTTGCAGGTGTAATTTCGTGCTTATTTGATAAGCTGATCTTTTGGATCATTTGATTAATTGATTTTGTGTTGAAAGTGCTTTTTCTATTGCTGTTTTTGGCCTCTGTTATAGTGTTAATCGATTAACGCATATGGTTAATCAATTAACCATTTCAAACTTTCAAATTTTTCAAACGTTAACAGTGTTAATCGGTTAACGCATATGGTTAACCGATTAACCTGTTCAAAATTCCAGATTTCCCAAACTTTTTAAGGTGTTAACCGATTAACCCCAGGGGTTAACCGATTAACACTGTAACAGTGGGCCTGTTTTGCTGTTTTTCAAGGTGTTTTTGCATACCGTTTCATCTCGAATCATCATAGATCAGTGTGATGAATTAGGGATGAAATGTTTCTGGATATATGTCGTTGTTTTGATTGTTTAATCGAGATTTCACCGACATTCGTGTTTTTCCACTTGAATGCATGCTTATGGATGTGGTTCAAAGTGATGATCTCTTGCATGTTCGTTTGCTTTCATCTCTTTTGCGCTTCCTTCATGTTTGCATCATTCTTGCATCACTGTTGAGGTCGAGATGAGCTTGTGGTGGCTGCTGCCCCATGCATTTTTCCTCCCTCCCACCATTCTAAGTGTTGCATTTTCGTGTATCCATCTTCTACTTGTGATTGAATTTACTTGGTGCTTTCTTGTACTTTTTGCCATCATCCCCATAGGGTTCCTAGTCCCTCTGTTTAGGATGGGAGTAGGATAGGCACTAGGCGTTCAATCCAAGCATGCTAACATTAAGGTAGATGTTTCCCCTTTTCATCCAAACTCTAGGATCACTTTGCATGACAATGTTAGGCCCGAGTTTCCCTTAGACCTTCTGCGCGTCTTTCTTTCTCATCTTAAAACAAGTCTAACTCATCTAATAAAATGCGATGAACGTTGCGCGCTAAGAGCCTTAAGCTACATAGGGAATGATGAGTGAGGGGTCTCCTCTCGCTTATCTAGAGTGTTTAGTGTACGTCCCGTTTGGGGGCGATACACGACGCATTCTCCTCCATGTCATAGTCTTTAGTGCAACGTGAATCATAAACCGAATTAATTCACTTCACTAAAAAACACAAACGAAATTTCAAACCTTTTTCCTTCGGGATCAATCAATCTTCCTTTTTTCAGAAAAGAGTGTTGTTAAGCTTCGGTTATACCGCAAACAGGCTTTGTCCCTAATTGCTAGAACGAATGTTTAACCCTACTCGGTTAAAACACTTAATCAACCTGTGGTTTCGTGTCCGCCCGAACTATGTTTGCTCTGATCTTTCATACCATATGAAAGTAGGTAGACACATGACATGATGTCTTGGCGAGCAAACTTCCCCCTTTCTCCCGTAGTTAGCCAAACTACGTTGACTCTGACTTTCCCATTGCACGAGGGAATACGTAGGCACAGAGTGGCGATGCTCTGCCGAGTATCTCTTTTCTTTTCTTTTTATCCCGCAAGCCTGTAGCGTATATAGTTTAAACACTCCCTTAGATAGACAACAAGCGTGGATCTTATCGAGTACGAAGGACGTGAGGGGTGCTAAAACCTTCCCCTTACATAACCGACTCCCGAATCTAGGACTTGGTTGCGATGACCTTGTCTTTCCTTTTTTCGTTAGGTTTTTCCGATCGTTTCCTTTCCCTCTCTTTGGGATAAATAACGAAAGGTGGCGACTCTTCTGTTTTCCGTCGGGTGTTTTTCACAGTTGCGACACACAGCAATCCAGCAACGTGTCGCCATCAAATCTGTTTCCAACAACAACAATCTCTGCAAGTAGTTACACGTTGTTACGAAACTCGACGTCATTCTTATCTGCAACGCGTGACAACCATAATTTCCCTTCTGTTGTACTTCAATCTCACACTAACAACAATGGCACCACGCTAATTTCTACTTCAACAACATAAAAACACTTCAGCTGGTCTCACACTCAGATCAACGACGACACCGTTCAAGCTCTGCTCACATATACGGTAGTATAAATCAACGCTGATTGATGATTTCGTGACATTGGTAGGTATCTTGTTTTGATGGTTATTTGTAATCTGTTTTTTTCTGTGAGTATATAGGAAGTTGAGCTAGATAATGTTTATCTCCTTTCATTCATGCTGAATTTGAATAGGGGGTTGTGTGTGTGACTTTGTACGTATTTTGCAGATATTGATATTTTTTCTTTGAAATATCATTTACATATGCATCTTCCCTTCATGTAATAGTTCTGATATGCGTTTGTTCTCCTTTTCTCGATCTCGCTTTCACTGTTTAAAAGTTGTTGTTGCCTGCTTTTTTTGCGACAAAAATTTTATGTTAGTAAAAATTATTCGACATCGATCGATTCAGTTTATGTGCATAGAGTTTATGTTGAATTTGCATTGTAAAATTTTCATTTCAATATTTTCCAAACTATGCAGAATGAATTTATTTCTCTTACATGACGAACAGTTTGATTGTCGCAGTTTGTATCTGATTATTGTGCATAGAGTTTATGTTTGACGAATTTTCTAACCAAAATACTTTTTTTAACTAAGTTTTTTTTATCAATTCGATTAATCAAATATTTTCTTAATAAACTTCGAAAAAATAAGGTTCTTGGGGTCTAGCACACCTTGGGTCCTTGAACGACCGCTCTTGAGCCACACACCTTAGGTTGTGGTTATTCCATCGTTCATTTCTCGAAACGTTTTTCTCACTTAATTTAAGTAAAAATTTCTAATTGAAAAAGATATTTTCAATCACCTTTTATTAATTAAATTGTTTTTTTATAAGAAAATTCAAATTATTATTTTTTAAACAAATCTTAAACCATTACAAAACAATATTTCTAAATTCGATTAAACCATTTTTAATGCAAATAAACAAATATTTTCCTAATTAATAACGAAAGTAGTGAGTTCTTGGAGTCTAGAACTCCTTGGATCCTTGGACAATCGCTCTTGAGGCGCACACCTTGGGTTGTGTTCGTCTCGTCTTTCATTTCATAAAATACTTAATTCTTTTCAAAACCGTTAATCCATTCCAATCCTAATTTGATTAAAATACTTAACCTAATTCTTTAAAAAAATTCTTAATTAATAACGAAAATATCGAATTCTTGAGGTCTACCACTTCTTGGGTTCTTGAGTGATCTCTCTTGAGGTGCACGCCTTGGGTTGTGATCATTTCGATCTTACATTTCTAAAATACTCAATTCGCTCAAAATTTCCTAAAGTGTCTCATCAAAATATGCTAATCAAAATCAAATACTTTTCTTAATCAAATTGTGAAAGAACTGAGTTCTTGAGGTCTCGCACTCCTTGAATTCTTTAGTGACCTCTCTTGAGGCGTACGCCTTAGGTTGTGGGTTGCTAAACCTTTTGTCCCCAACATACTCACCCTAATTATTTGGACAAAAATGCTAACTGTCCTACAAACACAATTTCATAAATTAATTGAATGAAAAATGTGTCGTTGGGATCTAGCATTCCAATAATGCCCCGGTTAATTGGTTGCGAGACTGACGTCTCGTTTATCGAATAGTCGTCATTCTCCCTCAAAATACTTAATATATTAAACCTCGTTTTCTCACTCCCGTGCAACCGAAATCCTAAAACCTATTCAAATCAATTCTCTTTTCTTAATAAAAACATCTAATATCACAAACTCTCTTTTCTCACCCTCGTGCCATTGAAACTTCTTAATATACTAATTCCTCGCCCCCGTGCGATCCGCAGCTCAAACATTTTTGCAAAGAACATTGTTTAGTCCCTTCTTCCGCGCATATGAGCTAGTGCTTCAGCCTCCCCTAGCGGGCATAAAAGTCAATGTTTAGCAGTTAGAATGTGACCTAAACACTCGTTCGCTTATAAAAACACAAACCGACCAAACGTAGCCTTCCAAACTACGATTGCTCTGACTTTCTCATTGCATTGTGAGGGTGTTTGCTGTGAAATTTGGAGAACAACCGCTGGTCTAACAAATCGTCAAGAGTCGTTTTAACTTGCAGAATCGACCATACTAAATCCTAGGACATAGCTAATCTGAGTTTAAAATTAAATGAAATTTAAAGGAGAAGGATAAGCACTTCGACAGTAGTGAAACACGATGGCAGTAAAACAAGTAGAAAAGAAAAGCAACTGTTCGAAGAGGATAAAAATTCTAAAACAAAAATAAAGACCAGGAACTATAACGTGCATAAAAGCAGTAAAGTAAAGGAAGATTCTTATAAAAGAAAAAGAAGCGTTAATGCATTACAATAAAGAAATGGTGTTCGGACACATACGTTCTCAGTTATGACTCTTTTATCACTTTGACTTAGGTACTTTGAGTAATTTTCCGAGTAACTTGTATAAAATGAACACATCCAAAATCCTAAATTAAGCCACTATTTATAACCAGTCGGCATAACTGCTTTTAATGACTCAATGGATTAGATCAAACCAAATGTCACTCTGCATGCTTTAATTACTTGAAACCACACCAACAGTGTTCTCACACTATTGACTGATAGGGGGCTAACAACATAAAAACTTGGCCGAACGAATCGACTTGCTCTGATACCACTAATCTAACACCCTTTTCTACCCCACAATTATAATGGCAAAACAATCACATTTATCAGAGTAAAATATTAAACACAATAAAAATCACCTCAAAGGGCGTACATTTCTCAACAACTCAAATAAAAGTCAATGCTCTGTAAACAACGGGTTTCCGCAAAATTACTAAATAATTGCTCAAAAGGCAGCGGAACTCATAAAGGCAATATCCAAATTTTTCCTTGCGCAACAACATAATCAAAATAACAATAATCAATAAAACATGGTTTAACTCAAAGACCCCAACCCGATGTTACACTATCAGAGCAAGACTCTCTAAGTCAATCAAAAGTCAAAAACTCCAAAATGTTCTCGAAGACATCAACGGTTAAACCTGGTCATCTGCACGTTACCCACGTGGAGGCAACATTCAAACAAGAAGTGTGAGTAAAACGATTCATAATAATCAATATAAGAATCAATATATAAAATAACGTTATTTTCGTATTCAACATCATCATAATCATCAAGGAAACATCAAAAAGCCATGATATCATAAATTACATCAAAGTGTCACATAAATGCAAATGCAACAAGACTCATGCATGTGATACCAATTCATCAAAGTTCGATGGACATTGGGCCACCAACCCTCCATAGATCCCCATCAATAGGATCGATTATACACGAGAGTCAGAGCACAACAAAATACTTCATATCCGCACAATGGGCTGAAGCCACAAGAATCAAACACTAGACCGAAGTCTGGAATGCATATGAATGCATGATACACACGTCAATATTATCCTCATAATAAACTCATTAGGTGCATCATCATTCATCAAAATCATCATAATAATCATGTCATCATATAATCATCAAAAACTTATGGAATCAACATCATAACTCATCATCATTACTCATAGGAATCATCATAAAATCATGTATTAATCACATATGAATCACATTCATGCTCAAGGTAATTCATCCAGAAAATCACAGCATCAAAGCATCAAGACCGCACTGCACAAGAACACAATTCACAAAACTCTGCTACGTTTGCTGGACAGTTCGTCATGCGAGTCTGGGGCAAGTGTTCGGCGTGCGAACTCGCGATTACAGCAAAATGTTGTTACGCACCAGTAGCAAAACCAGCCCAAAAGTCCCTATGATTTCCTTCCCCAATGCCCCAAAAACATCCCCTAATCGTTCCTAAGGTATTACAACGATAAAGGCACAAAATCTACGACTTATTAGGCCAATCCCGTATCATATTTATGCTTCCAATTCCCATAAAATCCTTACAATTTTCTCACATTCATTAGAGTTCTCTTAATCAATTACCCTATACGGTTAAAACCTCAACAACAGATTTTGGCCGCGAAGGCCTAATTTCCCTTACTCCCAAATCAGCCTCAAAACTATCAGACCATCAGTTCAAATCCCTCAAACTCATTAAACTCACCAGAAAGGAAACATCAATTCAATACTCAAAATCCCTAAACCCTTAAATCGGCTTTAAATACATTGAATCACATATTGAAAACAATGAAGGTAATACTCCTCATATTTAAACAACCTCAAAAACAGACTTGGCCACGAAGGCTCAATTTCCTCAAACTCAAAAACCTCTTAAATCCTTAAAGCGGCTTTAAATGCATTGAATCATATATTGAAAACAATGAAGGCAATACTCCCCATACTTTAATTGCCGACTCTAAGCCTTTCTCCTTGATTCTTGGAAACCTCGTGAAGCTTTTGCCTCAATCCTCTTCCTTAGAGCTCTGGCCTATATTTCCTCCCTTTTCACGGTCTAACAAGAATGAATCCTAATTCCCTCAAAATCCCTTTTTGTTAAATCTAACTTTGGGTCTTTAAAATGGGATTTTCAATTTCACCCTCACTAACTGCTCCTCAAATGTCCACTTTGCCCTTAAATTAACTTATATTTATTTAAATTAAAAATAATACCAATATATTCATATTATGTACTATTATTTAAATAAATAACTCAAAATCCATAATTCTCAATATTCACACCAACCACCGAAAATCACCAAAAATACGAATATTCATATTTAAATAAATTAAATAAATTTTCCAATAAATTTGGGGTGTTAAATTTACCATTACCAACAGTTCCAGAGCTAATGATTTAACCCTTATGGTTTCCTCCAAAATCGATGAAGCCTCCAAGCTTAACTTCCAAACTTTGGAACATATGCCTTTTTCCCATCATGTGTTGCGAGCAATACCTGTCCAGGTATCATGATTGGTGTTTCAACTGAGCTACTAAGGATATCTGCAACATCGATTATCTAATCCTTAGGTACCCATTTTATGGGTCCTCTTTTGTTAGTTTTCCAGAGTATTTTATAACCTTTGGCTTATGTGTAACATGATAATCAAGTGGAATTTGTGCATGATACTTAGGTTTAGAAATAGATTTCTGTGTCGGCGAAGGTGCTTGATAACGCGAAATCATATCGTTTATTTGGCTTGATTTACATGCATCTATTTGTGACTATTGTTAATTTATCTTGATTTATGTTCTATTATACGGTTAATTTACTTTGTTTTGAAGATTATGGAGAATTTGGATTAAAGTAGGAAAAGAGAGAAGAAAAATAGAAAATAACAGAGAAATGGACTTTGCGCGTGTGACGCTCGTCACAGCATCATCACCGTCCTCACGTACATGACGGTCTTCACAGAGCAACACAGTCGTCACGTTCATCACGCCCGTCACAGATGCATCACGATCGTCATGCTCTCAGAAACAGAATAATGTCAAACACAGAAGTGCCCACGAGCACGTTCAACTTAATTTCCTCCTACACTTTCTCCACTAACTGCCCACTACTGGAAGTTACTCCCACATTCCCCAAAATTTGCCTAATCTTTTTCTTACTTGGTTTATGTTTCATTGCATTAGCATATCATTGTTCTGGCATCCACATTGCATAATCATGTTACATTTTACAGGGGATCAGGAAAGGTGTGCTTAGCCAATGGAGGTTATCAAAGGTTCAAGGCCTAATCAAGAGGGTTATCAAAGGTGTGCTTAGGGTTCTTAGGGTAAAATCCCCTATTTAGAGCCTAGCTTCAAGACCACTTATCTCGAGATACAAGTTTCATCTCAACTTTTGACCAACATGGAACTTGTAGAACATGTTCGTAGCTTTAATTTGAGTACTAGAAGTCCTTGATTGGATTTATATAACTCACGTTATGATCCAGACAAGTTACAGGTCATCAGATGAATGTGAATTTTATCTGTGAAAGTCCACCAACTTCCAAGGCACTTTTGACCTAGAAGGATGTTTCTCCTCAACTTTTGGCCAACATGAAAGTTTTAGGTCTTGGTCTTATCTTTCCAAAATGTACTAGAAGTCTTTCATCTAATTTGTAGAACTCAAGTTATGAGGTTTACAAGTTAGGGGTATTTTGGGAAAGTGAGATTATAGACCATTTTGGATTATGGGTCATTTCATTATCTTGTGAACCTCAAATGATGTTTTTTCCAACACAAAACTTGCTCAAAATGGGATTTTAACTTCAATCAAGCATCCATGAGGTATTGGTTTGGCTTAGAACAAGGGTTGGTTGGAAGGAATTTGACAAAGGGGATTTTTTAAGGCAAAAAAGGAGAGAATTCAAAATAAATTCACAAGTGTTCAAAAAAATGGCAAATGAGTGCATATTTTGATTGGAAATAACATTTTGAACATGATGACATTGATAGAATTTCAATTTCACACATAATTCATGGCATTCTTCTTTGTTATTTCATGAGAAAGTCACACATCAAAGATCCACCATAGATCAAAATTGAAGGTGCAATATGATCCCTTCATTCTCCCCAAGGCATTTGCAATGTATTTGAAGCTTCTTGAAGGCAAAAACAAGGGAAATTCGTGGCTGCCATGTAAGTGTTTAGAAGAGAAAATTGATTTTTGGATATCCTAGATTGGGCTTTAATTGGGCCTGATAACTGTCCAAACAAATCATATATAAGTTCCTGATCCAGTTCAGAGCTTTTTTTGGTGGCATTTGGTGAAGGATTCAGTTACAGCGGTTAAAGATTGAAGCTCCCAAACTCAAAATTGTTTTTGCATTTCCAGAGAATTTCAAGGCCAATTGTGGATCCTATTAGCTTCAGTGATCATCAGTGAAGAATTCTGCACCTTCTGGAATCAAGATTCACGCTGCAACCACTCCAATTTGAAGCTACATTTCAGGTTTTTGTTTTTCAAAATTGTTCTTGATTTAGACTGTTTTAGCATGAATTAGATATGTGGCTAAGCTTAGGGAAGAACATAGATGGATTTAGGATCCTAATCTTGAGGTTTAGAGACAATTTAGGTTTTGGTGCAAATTCTGTTAAGCTTTGAAATTAGAGATTTCTGGCGAATTAGTGAGATTTGATGAGAGATTCGTGATCCTCGCGAATTTTCGAGAAGAACCGTGCCGTTTTGATCCAGTTTGGTTGAGATGTGATGCGTATCACTGTAGAGCCTCGCCGGAGAAGACAACCGGAGGTCTTCTCCGGCCACCGCGAAGCAATTCCCTCCCTTTTTCAGTTTCAAATGGAGATGATGAAGCATGACCGTTAGATCGTTTGGAATTAGTTGACTAAGTCACAGATCTTACGTGCCAGATTCATTCCTAGCTAGGGCTGACCTTGACTCATGAAGTGTCAGCACGAGATCCCTCACATCACCATACTTTTACATTGGACGCCCTTGATTATTCTTCACCATGCGCTTCAGTCAATGAACCACACCAAAGCAATGAGCAAAACGCTGCAGTTTCATTAATGAGGTGGCACGCTCGTGGTCATCAGATGCGCTTACTAGTCCACAGATCCTAAGGCTATAGTTATTTCCTGGATTTTTTAATTTTGTTAATTCATTTTCCAATTTTCTTTAATTGCTTTTATTTTCTTTAATTCATATTAAATTGAATATTGGTCAGAAAAATGTGAAAAAAATATGTGCATGATCCTTGCTTTATTTTTGATTTTTCTACGCTCTTAGATTTTATTTTGGCTGAATTTCCAATTTATTCCCCATTTTTCCATTTTATTGATTTATTTTAATTTGACATTTTATCCTTGTTGCTTGCTGATTTTTGTACTCCTTTTTGGTATAGAATTAGAAGTTGATTTTTGGATGGCTGTTAGTAGACTCATTGATGAGGTTATAGGAATTTTATCCTAATTTTTAGGTAATTCTAAGTTCTGTTTTGGAGTAGGTTTTTAGAGGCTTCCCCTTTTGGCCCTTCATTTGGCACCTCTTGGTTTAGAATTTCTTAAGTGACCTTAAACATTGATTTAGGTACGGATCCTTTTACCCTAGGTTCTCAACATGTTTAGGATACCTTAGAAAAATTCATAGGTTTTTAGAAGTTGATTTAGTATTTTAATTAGATTTAATACTTAGGTTGTTTTTAGGGTGCTTCTAACATAGTACTTCCCCTAGTTGAACTTCAAAAGTGGCCATTAGTTCACGGTAAGTTTCCAAATATCTTTTAATTGTTTAGTAGGCATGTTGATGCTTTTGTAGACTTAATTGTAAGGCTTAATTTGGTGCATTAGTTCCCTTTTAGAGGTTGCTTTTAGAGCTTGTAGAATTAGGTTTTTTAGAGCCTTTAGGAGTTTCTTCCTTTTTCATAATTGTGGTTTGCTTTGGTTTGCATTCCATTTCCTATCCAATGATGCAAGGTTCCTTTTTGGGAGCCTAGTCCCTCCTTTGGAAGGAATAAAGGCCTACCACAAAAGGTAAAACCTTTGAGGATACCAATCTTAGATGAGTGGTTGAGTGCCATGATGGATTCCTTTGGTTTCCATCATGCTTCCCCTCATCATGCAATAATCTTTGTGTAGATTCTTATCATCTCTTGATGGAGTAAGTTGAAGCTTGAAGGTGAAGTCCTTATTGCCCTTTATCTTGATGGATAACTTGGACATGAAGACAACTACAGACTGTTGGGCTGCTTTGCTGCTAGAAGACTGCTTTGCTGTTGAGCTGCTGGCTTGCTGTTTTGTTTGATGTGTTTTCTGTTTGACTCTATTTGTGTGACTGTTTGTCTGGTGTGTTGCATTAGAATAGGCTTTCATGTAGTTGGTTTAGGCCTAAGTTCATTGAAAGGTTGAGCTTGCCTCCCTTTGCTTGTTTGCATCAGAGGTTGAGTCTGTCTTCCTCTACTTGTCTGTTACTGTTTGGCTTTGCTTGTTGGCTAAAGGTTAAGTTTGCCTCCCTTGTCTGTGTATTGTATGGATTTTGCTTGTGTGCTCTAGAAGTTGAGTTTGTCTCCTTCTGCTTGTATTGCTGCATTGCATGCATTTTACTTACAGTTTTATTCTTTCATACTATTTCTTTTGCTGTTGTTTTCCTTTGCCATGTTCCCCTAGGAACTCTAACTTCTCTTGTTCAAGAGAAGTTATGACAGACATTAGGGTTCTAACCATGCATGATAACATTAGTTAGTTCCCTCCTAACCTCAACCATAGGATCAACTTTGCATGACAACTTTAGGATTGGATTAGTCCCCCTTTAGTGCATCCTTTCTCTTCTCATCTTCAAACATCTTTAAAACACTTAATAAAGATTAACGCGTGTTGTACGCTACGAGCCTTAAGAACTTGAGAAAGGGTTGTTGGAGAGTTTCTCTTCAATAGCTTGGGTGTTTAGCGTGGTACCCTTTGGGTGACATGCGACACATTCACTCTTAAGTCCAAGTCTTTAGTGCAACATGAGTTACAAACAAAACTTAAAACACTTCTTCTCTAAAAGACTTCAAAAACAAAGATCAAACTTCTTTTTGTCCTCTGGGACCTTTAATCCTTGGAAACCATTTTCATAAGGAGAGTTCCGTTAACTCTCGGTTCTACCGCAAACGGTAAACGCCTAAGTCTCCAAAGGTCGAGCTGCATACACCAACTGCTAGAACCGTCTGTTAACCCTACTCGGGTAAAACATTTTGAACCAGCCTGTGGTCTCGTTAGCCCGAACTAAGTTTGCCCTGATCTTTCACGCTGTGTGAAAGTACGTAGGCACGAGATGCGATATCTCGGCGAGCAACTTTCCCCCTCTTTCACCCGTAGTTAGCCGAACTACGTTGACTCTGATTTCTCGTTTCAGACGGGAATACGTAGGCATAGAACTGTTGTGTTCTGCCGAGTCATTTTCTTTTCTTTTCGGACCAGACTCTTAGCGTAGATAGTTAAACCAACCCGTCAGATAAACCCAGCAAGCATGGATCCCATCGAGTACGATGGACGTGAGAGGTGCTAATACCTTCCCCTTGCGTAACTGACTCCCGAATCCAGACATGGTTGAGATGACCTTGTCTTATACCTTTTCGTCAGGTTTTTCCGATCGTTTCCTTTCCCTTTCTATGGGATAAATAACAAAAGGTGGCGACTCTTCTGTTTTGCCGGCACCTTATTTTCGCGGTAGCGACAGTTGGCGGCTCTTCTGGGGACTTATAGCAACTGGGGAGTTTTCCCATCCCCTATGCTGGGACCGTTTCCCATCCCCTATACGAGTCAATCCTAGCGCTTGCGTGTTTATCTGTTGGGTTTGCATTTATTTATCGCATTTTACTTTCCGCACTTTATTTTCAATATGATATCATTATTGTGCTGTTGTAGGAGGGGGCTTTGATGAGTGATAAGCCAGACCCAGACTTGAGTGTATACCTAGCATTAGTTGTGGAAAGTAGCGGGCGCGTGTGTGCTTTGCATGTACTAGTGTCTCACAAAATCCACGCTCAGACGAGATTCTCCCGGTTGACTTCTTTTCCAGCCCTTTGGGCTTGAGGGGTTGTTGGTTTGGAGGGTTGTCGACTCTGGGGACCGATCATTTGCGACCCAGCTAAGTGAGGCCTCTTCAGGGAATGATGATGCTAAACCAAAAATGGTGAACCTATCATCATTTCGTGAAAGTCTGTGACGCTGGGAAACACATAGGATGTCATACCTGTGTCAGTGGATTAGGTCCATACCTGTGAGTGGGGTCGGGTTATTGTAGGAAACCTTAACCTTCAGATGACCTGGTTTTATTAATAGTGAATCAGTATTGTTGGTATCAGAGGGTTCTTATCATCAGAGATGTGTTCGTTCTCGACAGTGGATAATTATTGGTCCTCTTCAGGGTTTTGTCATCAGAGCAGTGTTGTGATTACGTTGAAACAGAGCCGTGGTATCCTCAACAACATAATCTTGATCTCCTGTTGCATGATTGCATCTTGCATTTTTTCATAATCATTTGCATATCATTAACGTGTTTCTGTGTTGCAGGTGCATATACTATCCCCCGGTTCTGGTAATCTTGCCTTCTGTTGTCCTAGCATGGGATCTTTGAAGAAGAATGTGGCTTACAAGCTCCCTACCCCAGATGTTACTTTGATGTCTAGTTTGATTGCCTTGGCAGATGATACAGTGAAAAGGGAATTCAGGAAATCTTATGGGAAGTTGCACAGTTTGGTTCGTAAACCTGCAGTCTATGACTTGAACGGCTTGTATGCATTGCTACAGTTCTATGACCCTTCGTTAAGGTGCTTCACTTTTCCATATTTCATTCTTACGCCTACCCTAGAAGAGTATGCTGAGTTGTTGGGTGTACCGGTTAAGAATCAGATGTCGTTTGTTCACATGGATACTAAGACTAATCTGGCTAACCTAATTGTTGCTCTTCACCTGGATGATTCAGAATTGCTTCTGACTAGTTGGAATGGGGTTCCTAGATTTTCTTTGCAGTTTCTAGTTAGGAAAGCCCAACAGTGCGCTAAAGACAGTTGTTGGATCGTATTCAACGTTATTCTCACCCTCTGCATCTACGGGATCATCTTGTTTCCCAACATGCATGACTTTATAGATTTGGACGCCTTCCATATCTTCACATCAAGGAATCCAGTGCCGACCCTGCTTGGTGATGTATACCATTTCGTCCATTACAAGAATGAAAATAGAAGGGGTAAAAATGTGTCGTGTTATGCGCCCTTACTCTACAGATGGTTTGATAGCCACATGCCCAAGAAGGGTCTCTTTGTTTCCTCCGCAGCCACAACTGAGTGGTCTGAGCGCCAGATGGGTTTATCAACATAGAGCATCGTTTAGTTTGATTGGAATATGTTGGGTACTGAGGTCATCTACAGCTGCAGTGGTTTTCCTAATGTGCCCTTGATTGGAAGAAAATGATGTATTAACTACAATCCCTCATTACTTGTCAGACAATTTGCGTACGCCTTGAGAGGTCCGCCAAAAGACGAAGAGGTGCAGGAATCTTTGTACCTCACGGGGCTTCTAGAGGGGGATATGTTGGCCAAGCTCCAGCATGCTTGGAATGACGTCAGTAGACAAGGGAAAACACTGTTAGGTAAGAGCAACAGCCAGGCTTATGCTCCTTATGTGACTTGGATTAAAAACAGGGCAGAAACATTAGGGATGCCTTTTCCACCTGCTAAGCAAGAGTGCCCTCCAGTGGTTGAAGAACCTACATTAGCTGAGAAGGAAGAGCTGAAAAAGACCAATGAGGAGTTGGAGAAAGAACTGGTACAACTCAGAAGCGAGAGAAACGAAGCCGTCTACTCCTTCAAAAAACAGACAGAGCTGGTGAACCAGCTAGGCACATACTTGACCAAATAGATAGTTGACCGTGAGCATTTAAGTTTGGACTTCAAGGCTATCAACGATGTGCTTGCCACCAAAAAGCAGAGCCTGGATGATGCATACCGGAGAATCTCCAAATTCAACCAGCAGTGGAATGCCACTATAGCCGGCAACAAAGAGCGGGAGGACAAGCTGAAACAACAGATCTCCAAGTTGAAGACTCAGTTGAAGGCCAGCGAGAAGAAGTTTGATGATGAAACTGCTCGTAGGTACGCCACTGAAGACATGTTGAACAAGGCTATTGTGAACCTGAAGGATCGCAAGCAGATTTTCGAGTCTAAGAAGCGAAGGTTAGAAGACTGTTTTGGCAAAGGAGCGTGGGAAGACTCCGTTGAAGGTCTCCAGTACACCGTTATGCAGAGGGAGTTACTTGTCAAAGGGTTACTCACTCAGCCTGATCATCCCAAAACGAAGGAATTGCTAGAAGATTTTCGCGGTCGTTGCCGCACTTGACTATCTTTGGAATCCTTTGTATTTTATGATCATTGTTGTATGATGACCATCACCAGGCTTGTTGGTCGAGGTCATGCTGTTAATTCCACATGTATTCAGTGACATTGTATGCTACCTTGTTGGGCTTTATATATACGAGACGTTATTTCCATGACTAGATTCAGACTTCTTCTTATCAGCACTAGCACTCTGGCACTAGAATCGGGGGAGGAATCTCCCTAAGGCACAGACACACGTTTGCATTTGCATGAACCATTTGCATAACAGGTACCTCAAGCTGTTTTCCTAACCCTCTGTTGGTGCAGGTTTCAGGATTGCAGATCAGCAAATTCATCGTTACTCTACGAGAAGTAATTGCAAGAAAGTTATGGATCAAATGCAAGCTGAGATGCAGGAGATGCGCGACAGGATGGCGCAATTCATGCAAGTCATGAAAACTGTGGCCAAGGGCCAAGAGCAGCTTCAGACTCTGGTGCAGCCTCTGATTGCACGGGTTGACGGTCATGGTGTGCTACATGATGGGGTTGCTACTAATCCTTCTCAAGTCGGGACTCCTCGAGCGGGTGATGTTGTACCAGTGGTCGTTCTCAATGCTGACGAGAACGGTAATGGAGCTGGGAATGGGAATGTAGCTGGTAATGGTAACGGACATGTGGAAGTCAACGGAAATGTTGGAGCTGGAAATGCTGGTTTTGGTGTTGGCGCTGGAAACACTGGTGTAGGTATTGGTGGCGCCAATGTAGGCTATGGCAATCAGGGCTTTGGCAATGCAGGTTTTGGCAACGCAAGCAACAACGGTGTTGGGATGGGTGCTTACAACGCTGGTTTTGGGCTGGGGGTTGCTAATCAGGGCTTTGGTAATGTGGGGTATGGTCCCAGGTTTAATCAGAATGGCTTTGGTCCTAATTCCGCTTACGCTGGGTATGATAATGTGGATCCTCATTGGGGCGAGGATCGCCAAGAGGATGCTTTCACTGTGCCAGGCATGGATCTCGAGATGCCCACAGAAAATGACCGAAGGTTCAAGCTATTGGAGGAACAAGTGTGAGGTCTTGCCAATCAGAATTCCATGGGGTTAGACATGGCTAATATGGGGTTGGTTCCTGGCTTGAGGGTTCCGCTCAAGTTCAAAGCGCCTACTTTTGACAAGCATAAGGGGGATACTTGCCCAAGAGTTCATGTACGGTCTTATTATTGGAGAATGTCTGCTTATTCAAGTGATGAAAAGATGCTGATGCATTTTTTCCAAGATAGCTTGTTTGGACCATCACTGGAGTGGTATATGGGGTTAGAGCCCACTCAGATTGGTAGCTGGAAAGAGTTGGCAGAAGCCTTTGTAAGGCATTACCAGTATAACAGCGACCTTTCTCCCAACGGGGTCCAACTTCAAAATCTTTCTCAAAAGAACGAAGAGAGTTTTAAAGAGTACGCCCAAAGGTGGCGTGAGCTTGCAGCTAGGGTGTAACCACCCATGGTAGAGCGTGAGTTGATGGATCTCATTGTAGGCACTTTCTCTGGTATGTATTATGACAAGCTTCTTGGTTGTATGATGGGTAGTTTTTTTTATATGATACTCCTGGGAGAGCGTATAGATAACGACATCAAGATCGAAAAGATTCAAGCAGGAGAATCAGCCTCAGCTGGAGGAGGGAAAAAGGTATTTGGAAATAAAAAGCAGGGAGACACTAATTCGGTATATAGTGCTTGGAAAAATAATAGAAGTCAGAATTATCGCAGGCAGCAGGTTGCCAGTATGATAATTCCGGTACCTCAACAGCAACAACAACAGCCGCAACAGCAACAAAGACAGCAGAATTCTGCTCCACAAAGGTTCCAAGGTCGGGATAGGGTCGTGAAAAGAGTATTTGATGTGCCTTCAATGCCGTATGCTCAGCTTTTTCAAACTTTGTTACAACTGCAGCTTGTTGATAAAAGAACGCTAGCTCCTCCGAAAGGCACGCCTCCTTTTGGTTATGATGCCAATGCACATTGTGAATTCCACTCTGGGGCACCCGGTCACAACATAGAGAATTGTCAAGCATTCAAGCACAAAGTGCAGGACCTGATAGATAGTATGACTATAAACTTTGAACATGGTCCACCTAATGTCGAAAAGAATCTGATGCCGCCTCACAGATCTGCAAAGGTGGGTGCTATCTTGGAAGATATCAGTCTGAATTTGATAATGAATGTGGATGAACTAAAGACGCCTCTGGGTTGTGTAAAGAGCAGGTTGCTGAAACGGGGAGTTTTCCCTGGTTGTGATGCGGATTGTGTTGACTGTTTGCCCCGGCCTGAGGGATGTGATAGTTTAAGAAAAGGTATTCAAGGTCTGATTAATGAAGGAACGCTGCAATTCGACCATACTGCTGAAGAGAAGCCTGTTGAGGCAACAACTGAAAAGCAGGGCGAAGTTGCAACGGTTACGATCCCGTTCAAGACTGTCACGATATCGACGCCTCCCAAACGGCCGACCATCACCATAACCAAAGCTGGGCCCATTCCATACGAAAGCACTAAAGCCATCCCTTGGAACTATGGGGCGGAGGTTTACTGCAATGGAGAAAAGATTAACTTGGAAAGCCCGCCGGTAGGGTCTGTTGATAACCTTGTAGGAGCGAGAGGCATAACCCGCAGCGGTAGAATTTTTGCGGCACCCGATTTAGAGGCTGAGAGAATCGCCAAAAGGAAGGGTAAAGTCAATGAAGGAGGATCTTCTCAAGAGAAGGAAAAAGAAGCTTTGACTAAAGAGGTGGAAGAATTTATGAGACTAATCCGGAAGAGTGATTATAAAATTGTTGATCATCTGTAGCAGACGCCTTCCAAAATCTCGATTTTGTCATTGTTGCTTTGTTCCGAAGCTCATCGGAACGCTTTGCTGAAAGCTCTTGACACTGCTTATGTACCCCAGGAGATATCCGTCAATCAGCTCGAAGGAGTGATTGCGCACGTGAACGCGGGGCATGGCCTTGGATTTACAGATTTTGATTTAATACCCAGGGGCCGCAACCACAATAGTGCATTGCATATCCCGGTCGAGTGTCGGGGCACTGTTATGTCTCATGTCCTCGTTGACACTGGTTCGTCCTTGAATGTGTTGCCTAAGAAGGCACTGTTGAAGCTAGATACCTGAGGTATAATATGCACTCCAAGTGACTTGGTGGTGAGAGCTTTTGACGGGACTAGAAGGTCCGTGTTTGGGGAATTGACTTTACCAGTCCAGGTCGGTCCAGAGGTGCTTGATACTGTGTTTTACATCATGGACATTCAGCCAGGTTATAGCTGTTTGCTTGAAGGACCTTGGATTCACTCTGCAGGAGTTGTAACGTCTACATTGCACCAAAAGCTCAAGTATATGGTCGGCGGTAGAATTGTCACCGTGTGTGGGGAAGAAGATATATTGGTAAGTCACCTGTCGTCATTCAAATATGTCGAAGTGGATGGTGAGATCCATGAGACATTGTACCAAGCTTTTAAAGGGGTACAGATCAAAGAAAAGTCTCCTGTCATAAGCGAAAGGGCCAGAAGTGGTTATGTCTTTGTACCGAGAAGCCCAAGCGGTAGTTCAGGCCGGGGAAACTAAAGGTTGGGGTCGAGTTCTGGATATTCCTGTTAAGCAGGACAAGTTTGGCTTGGGATATCGCCTGTCGTCGTTATCTTCACCACAGAGCGCGCCACGGTTCAAGGGGTCGATTGTGTTCACCCCAGGAGGAGTCAATTTTGAAAGAATTAATGTTGTGTCTGATAGCGGAGATGAAGATAGCGACTGTGACATGGATTCATGGATCAAGCTCGACATGCCAGGACAAAGCCTATGCAACTAGTCTATTCAGGACTTTATTCAAGTGACGACGAAACAGTAATGCCTTGTTTTTTCGATTATTGTACGATCCTATGCCCTCCCCGGGGCATAGTGGTTTTATTTCAGGGCCTACTTATTTAGGTGTATGCTTTGCTTTAATCATCAAATAAAGGCGTTTTTCTCATGCAAATTTTGTGATCCTTGTTTTTCTGTTTTATTTTAACAATAAAATGGCAACATGGTTGTGTGCTTTGTCTGCATATCATTTGAAGCATTTAACCATTTCCCTTGCAGGATCCATATTTTAGATGACACCGATCAAGAACTCCCTATGACTCACTTCGACTTTGAGCATCCGATATTTCAAGCCGAGGAAGAGATTGTTGAGGACGACGACTTACCAGAAGAGCTGACTCGACTTTTGAAACAAGAAGAGAAAACCATTATGCCTCATCAGGAGGAAATTGAGGTCGTTAATTTGGGTTCCGAAGAAGTTATCAAGAATGTCCGGATAGGGGCTACGCTGCAAAGCGATATCAAGGAAAGACTGATCGAGATGCTTCGAGAGTATGGTGACATCTTTGCTTGGTATTATGAAGATATGCCGGGTTAGACACGGATATTGTGGTCCACCGCTTGCCATTGCGTGAAGAATGTCCGTCGGTCAAGCAGAAGCTCAGAAGAACGAGACCAGATATGGCCGTAAAGATTAAAGAGGAAGTACAGAAACAGCGGGACGCTGGTTTTCTAGCTGTTACAACTTACCCTGCTTGGGTCGCCAATATAGTACCTGTACCAAAAAAGATGGTAAGGTGCGGATGTGCGTTGACTATCGGGATTTGAACAAGGCGAGCCCTAAGGATGACTTCCCGCTTCCTCATATTGACGTATTGGTCGACAATACTGCTCAATTCTCTGTGTTTTCCTTCATGGACGGTTTTTCAGGCTATAATCAGATAAAGATGGCGCCGGAAGATATGGAGAAAACAACTTTCATTACCCCGTGGGGAACGTTCTGCTACAAAGTGATGCCCTTTGGTTTGAAGAACGCTGGGGAAACATGTCAGCGTGCTATGACAACGCTCTTTCATGACATGATGCATAAAGAGATTGAGGTCTATGTTGACGATATGATTGCCAAATCCCAGATGGAGGAAGAGCATCTGGTGAATCTTTTGAAATTGTTTGAGAGGCTTAGGAAATTCAGCCTGAGGCTGAATCCTAATAAGTGCACCTTCGGGGTGAGATCTGGAAAGTTATTGGGGTTTATTGTGAGTGAAAAAGGAATTGAGGTTGATCCTGCAAAAATAAAAGCTATACAAGAAATGCGAGCGCCAAAAATAGAGAAAGAAGTTTGTGGCTTTTTGGGGAGATTGAACTACATTGCTCGGTTCATATCTCATCTCACAGCCACGTGTGAACCAATGTTTAAATTGTTGAAAAAAGATCAGGCGATTGTCTGGAACGAGAATTATCAAAAGGCGTTTGAAAAAATAAAAGAATACTTGCAGGAACCTCCGATACTGATACCCCCAGTAGCCGGAAGGCCATTAATCATGTACTTGACGGTTCTTGAGAACAGCATGGGTTGTGTTCTCGGTCAACATGACGAGACTGGACAAAAAGAGCACGCAATCTATTGTTTGAGTAAAAAGTTCACATATTGTGAGTCCCGTTACTCAATGCTCGAAAAGACGTGTTGTGCACTTGCTTGAGCTGCCAAACGTCTGAGACAATACATGATAAATCATACAACCATGTTGATTCCGAAGATGGATCCGATCAAATATGTCTTTGAAAAGCAGGCGCTTTCAGGAAGGATTGCCCGATGGCAGATAGTACTGACAGAGTACGACATTCAGTATGTTTCGCAAAAGGCTATCAAAGGTAGCATTTTGTCAGAGTACCTTGTCGGGCAGCCAATCGATGATTACCAGCCAATGAAGTTTGATTTTCCTGACGAGGATATCATGTACCTAAAGATGAAAGACTGTAAGGAGCCGTTGCATGGAGAAGGTCCTGAGCGGAGTTCCCAATGGCAATTAATATTTGACGGGGCTATTAATTCATACGGAAGTGGAATTGGGGCAATCATTACTACTCCCCACAGGACTCACATCCCGTTCACTACCAGATTGACATTTCCAGTTACCAACAATGAGGCTGAATATGAAGCGTGTATCATGGGTCTCGAGGAGGCTATTGATTTGAGTATTAAAAATCTGGATGTGTATGGAGACTCCGCGCTAGTCGTGAACCAGATCAAGGGTGAATAGGAGACTCGTCATCCTAATCTGATACCGTACATGAATTATGCAAGGAGGTTGTTGCCTTTCTTTGACATAGTAGAATTTCACCATGTGTCGCGGGCAGAATATCAGATGGCAGACGCCCTTGCGACATTGTCTTTGATGTACAAAGTTAACTTCTGGAATGAGGCTCCCAGAATAGTTATTTCTCGCCTTGATAGGCCCGCTTTCATATTCGCCATTGAGGAAGCTTCTGATGGCAAGCCGTGGTATTTTGATATCCAGAATTTCCTAAAGAACCAAGAGTATCCGACTGGGGCATCCAGCCGCGATAAGAAGACTCTTAGGAGATTGGCTGGCAACTTCTACTTGAATCCAGATGGTGTTCTGTACAGGAGAAACCACAATTTGGTGCTATTGCGATGTGTGGATGAGAAAGAAGCTAATCTGCTTATGAAAGAGGTCCACGAAAGTACTTTTGGCACGCATGCCGGCGGACATGCTATGTCTCGAAAGTTATTACGAGCAGGGTATTATTGGCTGACGATGGAAACAGATTGTTTCAAGTTTGCGAAGAAATGCCATAAATGCCAGATTGATGCAAACAAGATTCATGTGCCGCCAAGCCCTTTGAATGTTATGGCGTCCCCGTGGCCTTTCTCCATGTAGGGCATTGATATGATTGGCAAGATTGAGCCCACCGCATCTAACGGACACCGGTTTATCTTGGTAGCTATTGATTACTTCACCAAATGGGTCGAAGCAGCGTCATACGCTAATGTTACCAAACAAGTAGTAGCCCGGTTTAATAAAAAAGGATATCATCTGCAGATACGAAATTCCCGAAAGAATCATTACTGACAATGGTTCGAACTTGAATAATAAGATGATGAAGGAATTGTGCCAGAATTTCAAGATTGAGCATCACAACTCATCTCCCTATCGGCCCAAGATGAATGGCACTGTCGAAGCGGCCAATAAGAACATCAAGAAGATAGTTCAGAAGATGGTTGTAACATACAAAGACTGGCACGAGATGTTGCCCTTCGCTTTACACGGTTATCGTACGATGGTACGCACATCAACCGGGGAAACTCCTTTCTCACTAGTATATGGTATGGAAGTTGTCCTACCATTGGAGGTTGAGATTCCTTCTTTGAGAGTTTTGCTTGATGTCAAACTTGATGAGGCAGAGTGGATAAGGAATAGACTGAATCAGCTCAGCTTGATGGATGAGAAGAGACTTGCATCTATCGCATATGGTCGGTTATATCAGAGTCAGATGAAGAAAGCTTTTGACAAGAAGGTGCGCCCTTGAAGCTTTCAGACGGGCGATCTTGTGCTGAAGAAGATTCTCCCACCACAATCAAATCACAGGGGCAAATGGACTCCCAACTATGAAGGTCCATATGTCATTCGAAAGGTCTTCTCTAGAGGAGCCTTATTGTTATCCACCATGGATGGCGAAGCTTTTACATCCCCTGTGAACTCGGACGCAGAACTTTGCTTAAAGAGACCCGCTGGACAGAAAAAAGAAAGTCCAGGCAAAAATGGGGCATCCCGGCGAACCATAAAAAAGGAAAAAAGGTTCGGGCAAAAATTAGGGATAAAAATTGAAAAGATGTACACCCGCGAAGTCGAAAACCTGAAAAGGCGACTTCGGCAAAAAAGGGTGTCCCGGTGAATCGAAAACCCGAAAGGGCCATTCAGGCAAAATTTAGGGATTGAAAAAGCAAATGGCTGCGATCCGAGTTTGATACTACATCGCTCGGCGGTTTGGGAGTACCTGGGGGTCGGTTGCCCAAGTCAATCTCTTTCGAAGATGGAGCATCGGGAAAGTGTCGAAGTCAAGCGAGTCATAGGAGGATCAGCTCATGGTGGTTGTCTGTACCACGTTGCTGACATGTATACAAATTTCTTTGTACGTATGTACATATCTGTATTTGTTTTTGTGTAACTTCCTCTTTTCAGGAGTTGCATCCACTGTAAAAACCTTGCCTATTTATAGGCCCGTTATCAATAAATGCATACTATTTAGTACTTGATGTTTGTTTCTTGTTTTAACTTTTACTGTTTTGTTTGTGAAAAACACCGATGTTTTGATAAACTTGCACGTGCATAAACTTGCAGGCCTCGGCCAATAATTGTTAAAACTTCGAATTAACTGAACAATTGTCACGGATAATGACCAAGATAGTGCCTTTTGTGTAGGATGTCTTGTTTCGTTTATAATTTGCACGGTCGTTACCTTTGAAGCAAACAGCCAAGGGATTGTATTTCCCCAGCCGGAGTCCCTTAACGTAGGAGCGGGCTCTATGTGAAACTTACTCCTCCCCAGCAGACGGAATTCACATTTTTATCCCCGAAAGAGTGGATGCAGGCTGGTAAGCAGGCAGGCAGGTATGTGCATTCCCAGCAGTGGTCATGGGCATATTTAATCCCCAGTGAAGTCCTCATAGAGTACAACCAGGTTGTCGGTGGTTTGAAAGGATCATCCCCGCGCAGGATTGGTCTTTCTATTCTCCAGCAGGTTGTCTTTCCTCCAATAGGCTGATCATCCTCTGCAGAGTTCATAGCTCCGGATATTTTGAGATATCCCCAGCAGGATTGTTTTTCTTCCCCCAGCAGAAGTTTGGCTTTGTTCCTCCAACATTTATTTTGCTGGAACGCCTCTTTGCATATGCATCGTGCGTAACATTTACCCAAACACGTAGCATTTCCATTCCGTATGGAGCATTACGCCATTTTTCAAACATACGCATTTTGAAACATAAGCCAGGTTCATTACCTCTTTGTTTCAGGTGTTTTTCCCTGCAGGTGATTGGAATTCTTGTTCAGGATGGCTTTCGGATATTCAAATTCTTGACATGAGATATGTGAGGATAACGTTCGTCCTATCTTGTGTGCCCTCATCAGAGTTGCTTGATTGAGTTTCCCTTCTTCCCCAGCGGAGTTTTCCTCAGATTATTGTTGTGTCAGTATTAAAAGACTTCATGATTTAGAACTTTGGAGTTGTTGCCCATTTTTGTTCAAGATAGGTGTCTGGTAGTTAATGTTAGAATTTCCCCGCAGAGTTACTTGTTCAAGTCTTCGGATGCCCAGTCCGCGCTTTTATTTAGTGCATGCTCGTTTCTATGGAAATGGAAGGTCAATACCCTTATATTGACGGTCCGCGCTTTACGTAGTGCATGCCCATTTCTACGGAAATGGAAGGTCAATATCCTTATATTGACGATCCACACTTTTATTTAGTGCATGCCCGTTTCTGCGGAAATGGAAGGTCAATACCCTTATATTGACGGTCTGCGCTTTTATTTAGTGCATGCCCGTTTCTGCGGAAATGGAAGGTCAATACCCTTATATTGACGTTCTGCGCTTTACGTAGTGCATGCCCGTTTCTGCGAAAATGGAAGGTCAATACCCTTATATTAACGATCCGTGCTTTTATTTAGTGCATGCCCGTTTCTATGATGGAAGGTCAATACTCTTATATTGACGATCCGCGCTTTTATTTAGTGCATGCCCGTTTCTGCAGAAATGGAAGGTCAATACCCTTATATTGACGATTCGCGCTTTTATTTAGTGCATGCCCGTTTCTGCGGAAATGGAAGGTCAATACCCTTATATTGACGATTCGCGCTTTTATTTAGTGCATGCCCGTTTCTGCGGAAATGGAAGGTCAATACCCTTATATTGACGGTCCGCGCTTTTATTTAGTGCATGCCCGTTTCTGCGGAAATGGAAGGTCAATAACCTTATATTGACGGTCCGCGCTTTACGTAGTGCATGCCCGTTTCTGCGAAAATGGAAGGTCAATACCCTTATATTGACGATTCGCGCTTTTATTTAGTGCATGCCCGTTTCTACGGAAATGGAAGGTCAATACCCTTATATTGACGGTCCGCACTTTTATTTAGTGCGATGCTCGTTTCTCCGAAAATGGAAGATCCAAGATAGTATATTGATGGTCCGCGCTTTTATTTAGTGCGATGCTCGTTTCTCCGGAAATGGAAGATCCAGGATAGTACATGGATGACGTGCTTTATGTAGTGCTTGCCCGTTTCTTCGGAAATGGAAGATTAAGGATAGCATATTGATGACGCGCTTTACGTAGTGCATGCTCGTTTCTTCGGTAATGGAAGGTCAAGGATAATATTTTGATATGGTCTTATGGCTCGGTGCCCGCTTATTGTAGCGTATACTTGAAGATTGAATGTTGTTGATCCAATATGTGGATTCACTGCCTGTGGTGTCACACAGGTGGTTGATGGTAAATCAGATGTTTTGTATCAAACGATTGATCAGTTTGTTGCCGTGACAACCGGATTCAATTTTCTGGATATTTTTCCCCCCAAGCAATCGTCGCAGATTATTTCTTTGGTTAGCAAATTTCCGGGTTCTTTGGTATTCAATCGTCTTTTACCTTGATTGTTTGAAAGTCGTTCGCTTTTCATCCAGTCAGGTCCAAGTCGCTTGAATAGGGGCAGCTGTTGCACCCCAAAATTTGCCTAATCTTTTTCTTACTTGGTTTATGTTTCATTGCATTAGCATATCATTGTTCTGGCATCCACATTACATAATCATGTTGCATTTTACAGGGGGTCAGGAAAGGTGTGCTTAGCCAATGGAGGTTATCAAAGGTTCAAGGCCTAATCAAGAGATTATTTTCCAGTCATCAAGTGGTTATCATCATCAGAAGCAAGTAAAAGTCCTTGAAGAAAGGCAAGCAGGTGAATGTGGTTCATCTCCTGTCTAGGAGCCTAGCTGAGGATCATCTAAGGATCATAAGCCCATGGTTAGGGGTGGAGATTGTCATTGAAGCTCATTGGAGGCCTTGAGGGTCATGGTGGAGTTCATTCAAGTGTTCATGGCAAGTGTGGAAAGTCACAGTTGAAGGTGTTGCAATTAGGGTTTTCATCTGGTCAACCTTGAGTCTACTGTGCTATTAAAGAAGATTAAGACTCAATTCTAAGTCTTTGTAGTCAAGGGATGTTGTGTTGAGGCACATGAGGTGATATTCCAAGATCAATTCAAGAAGAATTCAAAGTGTGAGGAGTTGCTAAATTAGGGTTCTCAAGGTAAAATCCCCTATTTAGTGCCTAACTTCAAGACCACTTATCTCAAGATACAAGTTTCATCTCAACTTTTGACCGACATGGAACTTGTAGAGCATGTTCTTAGATTTAATTTGAATACTAGAAGTCCTTGATTGGATTTATAAAACTCAAGTTATGATCCAGACAAATTACAGGTCATCAGATGAATGTGAATTTTATCTATGAAAGTCCACCAACTTCCAAGGCACTTTTGACCTACAAGGATGTTTCTACTCAAATTTTGGCCAACATGAAAGTTGTAGGTATTGGTATTAGCTTTCTAAAATGTACTAGAAGTCTTTCATCGGATTTGTAGAACTCAAGTTATGAGGTTTACAAGTTAGGGGTATTTTGGGAAAGTGAGATTACAGGCCATTTTGGATTATGGGTCATTTCATTATCTTGTGAACCTCAAATGATGTTTTGTCCAACACAAAACTTGTTCAAAATGGGATTTTAACTTCAATCAAGCATCCATGAGGTATTGGTTTGGCTTATAACAAGGGTTGGTTGGAAGGAATTTGACAAAGGGGATTTTTAAAGGCATAAAAGGAGAGAATTCAAAATAAATTCACAAGTATTCAAAAAAATGGCAAATGAGTGCATATTTTGATTGGAAATAACATTTTGAACATGATGACATTGATAGAATTTCAATTTCACACATAATTCATGGCATTCTTCTTTGTTATTTCATGAGAAAGTCACACATCAAAGATCCACCATAGATCAAAATTGAAGGTGCAATCTGATCCCTTCATTCTCCCCAAGGCATTTGCAATGTATTTGAAGCTTCTTGAAGGAAAAAACAAGGGAAATTCGTGGCTGCCATGTAAGTGTTTAGAAGAGAAAATTGATTTTTGGATATCCTAGATTGGGCTTTAATTGGGCCTGATAACTGTCCAAACAAATCATATATAAGTTCCTGATCCAGTTCAGAGCTTTTTTTGGTGGCATTTGGTGAAGGATTCAGTTACAGCGGTTAAAGATTGAAGCTCCCAAACTCAAAATTGTTTTTGCATTTCCAGAGAATTTCAAGGCCAATTGTGGATCCTATTAGCTTCAGTGATCATCAGTGAAGAATTCTGCACCTTCTGGAATCAAGATTCACGCTGCAACCACTCCAATTTGAAGCTACATTTCAGGTTTTTGTTTTTCAAAATTGTTCTTGATTTAGACTGTTTTAGCATGAATTAAATATGTGGCTAAGCTTAGGGAAGAACATAGATGGATTTAGGATCCTAATCTTGAGGTTTAGAGACAATTTAGGTTTTGGTGCAAATTCTGTTAAGCTTTGAAATTAGAGATTTCTGGCGAATTAGTGAGATTTGATGAGAGATTCGTGATCCTCGTGAATTTTCGAGAAGAACCGTGCCGTTTTGATCCAGTTTGGTTGAGATGTGATGCGTATCACTGTAGAGCCTCGCCGGAGAAGACAACCGGAGGTCTTCTCCGGCCACTGCGAAGCAATTCCCTCCCTTTTTCAGTTTCAAATGGAGACGATGAAGCATGACCGTTAGATCGTTTGGAATTAGTTGACTAAGTCACAGATCTTGCGTACCAGATTCATTCCTAGCTAGGGCTGACCTTGACTCATGACGTGTCAGCACGAGATCCCTCAGATCACCATACTTTTACATTGGACGCCCTTGATTATTCTCCACCATGCACTTCAGTCAATGAACCACACCAAAGCAATGAGCAAAACGCTGCAGTTTCATTAATGAGGTGGCACGCTTGTGGTCATCAGATGCACTTACTAGTCCACAGATCCTAAGGTTGTAGTTATTTCCTGGCTTTTTTAATTTTGTTAATTCATTTTCCAATTTTCTTTAATTCTTTTATTTTCTTTAATTCATATTAAATTGAATATTGGTCAGAAAAATGTGAAAAAAATATATGCATGATCCTTGCTTTATTTCTGATTTTTATATGCTCTTAGATTTTATTTTGGCTGAATTTCCAATTTATTCCCCATTTTTCCATTTTATTGATTTCTTTTAATTTTGCATTTTATCCTTGTTGCTTGCTGATTTTTGTACTCCTTTTTGGTATAGAACTAGAAGTTGATTTTTGGATGGCTGTTATTAGACTCATTGATGAGGTTATAGGAATTTTATCCTAAGTTTTAGGTAATTCTAAGTTCTGTTTTGGAGTAGGTTTTTAGAGGCTTCCCCTTTTGGCCCTTCATTTGGCACCTCTTGGTTTAGAATTTCTTAAGTGACCTTAAACATTGATTTAGGTACTGATCCTTTTATTCTAGGTTCTCAACACATTTAGGACCCCTTAGAAAAATTCATAGGTTTTTAGAAGTTTATTTAGTATTTTAATTAGATTTAATACTTAGGTTGTTTTTAGGGTGCTTCTAACATAGTACTTCCCGTAGTTGAACTTCAAAAGTGGCCATTAGTTCATGGTATGTTTCCAAATCTCTTTTGATGGTTTAGTAGGCATGTTGATGCTTCTGTAGACTTAATTGTAAGGCTTAATTTGGTGCATTAGTTCCCTTTTAGAGCTTGTAGAATTAGGTTTTTTAGAGCTTTTAGGAGTTTCTTCCTTTTTCATAATTGTGGTTTGCTTTGGTTTGCATTCCATTTCCTATCCAATGATGCAAGGTTCCTTTGTGGGAGCCTAGTCCCTCCTTTGGAAGGACTAAAAGCCTACCACAAAAGGTAAAACCTTTGAGGATACCAATCTTAGATGAGTGGTTGAGTGCCATGATGGATTCCTTTGGTTTCCATCATGCTTCCCCTCATCATGCAATAATCTTTGTGTAGATTATTATCATCTCTTGATGGAGCAAGTTGATGCTTGAAGGTGAAGTCCTTATTGCCTTTTCTCTTGATGGATAACTTGGACATGAAGACAACTATAGACTGTTGGGCTGCTTTGCTGCTAGAAGACTACTTTGTTGTTGAGCTGCTGACTTATTGTTTTGTTTGTTGTGTTTGTTGTTTGACTGTATTTGTGTGACTGTTTGTCCGGTGTGTTGCATTAGAATAGGCTTTCATGTAGTTGGTTTAGACCTAAGTGCATTGAAAGGTTGAGCTTGCCTCCCTTTGCTTGTTTGCATCAGAGGTTGTATATGTCTCCCTCTGCTTGTCTGTTACTGTTTGGCTTTGCTTGTTGGCTGAAGGTTGAGTTTTCCTCCCTTGCCTGTGTATTGTGTGGCTTTTGCTTGTGTGCTCTAGAAGTTGAGTTTGTCTCCTTCTGCTTGTATTGCTTCATTGCATGCATTTTACTTACAGTTTTATTCTGTCAGACTATTTCTTTTGCTGTTGTTTTCCTTTGCCATGTTCCCCTAGGAACTCTAACTTCTCTTGTTCAAGAGAAGTTATGACAGACATTAGGGTTCTAACCATGCATGATAACATTAGTTAGTTCCCTCCTAACCTCAACCGTAGGATCAACTTTGCATGACAACTTTAGGATTGGATTAGTCCCCCTTTAGTGCGTCCTTTCTCTTCTCATCTTCAAACATCTTTAAAACACTTGATAAAGATTAACGCGTGTTGTACGCTAAGAGCCTTAAGCACTTGAGAAAGGGTTGTTGGAGAGTTTCTCTTCAATAGCTTGGGTGTTTAGCGTGGTACCCTTTGGGTGACATGCGACGTATTCACTCTTAAGTCCAAGTCTTTAGTGAAACATGAGTTACAAACAAAACTCAAAACACTTCTTCTCTAAAAGACTTTAAAAACAAAGATCAAACTTCTTTTTGTCCTCTGGGACCTTTAATCATTAGAAACTATTTTCATAAGGAGAGTTCCGTTAACTCTCAATTCTACCGCAAACGGTAAATGCCTAAGTCTCCAAAGGTCGAGCTGCATACACCAACTGCTAGAACCGTCTGTTAACCCTACTCGGGTAAAACATTTTGAACCAGCCTGTGGTCTCGTTAGCTCGAACTACGTTTGCTCTGATCTTTCACGCCGTGTGAAAGTACGTAGGCACGAGATGCGATATCTCGGCGAGCAACCTTCCCCCCCTGTCACCCGTAGTTAGCCGAACTACATTGACTCTGATTTCTCGTTCCAGATGGGAATACGTAGGCATAGAAATGATGTGTTCTACCGAGTCATTTTCTTTTCTTTTCGGACCAGACTTTTAGCGTAGATAGTTAAACAAACCCGTCAGATAAACCCAGCAAGCATGGATCCCATCGAGTACGATGGACGTGAGGGGTGCTAATACCTTCCCCTTGCGTAACCGACTCCCGAATCCAGACATGGTTGCGATGACCTTGTCTTATACCTTTTCGTCAGGTTTTTCCGATCATTTCCTTTCCTTTTCTGTGGGATAAATAACGAAAGGTGGCGACTCTTCTGTTTTGCCGGCACCTTATTTTCGCGGTAGCGACAACAGTGAGAAGCTATTTATGGTGGTTTTGCCACGACAGTCGGAAACCATATTAAGGATCGAACCGGCACACGAAAGCGTGGGGGTAAACCAGATAGTAAAAACTAGGCATTTACTTTAAACACATCGAAAGCGCTTTAAAAGAAATTAGAATCTATTTGTTTTCAAAAATTAGTTTAAACCCCGAATGGGACAGCGAAAGCGTACATTCCGCCTTAGAATTATGACCCGAGTCAACAACCATCGTGAAACAAAGGTCTTTAAATGAGTATTCTCTCCTGAAAAGTGTTTGCAATAGACTAAAAGGCACCGGTGATTTGTCGAATCCCCGAAAACTAAAGCATTACATACCGATATCCCTTTACCGCTTTTCCCTTAAACTAGTTATCTTTATTTTCTTTGCATTTAATTTCATTCACATTTAACTTTCCAAATTCTATTAGCCTTAGCTTTACGCCGTAACAATAGATAATGGTAGGTTGACATTGGTCTCTGTGGGTTCGACAATCTTTTATACTACTTTGATATTTTCGTGCACTTGCGGATGCATCAGTGCTTTCACAAGCTCAAAAAAATCAAGCTTAGTACCAGAAGGCACAAAATGATCATAGAGAGGTTTTGGTTTTATAGGTTGACTTTCGTCATTTTCAAATGTTTTTGTACACCCCAAACCTTTCTTACCATTTCTACTAACTCCATAAATCATGGACGCAATCTTACTTCTATCTATGCTTTTAGCCAGAAAGTGCTGGAATGCTCTATCATACTTTTTGACACAATTAGTGCCAGAGATGTTTGAAATTAATTCTTCTTCTAGTTTAGAAACTTTTCTTTTCAAAGCACAGTTACTATTTTTTAAAGAAAAAAACATTTTCATTCAAAGAAGAATGAAAGAGAAATGCAACACCAAGTATACAAGCATGGAAGTTCAAACTCAAAGGACAAGGCGTCAAACAAGCAAGTATTGATCTCAATCAAACAAGGTAAACATCAACAACATGTCAAAGTAAACCAAAGTACATATATGCCAAACCAGACTCAAAGATTGGAAGTTAAAACAAAATGATAAGACAAAGTGCCCAAACACACACAAGTGACCTAAAGTCCAACAAGAGGTATTATCAATCATCAAGCAAGGTGGAATGAAGTCAAATTAAACAAGAAACATGATAGAGCAGTAACACACCATATCATACTCAAACCATATCAATGATCAAAGAAAGAGCACAAAGAATCAAGTTATACCTCATTCATAAAAAAGTCAAAACCATACAAAACAAGCATTCAAACAAAAACCCTAAAGAAAATTGCATATTATTATGACATGAACATAAGAAGCATCCACAACATCAACATGATCATCAAGTTAACATCCACCCATGAACACACAAGAAGATCACACAAGTTGAATTCAAAATAATCATCAAGAAAGAAATATACATCCAAATCATCATCCACAAAAGGAAAGGAACATCAAGCACGCATATAAATCCCAAATGACTTGAGGAAGATCGGAATACCACTAAAAAAAAGGACTAGAAAATAATTTTACATAATTTTGCAATTCAAAGCTAATTAAACATTAATTTAAAGAGTCAAATAAAACCTATAAAAGGATGGAAAGCAGTTAAAATACAAATGAGAGCCCAAGAAAATCACCATAGGTCAAAGACCATCATAGGTTCATATGATATTTTTCTCACAATTTTGAAATGCCTAAAAAGAATTTTAAACTAATTAAAATCAAGCAAATAATCCAAATATTCAATGAAAAATAGCAAAACCAGAAATAAAAAACAAAGAAAAATCACCATAGGTAAAAGACCATCATAGAATCATATGATATTTTTCTCACAATTTTAAAATGCCTAAAAAGAATTTTAAACTAATTAAAATCAACTCAAACAAATTAAAATTCAAGACAAAATAGTAAAGTAAAAAATAAAAAAGCACAAAAGTAAGAATCATAAAGAGAAAAATAAAAGGAAATTTTAGAAAATATTTTGGTATTTTTCTGATGAAAAATGAATTTTCTATGAATTTCTGAAAATAAAATGAATTTAAAAACAATTTTGAAAAGGAAAACAAAATAGAAAAAGCATGGCGCGTTGGATCTGCCTTCATTAAATGACGTGGCTAATCTGATGGCCTAAAAGCGCGCATCCATGGTGGATCTGAGTCAAACTCATCACATCTAGCCAGTAAAAAGCATATGATTAAAACAAGTGGCGCGATGGACGGTCAACTGATGCCAGCTCATCATCTTCAACCTCCATCCATCTGAAATCAGCAGAGATTTGCATAAATTCGTGGTTTCATCAACCATAACTATTGGTGCTCATAGTGGTTTCATTTGATGCGTGTCTTTTCGAGACGATCTCAACCATATCATCGCGCAAAATTTCTTTTACACACAACTCTCTCGATTTTGAAAAAACCAGATGAAATTCAAAATATGGATTTGAAAATTAACATGTTAAACTCAACTACAACTAAAATTTAACAATCTTAACAGCATCAGTGCATCAAGGACTACATCTTAGCAACAAATTTGAATCAAAATGGTTGAGAATTGTACCTGTTGAAGCTCAACTTTGAAGCTTTAAAAATGGAGTTACCAAGCTTGATTCAAGCCACAATTCTTCAAGTTATTGAGCTGGTTAGCTTCACTGAATGTAGAAGAAGCTAACTGAGTGGATATTTTGAGAGATTAAGGTGTGGAAATGAAAAAACGAAATTCAACCTTAGGAGTTCAAATGGGATCTCAGCAGGGTGATTCCGGCTATCAAAGCATGTGGAAATGGGTGGAATCAAGTCCTTATTTAAAGGAGAGAAGTTTGGAATGTTGAGGGAGGGTGAATGATGCAATTTGAGCTGAATTCGTGTACACCTGTGTGATGAGCAAAGTGTAACTTGCAGAATGCCAAAACTCATCTAAAACTTGTGTTTCAATGCTCTAATTAGCTCAGGAAAGTTTGTTAATCATGTTCAGATTGATTGTGTGCCTAAATTTGGTGATTATAGGTCACATTAATCAAATTCAATTCTTACTTCAAAGGAAAACTCAGTTTTAAAATTCAAACTTTACAACCATGGTTCTCACAATGTAGGAGGCTTTATGAATTGATTCTTCTTGCATTGGATAGAGGAAGATGCAATCTTTGCAATGTGAAAAGAACGTATTGACTTGGAAATTTGAGTGGAGAGATATGCACCTTTAAAGTAGCTTGCATCAAAAGATTCAAATTCACAAAACACTTAGGAAAATTTCAAGTCTTTTTAAGGACCAAAGATGACCCATAGTGCTTTGATGAAATCCTAGGTCTTCCATAGGTTTTTGGCACTTTCATGTTGAATCAAAGTTATAGAGGACATCTTCAAGTTCATTTTAGAAAAAGAGTGGGCTTTGAATGATGAAAATTGACCAAGTTATGACCTTTGGAAGTTGGTAAGAAAATCTCTTCAAAACTCAAAATGACCTATAATGTCTCCATACTTTTGATGGCCTTCCAAGCACCATTGGACCTTTCCCTTCAAAGATATTTTGTTAGGAATAATGATAAGAGTTCATTAGAAAAAGACCCATCTAAAAATGTTGAAAATTAACGGAGTTATGCTCATTTGACCGTAGTATCTACAATTTGCTAAATTAGGTCAAACACCTTGAACCAACTTTGAATCTTTTTAACATTTCTTGCAAATTAAGACATGGTGAGTCAAGAAGAAAACCTTGCTTAAGGTTAAAGAATCATGTTCTTCTTCTTGAAAATCAACCATGATACCTTGATCCCTTGTCAAGGACTATGTTATGCATAAATGAATATGAAAATGAAGTGAAACATAAGCCAACATACAAGAGAAGAGAATGGGAAATTTTTTGGGTGTTACAACTGCCCCTATTCAAACAACTCGGACCCGAAGGGATGACAACAACGACTTTCAAACCTTTAAAGTATAGGGAGGTTGAATACCAAAAGAACCTAGAAATTTGCAACCTGTGGGAACGTTCATAGTATAAAGTGATTTTCAGCCGAAGTTGGATTTTAAAATAGTGGGTACCAACCAAAAGTTGGGATAACCGAAGGATATAAGATACCAATCAAAAGTTGGAAAAAAAAGTTACTAACCAAAAGTTAGGATCACCAGAGAGTAATAACCAAAAGTTGTGAGAAAAAGACTACCAGCCAAAAGTTGGGATGGAGGCTACTAACCAAAAGTTAGGATCGCCAGAATGGAAGTCTACCAACTAAAAGTAGGAATCATCAACAAAGAAACAAGAGCTAACAACCAAAAGTTGGAATCACCGGGACACCGATCGAAGGCGAACTTACTACAACGAACACTACCAACCAAAAGTTGGGATAACGACTTCGCAAGAGAAAATAGTGGAGGACTACCAATCAAAAGTTGGGATAACATCCCAGAAACACCGGACTACCAACAAAGAGTTGGGATAACATCCAACAAACAACAGACTACCAACCAAAAGTTGGGATAACATCCAACAAACAATGGACTACCAACCAAAAGTTTGGATAACATCCAACAAATAATGGACTACCAACCAAAAGTTGGGATAACATCCAACAAACAATGGACTACCAACCAAAAATTGGGATAACATCCAACAAACAATGGACTACCAACCAAAAGTTGGGATAACATCCACCAAACAACGGACTACCAACCAAATGTTGGGATAACATCCAACAGACAACAGACTACCAACCAAAAGTTTGGATAACATCCACCAAACAAAGGACTACCAACCAAAAGTTGGGATAACATACAACAAACAACGAATTACCAACCAAAAGTTGGGATAACATCCAACAAACAACTGACTACCAACCAAAAGTTGGAATAACATCCACAAAACGACTAAGCTGAGGATTACCAACCAAAATTTGGAATACAACACCCGAGTAAGGCAGGAAGTAAAATCAACCAACTTACGACCTGAAAAGAATACTTCACTGGGGGAAAAGATAAGCTTAAACAAACAAACTCTGTCGGGGAACAAAAGTAAGACGAACACATCTATCAATGATTCTTGCTGGGGTAAAGATGACGAGATCTTAAGTCAAACCATTATCTGCTAGAGAGATGTTTAGCCACAAAGATATCAAACTTGGCTTATGCTTCAGATGCATATGTTTGAATATGGCATAATACTCCATACGAAATAGAAATGCTACTTGTTTGGGAGGATGCAATGCAAATGATATGCAAAAGAACACCATCAGGAAAAGTGCTGAAAAGAAAAACAACAAATTAACTCTGCTGAGGAAAACGCCCTGAATGGCCTTCTGCTGGGGAAAACACTCTGAATTGCCCTCTAGTGGGTATCATAAATAACATCCTTTGGGAGAACGTCCCAAAAATATGACTTTGAAAAATGTCAATGATTGTTGGACTTTCCTGGGGATATTAGCCACCGCTAATTTACTTGTCTAAGATATCAACACTAATCTCTGCTTGGGGAATGACCATCAACCCTACCCTGATAGGGATTAGTGCACACCATTGTTGACGAGAATACTCCTGATTTGACAATAATACTCTGTGGGGAAAAAAAAATCTCTATTGTGGGAAGACACAAAATCTTCTACTAAACGAATGCCTGACTACATATCAACACCCCGATTGGTGTAGTCAACTTCTAAATATTCACTAAGGAGCACAAATCAAGCTGGTTGGGGAATACAAACCCTGAATTCATGTTGTGGGGGAAAGATTCACCATGTATTATAGTTATTTCTAGAACTTCATCATTGGGGAGATAAGCTCTACTAGGGGAATGGCCACTTCATCCTGTAAATAATCAATAAAAAAAAGGATATCCTATATGCAAAATGCTTGTTTCGGTTACCACCAGGACATCATTGAGGTTGAAGAATCATGTTCTTCTTCTTGAGAGTCAAGCGATGATACTTTGATTCCTTGTCTAGAACTATGTTATGCATAAATGAATATGAAAATGAAGTGAAACATAAGCCAAGATACAAGAGAAGAGAATGGAAAAATTTTGGGGTGTTACACAAGTGTCACAAGAAAATCATAGTCGTTTGTTCAAAAGAGCATGTTTGATGTTCCCTAAGTCAAGAATACCAAGAGGTATTTGACTAGACAAGTTTTTGACTAAGACATCTTCTAACTTGTAAAGGTATCATCAATCAAAAGAACATTAAATAAAAGAGAAACAATTTGTTTAATCATCAGAATCTTATCTCAGAAGTTTTGGTTACACGACACATCAAAAATTTCATCTACTCATTTTGGACACAATTTTATAAATAAATTTTCCAGAATGAATATGAATCTATATTCAGCATGGGGTTTTGTGAAAATATCAGCCCACTGGTGATCTGTATCCACAAATTTTAATTGAAAAACACCCTTCCGAACATAGTCACGTAAAAGTGATGTTTTATTTCAATGTTTTTAGCCCTAGAATGCAAGATAGGATTTTTGGGCAAGCAAATAGCAGAAGTATTATCACAGAAGATAGGAATGTTACTCTCATGTATCTAAAAATCTTCTAGTTGATTCTTCATCCAGAGTATCTGAGTGTTGCATAGTGACACTGAGATATATTCTGCTTCTGCAGTTGAAAGTGCAATAGTTGATTGTCCTTTACTAGATCTAAGAGACGAGGTTGTTTCCCAGAAACTGATAGTTTCTAGAAGTACTTTTCCTTTCTAATATGTCTCCAGCATAATCTGCATCACAATAACCAGAAAGCTTGTAGTCTGATGTTTTCTTATACATCAAGCCAAGGTTAGTTGTTCCTTTTAGATTTCTTAGGATTCTCTTAACTGCTGTTAAGTAAGCTTCCCTTGGATTTGATCGTAAATGAGCACAAAGACATACGTTGAACAGAATATCTGGACAAGAAGCAGTTAGATACAGAAGAAAGCCTATCATACCACGATAGAGCTTCTGACAAACCTTTTTACTTACTTCTTCTTTCTCCAGAATGCATATAGGATGCATAGAAGTCTTTGTAAGTTTACTATCTGACATATTAAACTTCTTCAGAAGTTCCCTTGCATACTTGCTCTGATGAATGTATGTTCCTTCTGGATGTTGATCAATCTGAATTCCTAAAAAGAATCTGAGTTCTCCCATTACACTCGTTTCAAATTTTGTCTGCATTAACTTAGAAAATTCCTTGCACAAGGAAGTATTAGCAGAACCAAATATAATATCATCAACGTAAATTTGCACAACCAGAATGTCATTTTTAAAGGTTTTGCAAAAGAGTGTTGTATCCACTTTTCCTATAGTAAAGTCATTTTCCAAAAGAAGTTACTTAGCCTTTCATACCAACCTCTGGGAGCCTATTTTAGACCATATAACGATTTTTTAAGTTTGAAAACGGAATTTGGGTTTTCATAACTTTCAAAACCATGAGGTTGGTGCAAATACACTTCTTCTAAAATACACCCATTTAAAGATGCACTTTTTACATCCATCTGATATAAAGTGATGTCATGATTAACAGCAAAAGAAACAAATAAGTGAATAGATCCTAACCTGGAAAATGGTGCAAAGGTTTCAGGATAGTTTATCCCTTCTTGCTAACTATAACCTTGTGCTACCAGCCGTGCTTTGTTTCTTATGATCTCACCTTCCTCATCAAGCTTGTTTCTGAATACCCATTTTGTTCCAATGACATGGACACCTTTAGGTTTCTAAACAAGATTCCAAACATTGTTTCTGGTGAATTGATTTACTTCTTCTCGCATGGCCAGAATCCACTCATTTTCTTGAAGAGCTTCATCAATTGATGTTGGCTCTATTAGTCACACTAAACCCAGAAGAGTTTCTTCAGAAGGTTTGAATGATGAACGAGTTATGACTAGATCAGCTTTATCTCCCAAAATCAATTCTTCAGAATGATAAGTCTTTAACTTATTCTTCTTCTGATGAGATGGATTATTTGCGGTTTCTGGTGAGATTGTATCTGATTTTCTAGTTTCTACATCTTTTTATCCTTCTTTAGAATTTTACTCCTTGGATTCTGATAAGGTAATCTTCTAATATGCAAACTTTTCAACTAGCTTTGAATTTTCAGGGTCAAGCTTATCATCGAATCTGACATGAATAGATTCCTTAACAATTCATGTTTCTATGTTATAGATTTTGTAGCCTTTAGAGCGTTCAGATTATCCTAAGAATAAATACTTTTGAGCTTTGGAGTCAAACTTGCCAAGATTCTCTTTAGTGTTTAACATAAAACAAATACAACCAAAAGGATGAAAATATGAAATGTTGGGTTTTCTATTCTTCCACAGTTCACAAGGAGTCTTACCCATAATAGATCTGATAGAAATCCTATTCTGAATATAACATGTTGTATTTACTGCCTCTGCCCAGAAGTACTTAGCCATGTTAGTTTCTTAGATCATGGTACGGGCCATTTCTTTCAAAGTCATGTTCTTCCTTTCTACTACTTCATTCTGTTGTGGATTTCTGAGACAGGAGAAAACATGGGAAATGCCATGGAAATCAAAAAGATTTTCAAAGTATCTCTTCTCAAATTCTCCATCATGATCACTTCTGACTCTAACGAATTTGCAATCCTTTTCTCTTTGCACATGTGAGCAAAAGGTAGAGAACACAGAATATGACTTATCCTTCTGTTTCAAGAATTTTACCCATGTCCAACGACTATAATCATCAACAATAACTAATCCATACTCCTTTCCACTGATTGAGGCAATTTTCACTGGTCCAAATAAATCAATGTGTAGAAGTTCTAACGGTCTAGAAGTAGAAACAACATTTTTCGCTCTGAGGGAAGTTTTGGAGAACTATCCTTTCTGACATGCTTCACAAAGAGCATCTGGAGAATACTTCAGATTTGGTAAGCCTCTGATAAGTTCAAGCTTATTTAGATGAGAAATCTTCCTCATGCTAACATGGCCCAAACGTCTATGCCATATCCATTGGCCATTATTAACAGATATTAAGCATTTGACATTCTACCTCACAGAGATCAGAAAGTCTAATCTTGTAAATGTTTTTTTCCTCATCCCATTAAAAAGGATTGAGCCATCCTTTTGACTGACAGCCTTAAAAGACTTTTGATTAAAAAATGATATCATAACCATTATCACTAAGTTGGCTAATTAACAATAAGTTATGCATCAAACCATCGACCAAAAGAACATTAGTAATAGAAGGAAGTTTACCATTACCAATAGTTCTAGAGCCAATGATTTTACCCTTCTGGTTTCCTCTGAAACTGACGAAGCCGCCAAGCTTAAGTTCCAGACTTTGGAACATATGCCTTTTTCCCATAATGTGTCGCGAGTAATAATTTTCCAGGTACCATGATTGGTGTTACAACTGAGCTTCTAAGGATATCTGCAACATAGATTAGCTTATCCTTAGGTACCCATTTTCTGGGTCCTCTTTTGTTAGTTTTCCCTGAGTATTTAATAACCTTGGGCTTATGTGCAACAAGATAATCAAGTGGAATTTGTGCATGATACTTAGGTTTATAAATAGATTTCTGTGTTAGTGAAGGTGCTTTCACAAGCTCTAAACAATCAAACTTAGTACCAGAAGGAACGAAAGGATCATATAGAGGTTTTGGTTTTACAGGTTGACTTTCATCATTTTCAAATGTTTCTGTACACCCCAAACCTTTCTTACTGTTTCTGCTAACTCCATAGATCATGGAAGCTATCTTACTTCTATTTATGCTTTTAGCCAGAAAGTGTTGGAATGCTCTATCATACTTGTTGACACAATTAGTGTCAGAGATGTTTGAGACTAATTCTTCTTCTAGTTTAGAAACTTTGATTTTCAAAGCACAGTTACTATTTTTTAAAGAAAAAACATTTTCGTTCAAAGAATAATTATTTTGTTCAAGCTTATCTCTGGCTTCTGAAGTAATTACATGGGATTTTTTACGATCCTTGTATTTACTTTGAAGAGTTTGATATCTTTCCAGCATTTTTGAAAGACACGACTCTAGTTCATAACGAGAGAGTTTAGATAACACCTCTGAGTCAGAGTCTGAGTCTGATTTTGATTTTGATAGCATTTTGTCTTCTGGTTCTCTAGAGACATCAGCGTTAACTGTTGTTGCCACTATTGCAACATTTTCCTGTTCTTCATAAGATTTTTCTTCTTCAGAATGAGAGTCGTCCCAAGTTGCCATGAGTCCCTTCTTGACTTTGGTGAAGTTCTTCATAGGCTTCTTGTCTTTATTAATGTTTGGAAAGTCATTATTATAATGACCTGGCTCATTACACTCATAGCAGATGATTTCTTTTCTAGAACTCTGCTTCTTCTGTCCAGATGATGAGTCAGCACGACTTTTGTTTCTTCTTGATCCTCTAAACTTCTCTTGCCTATGTTTCTAGAGTTTATTGATCCTTTTGGAGATAAGTGATAGCTCATCTTCTGAGTCTTCATCAAAGTCTTTTAATTCTTCCTGAGCTTGATAAACCTTTGTATTTTCAGGTTTAGACTTAAGAGCAATAAATTTATTCTTATTTTGAGGTTCATCTTCCTCCAGCTCTATCTCATGAATTCTTAAAGAACTAACAAGTTCTTCAAGACTTATAATATTCAGATCCTTGGATAGCTTTAGAGCAGTTACCATAGGTCTCCATTTCTTGGGAAGGCTTATGATGATCTTTTTGACATGATCAACAATTTAGTATCCTTTGTCCAGAACTTTATGTCTCGCGACTAGCATTTGAAACCTTGAAAGCATATTCTCAACTGTTTCATCATCCTCCATTCTGAATGCTTCATATTTTTGGATTAAGGCAAGCGCCTTTGTCTCCTTAACTTGGGCATTTCTTTCATGAGTAATTCTTAGAGAATAAAAAATGGACTTGACAGTATCTCTGTTTGTTATCTTCTCATACTCAATATAAGAGATAACATTTAGCAGTATAGTTCTTGCCTTGTGATGATTCTTGTAATCTTTCTTTTGTTGGTTGATCATAGCACTTCTTGATACTTTTACTCCTTCAACATCAACTGGGTGAGTATAAACATCAACAACAAGATCCCAAAGATCTACATCATAACCAAGAAACACTATGCCATAATTGACTTTTAGCAGCGCATACAAAGACAACACTTTTAGAAAAAGCGCTGCTAAAGAGTATTTTAAAAAAAAAGAAAAAAAACAGCATACCTAAGACAACGCTTTTTTAAAAGCGCTGCTAAAGGGGTACACTAAGAAAGCGCTTTATTTAAAGCGCTGCTAAATGTATGGCCTAAGACAACGCTTTTGTAAAGCGCTGCTATAGGGGGTCCTAAGAAAGCGCTTTTCTAAAGCGCTGCTATAGGTTGTTGCAAAGAAAGCGCTTTCGTTCTAAAGCGCTGCTATATGTTTTTGCAAAGAAAGCGCTTTTGCAAAGCGCTGTTGTAGGTCATTAAAAAGCGCTGCCATAGGTGTTATTAGAATTAATTTAAAATATCACCAGAATTTTGTAAACAAACAGAACAGTGTCGTGCGTATTTCCTTCTTTCTTTCTCCTCTCTGGCGAACGCGAACCCTATTCACCACGACCTTCGCCCTCCTCCGTTCAGTCTGTGTTGCATTTTCACCGCCATTTGACCGTCCGTTTTCGACAGTGTAACGCCCATTTTAATTATTTTTAATTTCGGTGTTATTTTATTCGTTGGCGTGTTGTATGTGGGATTATTTGAGGATCAAGAAAATCATAATATTAATATATAGTGATAAAACTGATAATTAATAGTAATGATGATATTATTGTTAATTATTATTATTATTACTAATATTAATATATATGGGTAAAATATTATTTTAGAAATTAAAATAGATATGAGATTATTGTTTTTGGAATTAAAAAGGAAAATAAGAGTGAAATATTGGAATAAAAGGCAATTGTGGCATTTGGAAAAGAATTGGGAAAGAGGAAACACGGTTGAAGGAGAAGAACGCGTAGCAGAAGCAAGAACACGATCAAGGCAAGAGCAAGCTTGAGCAAGATGAGGCTGGGCTGTAGGATTTTCGTGTGGATTTTTAAAGTTCATCATCATCAAACTGCTTATTGAGGTAAGGGGGGAGATAATTGGGTCAATTCGGTAATTGCATGAATACTAGGTAGAAGGGGATTTCCCTAACCCCATTAGGTTTTGATGATGATATGGTATGTGTATGTGATTCTGATGTTTGCCGATAGTGTGTTGATTCTGTTGCATGCGCTGAAATATGATTGTTTGGTGATTTTGGAAATTTTGGTAGTTGTAGTGTTTATGCCGGAAGTTGTTAAACTGAGTAGAATTAAGGTTATATTGGGTTAAATCGAGAGTGGACTTCGTAATTAGGTTGTTGCATGTTGAGCCGATATTTTGGGAACTGAGTTCAGTAGAATCGGCTGTTTTCGGAAGGTTGTGCCACTGCTGCACAGTGGTTTTTTTTTCTGATTTCGCAGACGCTCGCCAGCTGCTTCATTGGGCGATCTGTTAGCGAACCTTCGTTGGGTGTTCGCTGGGTGAACTGGGTAGCAAGTGCTCCCAGAATGTTTCTGTTTGGCTTCGCGAGGGTTCTCGCTGAGCGAGCGAGTAGCGAGTGCTCGCTGATGCTTCGCCTAGCGAATGAGCTAGCGAGCATGACAACATTTCTTTTTCAATTTTTGCGATGTGTTGTTCTATTCTCTTGTATTGTTTAATCCTTGCTGATTATGTGTGATTCTATGTTTGGGGATGAACAGTGAGAGTGTATGTGTGATGTAGAGCTTGAATGTTTGATACTCGTTTAATTTGAATGATTGAATTGATGTATGTTAGTATGCATGGATATGAGGATGCGTGATATATATATATATATATATATATATATATATATATATATATATATATATATATATATATATATATATATATATATATATATATATATATATATATATATATATATATATATATATATATATATATATATATATATATATGTGTGTGTGTGTGTGTGTGTGTGTGTGTGTGTGTGTGTGTGTGTGTGTGTGTGTGTGTGTGTGTGTGTGTGTGTGTGTGTGTGTGTGTGTGTGTGTGTCTGTGTGTGTGTGTGTGTGTGTGTGTGTGTGTGTGTGTGTGTGTGTGTGTGTGTGTGTGTGTGATTAGATGTGGTCAGGGAAACGTGTGCACCGTGTGTGCTAGTGTTGCTGTGTGCATGGGGTTTGCATATGCATGTTTACGGGGTGAATCATTGCTCAAATGGAGCGTATGTGATTCACTCGTATGCTCCAAATGGGCAGCATGGTAGGGATAGATCATTGCTCATAGGGAGTGGATGCGATCTATCCTGAGTGTGATTTTTCCCGGTGCTCCGGAAGGGAGTGGTAGGGATAGATCGTTGCTCAGAGGGAGTGGATGCGATCTATCCTGATTGTGAATTATCGGGGCTCCAAATGGGGAGCGTGGTAGGGATAGATCATTGTTCAGAGGGAGCGTATGCGATCTATCTTAAGGATGGTTGACGAATCAGTGATGTTGAGTCGGTACCGCATATCATGGGTTGTGTTGCATTTATTTGCATGGTTGTGAGTGTTGTGTTGGCATGGCACATTAGGTCCGGATTGATGTATATGAATGAATATTTTATATGTTTCTGCCTATTTATTCATGTACATTATTACCGTTATGATTTGATCGTGATTTCTCACCCCTTTACTTTTGTTGTGGTCTGTGCTTCTTCGGAAGTACAGATAATCTAGGTATGTAGCTAGCTTGGATTGTGGCGAGTCGTAGGAATGCTCTGATACGTAAGACCGGGGCTTTTTGGGAGTTTATTGTTTGTTGATGATTTTGTGTGCCCCTGTGGCGTATCGTGTTTTGTTGAACCCGTTGTGGTGGATGTTATTTGTATATTTTGGCGATGGACGTACATGATGATTATGACATTTATGTATAGGATGTGAATCTATGTATATAATTCCGCTGGTTAATTATCGAAAATCATTAATGAAGATGTTCTCTTGATGTGTGTTTTCTGTGACATCCCAATGTGTGTGTGAATACTCTGATATTCCTTTATTTTATCGCAATTATTTGTGTTTTTGGGAATGGGGTGTTACAAGTTGGTATCAGAGCAGGTCGGTCCGTCCGGCCAGTGTTGTAGTTGAGTTTGTCTGTAGGATAGATCTTGTTGTTTTCTATTAACCTGGTGTTTTTATTGTCGAGCAGTATGGCGAGAAGGAATGATGCGGCGTTGGCTACAGCTATGCAAGCGATGGCGCAGGTGGTTGCTAATCAGAACCACGCTACGGGTGCGCAGTTCAGAGACTTGGCGCAGTTTCAGAGTAACAAGCCGCCAACGTTTCAAGGAGGGATTTTGGATCCTGAAGCGGCACAGAAGTGGCTGAAGGCGATTGAGAAGATCTTCAGAACGATGGGTTGCAGTGATAAGCAGAAGGTGAGGTTCGGTACTCACATGCTAGAGGGTGAAGCAGAGGCTTGGTGGGACAATAGTCGCCAAAGATTGGAGACTGCTGGAACTTCAATTACTTGGGAGGTTGTCCGCACTGGTTTTCTGGAGAAGTATTTTTCGGAGGATGTCAGAAGTGCTAAAGAGATAGAATTTTTGGAGTTGAAGTAGGGCAATATGACCGTGGCGGAGTATGCCGCTAAGTTTGAGGAACTAGTGCAGTATTGTCCCCATTACAATACTGATGGAGCGATGACCTCTAAATGTTTGAAGTTTGAGAATGGGCTACGTCCGGAAGTAAATATGGGAATAGCTTGTCAGAAGATCAGGGATTATCCTGAGCTGATAAGCAGAAGCAGGATTTATGACAATGACAACAGGGCGAGGATTGCACATTACAGAGCTGTTAATGACCGTAAGGCTAATCAAAGGTTTGGTGGTACTCCTTATGTAACGCCCCATATTGCTTTTAGGATTACCGACTGACCCCACAAACCAACACGGGTCTTTTCAGCATGCTTTGTCCTCAATCACACGCTTTCCAAGAAACTTCCCAGAAGGTCACCCATCCCAGAATTGCTTCAAGTCAAGCACGCTTAACTGTGGAGTTCTTATGAACGGGATACCGAAAAGAAGATGCATCTTGTTGGTATAGGTAGTACCAATTAATCCTTATAAGCCTTCATTCAACCATGCAGTCCCATACCTGCATAGCCTCAGGATCCCTCTCATTCGGATGTGAATTCGGGTTTTTCCCCAGAAGCTGCTAGGAGTATCTCATTGTCATGCCTCTTGCACCGACAACCACTCCCTCACCCTCAAGTGTGAACATGTAACCACCGTCCTCTTTCACCTCAGGTGTTACATGCCCACACTTGAGGGTGAGGGAGTGGTTTTCGGTGCAAGAGGCATGACAATGAGATACTCCTAGCAGCTTCTGGGGAAAAACCCGAATTCACATCCGAATGAGAGGGATCATGAGGCTATGCAGGTATGGAACTACATGGTTGAATGAAGGCTTATAAGGATTAATTGGTACTATCTATACCAACAAGATGCATCTTCTTTTCGGTAGCCCGTTCATAAGAACTCCACAGTTAAGCGTGCTTGACTTGGAGCAATTCTGGGATGGGTGACCTTCTGGGAAGTTTCCTGGAAAGCGTGTGATTGAGGACAAAGCATGCTGAAAAGACCCGTGTTGGTTTGTGGGGTCAGTCGGTAATCCTAAAAGCAATATGGGGCGTTACAAATGGTATCAGATCAGGTCGGTCCGTCCGGCCAAGTTGTCTAATGTTGTTGTTTAATCCCTTGTATGCGGCATGTGTGTGAAAACACTGTCGGTACATGTTTGTCGTCTAGCCTTTGTTGGATGGGATAGACGTGTCTTGCAAGCTTGGATGGCGTGAGCAGTGAATTGTTTGGAGTGGAGCTAAGTGCTCAAGAATTGTTTTGATGAGTCAGTCGATGTAAGAAGGTGCAGAGATGTGCATTTTGATTAGAATTTTCGAGAGAGTTGTCGACGACTCGTGTGTTGATTGTTGCCAAACCCGACGGGACTAGTGGTGGTGTTTGGAGATGCTTTGTTGATATAATTTGGAGATATGTTAAAAGTAACTTCAGCGAGTTAGTTATGCTTTAAGGCAACTTGAAGTACGTAAGAAGAATTATCTGACCAGTGTTCAAGAGTTGGTCATTGTTGTAGTTGTGCCGGAGTTGGAGGATGAAATTGCTTAATCTGAGATTTTGTGAGGAAGCGATGTTTTACAGACGAAAGTCGGAGTAGATTGCGTAGTTGTGTCGGGTAATGTTAAGTCGTGATTGAGTATGCTTGTTTTATAAAATGTGGTTGATTTGGCAAGTTTTGGCATTTTGGAGATTTGAGGATCTAAGATTCGGATTGAAATCGGACGTCGTAGAAATCGCGTTTGATGGTTCTAATTCAATGCCATATGTTAGGAGAGTATGAGTATGTGTTTGTTTCGAAAAAATAAATTGAATCAGTCGAATTTTCGGGTAAAAATGCAGAATTCCCGTAGCAGATTTTGGGCAAAATTCTGGTTTTTCGGAAAACTTCGAAAATTTATAACTCTTGAACCGTGTGTCGGTTTTGACTCCCGTTCAAAGTGATGGGAAGCTAACGAGATGCTCTTTCTGGGGAAAAATAGTTTCTATGATAGTGGATGATCCAATTGTAGCAGAAAATTCAAAACGCGCCGTTTTGGCAATTTTACCGTCGTGAATGGGTGCGGTTGATGTGTTATCATACTATATGTTTCGGGTATATAACGTGGTAGCTGATGCTTTGATTTGAAAACCTTGCCTGTACCGATGATGATGGTGAAACGAGTTAGAATTGATTGAGCGGTTGGTGATGTGAGTTGGTCGGTGAAGAGACTTCTTATGGAGTTAAGCCTTGTGTGTTAGACCTTACTGGTAGTATTTTTAAGGAGATTCAAGAAGGTCATAAACTTGGGGTTGAGTTGGTAGATTAGTTAAAGTTGATGAATCAAAGTCGAAGAGTTGATTTTCGAATTTGTGGGAGTGGTATCGCGATATGTCGTGATGGAGTTTGTGATCGACCTAGTTACGGAAACTAGTCTGATATTGAGAACTCCATATTGTATGTCTGTTTGGATGGTCGAGGAATTAATTTGATTGATTGGTTTTGATACTTGTGTCTGGTGTGTATTCTTAGGCAGCAGATTGTGAAGTCGAGTAGATGGTGGACAGTGATTTCTGGGCGTGGAAAGCAATATTGGTGTACTTGAGGTTTAAAATATTTCAAGTTGAAACTATGCCGAATGGTTTCCTAAGTGTGAAATTGTTGTTGTACGTCGAATTCCAAGATCGCAGCTTTTTACGGAATCGAAATCGGACATACGGAAGTCGTTTAACGGTCGAAAATAGAAATCTGGACTGTCATGTTCGCCGAGAGATTCGCCTAGCGAAGTGTCCTGGGCAGAAAAATGTTGTTGAGTGGAGTAAGAATACTCTTGAAGAAGTGCCTTGAGATAGATGGATTATCCATCCAAGTGCCATGAGGATGCGACCGAATTTAAGGAAATTGTTTTAGTGGCCATAGATAGAGAGTCACAGGAGTAAGTTGAGTATTCATCCGGGAGCGACGAATATGTATTATAGTGATTTGAAGAATCTGTTTTGGTGGCCTTGTATGAAGCGTGATGTAACACGATTTGTGTATGCATGTTTGACTTGTCAGAAGTAGAAAGTTGAGCATCAGAAACCTGTTGGGTTGATGCAACCGTGAGAAACTCTAGAATTGATATTGGATAGTGTTTCCATGGATTTTGTGACGGGTTTTCCAAAGAATTTGAAGGAATATGATTCGATTTGGTTGGTTATGAATGAATTGACAAGATTAACCCATTTCCTACCAATGAGGGAGAACTAGTCTATGCTGAAGCTAGCTGAGATGTGTATCGATGAAGTTGTGAAGTTGTATGAGGTGCCGTCGAATTTTGTGTCAGATGGGAACCTGAGTTCTTCATTGAGATTTTAGGAGAGTTTTGCAGACGTTTGAATGTCATGTCGAAGTTGGATTCTTTCTAGAATCCGTGGACGGATGGGCAGATAGAGAGAACTATTCAGTATGTAGAGGATTTGTTGAGTTATGTTGATGTATGTCCGGCGAGAGTGTTGTGCTCGGACATGAGATTGTGTAAGAGACGATTGAAAAGATTAAAAGGATCCAAGATAAGATGTGTTTTGAGAGTTACGATAGTAACTGGTGTTGGTAGAGCGTGAGGTCTCGAAAATACCACTATGTTTTGTTTATCTATATCAGAGTGGCGCAGCGGAAGCATGGAGAAAGTAGCATGCTAGGCTGTTTTACCGCTGTCGCTTATGGGAATTGCATGATGTGTTCATGTGTCCAAGCTGAGGAAGTACATTGATTCAGATGGATAGTGTACAAGTGAAGGATGATTTGATTGTTGAGGCATTGCTAGTTCAAGTTGATGGACGAGAAGCAACTTCGAGGTAAAAGGATTCTTTGGTAGAGGTAATTTGGAAGATTGGGATGCGAGAGTCGTATTCGGAGTTGGTTGAATCGAGGTAATTTCGAGGACGAAATTATTTTAAGTGGGGGAGAGTTGTAACGCCCGTTTTATTTCGATTAAATCCAATTATGACTTTGCCATGTCTCGTTACGTCGTAGTCGTATTTGAGGATGAGTTCATCTCGAAGAAAGGAATTGAATCGGTCGAATTGTCGGAAAAATTCTGGTTTTGTCGGAAAACTTTGAAAATTCATATCTCTTGATTCGTAAGTCAAATTTGACCCCCGTTCGAAGTGTTGGAAAGCTAAAGAGATGTTCTATCTGGAAAAAAAATGAAATTTTGCTGCTGTGACGACCGTCACAGGAGTGTGACGACCGTCACACGAGCAAAAACTGCAGTTATGCAGAATTTGAACGTGTTATGGTGGAATGAGAATTTGTAGCAAAAATATATTCCCGTAGACTCTTTTACCCTCAATTACATCATTTTGGGAAAGAAAAGACTGAAAAGAGAAGTTACGTAATGGAGAGAAAGGAAGAGAGAAGAATTGTCGATCGATAGATTTGGAAGATTGTTGCAGAAAAATCACCGTAGAGCAGAAGCAGAATCGGAAAGCGTGGAGTTGACCTCAATTCTAATGTAAGGGTGGGGTTCAATTCTATAACCGTGGGTATGATTGATTTCATGTGGGGAATCGAGTCATAGGTATAGTTTTCGTTAATCGATAAATATTAAGGAAAAGGTTTCCCTATTGGGACAAGATTTTTATGTAGGAATGAATGTGTTATGTAGTTATTAGTGCGATGCTCTAAGGTTTCCTTATGGGCAAATGTGTAGAACGAATATGCTATACGGTTATTGTATAACGCTCTAATGGTTTTCCCTAATGGGCCAAAAAGGACAGTTACCTGGTCGTGATCGATTTGTAATTAATTATGTAAGAAAATGCCGTAATGTTGTTATTACGATAAGATGTTAAGGATTAATTGTAGAATTGATGTTGATGTTATACCTGTATAGGAATAGCCGTTTTGTGTGAACACTTTGAGTTCCTATTTGTTGGTACGATGTTGTAATGTTCTTTACATGAACAGTCGTAAATGTTGAAAGTATGTTGTTATTGTTCCCATATGTGAACGGGTAGAAAGTTATGGTTGTATGAGTGGTATGATGTTATGATGCTCTGTAATGGACATTCTGGTTGTAGGCGTAATGCCTTGTTATATGGTTGCTATGGTTGTGTTGTAGTCCATAATAGATGCATTTCATGGCATAGCATTTGGCCTGGATTGGCGACGGTTGTGCCTATATTGGCGTTATTTGGAGTGTTAGCTCCTAGATGGGTTTAGGGTGTTGGCCCTGTCCCGAGTTTTGGAGTGTTGGCTCCTAGATGGGTTCGGGGTGTTGGCCCTATCCCGAGTTTTGGAGTGTTGGCTCCTAAATGGTAGCACATGCATATGCATAGTTGAGTTGCATTGATTGAGTCGCATTAAGTTGCATGATTATGTTGGTTGTAGGTGGTTGTGGTATACGTGAGACATGGTTTTTCTTGTAGATGATTGTTTCTGATATTTGTAAGTTTGCGAAGATTATATTGCTGTGATATGATTTCTAGTATGACTTCTATCATGCCTTATGTTATATTGTTGATATCTCACCCCTTTACGTTGTATGTTACCTCCTCTGGTGGTAATTTGCAGGTAGTTCGGAATGAAGTTCCGCTTTGTCGTTTAAGTTGTCGTTGGTCGCTCTGATACGTAGCACTCTTGGGGGGATGAACGATTATTGTTATTGCTCTTATTTATTTTCTTGTTTCTGAATTTTATGAAGTATTTTATTAAGTTGGGTGCTTTGTTAATGTGCCAAATATTGGTTGTACACAATAGATCGATGGATCGGAAATGCGGATTTTATGGTTGAAATTAGTTGTTGTATTAAATATAAGCAAGATGATTACTTGCTGAATTTTAATGGAGTTCTGTCGTAAATTTCTGGTATCACGTTGATTATCATAAATGTTGAAAGTGCATTATGTTCCGCTGCAAATGAATATGTTGCTATGTAATTAAGATGTTATGTGAGTTGTTATTAGTTGTTCATCCAAGATTATGTGCTATGTATCATCACTGAATACATGTTGTCCAATTAAATGGTGAAATGTACGTTTTTGTAAGTCGAATATGTCACACCTCTGTTGCGTCTCAGTTTTTGTGCATGTGACGGTCGTCACGACTCCATGACGGTCATCATGCCTGCAAAATTCGTGCACTCTGATTTTGATTTATTTTAAATATGTGTTGGGTTAGAACGGGGTGTTACACCTTACAGTGTTCTGACTGATAAAGGAAAATTCAAGGGTGCTGATGTAACGCCCGTTTTATTTCGATTAAATTTAGTTATGACTTTACCGTGTTTCGTCGCGTTGTATTCCTATTTGAAAATGTGTTTGTTTCGAATAAAGGAATTGAATCGGTCGAATTTCGGACAAAAGTGCAGAATCCCGTAGCAATTTTAGGGAAAACTTCGAAAAATCATATCTCTCGATCCGTAAGTCGGTTTTAGTCCCCGTTTGAAGCGTTGGAAAGCTTAAGAAATGTCCTGTCTAAGAAAAATGAAAATTTTCTCATATGAAGGTCGTCACAGGCATGTGACGGTCGTCACGGTCGTGACGCTCGTCAAGAACTTGTTACGATCGTCACAGTAATAAAATCCAGAGAATTGGAAGGTGGGGGATTTTAGTACGGTTATTCCACATTTCACTTAATCTCATTTTGTCGGTTTTTGAAAAGAAAAACATAACTAAAAAGAAAGTATCGTAGTTGAGAGAAGGGTAGAACGGAAGAATTGTCGATCGGTGAAAATTGGAAGAGAATTGCAGGAGAGTTACCGTAAACCAGAACCGGAACCGGAAGCGTGGAATTGGCCTCTATTCTAAGGTAAGGGTGGGGTTCAATTATATAACCGTGGGTATGATGATTTCATGTAGGGAATCTATTCATAGGTATAACTTCCGTTAATTGATAAATGTTAGGGACGAGGTTTTTTCTATGTAAGAATGAATGTGTTATATCGTTAGTAGTACGATGCTCTAAGGTTTCCCTAATGGGGAAGATACGTAGAAATGAATACGTTATATCGTTATTAGTCCGATGCTCTAAGGTTTCCCTAATGGGGCAAAAGGGTAGTTGTCCTAATTGTTTCGTAATTAAACCTTGATAGAGATTTGTAATTAATTATGTGAATAGGAGCAGATATGTTGTCATTACGATCGTATGTTGAATTCTTAATTGTTGATTTAAGGCTGTTATTGCTCTCATACGTGAACAGGTGGAAAATGATAGTATCTTGAGTTGTATGAGAATGATGCTCTGTTATGGACAATTTTGTTGTAAGCATAAAGCTTTATTGTATGGTCGTTATGGTTGTGTTGTAGTCCATAATATGTGCATTTCATGGCATATCATCTTGGTTGGCTTGAATTGGCGTTATTTGGAGTGTTGGCTCCTAAATGGGTTATTTGGAGTGTTGACTCCTATCCCGAGTTTTGGAGTGGTTGCTCCTAAATGGGTTTTGGGGTGTTGGCTCCTATCCCGAGTTTTGGGGTGTTGGCTCCAAAATGGTACCACATGCATATGCACAGTTGAGTTGCATTGCTGAGTCGCATAAAGTTGCATAATTGTGTTGGTTGTCGGTTGTTGTGGCATACGTGAGATATGAAATTGGCTTGCAAACGATTGTCGTTGATGTTTATAAGTTTGCGAAGGTTATATTGTTGTGATATGATTTCTAACATGACTTTTATCATGCCTTATGTTATGTTGTTGATATCTCACACCTTTAACGTTGTATGTTACCGCCATTGGTGGTAACTTGCAGGTAGCCCGGAATGAAGTTCCGTTTTGTCGTGTAAGGTGTCGTTGGTCGCTCTGATACGTAGAACTCTTGGGGGGATGAACGTTTGCCGTTATTATTTTAGTTGATGTTTTGCTGCTACACTTGTTATGGCATTTTCATTAAATTGTTTTAATTGAACGTGTTGTAAGCTTTACTACAATTCCGTCGAAATAAGAATTGGTTGCATTATGAGTTAAATGTTAAGCAATGTTGTTGTCTATTCATCCAATTTCGTGCTACGTATGTTATTTGAAATGTGGCTGCATAAATGCATGTTGTCTGTTCATTTGAATGTAACATCTCTGATATGAAGAATTCTGGGCGTGTGACGACCGTCACACCTTCATTACGATCGCCATGCGTGTAATTTTTACGTTGTTGCACTCTGTTTGTTATATGAGTTGTTGTCTTTCCTGTTATCCGCAAGTGTTAGAGTTAGGGTGTTACATTAGTGGTATTAGAGCAGGTCGGTCCGGCCGGCCAAGTTGTCTAGTGTCGTCGAGTCAGTCGTCGTGCCTAGCACGAGAGTTCCGTTATTTGCGAAATCTGATGATTGACTGTTGCAGTTTAAGTGAAATGGCTGGAAGGAATGATGCTGCAACTGCTGCCGCGCTGCAAGGTCTAGCTAATGCTATGGAACATCAACCGAATCCTGCTGGAGATGTTGGGTCTCGTAGTTTGGCAACGTTTCAACGAGAGAATCCGCCTACCTTCAAGGGTAAGCATGATCCTGATGGTGCGTTGGAGTGGTTGAAGGAGATGGAGCGAATCTTTCGTGTGATGGATTGTACTCCAGCGCAGAAGGTTCGGTATGGGACTCATATGCTAGTAGTCGAAGCTGATGACTGGTGGCTAGAGACCCGTCCGGTGTTGGAAGCTGCGGGTGAGGAGATTACTTGGACTGTATTCTGTAGGGAATTTCTGAAGAAGTATTACCCGAAAGACATCCGTGGTAAGAAAGAGATTGAATTTCTTGAACTGAAGCAAGGAGACAAATATGTTACTGAATATGCGGAGAAGTTCAAGGAGTTGGCTAAGTTTTATCCGCACTACAGCGCTGAAACCGCTGAGTTCTCTAAATGCATCAAGTTTGAGAATGGATTGAAGTCTGAAATCAAGAAAGCAATCAGGTATCAGAAGATCCTTGTTTTTGATTCATTGGTTGAAAGCTGTAGGATTTATGAAGAAGATAGCAATGCTCATTACAAGCTGTTGAGCGAGAGGAGAAGTAAGTCGCATCAGACTTGCAGTAAACCTTATGATCCTTCGGCTGGCAAAGGGAAACAGAGAGCGACTGATGGCAAGAAAACTAGTAGGGGAGACACTCCTGCTGGCATTGTTTGCGATAAGTGTGGGAAACCTGGTCACAAGAGTAATGTGTGTAACTTTGGATCAGTGAAATGTTACCGTTGCGGAGAGTTGGGACACGCTATTGCTGAATGCAAACACAAAGGAATGGTTTGTTTCAACTGTGGTGAAGAGGGACACATGCATGACAAGTGTCAGAAGCCTAAGAAAGAGAAGACTGGTGGAAAAGTGTTCACTCTAACTGGAACTCAGACATCCAGCGATGACAGGTTGATTGAAGGTACATGTTTTATTAATAGTACTCCTTTACTTGCTATTATTGACAATGATGTTTCTCATTGTTTTATTGCTGCTGATTATGTTGAACGTTTGGGTCTCATGTTATCTCACATGAATGGGGAGATGGTAGTTGAGACTCCAGCTAAGGGATTAGTGACTACATCTCTGGTATGTTTGAAATGTCCTCTGTCAATGTTTGATAGGGATTTCCTGGTTGACTTAGTTTGTTTGCCACTAAGTGGGGTAGACGTAATTTTAGGCATGACCTGGTTGGAGTATAACTGCGTTCATATTAATTGCTTTGATAAGTCAGTGAGGTTTTCTACTCCTGAGGCGGAGGGAGCCCGTTCGGTAACTACGAAACAAATGAAGCAGATATTGCTAGAAGGTACTCAGGTGTTTGCGTTGGTGGAATCATTATCCGTGGAGAATCAAGTGATAATTGATGAGCTGGAAGTTGTTTGTAATTTTCCGGATATGTTTCCAGATGAAATTCCTGAAGTCCCTCCGGAACGGGAAATTGATTTTTCTATTGATCTTGTACCTGGTACCAGACCTGTGTCTATGGCACCGTACATGATGTCTGCATCTGAATTGACAGAGTTGAAGAAACAGTTGGAATACTTACTTGAGAAGAAGTTCGTTAGACCAAGTGTATCACCGTGGGGAGCTCCGGTATTACTAGTAAAGAAGAAGGATGGCAGTATGAGGTTGTGTATTGATTACCGACAACTGAATAAAGTAACAATTAAGAAAAAATATCCGCTTCCCAGAATCGATGACTTGATGGATCAGTTGGTTGGGGCGCGGGTGTTTAGTAAAATTGATTTGAGGTCAGGGTACCACCAGATTAAGGTAAAAGATGATGATGTTCAGAAGACGGCGTTCAGAACTAGATATGGACACTATGAGTTTACAGTAATGCCTTTTGGTGTTACTAATGCGCCGGGAGTTTTTATGGAGTACATGAACTATATCTTTCATGAGTATTTGGATCGGTTTGTAGTAGTATTCATTGATGATATCTTAATTTATTCTAAATCGAAGGAGGAGCATGTTGAGCACTTGAGGTTGGTACTGCAAGTGTTGAAAGAAAGGAAGTTGTTTGCAAAATTGTTGAAGTGCGACTTCTGGTTGGAAGAAGTTAGCTTTCTGGGTCATGTTATATCCGGTAGTGGAATTGTTGTAGATCCATCTAAGGTTGATGTCGTGTTGCAATGGGAAACTCCAAAGTCAGCAACGGAAATTAGAAGCTTTTTGGGACTTGCTGGTTATTACAGAAGGTTTTATTGAAGGCTTTTCTAAGTTGGCCCTTCCGTTAACTAAGTTGACTTGTAAAGGGAAAATTTTTGTGTGGGATGCTCAATGCGAAGCAGGTTTTATAGAGTTAAAGAAGAGGTTGACGTCTGCTCGGGTGTTGACCTTGCCTAATGCAGAAGAATCATTTGTGGTATACTGCGATGCTTCTAAGTTTGGTTTAGGAGGTGTACTCATGCAGAATAATAAAGTAGTTGCTTATGCTTCAAGACAGTTGAGAGTCCACGAGAAGAATTATTCTACGCACAATTTAGAACTTGCTGCTGTTGTGTTTGTGCTGAAGATTTGGAGGCATTATCTTTATGGTTCAAGGTTCGAAGTGTTCAGTGACCATAAGAGTTTGAAGTACTTGTTTGATCAAAAGGAACTGAACATGAGACAATGAAGGTGGTTGGAACTATTAAAAGATTATGATTTTGGGTTACATTACCATCCGGGAAAAGCTAATGTTGTAGCTGATGCCTTAAGCCGCAAGACTTTGCATATGTCAGCTATGATGGCTAAAGAGTTGGAATTGATTGAGCAATTCAGAGATCTGAGTTTAGTTTGCGAAGTAACACCGAAGAGTGTAAAGTTGGGCATGTTAAAGATTAATAATGATTTTCTGGACAGCATCAGAGAGGCTCAGAAATTAGATGTGAAGTTAGTAGATTTAATGCCCGGAGTAGATCATTCGGAAAATAATGATTATCAGTTGGATGCGCAGAGCATGTTGAGGTTTTGTGGTCGTATTTGTATTCTAGATAGTGCAGATATGAAGAAAGCGATTTTGGAAGAGAGTCACAGAAGTAAGTCGAGTTTTCATCCAGGAGCGACGAAAATGTATAGTGATTTGAGGAATCTGTTTTGGTGGCCTGGTATGAAGTGTGATGTAGCGCGATTTGTGTATGCATGTTTGACTTGTCAGAAGTCGAAAGTCGAGCATTAGAAACCTGATGGGTTGATGCAACCGTTAGAAATTCCATAATGGAAATGGGACATCACTTCAATGGATTTTGTAACGGGTTTTCCGAATACCTTGAGAGGATGTGATTCTATTTGGGTGATTGTTGATAGGCTTACAAAGTCAGCTCACTTTATTCCTATTAACATCACTTTTCCGGTATCGAAGTTGGCAGAGATTTATGTCAGAGTGGTTGTTAAGTTACATGGTGTTCCGTTGTGTATTGTTTCGGATAGATATCCGAGGTTTACTTCTGAGTTTTGGAATAGTCTGCAAGAGGCATTGGGTTCTAAGTTGAGGTTGAGTTCAACATACCATCCTCAGACAGATGGTCAGACTGAACGGACTATTCAGTCTTTAGAGGATTTGCTGAGGGCATGTGTTCTTGAGGAAGGTGGTTCGTGGGATACTTACCTTCCGTTGATAGAGTTTACGTACAATAACAGTTATCACTCTAGTATCGGAATGGCACCGTTCGAAGCTTTGTATGGTCGGCGGTGTAGGACTCCGTTGTGTTGGTATGAATCGGGGGAGAGTGTAGTACTCGGACCGGAGATTGTTCGGGAGACTACTGAGAAGGTGAAGTTAATTCGAGAAAAGATGAAAGCTTCACAGAGTAGACAGAAAAGCTATCATGATAAGCGCAGGAAGGATTTAGAATTTGAAGCTGGAGATCATGTGTTTTTGAGAGTCACGCATGTGACTGGAGTTGGCAAAGCTTTGAAATCTAAGAAGCTTACTCCTCGTTTCATTGGTCCATACCAGATATTGGACAGGGTGAGGAAGGTCGCATATCGAGTGGCGTTGCCGCCTAATTTGTCGAATCTGCACGATGTATTTCACGTATCGCAGCTCCGCAAGTATATTTCAGATCCATTGCATGTCATTCCTATGGACGATGTGCAAGTGCGTGATAACCTTACTGTAGAGACAAGGCCTGTGAGAATTGATGATCGTGAGGTGAAGACATTGAGAGGAAAAGAGATTCCCTTGGTGAAAGTGGTTTGGTTGGGAGCTGCTGGCGAAAGCTTGACGTGGGAACTGGACAGCAAGATGCGGGAGTCCTATCCCGAGCTGTTTGATTGAGGTAATTTCGAGGACGAAATTCTTTTAGTAGGGGAGAGTGGTAACGACCGTTTTATTTCGATTAAATTTAGTTATGACTTTACCGTTTTTCGTCGCGTTGTATTCGTATTTGAAAATGTGTTTGTTTCGAATAAAGGAATTGAATCGGTCGAATTTCGGGCAAAAGTGCAAAATCCCGTAGCAATTTTAGGGAAAACTTCGAAAAATCATATCTCTCGATCCATAAGTCGGTTTTAGTCCCCACTCAAAGCGTTGGAAAGCTTAAGAAATGTTCTATCTAAGAAAAATGAAATTTTCATGATATGATGGTTGTCACAGGCATGTGACGGTCGTCACGGTCGTGACGCTCGTCAAGAACTTGTTACGATCGTCATAGTAATAAAATCCAGAGAATTGGAACGTGGGGAATTTTAGTACGGTTATTCCACATTTCACTTACTCTCATTTTGTCGGTTTTTGAAAAGAAAAACATAACTAAAAAGAAAGTATTATAGTTGAGAGAAGGGGAGAACGAAAGAATTGTCGATCGGTGAAAATTGGAAGAGAATTGCAGGAGAGTTACCGTAAACCAGAACGGGAACCGGAAGCGTGGAATTGGCCTCTATTCTAAGGTAAGGGTGGGGTTCAATTCTATAACGGTGGGTATGATGATTTCATGTAGGGAATTGATTCATAGGTATAACTTCCGTTAATCGATAAATGTTAGGGACGAGGTTTTTTCTATGTAAGAATGAATGTGTTATATCGTTAGTAGTACGATGCTCTAAGGTTTCCCTAATGGGGAAGATACGTAGAAATGAATGCGTTATATCGTTATTAGTCTGATGCTCTAAGGTTTCCCTAATGGGGCAAAAGGGTAGTTGTCCTAATTGTTTCGTAATTAAACCTTGATAGAGATTTGTAATTAATTATGTGAATAGGAGCAGATATGTTGTCATTACGATCGTATGTTGAATTCTTAATTGTTGATTTAAGGCTGTTATTGCTCTCATACGCGAACAGGTGGAAAATGATAGTGTCTTGAGTTGTATGAGAATAATGCTCTGTTATGGACAGTTTGGTTGTAAGCATAAAGCTTTATTGTATGGTCGTTATGGTTGTGTTGTAGTCCAAAATAGGTGCATTTCATGGCATATCATCTTGGTTGGCCTGAATTGGCGTTATTTGGAGTGTTGGCTCCTAAATGGGTTATTTGGAGTGTTGGCTCCTATCCTGAGTTTTGGAGTGTTGGCTCCTAAATGGGTTTTGGGGTATTGGCTCATATCCCGAGTTTTGGGGTGTTGGCTCCTAAATGGTACCACATGCATATGCACAGTTGAGTTGCATTGCTGAGTCGCATAAAGCTGCATAATTGTGTTGGTTGTCGGTTGTTGTGGCATACGTGAGATATGAAATTGGCTTGCAAATGATTGTCGTTGATGTTTATAAGTTTGCAAAGTTTATATTGATGTGATATGATTTCTAACATGACTTTTATCATGCCTTATGTTATGTTGTTGATATCTCACCCCTTTACGTTGTATGTTACCGCCATTGGTGGTAACTTGCAGGTAGCCCGGAATGAAGTTCCGTTTTGTCGTGTAAGGTGTCGTTGGTCGCTCTGATACGTATCACTCTTGGGGGGATGAACGTTTGTCGTTATTATTTTAGTTGATGTTTTGCTGCTGCACTTGTTATGGCATTTTCATTAAATTGTTTTAATTGAACGTGTTGTAAGCTTTACTACAATTCCGTCGAAATAAGAATTGGTTGCATTATGAGTTAAATGTTAAGCAATGTTGTTGTCTGTTCATCCAATTTCGTGCTACGTATGTTATTTGAAATGTGGCTGCATAAATGCATGTTGTCTGTTCATTTGAATGTAACATCTCTGATATGAAGAATTCTGGGCGTGTGACGACCGTCACACCTTCATTACGATCGTCATGCGTGTAATTTTTACGTTGTTGCACTCTGTTTATTATACGAGTAGTTGTCTTTCCTGTTATCCGCAAGTGTTAGATTTGGGGTGTTACAGCTGATGATAAGAAGACTAGAGAAGGAAGATCGTTTGCTGGTGGAAAGTGTTTTCGGTGCGGTGGCACGGGTCATCGTGCCATTGCGTGTCCTCAGGAGGTGAAAAAGTGCTTTAAGTGTGGGAAGTCGGGCCATGTGATGGCGGGTTGTAGGACTAATATGCCTACTTGCTATAACTGTGGTGAGAAAGGCCATATTAGTACTCATTGCGAGAAGCCGAAGTCGTCTCAGGTGCCTCAGACCAACGACAAAGTGTTTGTTATGGTGGGAACTCAGTCGGCAAATGAGGAGCACTCGATCAAAGGTACTTGTTTTTATCAATAACATTCCTTTGACTGCTATGATTGATACGGGTGCGACCCACTCGTTTATCTATGATGATTGTGTGAAGAGGTTAGGTTTGGTGTCGACTACTCTTGAGCGGAGGATGACTATTGAGACTCCCTCTATTGGTTCAGTGACTACTTCTTTGGTGTGTCTGAAGTGTCCGCTGACTATTTTCGGTAGAGATTTTGGTGTGGATCTGATTTGTTTACCACTTGGTGGTTTGGATGTTATTCTGGGTATGAACTGGTTGGAGTTCAACCGAGTATACATCGATTGTTTTCGGAAGGTGTTATTGTTTTTGACTCCAGAAGAGGAAGCCTTGGCAGATTCCTTGTCTAGTAAGGAATTGAGAACTTTGTTGGAAGATGAAGCTAAGGTGTTTGCTTTATTTGCATCGTTATCGGTTGACAGCAAGGCGTTGTTGGATGAGTTTCCTGTGGTGAATGAATTTCCAGAAGTGTTCCCGGATGATATTTCAGAGTTGCCTCCAAAGAGAGAAGTTGAGTTCAGCATTGATCTTATCCCTGGTACGAGGCCTATTTCTATGGCGCCGTACAGGATGTCTGTAACACCCCCTTTTATACCCCCAAATAAACAATAATATATATAGGCACATATAAATTTTATCAGAGTATAATTTAAAATACGGTATAAAAGAAGTATGTCACATTATTAGCAATAAAACACTCAACACCTGCTCTATAAAAATATGCAACAGTGGGATAGTTTTCAAAGTAGAGGAACTTAGTCCTCAAACCCACATCTCGATATTTAGAATTAAAGCGGAAGATAAAACATTTAATCACATAAGTACATGTTATCCAGTTGGTTCATCAATATCATTCATGTTACAAAACATCATCAACTGATACATCACAAGTGTATCACAAAAGAATGCTATACAAGCCTAACTACCCGGTGTTACATTATCAGAGCAGTCCGACTCAAAAGAATGAAGCTATACTTCACAAAAGAAACCTCCAGCAACCTAATCTGCAATACCTCATAGAGCATTATAAAACAGCAGAAGGGTGAGAAATATTACCATAATAATCAATGCATAAGATTATATATATACAAGTAACAATTATATATAATCCACATTTCTCACCACAATTCATTTTCGTAGTCATATACATCTCATCATGCATATGAACAAATATGGATATTCATCTAGCATATCTCATCATGCACAATTCACAATTATCCAATATACATTCACTCACAAGCATATTTCATATATCAATGACATTTATGCTATGTGACTCCAAAACAACTCAATGCAACTCAATGCAATGTGGTACCAACACTTGTTACCATTTTTTGGTTTTTACATTTAAACCGGGTCCACCCTTCTATACCGATAACAACAAAGCCCGTCCCCTAGGCTTCAAACCCACCCTTCTAGGTTTGGGACAAGCCACTAGTCTCCACGAAACTAGCAAACATTGCCTCTTGACTAAATGATGCATATGCAATCAACCAACAAAAATGCACTTAAGACCGTTCCCGCATCTTAATCTCATGCATTCAAATAATTCATCCCTTCAAGAATTACAATATGATTGCACACCCAACATATTCATAACAATTCAAGGCACTCACATTCAATACCATCATCACATTCATCAAAACAATGCACACATATCCACGATATGTTCCCATGCATTACATACATTAGCATGCAACAATATGCATTCACATACTTATTAGACAATACACACATATTCACTAATGTGTTCTCATGTATACTTATCACATAATTGTACACAACATCATCAATGTATTCGTAATTCAATACTATCACTACATTAGCACACAATGCACACATACTCATAATATATTCTCATGCATTATTATTCGATTTAAACAATGCATTACGTTATCAATTACATTTTATAATCTAGGATTCACACCTTATGGCTACCCACAGCATACCTCATTTCAATAGTACACATACTATTCGATTCGTATGCGTATTAACCTATTCGAACCAAGCAACCACTCATCGGATGAAAATCGCAGAACAGAAACAACACTGTCTGATTCGCCACCATTCGCCTGGCGAAGCCTCGTGGCGAATGCTCGCTGGACCTTCGCCCGACGAACTCCCTAGCGAGCAAAATCAGTAGCTACTGACTTGGTTCGCTGCCCTTCGTTGATTCGCCTGGCAAACCTTCGCTACCTATCCTTCGCCTGGCGAACTTGCCAGCGAAGACCACTGGGATTTAATCCTGAATTATTCACTAGCATTCGCTGAGCTTCGCCCGGCGAAGCTTCGCCTTCATTCGCCTGGCGAGAGCCAGCGAATCTGCGAAGACAGAACCCTCAATCTGTCCCCAACTTCCAATCTACCAATAATCGACCGATTCTTCACCAAATCAGTACCAACAACCTAACCACACATCACCCGACTATTCTACGGCATTATTTCCAGTTTCTAACCGATTAAACTACAATTCTACCGATTAAATCCATTTTGCCCTAGCTTGAAAAATGGTGGAAACTCACAACAAAACCCAACCCACACATACATAACCACATACATTGACTAGATAATAATGTTTCTCACCCTTACCTTGATTGGATTGAAGCTTGAAGTTGATTCTTGATGATTTCTCCAAGTTTCCCTCTTCTCTTCTCTTTTCTCCTTTTTCTCTATTCTTTCTCTTCTATTTTCTTTCTATCCAATTCTTTCCACTTACCCCTTATATACTTCTATTATTTCTTTCCTTCCCATTTCTCTCTTCAATTATCTACCAAATAAATCCAATAATTAAAATAAGTCAATTAATTAAATTAATTAACATTAATAATTAATTAATGAAATTTGGGCTGTTACAATGTCGACAATGGGATTGGCCGAGTTGAAATCTCAGATTGGAGAGTTGCTGGATAGAAAGCTCATCAGGCCAAGTGTGTCGCCGTGGGGAGCTCCAGTGTTATTGGTCAAGAAGAAGGACAGTAGTATGCGTTTGTGCATCGATTATTGGCAGTTGAATAAAGTGACCATCAAGAACAAGTATCCTCTTCCCAGGATTGATGATTTGATGGATCAGTTAGTGGGAGCTCGTGTGTTCAGTAAGATTGACTTGAGGTCGGGTTATCATCAGATCAGAGTGAAGGAAGGTGATATTCAGAAGACGGTGTTTAGGACTCGATATGGACATTACGAGCATGCAGTAATGCCTTTCGGAGTGTCTAATGCGTCGGGCGTGTTCATGGAGTATATGAACCGTATCTTCCAATCTTATTTGGATCAGTTTATTGTCGTGTTCATTGATGATATACTAATTTACTCTAAGTCTGAGGAAGAGCATGTGGAACATCTGAGGATTGCTTTACAAGTGTTGAAAGATAACAAGTTGTTTGCTAAGTTATCGAAGTGTGAGTTCTGGTTGAGGACGGTGAGTTTTCTGGGGCATGTTATTTCTGGTGATGATGTTTCGGTAGATCCATCTAAGGTGAGTGCGGTGTTACAGTGGGAACCACCGAAGACGGTAACAGAGGTTAGAAGCTTTTTGGGTTTGGCTGGTAATTGCATGAATAGTAGGTAGAAGGGGATTTCCCTAACCCCATTAGGTTTTGATGATGATATGGTATGAGTATGTGATTCTGATGTTTGCCGATAATGTGTTGATTCTGTTGCATGTGATGAAATATGATTGTTTGGTGATTTTGGAAATTTCGGTAGTTGTAGTGTTTATGCCGGAAGTTGTTAAACTGAGTAGAATTAAGGTTATATCGGGTTAAATCGAGAGTTGACTTCGTAATTAGGTTGTTGCATGTTGAGCCGATGTTTTGGGAACTGAGTTGAGTAGAATCGGTTGTTTTCGGAAGGTTGTGCCGCTGCTGCATAGTGGTTTATTTTTTTGATTTCGTAGACGCTCGCCAGCTGCATCGCTGGGTGTTCGCTGGGCGAACTGGGTAGCGAGTGCTCCCATAATGTTTCTGTTTGGCTTCGCGAGGGTGCTCGCTGAGCGAGCGAGTAGCGAGTGCTCGCTGATGCTTCACCTAGCGATTGAGCTAGCGAGCATGACAACATTTCTTTTTCAATTTTTGTGATGTGCTGTTCTATTCTTTTGTATTGTTTAATCCTTGCTAGTTGTGAGTGATTCTATGTTTGGGGATGAACAGTGAGAGTGTATGTGTGGTGTAGAGCTTGAATGTTTGATACTCGTTTAATTTGAATGATTGAATTGATGTATGTTAGTATGCATGGATATGAGGATGCGATATATATATATATATATATATATATATATATATATATATATATATATATATATATATATATATATATATATATATATATATATATATATATATATATATATATATATATATATATATATATATATATATATATATATATATATATATATATATATATGTATATATGTATATATATATATATATATGTATATATATATATATATATATATATATATATATATATATATATATATATATATATATATATATATATATATATATATATATATATATATATATATATATATATATATATATATATATATATATATATATATATATATATATATATATATATATATATATATATATATGTATATATATATATATGTATATATATATATATATATATATGTATATATATATATATATATATATATATATATATATATATATATATATATATATATATATATATATATATATATATATATATATATATATATATATATATATATATATATATATATATATATATATATATATATATATATATATATATATATATGTATGGGGTTTGCATATGCATGTTTACGGGGTGAATCATTGCTCAGATGGAGCATATGTGATTCACTCGCGTGCTCCAAATGGGGAGCGTGGTAGGGATAGATTGTTGCTAAGAGGGAGTGGATGTGATCTATCCTGAGTGTGATTTTTCCCGGTGCTCCGGAAGGGAGTGGTAGGGATAGATCGTTGCTCAGAGGGAGTGGATGTGATTTATCATGAGTGTGAATTACCGGGGCTCCAAATGGGGAGCGTGGTAGGGATAGATCGTTGCTCAGGAGGAGCGTATGCGATCTATCCTGAGGATGGTTGATGAACCAGTGATGTTGAGTCGGTACCGCATATCATGGGTTGTGTTGCATTTATTTTCATGGTTGTGAGTATTGTGTTGGCATGGGACAGTAGGTCCGGATTGATGTATATGAATGAATATTTTATATGTTTCTGCCTATTTATTTATGTACGTTATTACCGTCATGATTTGATCTTGATTTCTCACCCCTTTACTTTTGTTGTGGTCTGTGCTTCTTCGGAAGTACAGATAATCTAGGTATGTAGCTAGCTTGGATTGTGGCGAGTCGTAGGAATGCTCTGATACGTAACATCGGGGATTTTTGGGAGTTTATTGTTTGTTGATGATTTTGTGTGCCCTTGTGGCGTATCGTGTTTTGTTAAACCCGCTGTGGTGGATGTTATTTGTATATTTTGGCGATGTCCGTACATGATGATTATGACATTTATGTATAGGATGTGAATCTATGTATATAATTCCGCTGGTTAATTATCGAAAATCATTAATGAAGATGTTTTCTTGATGTGTGTTTTCTGTGACATCCCATTGTGTATGTGAATACTCTGATATTCGTTTATTTTATCGCAATTATTTGTGGTTTTGGGAATGGGGTGTTACAGACAGCATCCTCTGTAGCGCATTTCCGCCATTGTTACGGTATTTGAAGTTTTTCATTTTGCATTTTTCTGGATTATTGTCTTAGTATTTCATTTTTCTGGATTATATGATGTTAGTGTTACTTCTTTTTTGAGTTATTGACTTGTTTTTGTTGATACCATTGATGAGAATTACTCTTTTGATATTGGCTTGAGTTTTGTATACAAGGTATTTGTTGAAATGCCACAATGAATTTACTTATGTTAACTTTGAGTATATCTAGCAGTATACAAGGTGTTTGTTGAAATGCCACAATGAGTTTTGTATACAAGGTGTTTGTTGAAATGCCACAATGAGTTTTGTATACAAGGTGTTTATTGAAATGCCACAATGAATTTACTCTCTTGATATTGTGTCTTAAAATGATAAGAAAATATGTAAATGAAATTGGTTTTTTGTACTAAGCAGTTTATTTATTGAATTCGAAAATAGACAACTATTTGTGAAGTGTTGTAGTCGAAAATATGTAATTGACTTACGATTTACAATTGTAAATGAGGGTGAAATTTGTAAATGTTTGAGGTTATTAGATAATATTTCCATTTGTAACCTTGAAATCTATAAAATTTTAGATAAATATAAACTCAACCATAATTTTAAATTTACTAAAACATTTGGGGTTATCATAATTTTAAATTTAATAATGAAAAGTTAGTATCTAAGTAATATTCATTCATGACCTCTTTAGCCATATAAAGTGCAAATTAATTAATTTTATTGCAAGTTTTATCAACAATTGATGTTCCATGAATTATTTAATGTTGATGATGTTATTAATTTTGTCTGTTATAGGGGTTACCTGTGAAGAGCAAGGTTGTGATCGTTTTCAAACATCCTACTATGTAACTTTCTTAGAAGTTATTGATTTCTTTACAAGTATTCTCTGTATTTGTTTAACTTTCTTAGTTTAGTTTAGACTACTCAATTAGTATGGATAAAAAATGGATGTCTTCCAATCGATTGTCTAAAGAGTACGAGAATGGGGTATCGAAATTCGTTAAGTTTGCTGTTGAACATGCCAAAGACCCCAGTAGGATCACATGTCCTTGCTTAGGTTGCTGTTATGGGCGTCGAATTTACGTCGTTCAGTTGGAATCTCATTTAATGAGACATGGAATTGATCGAAGTTATATATGTTGGACATTACATGGTGAGATAAGTAACGAGAATGTCGAACCCGGGAATAATACGACCTATGCTTCAAAGGACAATTGCAGAGATACATATGATTGTGATCGAGTCGAAGAGATTGCAGAAGCACTTGAAGAAGATCTTCAAGATTGTCCCAAGATGTTTGAGAGGTTGGTAAGCGATGCAGAGAAACCGTTGTATAAAGGTCGCACTACTTTCACAAGATTGTCCGCGGTATTAAAGTTGTACAACTTAAAGGCGGGTAATGGATGGTCGGATATAAGTTTCACAGAGTTGTTAGCCATACTTCAAGAGATGCTTCTGGAGGATAATGTTCTTCCCAATCGAACCTATGAAGTTAAAAAAATGTTATGCTCTATTGGCATGAGCTATGATAAGATACATGCTTCTCCAAATGATTGCATTTTGTTTCGAAATGAATATGCATCATTAAACGAGTGTCCTAAATGCGGCGTATCTCGATATAAGAAAAAGTTGTCAGCAGCAAAAGTTTTATGGTATTTTCCTATAATTCTGAGATTTAGACGCATGTTTCGTAGTGAAACAGATGCAAAACACCTAACTTGGCATGCAGATGATAGAATTATAGATGGGAAGTATCGACATCCAGCAGATTCACCACAGTGGATGAAAATTGATAATGAGTATCCTAATTTTGGAGGAGAAGCTAGAAACCTTCGCTTGGCATTATCGACTGATGGAATGAATCCACATGGTCTGCAAAGTATCTCACATTCCACTTGGCTTGTAATTATTATGATTTATAACCTACCTCCATGGCTATGTATGAAGCGTAAGTACATGATGTTATCTATGTTAATTTCTGGCCCTAAACAACCAGGGAATGACATAGATGTATACTTGACACCTTTAATCAAAGACTTAAAGAGTTTGTGCGAGAATAGTATGGAGGTTTATGATAGATATAGGAAAGAAAGTTTCAATTTGAGGGCGATGTTGTTTGGCACAATTAATGATTTTCTAGCATACGGAAATCTATCGGGGTATAGCATTAAAGGTCAATGTGCGTGTCCTATCTATGAAGAAAACACAGATTGGACGCGGTTGGAATTTGGTCAGAAGAATGTCTTTCTTGGTCATCGTAGATTCTTAAATTCTAATTATCACTAACGTGGGTGGAGAAAAGTATTTAATGTAAATTCAAAACAACGTAGATTTCCACCTACATTGACTGGCGAACAAATTTTTGAAAAGGTGAAAGATGTGAGTACTCAGTTTAGTAAGCCTTTTGCTCATACGCTTGTCACGCGTGGGTGGAAGAAGAGGTCAATTTTTTTTGAGTTTCCGTATTGGAAGTCGTTGTATGTAAGACATTTTCTTGATGTTATGCATATTGAAAAAAATGTATTTGAAAGTGTTATTGGTAAGTTACTCAATATACAAGGAAAGTCTAAGGATGACCTTAAAGCAAGAAAGGATTTGGTAACAATGGGAATAAGAAATAAATTAGGACCCTTGAAGAAAGGAAATCGCACATATCTACCACCTGCTGCTTATACTTTATCTAGAAAGGAGAAAAAGATATTATGTAAGTTTCTGAGTGAATTTAAAGTTCCAGAAGGATATTCTTCAGATATTAGAAGACTTGTTTCTATGAAAGACCTCAAGTTGTTTAAAGACACATGATTGCCATGTTATAATGGAACACTTTCTACCAATAAGTATATGTTTTATTTTGCCAGAAAAAGTGAGAGGCGCAATAACTATATTGTGTTTTTTCTTCTGGTCAATTTGTAGTAAGGTGATCGATCCTGCGATCTTTCCAACATTGCAAAAAGAAATAGTTATTACTTTGTGTGAGCTTGAAATGTATTTTCCTCCATCATTTTTTGACATAATGGTACATCTAGTTGTCCATCTTGTGAAAGAGACACAATTGTGTGGATCAGCTTATATGAGATGGATGTACCCTGTTGAACATTATATGAAAATATTGAAAGGGTATGTGAAAAACCGAAGTCGACCAGAGGGATGTATTGTTGAACGATACATTGTTGAAGAAGCTATTGAGTTTTGTATTGAATATTTGTCCAACATTCAATCCATTGGCCTCCCAAAATCTAATGTTGTTGAAAAAATAGTAGGTAAACAGTTAATTGAAAATAAAGTTGTGACAATTTCAAGGGATGAACGGAAGCAAGTGCATTTGTATGTTCTGCATAATGACATTGAGGTTGAGCCGTATGTTGAAATGCACAAGGACGTTCTCCGAGGTTTAAATCTGAATTGAAATGAAAATTGGATAGTACGTGAGCACAATCAAAGTTTTATAACATGGTTCAAGGATCATATTTTTTCAAAGTTTTATTCTGATCCCGCTTCAATAACACAAAGGTTGAGATGTTTAGCATATGGTCCAAGTTTGCATGTGTTTTCTTATAGCGCATACACAATTAATGGATACACATTTTATACCAAAGAACAAGATGATAAGAGTACAATGCAAAATAGTGGTGTCATCGTGCTTGCCGAAGCAATGCACATTTCGAGTGTGAAGGACTTAAATCCCAAATATTCAAATCTATCATATTTTGGTGTTATCGAGCGCATTTGGGTGTTTGATTATGAAAAGTTTCAGATTCCTATCTTTGGATGCAAGTGGGTTGAAAATAATAGTGGCATACGAATGGATAAGTCAGGATTTTTGCAAGTGGATCTTAATAAGGTGGGGTATAAAGATGAGCCTTTTATTCTAGCCACGCAAGCTAAACAACTGTTCTATGTCACTGATCCGACAAGTACGAAATGGTCTATAGTTATCTTTTCCAACAAAGTAATCGATGATAACATTGGAGACAAGGGGCATGTTGATGTTGAGAAGGAATCTTATATTATAGATGATCCAGATGAGAATATTAGAGCGGACGAATCATATATTAGAAATTATTTTGTATTGCGCTTTATGAAGGAAGTTATGAATGAAATTATTTATTCTGGTCAAATAGAGATTCCAATCATGGTATGGATAAATTCATAAATTATATGATTCATTTTGATAATTAACCGATGTTTCATCTGAGTAATTAGTTTCAAAACTAAATCGTGCATGTTCTGCTATATTATGTAGTACTTTGATGAATTCAAGTGTGGTACTTACTCGAAAGCAGGATTGGAAGAAATAAAGGAGGAATGGTGTCAATTTATTCTTGAGTTGAGAATTGTATAAGCTATATGTATCATCCAATATTGATGCGGGATAATAATATTTCTGGAAGTCGTATCTATTTGTAAAGTTAACGGATTTGTAATTATATGTAAATTTACTGTATTTGTGATGTTATAATTCTGAGGATCGGATTTTGTTGTAATATATTTAAGCAAATTTATGTGTATTAAAATGATTATGGGTAAAGTGATGAATTACAATGTATACTTAAAGGCCAAAGTGTTGAATATAAGGCCAAAGTGTTGAAATAAAGGCCTGAATTATAAGCAGTGAATGTAATATAAGCAGGTTTTTCGAAAAATATATAAAAAATGTGATTATTCAAATCGTGAAGATTAGACAGCGCTTTTGCAAAAAAGCGCTGCTAAAGGGGACAAAGAGAGCGCTACAAAAGCGCTACTATAGGTGGGGAAAGGGTGGGGGGTCTAAGACAGCGCTTTATAAAAGCGCTGCCAAAGGGGGGGGGTCTAAGAAAGCGCTTTAAAAAAGCGCTGCTAAAGGGGGGGTCTAAGAAAGCGCTTTCTAAAAGCGCTGCTAAAGGGGGGGAGGGTGGGGGGAATAGGCAGCGCTTATAAAAGCGGTGCTAAAGGGCTAAAAAAACGCTGTTAAAAGTGCTGCTGAAGGGAGCCTTTAGCAGCGCTTTTTTCATTAAAAAAAGTGTTGCCTTTACTTTAGCAGCGTCACTTTTGTCAGCGCTTTTAAGCGCTGCTAAAGGTCTTTTTTGGCATAGTGAAAGAAACTTTCAATTCTATCTTTCCAGTAGTCAAATACTGGATCGAAACTAAACACGGTGAAGTGTTGATAAAACATTTATCATAATCAGAACCGTAGCTCTGATGCCAATTGAAGGTGTGAGAAAACACAAGAAGGGGGATTTGAATTGGGTTTTCAAAAATGAAAGTTTTTTGCAAAACTAAAATAAAGATCACAAATAAACTAACAAGGGAGAAAGACACACGATATATCCTGGTTTACTTGAAAACTATCAAGTTAATCCAGTCCATCCGCCAAGGTGATTTCACCTTATACACAAGGACTTAATCCACTATAATCAACTGATTACATTGCACTAGCAACCGCTGGTGACTAACAACATAGACAACCGTCTCTTCTTAAGGATTTTGTAGAAGATCTTCTAATTAATAGACTTCGTAGACTATCAATCTATTTTACAATCAAGTTCATTTATCTATCTTACCATTAAACTTTATTAGTTGCGAACTTGTCATTATTAACAAGTGTGCAAAATTTAAAGACAATTAATTTGAGACGTGGAGTATTATATAATGTCTTGAAATAAAAATGTCAAGATTAAATATATAAAAATAGATGCATATTTTTATGTTTTAAGTATGAAATTTGTAAACTGGATAAACTCCACAAGTGCCATTAACTTCTCAGTGATTTTAAAAAGTTATAATAATTGTAGGTTAAATTTTCCCTCCGCTACTTGTGTCGTTTTTGTATAATTTTATTAATTTGTATAATTTTTTTAAATAAAATTTTAGAAGTTCAAGATGGCATTAAATATTATTTTGTCAAATATTTATTAAAGAAAAAGAAATCAAATAAATAAATAAATATTTAATGATATTATAGACAGAAAGACAATTATTACATAAAAAATAGTAAAATTTATTATCGTCACTTGTATGCGCAAAAAGTGAAAGAAAAAAAAAAGACAATTAAAAAAAACGGAGAGGGAGTATCAAAGCTCGTGTTAAACATGAAATTAATTTGCATTCACAATAATAATACAATAAGACATGACCGACACATTTATTCCATACAAAAGAAGCATCAAGAAAAGCAAACATAATAATAATATAATAAGACATGACCGACGCATTTATTCCATACAGACATCACGCTAATATAATGCCTTAATAACTCATATAGCAACCTTTTCTCTTTTGATAAGATGAGCATCAATATCTCTTGCGCATTGGCTAAGATAGTCCATCCATCCATTTGGAGGCTTAGTATCCTCATTGATTTTCTCATATTCAATAGTGCATTTAGCAACAGCAGTGCCATCAGCCTTATCAGTTGTTTCAAGGGTGAGCTTAAAGAGCTTATAGTGCTTCTCAATATCTCCACCAAACATCTTCCAAGTTATTTTTTTGTTCTGTTCGTCAACTTCTTCAATACTCTCATAACATGTGTGTACCTCACCATCTGTTGTGATGTCATGGATAAATAAACATAATTAAAGAAAACAACACGTGTAATGATGTTTTCCAAACATATATAATCAAATAAGATGATTTGGTTGGCATGTTTGTTGAATTATAAATATAATTACCTATGACATAAGTCCAGTGCTTAACTGTATCAGTGTCATGCCAGTCTTCACCTTCATGCAGTTTGGCATGATGAATTCTTTCACAATGGTTTTGCAATTCGTGAAATTCTGTTGTGAATAGTTTGAAGAACTTGTCAGCGGGTGTTTTGATTCCAAGTTCAGTAATAAGCTTACCAGCTAGCACCATTTTTGACAAAAGAAAACTAAATTTTTAGTGACACAAGAAAGAAAAGAAATGCTATGATATGAGGATAAGGTATGCAACCTCATGCCTTAAGTAAAAGTTTGATAACATTATACAAATAAAACTGTACCAAACTAATTAATTTTGCGGCCCACATCTCCCACCAGTATTTACTTAAATTTTTAATAAAATTAATTTAATAAAATGAAATTAGATTTTTTTTTTTTTAATTTTATTTTGAATGAATTGATTTTATTTAAAAGTGAGTTGAAGATAAAGTGATTTATATTTGATTAAATTTATATAAAAGTGAGTTGAACGTTCAATTTCAATGTAAAAATTATGTTTAGATTCAAAAATTACAAATGCTAGCTTCAAGTAGAATCAATTTTGGATGCCCAATCAATTATAATTTAAAAGAACGAAACACCTAAAAATCACTTCAAAATCAGTTGTACACATCTAGAATCATTTTTGCCTCTTTCCAAAATCGAGCGAAACTTACACTTAATTTGCTGATATAGGATTCAATTCTTAGCAACAATATTTATTAAAATAAATAATCATAATAAAATAAAATTCTAGAAATAAAGCAAACTACTACAAAAAAAAAATTTATTTTATCTTGATTGAAATTATTATTTTTTACCTTAATTTAATGCAAAGTAACGAAGAGCGTCATAAAAACTAAATATACTCATGAATGATAAAGAAAGTAAAGAAAATAAAGTGTATTCCTCGTATTTTAGGTGATCATTGGGTCCCAAATCGCATACATGATAAAGAAACTAAATATTTTTTAATTTTTTACTTAAATACATAAATCTAAATTTATTTTATATATTTTAATTTACTTTTAGAGTTGGTGTTAAATTGTGATAAAAAAAAACTTCAAATTATTTTAGCATATTTCAAAGAAACCTTTTTCAAATTAAGGACTGGTGGTTCTTTGTCTCTTTGGACGTTACGCCCTAGTCGACCTCTTCTCTTTATCAATTCCACTTTCCGTAAACTCCTGACTCTGTGTCTCGCGCTTTTCAGCCTGAATTTCATTCCCGTAATTCTTATATTAAACTACATACATCAATTAAGAAAATAGTATAGTAATCGAAGATATAAATTCTAGTATATTGTGATGGTTTTAACTGACGTAAAATTATATTTGTTTATTAGTTGAAACATATGGCGTTTGAAATTGCCAATATTTCCAAACAAAAATTGTCACTTTAAATAATGTATAATAGAAAGGTTTATGAGGCGTTTAATTTTAGACTGCCAGTATTTTAATTGGGGCAGTCAAATTTACGGGCTTTTTTGTTAAAATGTAGTATTTGTAAATTGTGGCAGTTCAATTCGCCACAATATTCTTGAATTAACCGCCGTAATATATACATATTTTGTACTATATCCTTGTCGCCCTTGGAGGCGACCAAAGCCATGGATCCTCAAGAGGTATCCTTGTTGCTCAAATAGGCAAAAAAACACTGAATCATCAAGAAAGGTCCTCGTCATCCTTAGAGACGATGTCGGATCCTTAAAAGAGATCTGTGCCGCCCTTAGTGGCGATCAAAATGTTGGATCCTCAAGATGGATTCGTGCCTCTCGTAGATAACATGACAAATTCTGGATCCTTAAGAGAGGTCCTTGCCTCCCTTAAAGAAGATCACAACGCTTGATCCTCAAGATGGATCCTTAGCGTCCTTAGAGGCTTTCAAAGTGCTAGATCCTCAAGCGGGATCCTTGTCACCCTTATTGGAGATGCCTAATGTTGGATCCTCAACAGGGATCATTGATGCCCTTAGAGGTGATAATGAATGTTGGACCCTCAAGACAGATCCTTACCACCCTTAAAGGTGCCAACGCTGGATCCTCAAGAGGGACCCTGACCTCCCTTAGAGGAAATGAAAGTGATATATCCTCAAGAGGGATCCTTGCATCCTTTTTAAGGAAATCAATGCTCTAGACCATCAAAAAGATCTATAATTGCCTCTCTTTTGTGGTCAAGGGCTTGAGGATCCTTATTTAACGAATCACATTCTCTTAAATATGAACAGAGAATAAATTACAAGCAATAAAAAGGCTATACAAAACACATATAACATTAAAAAAATAGTAAAAAAACTAAGATACAAAACACAAGGAATTACTCGTCTCCACTGGCCAGCTATCTCGAACCAGTTGAAACAGGTCAATCAAACTAAATTATAGGTTTGGGTAGATAATTTTTCTTGTTGCCTCGCTCTCTCAAAATACAGTTCGGAGGTGGCCATAATTTCATCCTTGAGCGACGTCGCCTATTTCTCGAGATCTTTTACAAAAATGAAAGCCTCCTCAATTGAATTTTCTAGATGTTTTCCCTTTGATAAGTTGAGGATCCATCATCTAGGACAAAGCAAAACGAGGAGTCCTTACCGAACCAATGGTCACTATATAGGCGGCGTCTCTCCTCTGATCCGTACAAACCTATCTTTCTAATTATCATAAGGATCCGCATAAGTCTCAAATAAGCGCCAGCTTGATAAAACACACAAAGTTATCCCACCGTTGTTGGGGAAGATCTCTAAGCCAAAGAAGGAAAGTTTTGTAACACCCCAAAATTTGACCATGCATTTTTAACCGTAATTGGCTTATGTTTCGTTCATTTTTGAATTATAATTGTGCATATCATGGCATTTCCTCTTGAGACACGGGATCAAGATGTTTCGATGGCTCAAGACCTCCTTTTATTCCATGTTTTTAAGCAGCAAACATTAGAGGCTTCAGCATTTATTTTTCTCAGCGATCAGGCAGCCCATTATATTTTTTAGCAGGTTATTTTGAGCGCAGGAGACAGTTCATAGTTTATTTTAGGACCTATATAAGTGCAATATCAAATGACAAGTTTCAGAGGTAGAACAAAGCTCCAGACAAGTGGTTACGGGTGATTCTCCAAGTTTCCCTCCTTGTGGCACCAAATTTGAAATTTTGAATGTGGTAATCGATTACCACAATCAGGGTAATCGATTACCTCAAGCGAAATTTTCCCAGATTGTTCATTTTTTTAGCATTGCAGCATTTGGTTTGCATTTTGATCATGTGATTTCCATGTGCATCAGTAGAAGGATCTAGAATTTGTTCAAATTTGATTCATTTTCACAAATTAATTCCAATTCCCTCCAAAAATTCAAACATTTCAATTCCTAATTCCATTCCTAATTTTCATTCCAAACCAAATTTAAATTCCTAACCTAGGGATTATTTAAAAAAATCCACTCCAAACCTCTCATAACTCTCACTCATTTTCTAAAATATCTACACATCTCACTTCAATTCTCTTAACTTTTCTCTCATTCCAAAACCCTCACAAAAGCTCCATAGTCAAAAGCTTCACAAATTGTACAATACAATTTTTGAATTCTTGATTTAAGCCTTCATTGCATCTTCATCCTTGGTTCAATTCTGGTTTGGTAGTTCATTTGGATCTTGAATCAAGTTGTTGGAATCACCTTTGGAAGAGCTTTTGCTTATTTGTGGATTATTTCTTGGATCTTTAAGTTTGCTTGCTAGAGCTTTGTAGATCCTTGGATTTCTTGCTTGGATCTTTTAATTGCAGCTTAACAACACTCACCAAAGCAAATCTCAGCTTTATAGGTTGGTATATTCTATATCTAGCTTTGATTTTGCTTAATCTTGCATTTCACAATGTAGATCATTGGCTTTTTGGTGGTATTTGATTCATTGCTTACTTTGATCTTTGACCGTGTTGTTTGATTGATGAAATTGGTGTTTAATTACTCTGATCTAACCTAATTTTCATGCATAATTGATTGCTTGTCCATTTGGATGATTGGATAATTCATTTACTGTAGAAAGTGCTTTTTGGAAGTTGAATTTCTGCCACTGTCTCAGTGGTAATCGATTACCACAATATGGGTAATGGATTACCCTGCTTTTTCCTCGAGTTTTTTTTTTTTGAAGTTTTTAAGTGGGTAATCGATTACCACTAAGACATGATGCATTTTTCTGGCATTTTCAAGCTTGTTTGGGTTCCTTTTCATCCTTAAACCTCATGGATTGATATGATGCATATATGTGGACTGTTTTTGACCTGTTTCAGCATTTTTATAACATGTTTGAGTTTCTTCGACACACGACTTTTGGTTTTCCATTTATGAACGTTTATGATTGTTGCGTTGCATTCTTGGTGTGTTGATCATGTTGCACATTCGTTTGCATGATGTTGATTGCTGGTATTTGATTTTTGTCCTGCTGGATATTCATTACATACTCATTGTTCGTTTTCGATTCCGCAAACGCATAATTGTTCAAATGATTAATTGGTGTTGGATATCCATGATATTTTCGTCGAATTTAATTGTGCATCGAACTTGTTTTGTGCTTAATTTTTAACGCATGTTCATGATTGATCCTTACCATGTCATATGCTTTTGTTGCAATGTTGATGTTACATGCTGTATGACTTTTCACACTTGCTGTTTTGGATTTTAACATGTTGTTAATTGTGCATCCATTTTGTCTGCTGCCTTTTACACCTATTATATGCTGAAACATGAGCTTTTGAATGTTGTTGTGCTTAATTGATGGGTTTGTATTGCTGTTATGAAGTTGGAGCGTTGTCGTAGCTGCTGTTTTTGGTTTGTTTTTCTTGTTTCATTTTGTTCTTGCATGCTCACTTAAGGCCTCTTAGTCCAACTTAAGCAAGGAGTAGGATAGAAATTAGGAGTTAATCCATGCATGATAACATTAGGCTAATCCCTTTTAACCTAAACCTTAGGTTCACTTTTGCATGCCAACATCAAGATAGAATTTCCTTTTGCATCCCGACCTTAAGGCCATCTTGCATGACAAAGTTAGGACCGAGTTTCCCCTTAGACCTTCCGTCCGTCTTTCTCTTTCTCTCACAAAACAACTTCAAAACACATGATAAATACGATTGATATTGTACGCCACGAGCCTTAAGCATATGGGAAATGATGAGTTAGGGGTCTCTCCTTGCTTCTTCTAGAGTGTTCAGCGCACGTTCCGTCTATGGGCGATCATGCGACACATTCACTCCTATTTCATAGACTTTAATACAATGTGAATCTCAAACAAATTCAATTCACTTCTCTAAAACTCATAAACAAATTCAAATCATTTTCATCCTTCAGGATCGTGTGTCAAATCATTTTCAAAAATAGTACGTTACTTTTTCATTCTACCGCAATCATGCATCGACCTTAACTGCTGGAATAGGAACTTAATGTCGCTCATAAAAAACACGTATCGACTCATACGTCGAACTATAACTACTTTGACTTCTTCATTCTCGTCCAAATGATGATATGTAGGCACAAGACAACAAAGTCTTAACGAGCAACCTTCCCTTTCACCCGTAGTTTTCTGAACTACGTTCACTCTGACTTTCCCATTGCACGGGGGAATACGTAGGCATATGACGGAGAAGTCCTATAGATTCTCCTTTTTCTTTTTCTTTTCTCATTTTTGTTTAGCAGTAGGCTTTAGATAATACACACTTTAATTAAACAACAAGCGTGGATCCCATTGAATACAACGGACGCGAGGGGGTGCTCATACATTCCTCTCGCGTAGTCGACTCCCAAACCCAAGATTTGGTTGCAATGACCATGTCTTCTCCCTTTCTTTGAGGTTTTCTTGATCGTCTTAATCGCATATATTATGTCGATTAATCGAAGGTAGCCTATCACGATTCCAAAGTAAAGAAAATGACCCAAATGGTCATTTTTCATAGATTTGAAATCGAGAAGGTTATCGACTTCGATACGCGGCGCTTACGAATAAAAGACTTCATAGATTGAGGAAGTTAAAATAAAATCGAACAGAAGAAAAAATGAGGAGAGAAAGGAGGTGGTCTCGGATCCAACATTACTCATCAATAATTTGACTGGTAACGGTTTACGGAAGTCTCGTCATCGACCCGAAAAAGGATGGAAGTGAAATAAAAATGCTCAATGTTAAATAAGAAATAAAATCTAACTTCTAAAAGAAAATATTTTAAAACTTAAATTAAAAAAGAAAAAGTTTAGAAACTATATATATAAAATATTCTACAGTATTGAAATTAAAAACTAATTTAATGTATTTTACAAAAAGATTGTAAAAACTAAAAACCAAATTTAAAAAAGATATTAGTAAATATATTACATCCAAAAACAATAAAAGGAAAGGGGATACAGGATGGGAAAAAAAAGGGGTATGAAGTGGATCTGGAATAAACAGCAGATGGGCTTCCCGGCCCATCACATCACATTCACACGGGTCAAGCCAAAAAAAACCAAACAAATAGTCCTCTTTTAGGTACGAAATCAATGGAACCAGCCACCTCTCTCAATCTCAACCTCTCTCCATCCATGTTTTGAATATTATTTTCTGCTTCTGTCTGGATTTATGGGTTGAATGGGTTTCTGTTGGGAAGGGTTTGTCGGAGGGTTGCGGAAGATTCTGGGGATGGAGGTTTTGAAGTTGACGAGGCTGGGTTTTGAGGGTTTGTCGGAGAATAATGGGTTTCGGATGGGTTAGAAGCTTGGAAGAAGAACATGGTTACGGATGGAATATTGGGTTTGAAATTGATGGTGGTGTTGAACGGGTTTGGGTTTCGAATGAAGGGTCGTCCTGCGGGCTTTTGAGGGAGAGAGGTGATAGTTTTGGTTTATGGGTTTGGGGAGGATTTCTGGGTATTCGTTGAAGAAGAGGATTCGGAGAAAAGGGTTTCGGAGGTTCGAGGAAATAGGTGAGTGGAGTGTTGCAGAAGTGGGTTTCACGATGGTGAACAGGGTAGGAGGAGGAAGGTTTGTGAATGGGAGAGTGAGTTTCTTGTGTTGCTGTTGAAGGTTTGAGAGGTGATAATGGTGGATTCGAGGTTTTTTAATGGAAGAATAGGGAATGAAAAAGGTTGAAGGTTTTTCGATTGGGATTTTACTGGGTTGATGATGTTTGGTTGAATGATGATGAAGGAGAAATTTGAAGATGATGATCATGAATAGTACAGTTTGTTGGTTCTGTTGATGAATGATAAAGGTGGAGGCTATAACACCCCGTTTCCCAAAAATAAAATAAGTGCAATTTAAATCAAAACAATTATCAGAGTTGCCACACCAAAACGGGATATCACAAAAGAAAACTCCAACAGAATGCTTCATTAAATGAATTCAACAATTAACAGCGGAAAATGTCATATATATATATATATATATATATATATATATATATATATATATATATATATATATATATATATATATATATATATATATATATATATATATATATATATATATATATATATATATATATATATATATATATATATATATATATATATATATATATATATATATATATATATATATATATATATATATATATATATATATATATATATATATATATATATATATATATATATATATATATATATATATATATATATATATATATATATATATATATATATATATATATATATATATATATATATATATATATATATATATATATATATATATATATATATATATATATATATATATATATATATATATATATATATATATATATATATATATATATATATATATATATATATATATATATATATATATATATATATATATATATATATATATATATATATATATATATATATATATATATATATATATATATATATATATATATATATACACACACACACACACACACACACACATCATATTCAGCCATCCGCCTAAAATATACAAAACATCATCAATGGATCCATCAAAACATGATACGACACGGAGTAAAAACAAAATCATCAGCTAAATAATAAACTCCCCAAAGCCCCGTGTTACGTATCAGAGCATCCTTACGACTCGACTCGCCATTATCCAAGCTAGCTACGCACCTGGATTATTTGTACTTCCGAAGGAGCACAGACCACAACAACAACAACAACAAGGGGTGAGAAATCATGATCAAAATATATCGGTAATAATGTACATGAATTAAAAGGTAGTACTAATGCAATTAGCATTCAACATACATCAATCTGGACCTACTGTCCAACACCAACACAACACACAAGCCAATGCAACCATATGCAACACAACACCATGAGATGCGGTACCGACTCACTGGTTCATTCAATCGAACCCGGATAGATCGCATACACCCACCAATGGCAACGATCTATCCCCACTATGCTCCCCTTCGGAGTACGGGCAATCAAACCCGGATAGATCACACACACCCACCAATGGCAATGATCTACCCTCACCAAGCTCCCCTTCGGAGTACGGGCAATCAAACCCGAAATAGATCACATACACCCACCAATGTCAATGATCTATCCCTATCATGCTATGCACACACCAATGCACAACAACAATCCAAGCACACCAGGTGCACACGATCCATCCGATCACATCACCCAGCATCATATATATTACATAACAAATAAACACAAGCACACTAAGTGCACAACAATAATCCAAGCACACAAGGTGCACGCGATCCATCCGATCATATCACCCAGCTTCATATATATTATACAACAAATAAACACAAGCACACTAAGTGCACAACAATAATCCAAGCACACAGGTGCACACGATCCATCCGATCACATCACCCAGCATCATATATATTACACAACAAATAAACACAAGCACACTAAGTGCACAACAATAATCCAAGCATACAAGCTGCACACGATCCATCCAATCATATCTCCCAACATCATATATATTACACAACAAATAAACTCAAGCACACTAAGTGCACAACAATTAACTCAAGTAAATAATCAATAAATCATCTCAATAGATCCATGGTTTAGTTAATATTTACTTAAACAATGACTCCCCAAACATATTAGATATAAAGATATTTGGCAACTAATTATATTGTCTATACTATGTTATAGATCTATTCATTAGCTTTCCACTCTTCGAAAGGGGACTAAAACCGACTTACGGATTAAAAGTTATGGCCAAAATCGTCGGAATAGAAATTTCCAATTTTTAGCTTTTATACAGCATGGAATCAATTGTTGTATTAGTGCAATCGATTGCTTGACTCAAATTTTCACATTTTAGCCACTGTTTTGATGTGCAATCAATTGCTTACTGTAGGTTTTCAAAAAATTATGCAGAAAATTGTATTTTTCACCAACCCTCCCCTCTTTGCTACCAAAATCAATCCCCACATGTTAGGGTATTTACTAAACTCAAAAATCCACTAAATCATGAGTATTCTATGGGTTTCCTTCCTACATAAACTTCTATTATTCAGAATCGGCAACACTCTCTGAAATCATCTGATTTCACCCAAACAAGTTCCCACAACACCAGACTAACATTCCACGACTTAGCTACAAAATCTATTCTAGATTCTACTCAATAAAACATCAGCTCTACTAATTTAATCATTTTCGGATTAAAATTGCGAACTACCCGAAAACCCCAAATCATCCAAACAATTGTTCTACCACCACATGCAACAGGTTCATCATATTAATAACAGTTTATAATTTCAACATCTCAAACATGATCATCAATCTACCATGGGGTTAGGGAAATCCCTTCTACCTAGAATTCATGCAACAACCAATTTCGACCTGTTTCTCCCCCCCCCCCCCCCCCCCCCCCTTACCTCGTTAACTCGATCAGATGCTGAAAACTCTTGAAGAATTAGAAATCTTGGTCACCTCTCTTCTCCTCTTTGATTCTCCTCTTCACTCTTGTTCTTGTTATTCTTCCTCACTCTTCTCCCAATAGACTGTGTTCTTCTTTTTCCTCCCTTTCCAAACTCACAAATACCCCTTATAACCCTTAAATCCTTATTTCTTTTATTTCAATAATAATAATAATAATAATAATAATAATAATAATAATAATAATAATAATAATAATAATAATAATAATAATAATAATAATAATAATAATAATAATATTACTATTAAATATCAAATTATTATCATTATCAATTATATTAATATTAAACTCCAAAATTATTAAATAATCTCCACAAAGACACACTGAAAATATAATAACACCAGAAAGGCTAAATAATTAAAAATGGGTGTTACAACTCTCCCCCACTTTAATTATTTTCGTCCTCGAAAATAACCTGGTGGAAACAATTCCGGATACGCTTCCCGCATCCTGCTTTCCAATTCCCAGGTCACACTGGCTCCTGCAGCACCATCCCCAAGCCACTTACACCAAGGATATTTCCTTCCCTCGGAGTTGTTCCTCGTTCAACAATTCACACTGGAAGTGCCTCAATAATCAAATTATCTCTCACTTGCACCCCATCCGATTAAATCAAAGTACCTCCTCGGCTTAGACACATGAACACACCCTGCAGTTTTCACAAACGATATTGGTAAAACAGCCTAACATGCTATTTTCCCCAGCTTCCGCTGCGCTACTCTGATACGAATAAACAAAGCATAATGTGTGCTTCCGAGACTTCAAAGCTCGACCAACCCTAGTTACCATCATAACTCTCAACACACGTCTTTCCTTGGATCTTTTTGATCTTTTCAATCTCCTCTTGCACAATTTCATCGTAAACTCAGATTCCCATCTGACACAATATTCGACAGTATCTCACACTACTTCGCAACTTCCTCACTATACATCTTAGCTACCTCCAGCATAGAATGATTCATCCTCATTGGTCAGAAATGAGTTAATCTTTTCAATCCATTCTTAACTACTCAAATCAAATCATATTCCTTTAAATTCTTCAGAAAACCCGACACAAAATCCATAGAAACACTATTCTATTCCACTCAGAAATATACAACAGTTGCATCAGGCCCAACAGTTCCCGTTGTTCCAACTTCGACTTTCCACAAGTCTAACCAGCATACACAACCTTAACTCTCTCTCTCTCCACCTATGGCCACCAAAACAATCTCCCACATTCGGTCACATCTTCATAGCACTTGGATAGGTATTCAATTCACCTTAATGTCCTTCTTCCAGGGTACTCTTATCCAACCCACAATACTGGAGCACAACCTCTATCACGACATCTCATGGCACCATCTCCATCAATCCGAAAATCAGCTCTTCGACTCAATTTATTGAGTTCAACCCGTCTACTAGCTCCAATTAGAATTTTAACTCCTAGACTCTCATCAAGATTACCCATAGTCAGCCTCAACATACATAGCTTAACTCCATAAGAAGTCTCTTCACCGACCACACTCATATCTCGAATTTTCTTAATCAGTGCTAACTCCTTTACCCTCATCATCAGTATATACCCAAAAATCCTCCAAATCAATACATCAGCTACCACGTCGTCTCACCCGAATGGAAAATCAACCCAAACCATACTCCTCCAGAAGTCCCAATTATTTCCTCTGTCTCATATCCAACTCTTTCAAATCAAATAAATACCTTAAGCTCTTTAGATCACCAAGCATCTCATGTATCAACTAAACAATTAAGGCCTCCAAACTTTGGCACAAGACACGACAACAACCAACTCTACACCATCGGTCAGATAATTCCTCTTACGTACTTTAAGTTTCCTTAAAGAATGACTAACATTCGCTGATGTTACACTTAATATATCTCCCAGTCATCTCAAATAAGCATCACAAAACACAACAGATAGTTCCATTGGATACGGAAAAACCAACACACGAACTTTTTGAACTTTCTTCACAGAGGCATACCGTCGTTTCTTCTCCAACACCGATAACTCAAGTTCCTAATGCTCAACATAATCCTCTATACTCTTTGAACATATCAAAATATCATCCGTTAACACAACCATTGACTCGCTCACTTAAGTATGGAAAGTCCCATGCCAACAGACACTCAAATTTGCAAGCTATGACGAAAACACGAACCGCACCTTCCATACTTACTACAACATCCAAACATATTCCATCAATAAATATCTTAATCCCATGCCGCTACTTCGCCGTCACCTATAGCATTGTAAAAACTTCCAACGCCTCGAACCGTGCATCATTCCGAGTTACGGTTCTCCCGTTACGTCAAAAATATGACAACAACATTTTCTCACTCGAACGACCCTCCAACACACCCTCAACTCTTGAAATGTGTAAAGGTCTAATTATATCAATATCGTATCCCACATTCTTACTTCCTTTAATATTTACCAGGAGTCACTATCCACCCTTTCCATCCACCAGACACGAGTCTCAAAACTACTCACTCAAATTAATTCCTTGACCACCCAAACAGACATATAATACGGAGCTCTCAATATTGGCTAGTTTCTGCAACTAAGTCGGTCACAACTCCACTTCACGTCTGGACTGTATATCACTGTCTTGTCAGGATAACTTTCAGGCAACCACACTTAATCGGCAACCCGCCAACTTCTCTACTTTCATCAACACTCCAAATCTCCCTCAAAATTAAACATCTCAACATTGTCCTGCACCGACTCGCCAAGACAACTCTCAAGCATTTGACTTAACTCCAAACAATTCACTGTACATACCATCTAAGCCCGCAAGACACACTTATTCCCTCCAACATGATCCCGTCAAACTATAATAGCGTCTAATAACACACTGAGCCATCACTCCACACATGAAGCATCTTGGAGAAGCACAACCTTCTCCCCCACTTATTTCGATCCCACTTCTACAGTCTCCAGTCTCTGGAGACTGTTGTCCCACCAAGCCCCAGTTTCTCCTTCCAGTATGTGAGTACCAAACCTCCCCTTTTTGCTCATCGCTACAACCCATTATCCTAAAAAATTTCTCAATCGCCTTCAGCTACTTCTGCGCAACTTAACGATCCAAAATTCCTCCTTCAAATGTCGGCGGCTTGTTACTCCGAAACTGTGCAAATCCCCAAATTGCGCACCCGCAGCTTGGTTCTAATTAGCAACCACCTGCACCCTTGCTTGTGTAACGGTAACTAAAGCAACATCATTCCTTTCTGCCATACTCCTCAACCATAACAACACTAGGTTAAAAGATACACAACCTCTATCGTAAGGACAGACTCAACTACTACACTGGCCGGACGGACCGACCTGCTTTGATACCAACTTGTAACACCGCGTTTCCCAAAATAAAATAAATAAAATTTAAATCAAAACAATTATCAGAGTTGCCACACCAAAACGGGATATCACAAAAGAAAACTCCAACACATAACGCTTCATTAAATGAATTCAATAATTAACAGCGAAAAATGTCATATATATATATATATATATATATATATATATATATATATATATATATATATATATATATATATATATATATATATATATATATATATATATATATATATATATATATATATATATATATATATATATATATATATATATATATATATATATATATATATATATATATATATATATATATATATATATATATATATATATACATATATATATATATATATATATATATATATATATATATATATATATATATATATATATATACATCATATTCGCCTATCCGCCCAAAATATACAAAACATCATCAATGGATCCATCAAAACATGATACGACACAGAGTAAAAACAAAATCATCAACTAAACAATAAACTCCCCAAAGCCCCGTGTTACGTATCAGAGCATCCCTACGACTCGACTCGCCACTATCCAAGCTAGCTACACACCTAGATTATTTGTACTTCCGAAGAAGCACAGACCACAACAACAACAACAACAACGGGTGAGAAATCATGATCAAAATATAGCGGTAATAATGTACATGAATTAAAAGGTAGTACTAATGCAATTAGCATTCAACATACATCAATCCGGACCTACTGTCCAATACCAATATAGCACACAAGCCAATGCAACCATATGCAACACAACACCATGATATGCGGTACCGACTCACTGGTTCATTCAATCGAACCCGGATAGATCGCATACACCCACCAATGGCAACGATCTATCCCTAATATGCTCCCCTTCGGAGTACGGGCAATCAAACCCGGATAGATCACATACACCCACCAATGGCAATGATCTACCCTCACCAAGCTCCCCTTCGGAGTACGGGCAATCAAACCCGAAATAGATCACATACACCCACCAATGGCAATGATCTATCCCTATCATGTTATGCACAACAATAATCCAAGCGCACCATGTGCACACGATCCATCCGATCATATCACCCAACATCATATATATTACACAACAAATAAACACAAGCATACTAAGTGCACAACAATAATCCAAGCACACAAGGTGGACACGATCCATCCGACCACATCACCCAGCATCATATATATTACACAACAAATAAACACAAGCACACTAAGTGCACAACAATAATCCAAGCACACAAGGTGCACACGATCCATCCGATCACATCACCCAGCATCATATATATTACACAACAAATAAACACAAGCACACTAAGTGCACAACAATAATCCAAGCACACAAGGTGCATACGATCCATCCGATCACATCACCCAGCATCATATATATTACACAATAAATAAACACAAACACACTAAGTGCACAACAATAATCCAAGCACACAAGGTGCACACGATCCATCATATCACATCACCCAGCATCATATATATTACACAACAAATAAACACAAGCACACTAAGTGCACAACAATAATCCAAGCACACAAGGTGCACACGATCCATCCAATCACATCACCCAACATCATATATATTACACAACAAATAAACACAAGCACAGTAAGTGCACAACAATTAACTCAAGTAAATAATCAATAAATCATCTCAATAGATCCATGGTTTAGTTAATATTTATTTAAACAATGACTCCCCAAACATATTAGATATAAAGATATTTGGCAACTGTCATACCCCAAATTTTATACCCTTAGATATTCATCATCACTTTAGGATCATAGTCATTTGATTATCTAACCTTAACCCATTTCAAGTTTGCCTTCGTTAAGATACAAGAATCAGGGTTCCGTAGAGACGAAATCGAGGTTTCGAGGGTTAATCAGTCAACGTTTTGGATTGGTTCTTTGTGAAGTAAGTCTCCACATCATTAAACATACTCCATTGAATCGTGTATGAATCCAATTTGAGGTTTTCACCCAAGAATAAAAACAGTGCAGTTCATGATACCCGATTAGGATTTTCGATCAGGAAAAGTCAACTATGGTTTGACTTTTGATTTAAAAGGTGTTACAATGGTGGGATCATGGTCCAAAAAGTTCCTATGGCTTAGTAAATTCTACTCAAGAAGTTTAAAGGACTCAAAAGACCCGGAGCATCAACAGTCGACTCGGTAGTCACCGATCGATCGTTCGGTTGACCGAAACGTCAACTCTTTACTCATAAGGAATTTGACTTCAAGGTGTGAATCAAAAATGTTCCTAATGACATATTATACCTACCCATAAAATTTTATGACCATTGGATCAAGGATTGGGGAGTAATCACATAAGTCGGGAATTAGGATTTTGAAAGGGGCAAGACCATAACTCCTCAACCACACATCCAATTGAGTTGGTTCAAAGCTCATTGGAAATATTTTGACAAGTCCTATAAAAGTCCCAAAGTGGTCCATGATCAGAAAATGCATAGACTTGGAGTTATGACCAACTTCATTACAAGAGGGAAAAGTAACTTAGAAAAATTCTAAGTTATTTCACTTTTAGGCTTGTTTTTCAGCAACTTTGAGAGGTTTTTTGGCCAAGTTCCTTTGGGAATCTGAAACTCATGAAAACATGAATGTTGTAGAGCTACATGAGGGCTTTCGAAAATGTAGTAGAACTCCTCCATATCCCTTATGAGCTGAGAGTTAGGAATTTAACAAGATGAGGTTTTGGCACTTGAGTCACACACTTTCAATTTTTCACAAACTCATCCTTTGACCACTTGAGCTATTCTTAGCCCTTGGATCTTATTTATATCTGAAATTTAGAGGATTTGAAGAGAAGAAATGCAGAAAATGAGGAGGTTTAGCAAGTCTTGCAACTTGGAGGCAAGTGGGAGTATTTTAATCATATAATGGAAGAAAGAGAAACTTTTTGGCAAACTTGCAGCAAACAGCCCCCTACTGCCTAGCCACTCTAATCACCATTATATCATTCATACCACTTTAGCAATGCATCAGTTGAGCCAAGGATCTGATTTTGCAGCTGCATCAAACCTCAAGCAAAGGGTTACCTTTTCAAACTCCCTCCAAAAGTGCCAAGTTACAAATCTGTCCTCACCCTTCATTTTTCCTATAAATAGAGGTTCCCTCTATGTTACTCAACACACTAGAGAACTCTTAGAACCAAGAGTAAACCACATCTCTCATTCCTTTCATGTTTGCCTTATTTTCAAAATTTCAAGTTTTATCAAAATCTGTCTTGGGCAGTTGGCTTCCCAAACCCATTTCCACACATTCCAATCCTTCAAAAATAATTTTCACAATCGATAAATGATGTGTGGAAGGTGTTCATACTCTTAAACTACTCAAAAACACCATTCTCCCAAAAGTCAATTTTCAAACCAAGCAAGTTTGACCTCACACACAAAATCAAGCAAATCTCTGTCCAGACCTGTTTTCGTCATCCTAACCCTCCATACACCTTTGATATATGATGTATCAATTGTACATAAAATAAGACAACCTCATCCTCATTTATTTTGAGATTTGGCACAAGTTCCTTCAAGTGCAAGAAAAGCTGTTTTCATCAAAGTCTTGGTTGGACAGCAGTTGGAGTGTTTTAAAGGTATTCTTTATTACAATAAGCTTGCTTGGAGGTCTGCAAGAGGTTAGTGGTCACTATCCTTTTCATTTCTGTCATGAACATGATTGGCATGATTGGTGTTTAAATGCAAATGTAGTCTATATGTAAATCTGCCAGTTTGTGTTGAGCCAACTGTTTTGAGCATGTAACTGCCTTGGATATGTGCCTTTGCTATGACATTTGTCTTGTGAATGTTGAGATAGTTTCTGTCATAAGTTATTGTTGGATGTTATCATAAGTCATGTTTGTCTTACCTTGGTTTTTGCTGCCACAGCTTGGGAGGTATCATTGCAGCCTCTCACAACTTTGATCTGTTGTTACGGTCCCTATATGTTCTATTCATGTCATGTTTGAACCCTAGGAGATTTTGGGTTCACAACTGTTGTGCTCAAATCCATTGTCTTGATATTGTATCTTTGTGAAGAACTTGCATATACCATGAACACAATGTGTGCCATTCTGTTTTGAACTTGACTGCCATGTTTTAATTTCTCTGTATATCAACTGTTTTGAAAGGAGAATGTTTGTTTGTTGTAGCATTGTCATGTTTGTCTTAGTTTGCATTTAAGTTGTAACTTTGATTGAAACATTTAGCATTGAAATGATCCATGAAACCTGTTACTTTTGAATCATGGCATTATTCCTTGCATCACCACTGTCACTTAGGCATTAGGATAAGGTTTTGGTTGTAACCATGTTTTGTTCACATTTTGTTTACCTTACCAATTGTGATAACTTGAATGATTTGTACCAGACATACCTTTTTCCTGCTTGCTACCAGCTGCCTGAATTCTTGACAATACCATGCTGCTTCAGGTTTTGATCCCTTTTTTTTTCAACTTTGCCTTGTTTGTGCTACCATGATGCCTTGTTTCCTTTTCAACTTTGTCAAAATAATGCTGCTTTGTGTACTTTCAATCTTTGCTAAATTTGCATTTGTGAGTTGTTGATGACATGCCTTGTTGGTGCTAGCTGTCATATCATTTCCTTGTGCTAGCATGTGGTTCTTGTAGAAAACTTTCTACGTTCTATTCCTATGGGTGTAAGCATTACATTTTCAAAGCTTGATATGATTTTGGTATGCTTGGCATGTTTTTTACTTTGAAAGACCAAGTGTTGCTGTTGTTGTATGAGTTTTACATGATTGAATCAATTTGTCTATTTTGCTAGTCCATGAACCATAATTGCTAAAGCTGTCAAGATGAACCATAATTTCTAAAACTGTCAAGATGAGACCATATGTTTGAACTTATACAATTGCTTAAATGTTTTGCTTTTGTAAATTCCTTGCGAAGTTGCATATGTGTGGCTGGTCTAAATATGATCTTGACTGTCCTGATCTTTGCTGTTAATTTCTGCTTCATGTTTCAATTCATGTGCCATCACTTGTGCTAAGTTCTTGCATCTTGTCGAGATATTTGATTTAATGTGCATAAATCATTTTGTATGATAAGTACATAGGTTGCATCATGAACTGTCTTCAATTTGCCAAACAACATTTCAACCTTAATGATTCATTCTTGCCATGTCATATACCAGATTTTACTTGAAGCTATTTTGATCAGTGCTTGCATTATGTTTGATCCTTATTTGCATGAATCATGTTGTGTATGCTGTGTACATAGGCTGTATCATTGAATTTCCACTCTTCTTGCCCAAACAGCATTTTTAAGCATTCTTGTACAAACCATGACAGTCCATATGTCAATTTATGTTTAGAGTCATCTTTGCATAAATTTTGCATCCAAATTCCATGAGCAATGTATTTGAGAAGTGTGCATGCTTTCATTTAGCCTTAATCCCTTCTGTCATGAGATGAAGCTAGCATTTTGCATACCAAGCATTTTTGCAACTTACATGCCAATTTTGGTTTGGAATTGATTCTGTTTGATCCAGGCATCTAGGATCATTGGATAACATGTGTAAAAGATGTGCACACTTTCATTTGATCATGATCCCTTTTATTTTAAACTATGGCCATCATAATGCATTTTCAAGGCAATTTTTGCAACTTGCATGTCAATTTTTGATTAGACTTGTTTTAGTTTAACTTGTGCATCAAGAATCATTGGTTTATGTATTTATGATTTGTGCATACCTTTACATGTCATTAAATCTTGCTGTCATGAGTTGTAGATACTCTAATGCATTTCTAAGCTTCAACTTGCATTTACATTCGAATTTTGAATTGTGTTCATTATCTTGAAAAACTGAGATTACCATTGTGATCCTTGTGAAATTTTACTCAAGATAGACTAAAATTTTGTTGAATTTGGTGGAGTATTGATGAAGTTATGGTGTTGTTGTTTTTCATGTTTTGCTTGCTTCCCATGTTTTTGCCTTGCCCAGATTTCATTGGCTTTGTTAGGTATTTAAGTTTTAAGGGTGGTAAAATACACAGATGTATCGCCACCCCAGTGGTTAAACCTTCACTCTCTCATGCGCCTTGTACCTCTAGATTCTGGGTTCGATCCACAGTGGAGATCAACCATTTTGTTCTTTTTTGCACTTTGCCATTTTTTCATTATTTTGTGTTTTTTTCCTCTCACATAACATGCGCGCGCTGTTTGGCTCAGTTGGTTTAATTTTGAGTTGGTATTCAAAGGGTGGTGGGTTCAACACCCACCAGGCGCCTCCCTTTCTTTTTTTTTCATTAATTTTCTTGTTTTTTATTTTAATTGTTATTAATTTTATAAAAATCATAACTTCTTTGTTTTTTATTATTTTTAGTCGGTTCTTTTTGCAACTATCTCGTATTTGTGTATATTTTAATGTGATGCATTAATATTCTAAAAATCTCTCTTTTGAAAACAACTTTGCATTAAAAACGCTCATGTTTCTTTTAGGGTTTTTACCCTCCCAACCATTTCAAACCTTGTGATTCATTCGTCTCCTGTTCGTTATTGTGCTTAATGTGAGCTCTATATTTGTCAAACCCTTGATGTAATTGTAGCTACTTTTTTTGCTTGTGAGCATTATGTTTGATTCATTTGATTTCCATGTAATATCCCCCATGATAGTTGACTTATTCGCATTGGTCGTTACCTTCATCTTTGTCAAGATATACTTAAGTCCTTGTCTTTCATTGAGTCTTGTAAGAACTCATTTTTGCTTGCCTATTGTCATACGCTTGCATGCTTTGGTTGTAACCATTCATCCTATTTGAAATCTTTGCTTGTTGTAACATGCTTGTATATGCTTGGTTGTAACCATGTTTCTTGTATTCATGTTTGTTTAAATGTTTTTGCTTTGTTAAGTTTAGTTTCCCAAGTGATGGAACTCTTTAGTTCTCATCCAAGTTTCCTCCCCTCCTATCTTTCCAAAGGAAAGTCTCTCTGTCGACCTTTGGGTCATAGATAGCTCATCTCCCTCCCTCGACTTCATTAAGTCATTCATACACTTAGTTTAGTTAGAACCTGTCCATTGGACTTTGCTTAAGTCTAAAAAGCCTACCCCTTGTTAGGAGTGCTTTTTCAATTAGAACTTAGGATAGGACTTTGTCAACTCTATGTGAGAATCATGGAGATGATTACTTACTCCCCTTCTTGAGTGTTCAACTTAGATCTAGAGAGTTTCCTTAAACTCTACGCAAGCATTATAATGTTTTTCCCCTTTGAACCTTGATCATAATCAAGTGTTCTTCAAACCTAGTGAGGTGAACTACGATTGCTCTAAATCTATCCTAGTTAGGATACGTAGGCAGAAGACGTGATGTCTTTTCGAGCAAACTTAGTGTATATATCTTTAGGTCTTAACCTACACCTTTTACCCAATCCATAGCAAACATTTAGCAAACTTAGCATACAAACAAACAAAAGGTTCATGTAGAGTACTATAAATGTTTAGGATGTGAAATACCTACCATATGCATAACCAACCCCCAATCCCCGAATCTCTTAGCGTTGTTGTTACATCGGACAAAAGGTTTTTTCTCTCTTTAGACCTTTCCTTTGGATAAATTAAAGTCCGGTTGTGAATTCAATGAATTAAAGATTCAAGTTAATCAATAGCTTGGTATCACGATTCTCACCGCAACAGAAATGGCGACTTCACTAGGGATGCTTAAACTTGAGGGTTTAGCCTATTTTGTTTGATTGTATGCTATATTTGTGAATATTTGCTTTACCTGTATATTTGTCAATATATTTGTTTGTGTGTTATGGATATTGGGTGCCTTGAGAGGTGAGACAAGTCCTAACCCGGATTTGAGTGGCACGTGAGATAGGATTGTGATATGATCAATAGTTGGGCTATTAGGAGTAGTCCCAATATGTTTGACATATGATGTAATCGCACTCAGTGGAGACTCTTTGAGATAATTAGTAATGCATGAGTAGTCGTGTATTCACTAATTATTTCAATATGAGTCTGTGAAGCTGGGAACTTTTAGTGACACTTTTACCCCACTTAGCCTTTTAGGACGTAGCGCAGAAACTGTTAGGGAGTAGACCCTCAATAGTTGTCATGTGATGCTACACTCAAACGAGTTTATCTTGAGAATATTGTTGACTCACGTGAGTAGTCGCGTTAGTTGGCAATATCCGAAGGATTTACTATGACTTTGGGAACTTTGTTAGAACCCGTTCGGCAGGTACGAATATCTCATAGTACAAATCCTTGGGGATGGGTAAACCTTTGACTTCATGCTTTGACCTTGAACCTAGGAAGACCTTGTGTGTGCATGTGCATTATATCTGTGAATATCTTGCTTTTGTGTGCATCATCTCATCATACCATCATAAGCATTTCATATTGCGACTAGTTTTGTAAAACTCAGTTGATCTCTTTGTGTGTGAAATCTCAGACATATCATGGATATTGGGACAAGGAAAACCAAGAAGTACGCTTTCAAGAAGCCCGATACTTCCGAGTTGAGGAAATTAGGGACTATGGTATCAGGAGACTTTGGAAAGAAGTATGGAAAAATCCTAGGCCTTGTCAGAATGAGAATGGAAGAAGGGATCCTCAATACTTTGATTCAATTCTACGACCCTTTGTATCACTGTTTCACATTTCCCGACTATCAGTTAATGCCAACTTTGGAGGAGTATGCTTATTACATGGGAGTTCCTGTGAAAGATCAAAAACCTTATAGTGGATTGGAGAAGATGCCTTCACCAGAAGAAATTGCAGATGCTCTTCACCTTGAAGCTTCCGAGATCAAGGCCCATCGTGCAACCAAGAAAGGATTAGTGGGTTTTCATTCAGAGTTCTTAATCAAGAAAGCTAACTATCTTGCCAAAGAAGGAAGTATGGATGCCTTTGAATCAGTATTAGCTCTATTGATCTATGGACTAGTGTTATTTCCTGAAGTAGAAGAGTTCGTCAACTTCCCTTCCATCATCATATTTTTAAGGAGAAATCCTGTGCCTACCTTGTTAGGAGATGCGTACCATTCAATTCATCATCGTAAACTTCAAGGAAAAGGAACCTTCCTCTGTTGTGCACCTATGTTATACAAGTGGTTTGTCAATCATTTGCCAACAACTGACGCTTTCAAAAAGAATCCCAACGGATGGAGATGGTCTCAAAGGATAATCTCTTTGACTCAAGCAGATATTCATTGGTATGATCCCCCAAACGATCAAGGAGTCTATTTTGACCATTGCGGAAGTTTCCCGAATATACCACTCATTGGAGTACGAGGAGGAATTAACTACAATCCAGCCCTGGCTCGACGACAATTTGGTTTTCCGATGAAAGATAAACCCAACAATTTGCTTCTATCCGGCTTCTTCTATCTCAACACAAAGGTAACCGAAAGTATGAGAAATAGTACCATCGACGCTTGGGAGAACATCCATAAGAAGATGAAGGAAGATTTGGGAAAAAGAAATTGCATAGCTTTGGAGCCATTTACTCAGTGGGTCCAATCTAGAGCGAAAGATTTGAAGATGCCGTACCTTCCATAGAAAGACGCACCGATTGTCATTACACCGTCATCTTCCACCATCCCCATTGAGAAAATGGAAGAATACCAAGATCTCCTTGCAAGAGCGCAGCTTGAAAGAGATACTTGGGAAGGAAAATATCATTTGCTCTTCTCCGAAACAACAAAGCTCGCCCGAGAAGTGAAGGAAAAAGATGAGTTGATAGAATGGCTTGAACGACGAGTAATCGATGGAGAAGCAACAAAGGAGAATTTATTTTTCTCTAGCATCAAGCCCACCCAAAGAAACCATGAGTACTCCAATATTCCCCCTACCTCTGGAGCTTGGAAAGGGATAGTAGACAAATTGGTAATGGAGAATGCAATCCTGAGGAAGTTGAAGAAGCCACGTGTTTGAAGTCATTAGTTTAGGTTGTAAAACCTAGTTTTTTAATTTGAATTTCTTGTATTGTACCTTAAAGGTGGTGACTTTTACCAATGATGAATGAAATGAGGGTTTGACACAAATTGATCTTCTGAGTTTTGTAAAACTAGTCGCATTTGCATTTGCATTTATTAATCATTCAAGGAACTAAAGATTGTTTTGCAGATATTATAGGATGGATTCTGGAAAGAAGGCAGAGATTGTGTTCTGAAGCCCAAATCTAGAGAACCTGAGGAAACTGGGAGGTTTAGTAGAAGACCCTGAGGCGTTCAGAGAAAAGTATGAGAATATGCTGTCTTTACTAGAAATCCAAGTGGATGAAGAGATGTTGTCAGCGCTCGTGCAGTTTTACGATTTGACCTATCATTGTTTCACGTTTCCAGATTACCAACTGCTGCCAACCTTGGAAGAATATTCTGCCCTGATGGGATTAGGCGTTAATCCCAAACCATTTTCTGGAAGAGAAGGGACTCCTAGCGAAAGAGCAATTGTAGAGGCCGCACATTTGGAGGTGGATGAAGTGCGATCTCATATGACTGCTAAGGGAGGGCTATACGGATTTCCAGCTATGTTCCTATATGAAAAAGCTCAATGTTATGCCGAGTCGAAGAATTCTGAAGCATTTGAGGCCATTCTGGCTTTGCTAATTTACATACTTTTTCTGTTTCCGACTGCTGATAATTTTGTGGATGCGAGTGCAATCAACCTTTTATTAATCAAGAATCTCGTACCCACTTTGTTGGCCGATGTGTATTTTTCCATCCATCGCAGAAACCGTCATGGAATTGGACAGATTGTATGTTTCACCGTTCTTCTATACAAGTGGTTTATTTCGCACTTGCCAAGGCTTCCAGCACTCTGGGATACGCAGAATGGACTCTCATGGACAGAGAAGTTGTTATTACTCAAACATTCAGATATTAAGTGGTATGACCCTATGTATGGAGGGATTGCCATGATTTAGAGGTGTGGGGATTTCCCGAATGTACCGCTTATCAGTATCGATAGTTGCATTAGCTATAATCCCATTTTAGCTCGTCGCCAGTTGGGACACCCAATGGAGAATGAACCGGACCCAGTTCTTTTAAGAAGTTTCTACATTGAAGAAGGGAAGGATCCAACCTACAAGGCTCGGACTGTGTATGCTTGGCGTCATATCCACACAAGGGGAATAACTGCTTTGGATTATCCTGACACCGCTGTTTCAGAGTCCTACTTATCATGGGTGAGAGAAGCAGCATTGAAGATGTTCTATACCCGTTTTGAGCCTAACTCAACAAAACTTACTTTTGTGGAAGAATTGAAAGTTGCCCTGGCAAAAGCTGAAAAAGAAGGAAAAGCTTGGAGAGATAAGTATTTCAAGGTTATGCAAGAGAAGGATGTCGCTACTGCGAAAATCGGCGCCGGCTGAACAGAAGAGTCGCCACCGTGCGTTATTTATCCCACGGGAGGGAAAGGAAACGCTCAGAGTAAACCTCGCACAACACGGGAAAGGTATGGTCATCGCAACCAAAACCTGGGTTCGGGAGTCGGTTACGCAAGGGGAAGGTATTAGCACCCCTCACGTCCATCGTACTCGATGGGATCCACGCTTGTTTTCGGGTATGGATTGTTATTCTATCTAAACTATAGGTCAAGGGTGAAAAAAAATAAAAAATAAAATGAAAATAAAAATGACTCGGCAAAGTATCGCACTTTATGCCTACGTATTCCCGTCTGGAACGAGAAATCAGAGTCAACGTAGTTCGCCTACCTACGGGAAAGGAGGGGAAGGTTGCTCGCTAGGATATCGCATCCTATGCCTACGTACTTTCATACGGCATGAAAGATCAGAGCAAACGTAGTTCGGGCCACGTACGACACGAGCTTGTCTTGGTTGATTTTAGTCCTTCTGAAAAGGTTTTCTTGATTAACAGTCCCGGCGGACAAAAATGACGCTTTGATGAGTTCACATTCTTTTACGGAAGAAGTGTCTTTTATTGTGTTTGAAATCTTTATGTGTTTTTCTGTTTGTTTTGAGAAAGAAAGAGACAGAACTCTAACCTACGGTTGCGAAGGGGAACAAACTAACCTAATGTTATCATGCATGGGTTAAGACCTAGTGTCTATCATGCTCCTCTCTTGCACAGAGAGAAACAGAGATCCTAAGGGAATAGACGGAAACAGAAACAATATCAAATATATACAGTAATAAAATGCATGGATGCAACAATACAAGCGAGGCAAGGGAGTCCCACTCAACCTCGAACCTAGAAAACAATAGGCAAAAGTGAACAGGATTCACTTTCAACCCAGCAGGGTAAACAGCAAACAATACAGCCAGGAAAACCAATCAATACATCAGCAATGAAATACAACAGTAAAAGAAACAGCATCAGCAGCTCTGACTCAACATCTAGCTTCAAGTAATCTCCAATCAGCTACAGGCTTCAACAAGCATCAGTCTCCATCTTCATGGCCTTCAGGCAAGGGCTTTGATCATCATTCTTCCATCTGCAATGGCTTTTCTTCAAGCTCAAACCTCCAGGATGAGGGATCAGTCACAAGAGTGAATTGGGTGTTAAGCAATCAGCTGACTACCAAGGGTGGTGAACAGACTGCTTCTAACACAAGAGACATTTTCTCTCAAGAGTTCTATCTCATAGACACTATCACCAAGCCTTCCAAAGGAAGGGGGTGAGTGTCTTAGAGAGACTCTGAATCACAGAGAAGAATGGATGCAGACAAGGCAATCCATGTTTGAGAAACAAACTTTCTAACCTAGAGCTCTGCCTAGCTCCTAAACCCTAGTCTCCTCAGCATCTGCTAGCAAGAATCTCCTCTTCAACTCTGGCAGTTGATCTTCAATCTCTGGCTCTCCAATGGTCTTCATCTCCTCAAGTCTTCAGCTCTCCCAAGTCCCCAGACAATCCCAATACCCAAGCAAGCAAGCAATAATCCCCAGAGGGCACACCACACCAGTCAATCAGACATACACAGAGTATTAATAGCAGTAGGGGAATCCTGACTTTTTTCTAAGGGATCTAATAGCTACCCATAACCCCTATAGTCCCATAACTAATCTAGTCAAACCCTAAGTCCTAAGGGAAAGAATCAAACCTCCTAAGTTATCACCTAAAAAACCCTAATTTGTTCATGTTGTTCAAGCCTACATTAAGCACCCAAAATTAATTCCTAAAAATGGGAACTAAATTGCTTCTACAAGTTTAATGTCTAAACTAAACAACCTAAAAAGAATGGACAAAAAATATTAAAGCATCTAATAGAACAAAAATTAATAAAATCATGCATGAAATGAAACTACTTAAAATGTCACTTATTTGGAAAATATGGAAAAAATATCAAATAAAAATAAAAATGCAATTTTATTTAATGACAATTTTCTAGACATTCTAATGAAAATGATGTAAAAAGAATGAATTAAAAATGATTTTTTATCTATTTATTATGAATTTCTTAAAGTTGGTAAAAATTAAAGTGGAATTAAAAATTAAATTGAATAAAATGGGAGGAGGAGGTACTAATAGCAATTCGCTCAGTTCAAAATCCAGGATGGGCCAGCAAACGGGGGTGCATGTAGCAAGTTGCACTAGGCCCAGAACACTTCAGAAATATTAAAAATAACAAAACAAGCAGGGGGTGCATTTAGAAAGGTTATCACGTTCAAAAGGAACTTGGGCTCAGCACTGGGGGTGGGAATATCAAAACACACTCAGGCCCGCCCGTTTCGTTAAATGAAACGGTGCGTTTAGGGCACCACTCTCCCTCCAAATCTCAGAATTAAATGAGAGCCACAGGATTGGCTCTTTGGTCAAAAGTCTTGCAAGCAAGGGACGACCAGGATTACGTCTTCTTCCTTGCGCCATGAAGCTAGGGTTTCACAATCCATGGAAGCCATGCACACACTACTTTCAACCTCTCGGTTCTCCCTCTCCAGGCCATGGTTCAGCTCGATCCAAACATGAAAGTCACTCAGAATTTCTCCCTCTACAAGCCTATGGTGGTAGTTTGCTTTGAAACTCAACAAATCACTCAACCCGATAGCAATAAGTTCTGACTCCATGAAAATACTCTGCAACTCACCAGCATAATTCTCCATCAAACCTAGACTAATCTCTTCCATGACTAATGGTGATCATTCTGCGCTAACAACCTAAGATTACCATGCACTCTACTGCAAGTTCTAAGTCCTAACAGTTCTAGCAACCTGTCAACAATCATCACTAAACTACTCCAAACTCATCCTAATTGCTCTACTAACATCCTACATCATATCTAAACTAACAAGACCATGCTAAACTAACTAAATCAAGTTGTGGCAGAAAAAATGCACCTGGTGTGAAATCTTGTGGATGATGATGAAACTTGTGGATCTGAGGCTTTTGAGGCTTGGATCTTGATCTACAATTGCACTACTTGATTCTGTATGCAACACTTTGAGGAGTCTTGCACTGGATCTTGAATTCCAACTGAATTTGCAGCTTGTGTGTTCTTGATGAAAGTGCACGAAATTGAGCTCTAACCACTAGGATCTTGATTGAATTCTATGCCATGATGATGAATCAGTATGATGAAATTGATTTTGATGGTGATTGGTGAAGAATTTGAGAAATTGGAGTGAAAATGCAATGAGAAAGAATGGAGAGAATTTGTGAGATTTTGGTGACAAATGAATCCAACCCTTGCTCAATTCTGATTTCATGAATATATAGGGCTCACATGAACTTTCTAGAACCATCTTGCCACATTCCCTTGCATTCCAAATTGGTTGATTTTGGAAATGTTTCTTCAAATGCATGTAACCATGAATAACTTTGATTTTTTCCACTAAGCTCAAAAAAGTACTTGAACCATTGTTCTTATAATGTCTTTTCCATTCAAAATCATATATTGGAAGTCTCCATTTGGACTTATAAATCTCTCAAACCATTTTTCATTTTGACTTTATTCAAATTATAAGCCATTTTAGTTCAAATTTGGACCAATCATGCAACTTCATGTTATGAGCTTTTCCAACAATTTGTGACCTTCTTTCTAGACTTAAAATCACATTTGGAGCAAGTTTGATGTTGCAAGTTTTTCCATTTGAGGCCTCCTTGTATGAGTTTTGGGTATAGGTTAAAATGACCTGTAATTCACAAATGCCCAAAATACCCTTTGCTTGCCAAGACCATAAGTTGAGCTCCACACATCATATAAGGGCATGCTATACCATTCTAGAAAGCTAAGACAATGAGGAACAATTCTTATGTTGACCAGAAATTCATTTGAAATCTCCTTGAGGGGTAAAACTAGCTTGGAAGTCAAGTCACTTTCACAGACAAAATTTCAGATACCTCAGATGACCTGTAACTTGCAAGGACCATAACTTGAGTTCTATAAATCTCCTTGATGTCTTCCACCACTAAAATTAAAGGTATTGAGATCCTATACAAGTTTCATGTTGGCCAAGAAGCCATTTGAAGCTAGCATTTTGACTTATCTTGCTTGGAAATTTGACCTAAACTAGGGGATTTTACACAGAAACCCTAATTTAGAAACTCCTCTTCTCCTTGATTTCTCTTGAATTCTTCTTGGCATATCTCCATATCCTTCTTTATATGTCCAATGATGAACCCCACATCTCTCCACTAGACTTGAATGCCCCTTAAGTCAGTCAATTGACCTAGGGTTGACCTAGGGTTGACCCAGATGAAACCCTAGTTGACTGGCTTCAGCTATAGCTCTTGTGCTCTCATCAATGACTTGTCTCCTTCTTTAAATGACTTTCTAAGTCTTTCATAATGTCTAGATACTCTCCATGCCTTCAACTCACAGCTCACAACCCTCTTGTTGACCCTCAGATACCCTCAGCTAGGAGATGGACTCAAGGCTTGATCTGCTGAACTCTTTGCTTTCAAATTCTTTCCTGATGACTTGAATGAGATTGAATTGGGATAATAACCTCTTGATAGGCTTCTAGAGATGAGAATAATGATTGGTCCCCTGTTGAATGACTTGCTATGCTTATGCTATGCAGATGATTAGCCTATGTACATGACTCTATATGCAAATGCTAATGATATTGAAACATAAACCAAGTGAATAAGGTTGGGAAAATTTTGGGGTGCAACAGCTGCCCCTATTCAAGCGACTTGGACCCGATTGGGTGAAGAGCCCGGAGCCTTCAGACATTCGCGGTACGAGACGGTTGAATACTAGTGAAACCGGAAATTTGCCAACCGCAAAACTAAATTGCGCTCCTGCTTGAGGAACGACATTCATCAGCTGGATCTGACTGTTACAGCAACCTACTGATCTCATGCGAGCGTGCTGGGGATTGTCTTCATCGTTCTGAAGAGGATTCTGTCATAACAGATCACTTGCTTGTCCACGTTAGGACTCTGTCCGTCATCAATACGAAGAAATCTCAACTAAAACCTGTCCACGTTAGGACTCCACTTGCTGTTAATCCAGAAAAATCTCGGCAACTCCGCTGGGGATAATTCGTCTGCATTTCCATAAACTGAATCGTCCACGTTTAGGAATAAACTCTTCCACGTTAGGAGTAACACCTGTCCACGTTAGGAATAACATCGTCCACGTTAGGAATCATTTTTCCTGTATCTGTCCACGTCAGGACTAACCCTTTCATCTTTCCACGTCAGGAATACAAGCCTCTTTCCGCGTAAGGCAACCAATTCCTTCCGATTTGTCCGCGTCAGGACTACATTTTTCCGCGTAAGGAATGCCATCTTAATCTATCCACGTAAGGACTCCACTCTTTCCACGTTAGGAATCACCTATTAATCTGTCCACGTAAGGACTCCAATCTTTCCACGTCAGGAATGCTGTCATTTCCACGTAAGGAAACTATCCTTTTCCACGTAAGGAATCATCTCTTTCCACGTACGGAATCCAACTTGATATGTCCGCGTAAGGACTACATCGTCCACGTTAGGACCCATTTCTCCACGTTAGGAACAATAATAATTTCTTTGATTTGTCCACGTCAGGACTAAACTCTTCCACGTAAGGAATCTATCTCATTCTTGATTTGTCCACGTTAGGACTCAGGCGTCTTCGACCCGCTGAGGAAATAAGACTTGTCCACGTAAGGACTCACACCCTTGTCTGATCTGGCGACGTCAGGGCACCACCACAAAGAGTAATCACTTTTGTCAACGTCATGACCTCCCATTCCACTAATTTTGAGAACCCGAATCTGCCCACGATAGGACTAACACACCTCACCAATCCAGGGAAATAAACCTGTCCACGTTAGGACGCCCACTTCTGAAGAAATCCCGTCAATATAGGAATAAATTGTCCACGTCAGGACTTAGTTCTCCAATGATCCTCACCCACAAACTTCTTAGCACTGACGTGACATCGACTTTGAGACGGACTCTACTGGGGATGTCTGGAAACCAAACTATCGGACGCCTGTTCTGATAACCGGCGGTGGCCTCTGAAATTCTGATTCATGGAACCCTTGATGACAACTGATTCTGCTTGGGAACAAAGAGAAACTTATCCTGGAAACTCTGTGGGGAATACTGCCGAAACTGACATTATCATTGAGTATCTCATGCCGAGATCTTGAATGTTTGGTAATTCATTTGAGCAAGAATTCTCTCCACCTGAACTGCTAGAGTACAGAAACAGCTTCAGCAAAATAAATGCTGGAAGGATAATGCCGACTCCGCCGGGGATAGCCAGATGCTACAGAATTATTCCAGCAAAATAAATGCTGGAAGGGTGAAGTCGACCCTGCTGGGAAATTGGGAACTCAAACCACATACCCTATTGAGGTAACCCCCTGCTGGGGAATATAACTTTGCTGGGGAATAGCAGATGCGCATAGTTCGATCGGACTTTCTGCTGGAACGTAAACTGATATTACACCGTATCCCTGACGAAATAAATGACAGGTACCACCATCAACTCTGCTTGGGAGAGTCTTGATCTTCGAGTTCCACTGGAAGGAATGAAAATACTTGCAAAGAGAATTCCGCTGGGGATGGGATGATTCTCTTGGGGTGAACTCCACCGACTCCGCTGGGGGAGAGTGCACGACCCTGCGGGGAAAGATGAGCCTGTCTGAATACAGCCTTATGATCTTAGAATCGCCAAACTCTGTTGAGGACGAATAACTTTTCTGGGGCCCGTCCTTTGGATAAGCTACGGCTAGCTGGGGAATTCTATCCTTCTTCAGGAAGAACATGCGTGACCTGCGTGAAGACTGAGTCTTTCGTTATCGCAATCTTTTGATCATCTTTCTCGTATGGTTATGAAACCTGCAACAACACAAACAAGACACGACAAGCCTATGCAATCAAATCAATTCAGGTTAGTGACGTTACACTCAGTTAATTCAAAGCTTTAGCAATTGTTGGCAAGGGCCAGTGATGTTATACTCATGCTAGTTTCATCAAACTTAGGCGTTAATCATGCACAAAACAGTAAAGAATAGTGTCAAGTACTGAATAACGTGTTTTATTGATCGGGCCCCTGAATGGGCGGAGTTTTATACATGAGATGTAACTCCTGAAAAGAGGAAGCTACGCAAAGCAAGTCTACAAGTATGCAAGAAGCATGAATATTTTGACAAATTAAATTTGTACACATGTCGGCAACGGGATGCAGATGAACACCACGAGATGATCCTCCTATGACTCATCCGACTCTAATGCTTTCCCGGTATCCCCACTTCTGAAGAGATTGTATCCGATAACTGACTCCTCAAATGTATTCTCCCGCATTGATGCTCATTGCAATATCAAATTCGGACCGCAGTCATTTGCTTTTCAAATCCCTAACTTTTGCGTGAACCGCCCTTTACGGGTTTTCAGTTCACTGGGATACCCTTTTTTGCCGAAGCCGCCCAGTGTAGGTTTTCAACTTCGCGGGTGTACATTTTTTCAATTTTATCCCTAACTTTTGCCCGAACCTTTCATTCTGTTTTTGGTTCGCCAGGATGCCCCATTTTTGCCTGGACTCTCTTTTTTTCTGTCCAGCGGGTCTATTTTAAGCAAAGTATTTTTTAACTGCGTCCGAATTCACAGGTGACACAAAGTCTTCTCCGTCCATGGTGGACAACAATAAAGCTCCTCCTGAAAAGACTTTTCTGACAACGTATGGCCCTTCGTAGTTGGGGGTCCACTTGCCCCTGTGATCTGCTTGCGGCGGGAGAATCCTTTTCAGCACAAGGTCGCCCATCTGAAAGCTTCGCGGAAGTATCTTCTTGTCGTACGCTTTCTTCATTCGTCTTTGGTACAAACGACCGTATGCCAGAGAAGCTAGCCTCTTCTCATCCATCAAACTCAGTTGGTTCAATCTATTCGTTACCCATTCTGCCTCGTCCAGCTGAACGTCTCGCAATACCCTTAAAGAAGGGATCTCAACTTCCAATGGTAATACCGCTTCCATTCCGTATACCAACGAGAACGGAGTTGCCCCGGTTGATGTGCGTACCGTCGTACGATAACCGTGCAAAGCAAAAGGTAGCATTTCATGCCAATCCTTATAAGTCACCACCATTTTCTGAACAATTTTCTTGATATTCTTATTGGCCGCTTCAACAGCGCCATTCATCTTGGGTCGGTAAGGGGAGGAGTTGTGATGTTCGATCTTGAAATTCTGACAGAGCTCCTTCATCATTTTGTTGTTCAGGTTTGAACCATTATCCGTGATTATCCGCTTGGGGATCCCATATCGGCAAATGATATCTCTCTTGATGAATCTAGCCACCACTTGCTTCGTTACATTTGCGTAAGACGCCGCTTCCACCCACTTGGTGAAATAATCGATTGCTACTAGGATGAACCGATGCCCGTTAGAAGCCGTCGGCTCGATCTTCCCAATCATATCGATTCCCCACATCGAGAATGGCCATGGAGATGACATCACATTTAGAGGACTCGGAGGCACGTGTATCTTGTCAGCATAGATTTGGCACTTGTGGCACTTCCTCGCGAACTTGAAACAATCAGTTTCCATCGTCAGCCAAAAATAACCTGCCCGCAGCAGCTTTCTCGTCATAGCATGCCCACCAGCATGCGTACCAAAGGTACCTTCGTGAATTTCCTCCATGAGAAGCTTTGCCTCTTTCTCGTCTACACAACGCAACAACACCAAATCGTGGTTCCTTCTGTACAAGACGCCATCCGGATTCAAGTAGAAATTACCCGCTAATCTCCTGAGAGTCTTCTGATCTTGACTGGATGCCCCAGCCGGATACTCTTTATTCTTCAGGAAATTAAGGATATCAAAATACCACGGTTTATCGTCGGATGCTTCATCAATAGCAAATACATAAGCTGGCCTGTCCAACCGAGAGATAGTGATTTGGGGAGCTTCGTTCCAGAAGTTGACCTTGTACATGGAAGACAAAGTGGCGAGGGCGTCAGCCATTTGATTTTCTGCCCGCGGTACGTGATGCAATTCAACCTTGTCGAAGAAAGGCAACAATCTCCTTGCATAATTCATGTAATGTATCAAATTAGGCTGCCGTGTCTCCCATTCCCCTTTTATCTGATTCACTACCAGAGCTGAGTCTCCGTATACGTCTAGATGTTTGATTCGCAAATCAATGGCTTCTTCAAGCCCCATTATACAAGCTTCGTATTCGGCCTCATTGTTGGTAACGGCAAAGGTCAATCGGGCAGTAAACGGGATGTGCGACCCATGTGGTGTAGTGATGATTGCCCCTATTCCGCTACCGTAAGCATTCACAGCTCCGTCAAAAATCATCTTCCATTTGGAACCCAACTCTGGTCCCTCGTCTGGCAACGGTTCTTCACAATCTTTCATCTTTAGGTACATGATATCCTCGTCAGGAAAATCAAACCTCATCGATTGGTACTCTTCAATAGGCTGCTCCTCCAGATACTCAAACAACACACTCCCCTTTATAGCCTTTTGCGAGACGTATTGGATATCATATTCAGTCAAGACCATCTGCCAACGGGCAATTCTACCTGACAACGCCTGCTTTTCGAATACATATTTGATAGGATCCATCTTCGAGATGAGCATGGTTGTATGATTCAGCATGTATTGCCTCAAACGCTTGGCGGCCCAAGCTAGTGCGCAACAAGTTTTCTCCAGCATTGAATATCGAGATTCGCAGTATGTAAATTTCTTACTCAAGTAATAGATCGCATGCTCTTTTCTCCCCGTCTCGTCGTGTTGACCGAGAACACAACCCATGCTTCCCTCAAGAACCGTCAAATACATTATCAAGGGTCTACCTGCCACTGGGGGTATCAAAATAGGAGGCTCCTGCAGATACTTCTTTATTTTATCGAACGCCTTTTGACAATTTTCGTTCCACGGTACAGCTTGATCTTTCTTCAACAGCTTGAATAATGGTTCACACGTGGCCGTTAGGTGAGATATGAACCGGGCAATGTAGTTCAACCTCCCTAAAAACCCGCGCACCTCTTTCTCTGTTTTAGGCGTCGGCATTTCTTGGATCGCTTTTATTTTGGCAGGATCGACCTCTATTCCTCTTTCGCTTACGATAAACCCCAGCAGTTTACCCGATCTCACCCCGAAGGTGCATTTATTAGGGTTCAGCCTCAGCCTGAACTTCCTGAGCCTTTTAAATAACTTCAGCAGATTCACCAGATGCTCTTCCTCCGTCTGGGATTTGGCAATCATATCGTCAACATAAACTTCGATCTCTTTATGCATCATATCATGAAAAAGAGTCGTCATCGCACGCTGATATGTTGCCCCAGCATTTTTCAAACCAAAGGGCATCACTTTGTAGCAAAATGTTCCCCAAGGCGTTATGAAAGTAGTCTTCTCCATATCCTCTGGCGCCATTTTGATCTGGTTATAGCCTGAAAAGCCATCCATGAAGGAGAATACGGAGTATTGAGCCGTATTATCAACTAACACGTCAATGTGAGGAAGTGGAAAATCGTCTTTTGGGCTTGCTTTATTCAAATCTCTATAATCCACGCACATTCGAACCTTGCCATCTTTCTTTGGCACTGGTACGATGTTGGCAACCCATGAAGGATACTTCGTCACAGCCAGGAAACCAGCGTCCCACTGTTTCTGCACTTCCTCCTTGATCTTCATTGCCATATCTGGCCGTGTTCTGCGAAGCTTTTGTTTGACCGGCGGGCAATCTTCTTTCAGTGGCAGGCGATGCACAACCATATCTGTATCGAGCCCCGGCATATCTTCATATGACCAGGCGAATACATCATTATACTCTCGGAGCATTTCAACCAGTCTTCGCTTGATATCACTCTGCAGTGCGGCTCCGATACGAATATTCTTCTCAACCCCTTCCGACCCCAAATTGATAATTTCGATGACCTCGTCGTGAGGCAGAATGGCTCTTTCCTCTTGCTTTACTAACCAAGACAGTTCTTCAGGAACGTCGCTATCTTCGACAACCTCTTCTTCAGCCTGAAACACCGGGTGCTCAAAGTCGGGACGAGTCATAGGTGGTTCAAGGATGTCATCTGAAAATGTTATCCTGCAAAAGGAATGGTTAAGTGCTTCAAAATGCGTATAAAGCGAATAACCACGTTGCCATTTTATTGAGAAAAAATATAAAACAAGAAAGACAGGGATTACGGTATTTGCACATGAAAAAACGCCATTTATTTAATGATTAACGCGCAATGTTTATAACAACACAGCCCTAAGCAAATCTTGATGCCCCGGGCAAGACATCAGATTATTCAACAATTAATAAAGCAAAGCATTACTGTTTAAAAGTCACAGGAACAAGCTCCTGAATAGACCAGTTGCACAGTCCTTGTCCTGGCGTGCTTGGCTGAATCCAGGCATCCATATCACAGTCGCTGTCTCCCTCATCAGACTCTGAAGCAGCATTGACAGTTTCATGACACACTCCACTGGCAGAGATGACAATCGGCTTTCTGAAACGGGGGGCCCCCACGGAAGGAGTTGATGACGACGGTTGGTACCCCAGTCCGAACCGGTCCATCTTCACAGGAATGTCCAGCACTTTGCCCCAGCCCTTGGCTTCTCCTGCTTCCACTAGAGCTTGAGCTTCCTTATACGATGAGACAGCTATCTCTGGCACTTTGCTCGGCCCGGGACCTTTGTCCTTGATGCGCAAACCTTCGAATGCCTGTCATGGTGTCTCGTGGATCTCCTCGTCGACTTCCACATATTTAAACGACGATAGATGGCTGACCAGGATGTCCTCTTCTCCGCACACGGTGACTACACTGTCTCCGACCATATATTTCAACTTCTGATGCAGGGTAGACGTGACGGCCCCCGCCCCATGAATCCAGGGTCTTCCAAGCAAGCAGCTATACGCAGGCTGTATATCCATGATATAAAACTCCGTTGCGAACACCTCCGGCCCCACTTGCAGAGGCAAGGTAATCGATCCGAAGACTGTTCTCCTCGTGCCGTCAAATGCTCTGACTACCAAATCACTGGGTGTACACAAAATCCCTCGAACATCCAGCTTCATCATCGCCTTCTTGGGCAGCACATTCAAAGATGATCCGGTGTCAACCAATACGTGCGACATTACTGATCCTCTACACTCAACAGATACGTGTAATGCCATATTATGATCTCTCCCTTTCGGAGTCAAGTCAAAATCAGTAAAACCCAAGCTGTGGCCTGCATTCACATGTGCCAATACTCCTTCTAGCTGATTTACGGAGACATCTTGAGGTACAAAAGAAGTGTCCAGGACTTTCAGCAAAGCGTTTCTGTGAGCTTCCGAACACAACAGCAACGATAGGATAGATATTTTGGACGGCGTCTGCTGCAGATGCTCCACAATCTTATAATCGCTTTTTCGAATCAAGCGCATGAACTCTTCTACATCCTTCGATGCTGCTTCTTTTTCACTTGCTTGTACCGGAACATTTTCAACCACTTTCCCTTTTCCTTTCGCTAGCCTTTCAGCCTCCACTTCAGGAGATATAAAGATCCTGCCACTCCTTGTCATGCCTCCTGAGCCAACAACATTATCCACAATCTCCGCTGGCTGTTTGTTAACATCAATCTTTATCCCATCACAATACACCTCTAACCCATATGACCATGGGACTGCTTTCGTGTTCTCGTACGGGATTGGCCCGGCCTTAGTTATGGTGATCGGTGGTCGCTGAGCTGGTGCTGCAATAGTGATCGTCTTCCGAGGAATCGTTACCGTGGCCACCTCACTCCGATTATCCACTACTGCCCCTGCAGGCTCATCAGTTGCCGCTCGATCAAACTGCAATATGCCCTCATCAATTAAAGCCTGAACGCCTTTCTTCAAATCCTCACACCCCCCAGCTAGGGTCCAACAATCTAAGCAGTACTCATTACATCCTGGATAAACACCTCCTTGCAACAGTCTGCTCTTTATCTCGCTCAGCGGCGTCTTTAAATCTTCCACATTCATAATAAGATTTAGACCTTCCTCAGTCAGAACGGCGTTTGCCCCATGATTGGGCATGGGTTTCTGGACTATATTTGGACCTGCCGTTCCGAAATTGATAGTCTTGTTGTCTAAGAGATCCTGCACAACGTGCTTGAAAGCGTGGCAACCTTCTATATCGTGACCCGGGGCCCCAGAATGAAACTCACAGTGCCTGCTTGCATCATAGCCGAACGGGGGAGCTCCCGTTATCGGCGCCAGGGTTCTTTTCTCTACTAGATTCAATCCCAACAATGTCTGCAACAAATCGGCATATGTTGAGGGAGGTTTCTCAAACACTCTTCTCGGTTTACTACCTTGGAATCTTCGTTGAGCTTGCTGTGCCCCCTGCTGAGGCTGCTGCTGCTGTGGCATTGGCTGTTGCTGCACCGGTTGTTGTTGCTGGAGTGGTTGTTGTTGATATGGGATAGTAACACTCGACACCTGCTGCGGCTGGCGATATTGACCTCGTCCCCTGCCTCGGCCTCGGCCTCGGCCTCCAAATACCGCGCTTGCCTCGCCCTGACGGCGCCCACCATAAGCTTTCCTATTACTGCCAGATGCAGTTGATTCCTCGACTTGGAACTTTCCTTGCTTAATATTACGCTCAATCTTTTCCCCCATCAGAATCAGGTCTGAAAAACTGGCCAGAGACGTATGAAACAGCATGTCATGAAACAGCCCGGTGAATGTGCCGACAAACATATCATTCATTTCCTTATCTTCTACAGGAGGACGGACCCTGGCAGCCATATCGCGCCACCTTTGCGCGTACTCTTTAAAACTCTCCCCCTTCTTCTGCGAAAGCCCGGCCAACTGGACCCGATTGGGCGCCAGGTCGCTGTTATACTTGTAATGGGCTACAAACGCCTCCGCCAATTGCTTCCATGTCTTGATATCAGTTGGCTCCAACCCCATGTACCACTCTAGGGAAGGGCCCGATAGACTATCCTGAAAGAAATGCATTAGCATTCTTTCATCAGTGGAGTATGCAGACATCTTTCTGTAATAAGCTCGTACATGCACTTTCGGACATGTGTCTCCTTTATACTTATCGAACGCAGGAGCTTTGAATTTAATTGGCACCCTCAAGCCAGGTACCAAGCCCATGGTTGCCATGTCCAAACCCACAGCACTCTGGTTTAGGACTCCCTTCATCTGCTCTTCCAGCATTCTAATCTTTTGGGAATCATCCATCGGCCCTTCAAAACCTCCTCCGGAGAAGGCGTCCTCCTGCTGATCTTCTTGCCACATACCGTTTCCAGCCCCGTACCCATCATATCCATTATTACGTCCAGCTCTGATCTGATTCATCCCCGGACCTCGGCCTCTGTTGCCGTACCCTTGAACACCTCCAGCGGGACCAAAAGCCATAAATCCAGTACCGTTTCCGTTTCCAAAGCCTCCGTAACCCTGATTGACCATACCATAACCATCTTGCCCAAAGCCTTGAGCATTAAAGCCATACTTCCCAGTGTTATCGAATCCCTGATCGTTGAATCCGAACCCAGTATTGACAAAGCCATTGCCTCCTAGATTATCTCCCAAATTGACATCACCCAGCCCAGCATTATGGACAGCAGTTTCATTCCCAACTCCAACGTTACCGTTCCCAGCAGCGGTAGCGTTGTTGACATTAGCAGCGGGTATATTGACTACAGGCGGAGCCACTGGCGTGGGAGTGCCATCCCCATGAGCAGTATCGACCCGGACAGACTGATGATCTTCATTACCATGACCAGCGTTTCGAGCCAACAGAGGCTGGACCATGGCCTGCAAATTCTCCTGCCCTTTTGCTATAGCTTCCATGGTTTGCATGAAGAGGGCGAGCTTCTCGCGCACATCTTGCATCTCGTTCTGCATTTGGTCCATGATTTTTCGACAGTTGGAGCGTGTAGGATAGCGGTGCGGATGCTGATCTGCAATCCTGAAAAGTACCTGATACAGAGCAGGAAATAAGATACCATCCAAAGGTTACCTGTAATGCAATATGAATGTGAATGCAATGCAATGTGTCTGTGCGTTAGGGAAGTTCATTCCCCCAGTTCTAGTGCGAAGGTGCCGGTGCAGTGACAGTGCTGACAATAGGAATATCGGAGCTGAATCATAGAAAGCCTCATATATTGCAGGGAGAATCAATAAGCCCAGGGTACAATATCACTGAGAGTACAAAGAAGGCATGACCTCAACCAACAATCCTGGTGATGGTCAGCACTATGCAAATAAAGCATACAAGTTACTACATGAAATGATCAAATCCTCCCAAAAGTCTGGTACTCCTCTATCAACTTCTTGGTCTCCGGATGGCTTGGTCGATCAAGCAGCCCTTCAACAAGCTGATTTCTCCTCTTAAGGACACGGCGTACGTCTTCAGCAGTTTCTTCCCATGTTGCTTCTCCGAAGCAATCTTCTAACTTTCGCTTCTGAGACACTGCTTCATCTCTGGATTTGATTGCCTTGTTCAGTGCATGCTGGACACTATACCGGGTCATCACTTCCTCCTCACACTTCTTGATGCTAGACTTCAACTTCTCTTCGAGGTCGGAAATTTGCTGCTTCAGCTTATCTTCCCTCTTCTTATTGTTGGTGAGTGTGGCATTCCAAGTCTTATTGCAAGAGGAAATTTCTCGGTGTGCTGCGTCGAGCGCTTTCTTTTTGGCTTCCAGCATGTCATGGGAGCTTCTGAACTCTTGCCCCAGACGTTCACGCTTTTTCTTTTCCTCAGTCAACTCAGCCCCTAACCTGTTTAGCAGCTCGATCTGTTGGTGGAAAGCATATACGGCCTTGTTTTTCTCGCTGCGTGCCTGGGCCAACTCTTGCTCTAACCCTTCATTAATCTTCATTAAGGCTTCTTTTTCCTTCACAACTTGTTCATAGACTTCCCTAGAAACAGTAGTTGGCTCTGCTACCGGAACGGGAACAAGAATTGGTGCATCTGGAAATGGCATCCTCAACTGACTAGCCCTCTCCTGAATCCAAACCCTATAAGATGCATAGGCCTGACAGTCATTCTTTCCTAACAAAGGCTTCCCTCTGCGGTTAATACGTGTCCAGGCATGTTGCAACTCAGCTAGCAATTCTCCCTTCAAATCACCTGTGAAGTACAGAGATTCCTGTACTTCTTCCTCCTGAGGTGGATTCTTCAGTGCATATCCGAACTGGCGAATGAATAGAGAAGGGTTGTAATTGATACACCCTTTTCTTCCTATCAACGGCACATTAGGGTACCCAGAACAACTGAAGATGAGCTCAGATCCCAACAGATCTCGATCAAACCACTCCATATCTTCCGACGATAGCCTCATCAGGCGCTCTGGCCAACCAGCTGGGACTGTAGTCCCTGCAACAGATCCTCTCTTAGGGAGGTGACTCTCAAACCACCTACTCAACAAGGGTACACACAGATGAACATTCTTTCCTCTTCCCTTCTCATTCTTGTAATGCAGTGAGTGGTAGAGATCTCCGAGTAAGGTAGGTACAGGATTACCAGCGGCAAACAAGTAGAAGGCGTCGAAGTCCACAAAATCCGGTATGTTGGGGAACAGTACTATGCCATAAATACACAAGGCCAACACAGCATTGAAAGCAACCCAGCACCCGCTCTTGGCATACTCTTAGGCTTTACCAACTAAGAATTGGAGTGAGAAGCCTGGAACTCCACGGGAAACAGTAGTCACAAGTTCAGAAGCATCAATATGCAAGGCTTTTGCCAAATCCTCCGGCTTGGGCTTGGCGTCATAATGAATGAATGGAACCTGGTTCTGCACAGGCAGCTCAACATACTCAGCGTATTCCTCCAGGGTTGGTCCCATAATAAAGTCAGAGAACGTAAAGCACCTCAAAGCAGGGTCGTAGAATTGCATCAAAGCATACAGCCCATCTAACTCTACCTCTGTAGGTTTGCACACCAATCTCAATAATCTACCATAGCTCATCCGGAAGCTCCTACGAACACCCTCATCAGCAAGAGAGATCAACCCCAGTAAAGGAACAATATCAGGAGTAGGCAATTTGTAAGCAACCGTTCTCCTTAAGCTAGTCATGATCAAAACTCAGAAGTCTGGGCACTAGAACTAGGGAAATGCAGATGCACCTGCAGCACAGACACACATTAGTGAAATGCAAATGGTAATGGATATGCAGGCAATGCAATGCAAGTAACATGCAACAGGGACCAAAGCTGTAGCTGAATAGCCTGAACCCACTCAAGAAAGGTCTCAGATAGACCATCCAGAAGTCATCAAACCCTGGTCTCAGATAGACCTAAAATAAAACTCCAACACTGGTCTCTGACAGACCTCAAACCATAACTCCAACTGGTCTCTGATAGACCTCAAATCACATCTCTAATTGGTCTCTGACAGACCTCAGAACTCTCCAACTGGTCTCTGACAGACCTCAAAACACATCTCCAAATGGTCTCTGACAGACCTCCTAACTCTCCATAAATACCCAGGATCTCGGATCAAGAAATAACCGGTAGTCTGAAGGTCTAGTTACCTGCATAACCCCAAACCCTCTCACAGGTGGGTGGCCCTATAACTGGCACAAGGTACGGCATCCTATGCGGTCGTCGGCGTCACAGACTTTCAGGGTTGATGATACGATTCCCAGAAGGAGTGGCATCATCAATTCCTGAAGAGGCCTCACTTAGCCAACTTCCAAATGATCGGTCCCCAGAGTCGACAATCCAACTAACCAGCAACCCACGCCAACCAAAGGAAGGGGCAGGAGGCCAACCAGAGGAACCTCGTCTGAGTGTAGATTTCATGGGACACCAAAGCAAGCAAAGCAAGCGGGCGCCCACTAATTTCTACTCTAATTCTAGGTGCACTCAAGCCCAGGTCCGGCTTATCTCTCAATATCAGAACACCCGTCACGCCCCGATACAGCAATAATAAACAATATATAAAGCTGAAAATAAAGGTCAGAAATATAAATCCATACAAAATCCTCGACGGGAAAACAAGCGTTAGGATTGACTCTCTTAAGGGACGTTGGATCCCAAATGCATAAGAACTATCGCAGTCCTTAGCAGCCAGGGGACGTTGGATCCCCAGCAGAGTCGCCAGCTGTCGCTACTGCGAAAATCGGCGCCGGCTGAACAGAAGAGTCGCCACCGTGCGTTATTTATCCCACGGGAGGGAAAGGAAACGCTCAGAGTAAACCTCGCACAACACGGGAAAGGTATGGTCATCGCAACCAAAACCTGGGTTCGGGAGTCGGTTACGCAAGGGGAAGGTATTAGCACCCCTCACGTCCATCGTACTCGATGGGATCCACACTTGTTTTCGGGTATGGATTGTTATTCTATCTAAACTATAGGTCAAGGGTGAAAAAAAATAAAAAATAAAATGAAAATAAAAATGACTCGGCAAAGTATCGCACTTTATGCCTACGTATTCCCGTCTGGAACGAGAAATCAGAGTCAACGTAGTTCGCCTACCTACGGGAAAGGAGGGGAAGGTTGCTCGCTAGGATATCGCATCCTATGCCTACGTACTTTCATACGGCATGAAAGATCAGAGCAAACGTAGTTCGGGCCACGTACGACACGAGCTTGTCTTGGTTGATTTTAGTCCTTCTGAAAAGGTTTTCTTGATTAACAGTCCCGGCGGACAAAAATGACGCTTTGATGAGTTCACATTCTTTTACGGAAGAAGTGTCTTTTATTGTGTTTGAAATCTTTATGTGTTTTTCTGTTTGTTTTGAGAAAGAAAGAGACAGAACTCTAACCTACGGTTGCGAAGGGGAACAAACTAACCTAATGTTATCATGCATGGGTTAAGACCTAGTGTCTATCATGCTCCTCTCTTGCACAGAGAGAAACAGAGATCCTAAGGGAATAGACGGAAACAGAAACAATATCAAATATATACAGTAATAAAATGCATGGATGCAACAATACAAGCGAGGCAAGGGAGTCTCACTCAACCTCGAACCTAGAAAACAATAGGCAAAAGTGAACAGGATTCACTTTCAACCCAGCAGGGTAAACAGCAAACAATACAGCCAGGAAAACCAATCAATACATCAGCAATGAAATACAACAGTAAAAGAAACAACATCAGCAGCTCTGACTCAACATCTAGCTTCAAGTAATCTCCAATCAGCTACAGGCTTCAACAAGCATCAGTCTCCATCTTCATGGCCTTCAAGCAAGGGCTTTGATCATCATTCTTCCATCTGCAATGGCTTTTCTTCAAGCTCAAACCTCCAGGATGAGGGATCAGTCACAAGAGTGAATTGGGTGTTAAGCAATCAGCTGACTACCAAGGGTGGTGAACAGACTGCTTCTAACACAAGAGACATTTTCTCTCAAGAGTTCTATCTCATAGACACTATCACCAAGCCTTCCAAAGGAAGGGGGTGAGTGTCTTAGAGAGACTCTGAATCACAGAGAAGAATGGATGCAGACAAGGCAATCCATGTTTGAGAAACAAACTTTCTAACCTAGAGCTCTGCCTAGCTCCTAAACCCTAGTCTCCTCAGCATCTGCTAGCAAGAATCTCCTCTTCAACTCTGGCAGTTGATCTTCAATCTCTGGCTCTCCAATGGTCTTCATCTCCTCAAGTCTTCAGCTCTCCCAAGTCCCCAGACAATCCCAATACCCAAGCAAGCAAGCAATAATCCCCAGAGGGCACACCACACCAGTCAATCATACATACACAGAGTATTAATAGCAGTAGGGGAATCCTGACTTTTTTCTAAGGGATCTAATAGCTACCCATAACCCCTATAGTCCCATAACTAATCTAGTCAAACCCTAAGTCCTAAGGGAAAGAATCAAACCTCCTAAGTTATCACCTAAAAAACCCTAATTTGTTCATGTTGTTCAAGCCTACATTAAGCACCCAAAATTAATTCCTAAAAATGGGAACTAAATTGCTTCTACAAGTTTAATGTCTAAACTAAACAACCTAAAAAGAATGGACAAAAAATATTAAAGCATCTAATAGAACAAAAATTAATAAAATCATGCATGAAATGAAACTACTTAAAATGTCACTTATTTGGAAAATATGGAAAAAATATCAAATAAAAATAAAAATGCAATTTTATTTAATGACAATTTTCTAGACATTCTAATGAAAATGATGTAAAAAGAATGAATTAAAAATGATTTTTTATCTATTTATTATGAATTTCTTAAAGTTGGTAAAAATTAAAGTGGAATTAAAAATTAAATTGAATAAAATGGGAGGAGGAGGTACTAATAGCAATTCGCTCAGTTCAAAATCCAGGATGGGCCAGCAAACGGGGGTGCACGTAGCAAGTTGCACTAGGCCCAGAACACTTCAGAAATATTAAAAATAACAAAACAAGCAGGGGGTGCATTTAGAAAGGTTATCACGTTCAAAAGGAACTTGGGCTCAGCACTGGGGGTGGGAATATCAAAACACACTCAGGCCCGCCCGTTTCGTTAAATGAAACGGTGCGTTTAGGGCACCACTCTCCCTCCAAATCTCAGAATTAAATGAGAGCCACAGGATTGGCTCTTTGGTCAAAAGTCTTGCAAGCAAGGGACGGCCAGGATTACGTCTTCTTCCTTGCGCCATGAAGCTAGGGTTTCACAATCCATGGAAGCCATGCACACACTACTTTCAACCTCTCGGTTCTCCCTCTCCAGGCCATGGTTCAGCTTGATCCAAACATGAAAGTCACTCAGAATTTCTCCCTCTACAAGCCTATGGTGGTAGTTTGCTTTGAAACTCAACAAATCACTCAACCCGATAGCAATAAGTTCTGACTCCATGAAAATACTCTGCAACTCACCAGCATAATTCTCCATCAAACCTAGACTAATCTCTTCCATGACTAATGGTGATCATTCTGCGCTAACAACCTAAGATTACCATGCACTCTACTGCAAGTTCTAAGTCCTAACAGTTCTAGCAACCTGTCAACAATCATCACTAAACTACTCCAAACTCGTCCTAATTGCTCTACTAACATCCTACATCATATCTAAACTAACAAGACCATGCTAAACTAACTAAATCAAGCTGTGGCAGAAAAAATGCACCTGGTGTGAAATCTTGTGGATGATGATGAAACTTGTGGATCTGAGGCTTTTGAGGCTTGGATCTTGATCTACAATTGCACTACTTGATTCTGTATGCAACACTTTGAGGAGTCTTGCACTGGATCTTGAATTCCAACTGAATTTGCAGCTTGTGTGTTCTTGATGAAAGTGCACGAAATTGAGCTCTAACCACTAGGATCTTGATTGAATTCTATGCCATGATGATGAATCAGTATGATGAAATTGATTTTGATGGTGATTGGTGAAGAATTTGAGAAATTGGAGTGAAAATGCAATGAGAAAGAATGGAGAGAATTTGTGAGATTTTGGTGACAAATGAATCCAACCCTTGCTCAATTCTGATTTCATGAATATATAGGGCTCACATGAACTTTCTAGAACCATCTTGCCACATTCCCTTGCATTCCAAATTGGTTGATTTTGGAAATGTTTCTTCAAATGCAAGTAACCATGAATAACTTTGATTTTTTCCACTAAGATCAAAAAAGTACTTGAACCATTGTTCTTAGAATGTCTTTTCCATTCAAAATCATATATTGGAAGTCTCCATTTGGACTTATAAATCTCTCAAACCATTTTTCATTTTGACTTTATTCAAATTATAAGCCATTTTAGTTCAAATTTGGACCAATCATGCAACTTCATGTTATGAGCTTTTCCAACAATTTGTGACCTTCTTTCTAGACTTAAAATCACATTTGGAGCAAGTTTGATGTTGCAAGTTTTTCCATTTGAGGCCTCCTTGTATGAGTTTTGGGTATAGGTTAAAATGACCTATAATTCACAAATGCCCAAAATACCCTTTGCTTGCCAAGACCATAAGTTGAGCTCCACACATCATATAAGGGCATGCTATACCATTCTAGAAAGCTAAGACAATGAGGAACAATTCTTATGTTGACCAGAAATTCATTTGAAATCTCCTTGAGGGGTAAAACTAGCTTGGAAGTCAAGTCACTTTCACAGACAAAATTTCAGATACCTCAGATGACCTGTAACTTGCAAGGACCATAACTTGAGTTCTATAAATCTCCTTGATGTCTTCCACCACTAAAATTAAAGGTCTTGAGATCCTATACAAGTTTCATGTTGGCCAAGAAGCCATTTGAAGCTAGCATTTTGACTTATCTTGCTTGGAAATTTGACCTAAACTAGGGGATTTTACACAGAAACCCTAATTTAGAAACTCCTCTTCTCCTTGATTTCTCTTGAATTCTTCTTGGCATATCTCCATATCCTTCTTTATATGTCCAATGATGAACCCCACATCTCTCCACTAGACTTGAATGCCCCTTAAGTCAGTCAATTGACCTAGGGTTGACCTAGGGTTGACCCAGATGAAACCCTAGTTGACTGGCTTCAGCTATAGCTCTTGTGCTCTCATCAATGACTTGTCTCCTTCTTTAAATGACTTTCTAAGTCTTTCATAATGTCTAGATACTCTCCATGCCTTCAACTCACAGCTCACAACCCTCTTGTTGACCCTCAGATACCCTCAGCTAGGAGATGGACTCAAGGCTTGATCTGCTGAACTCTTTGCTTTCAAATTCTTTCCTGATGACTTGAATGAGATTGAATTGGGATAATAACCTCTTGATAGGCTTCTAGAGATGAGAATAATGATTGGTCCCCTGTTGAATGACTTGCTATCCTTATGCTATGCAGATGATTAGCCTATGTACATGACTCTATATGCAAATGCTAATGATATTGAAACATAAACCAAGTGAATAAGGTTGGGCAAATTTTGGGGTGCAACAAAGGAAGAGCTTCAAGAGTTGGTCCATCAAAGTGGAAAGAAGAGTCAACCAGAAGACGAAGGACCCTCCAGCCAGAAGATCTAGGATCTTTTTGTTTTCTGTGTTTTATCATGTATCTGTATTGGAGATTTGTGTTTCAGTTTCGAACTGTTATTGTAAAACTCTCAGTTATTAATCTATGAAGACTTTGAATTTGCTTTATTTCCCTATTGTTATAATTTTTGCAAATATTTCTCTGGATTCCTTGAATGATTAATTTTGCATTTTGCATCTGCACCCATAGCATTTCATGTGCATTTCCCGTGTTGTGTCTCATCTCGCTGTCTTATCTCTAGAATCATATTGAATCCTCGACATCAATACAACACACGAGCCCAAGCTCGTCAAAGAATGGAAGAACACAATTTGGCTCTGGATATGGTTGACAAAGAACTTGAAGACTTACGAGGAAGCGTAGGACGAATCATGGAAGTCTTACAAGTCATCAATGCAAAAATGGAAACTCAGGCCACTGTAGTTTCTGAAATCACTAACGTAGTTATGGAGCCGATCCCAATGGCAGTCACTGTTGCAAGTATACCGCCGTATGGATTAATACCAGGTTTTGTACCTCCACCACCAGTCAGTCAACAATCAGTTCCTCTAGGGGCAGAGATTCCCCGAGTTGTTCCGACTTATACTCCAGTCTCTGTACAAACTCAAGTGCGCCCTGTTTTTCACAACCATCCACAAGTGTTTGAAGTTCATGATGGGTCTGAAGAAGGAAGTGGATGACATGAGAAATTGAAGGAAAGTGTAGAAACTATAGGGAGGAAGGTTAGAGCAATGGAGGGGAATGATATCTTTGGTACTGATGCCAGAGATATGTGTTTAGTGTTTGGATTGGTAATCCCGCCAAAATTCAAAATCCCCAACTTTGATCAGTACACCGGTGCTACTTGTCCTCGGATGCATTTGATTATGTATTACCGAAGAATGGTTGCCCATGTAGAAGATGATAAGCTGATGATCCATTGTTTCCAGGATAGTTTGAAAGGAGCCCCTGTTAAGTGGTATTTGAGCCTAGATCAATCTCGCATTCACAGTTTCCAAGACTTGGTCGATGCTTTCATAAAGCATTACAAATACAATATGGATTTGGCCCCTGACAGAAGACAGTTGTTGAGTATGACACAAAAGAGTTCTGAATCGTTCAAAGAGTATGCACAACAATGGAGGGAGACTGCCTCTCAAGTGGAACCTCCTTTAAATGAGAAAGAGTTGACAAATTGGTTTGTGGATACGGTAAGGCCAGAATTTTATGAGATGATGATTAGCAGTGTAACATCGAGTTTCTCCGATATAGTGGCTGTGGGGGTGAGAGTTGAATTGGGATTGAAGAATGGTAAAATGACTAGTAGTTCCAGTGGTTCCAACAACAACAATGTCAAGAAGATCAGTGGTAATTTTCATAAAAAGAAGGAGGGAGAAACAAACGCCATAACAATGGGGAAAAGGAATCAGACTTGGAAGCAGCCCTACCAACGATATCAACGTCCTCCACAAGGTTATGTTCAGCAATCTCCATAAGGCTATGTTCAGCAACCTCAGCAAAATTTGACACAAAAACCGATGTATCTAGTACAGTATGCTCAACAACCATATGTGGCAGCTATAACGTCTGCTTTCAATCACCCTGTTCCGAATTATCAGACAGTGCAACCAACACCCATGTATCAACTAGTTCAACAACAAGGGTATCAACGAGCACCCAACGCTGCACCCTATCAGTAATACCATCAACCTAGGGCTCAGGCACCAAGGCAAAATTACCAAAATCGAAGACCAGCAACGAGGCCTCCATTTCCTCAGATACCAATGACTTATACAGAGTTGTACCTGGCTTTGGTACAACAAGGGTTGATAAAAACGCGACCATTGAATACACCTTCAGACACTTCATCACCTCATTACAATCCGAATGCTCATTGTGCCTTTCATGAAGGTGCCGCCGATCATGACTTAGAGGGGTGTCTTGCCTTGAAACATATTGTCAGGGAGCTCATAGAGAAGAAGATTTTGTCCTTTGATGATGTACCACCTAATGTTAAAAGTAACCCATTGCCAAATCATGGAGGAGTTAATGCTATAGAAGAGGCTTCAGATGAAAGGTTAGTTTGTGATGTATCGGAAATCAAGACTCCGTTGAGGTCACTTCATGAGAAACTGTTGAAAGCAGGACTGATTAAAGGTACCCATAGTGACTGTGAAGAATGTCCTGTTAATCCTAAAGGGTGTGGTATGGTACAAAAATATGTGCAAGGTCTGATCGACGATGGTTTATTGCAAGTAGGTATCAGGGTAAAGAAGGAGGAAGTTTCGGTGGTTGAGCCTGTTTTCAATCTATCAAAGAAAAGCGAGAAAGTCCATGTGTTCAATATGATCAGCAAAAATGTGAAGCCTGTTTTTGACAAATCTGCTGTTGATCAGCCTTGACCAGTTGTTATTCAGAAGCCGAGATCGTTTTCTTTTGAGAATACAAAGGCAGTCTCGTGGAAGTATGATATGGTTGTGTTAGACCAAAGATCTGAGAAGATTATTCAGAATGAGGAGGTGAAGGATGATCAGGTTGATGTGACAAATATTGCAGGAACGAGCAAGATGACCCGTAGTGGTCGAATATATCAACCCAAGATAACAGTGGTTGCTCCAAAAGAGGTTACCCCTGCCGTGACAGCCAAAGACAAAGAAATGCCCATCACAGAAGGAGATGCTGAAGAATTCTTATGGATTATCAGAAAAAGTGATTACAAGGTTGTTAATCAGCTTCATCAAACCCCCTCAAAAATATCAATTTTGTCTCTCCTGATGAATTCCCCGGCCCATAGAGAGGCTCTACAAAAGGTGTTAATGCAAGCACATTTGACGAAGGATATAACCCGTGGCCAATTTGATTCAGTGATAGCCAATATTACAGCCTGCAATACTCTGAGTTTCAGTGATGAAGAGCTGCCAAGGGGAGGACGTAATCATAACCGTGCTTTGCACGTATCTATCAGATGTCAAGAGGACACGTTGGCGCAAATTTTGGTTGATACTGGATCTTAGTTGAATGTGTTTCCTAAAAGATCGCTCGCAAAGTTAGCATATGCAGGGGCAGAGATGAAGTCGATGTCGTTAATTGTGAAGGCTTTTGATGGTTCGAGAAGAACGGTTATTGGGGAAGTGGAGTTGCCAATTATGATAGGCCCTCACGTGTTCGATATCACATTTCAGGTAATGGACATTAACCCGACTTACAGCTGTTTGTTGGGACGGCCTTGGATTCATGCAGCAGGGGCAGTGACTCCACTTTGCATCAAGGGATGAAATTTGTTGTAAACGACAAACTGGTAATTGTGCATGGTGAAGAGGACTTGATGGTGAGTAATTTATCATCATTCAGGTATATTGAGGCAGATGAGGATGCGTTGGAAACTTCATTCCAAGCGCTTGAAATAGCTAACGTGGTGATGATAGAAGATACATTGGCAAAGAATGGTCCATCTTTTGCATCCGCCCAGAGCATTAAGTCTACATTGAAAGAGGGTACTCCTGCAGGTTGGGGAGAGGTTATTGAAGTGAAAGCGAGACTGGGACGCCAAGGGTTGGGTTACAAACCAACTCATGTCGAAGCGTCAACACACGCCGAAGGACGTCCGAAGACTATCCAAGAGGTGTTCATCAGTGGAGGATTCCAAGTCAATGCCGTGGGAGAAGATTTTGAAGACGAGGATATTGAACATTTGGTATATCATTGCGAGGCTGCTTTAGGCAATTGGGAGGCTGTTGATATTCTCGTGATCTTTCCTGTGTCGAAGTAATTTGTTTGTTTTCTTTACTTGTTGTTGTTTTTTATCCTTAAACCTCCATAGCCATGCCCAAGGCTATAGGATGTATTTTGTAAGGGCCCCGTGCTTTCAAGAATATTATGATTAATGGACTATTTTGTTAAATCCTTCGTTGTTTGTTTCCTTAATTATTTTTGCTTCCATGTCTAAAAAGAAGATGGCATTTATTTTAAAAATCCCAACAAAACATTTTTTCTTGTTGCTGCATTTGTCTTTGTGTGTGTTTTAATAAATTAAGTCATTCCAACATGTAGTGATACCCCAAAACCTGTTGAATCCATTGACTTTGCTTTCCCTCCTGACTTTGACTCACCAATATATCAAGCCGAAGATGAGGAAGAAGATTTTGAGATCCCTGATGAACTGGCAAAAATGGCATGTTACGAGCACCCAGAGTTTCAACCTCACAAGGAGCAAGTAGATGTTATTAATCTTGGCACCAAAGAAGACAAGAAAGAGGTCAAGATTGGGGAAACACTTGGGGCAGAAGTCAAGCAGCAATTGGTAAAGATTTTAAAAGAGTATGTGGACGTATTTGATTGGTCATATCAGGATATGCCAGGATTAGACACAGACATAGTTGTCCACAAGTTACCGCTCCGACCAGAATGCACGACAGTCAAACAAAATCTCCGAAGAACTAGACCTGATATGGCTCTTAAGATTTGAGATGAAGTGAAGAAGCAGATTGATGCAGGTTTCTTGGCAGTATCCAAATACCCCGAATGGGTGGCTAATATTGTACCTGTACCGAAGAAAGATGGGAAGGTCAGAATGTGTGTGGATTATAGGGATTTGAACAAGTCCAGTCCAAAAGATGATTTCCCTTTGCCGCATATTGATACATTAGTGGATAATACGGCTCGCTTTGCAGTTTTCTCGTTTATGGATGGTTTCTCCGGATACAACCAAATCAAGATGGATCCAGATGATATGGAAAAGACAACTTTCATTACTCCTTGGGGAACTTACTGTTATAAAGTCATGCCTTTCGGTTTGAGGAATGCTGGTGCCACTTATCAAAGAGCCATGGTGACCTTATTTCATGACATGATACATAAGGAGATAGAAGTGTATGTTGATGACATGATCGCCAAATCTCAGAGTGAGGAAGACCATTTGAATCATCTGTTGAAGTTGTTCAAGAGACTCAAAAAGTATCAGTTGAGACTAAACCCAGCCAAGTGTACTTTTGGGTGAGGTCTGGGAAATTACTCGGTTTCATTGTTAGCCACCGAGGGATTGAGGTAGATCCAGATAAAGTCTGAGCCATTCATGATATGCCGGCTCCGCAAACTGAGAAACAAGTCAAAGGTTTCCTTGGAAGATTGAACTATATATCCAGATTTATTTCTAATATGACTCTTACTTGCGAGCCCATTTTCAAATTGTTACGCAAAGATCAGACAATTGTTTGGAATTCAGATTGCCAACAAGCTTTTGATAAGATTAAAGGTTACCTTCAAGAGCCTTCGATCTTAATACCTCCTGTTCCGGGAAGACCTCTTTTCATGTATTTGACGGTACTCGAGAATTCAATGGGTTGCGTGTTAGGTCAGCAGGATGAGTCCGGACGAAAGGAACATGTCATCTATTATTTGAGCAAGAAGTTCACCGACTGTGAAAGCCGATATTCACTTTTGGAGAAAACCTGTTGTGCTTTGGCATGGGCCCCCAGACGTTTGAGGCAGTACATGATTTATCATACTACTTTATTGATTTCAAAAATGGACCCGATAAAGTATATTTTTGAGAAGCCCGCTCAGACAGGAAGGCTCGCCCATTGGCATATGTTGTTATCAGAATATGACATCCAGTATGTGGCCCAGAAGTCTATCAAGGGCAGTGTCTTATCAGATTATTTTGCAGATCAGCAAGCTGAAGATTACGAGTCTCTCAAGTTTGATTTCCTGGACGAAGATATCATGTTGGTGAAAGATTATGAAGAGCCAGGTCCTGATGAAGGTCCCGAACCGGGTCTTTGGTAGAAAATGATGGTTGATGGTTCCTCAAATTAAAGTGGGCATGGCGTAGGCGTTGTTCTGATGAACCCAGAAGGTGGTTATACTCCATTTACAGCAAGGTTAGACTGTGAATGTACCAATATTGCCAAATATGAAGCATGGATTCTTGGCCTCGAAGCAGCTATTGACGTAAGAATCAAACTTCTCGAAGTAAGTCGAGATTCAGCTCTGGTTATTTATCAAGCTACAGGTGAATGGGAGACTAAACACGAGAATTTGATCCCTTGCAGTGTCTACATTGTTGAAATGATTGAATACTTTGATGAGATCACTTTCAAGCATGTTCCAAGATTTGAGAATCATATTGCCAATGCTCTAGCCATGTTAGCCTCAATGTGGAAAGTCGGGTATCTCAATGATGCTACTCTCATTCGAATTGAACACAAGACTGAGCCTGCCTATTGTCATATGGTTGAAGAAGAAATTGATAACAAGCCATGGTTCCACGACATAAAGAATTATCTGTTGAAACAAGAATATCCAGTTGATGCTACATCACTTGACAAGAAAACCTTGAGAAGATTGGCATCTAAGTTCTTTCTCAGTAATGATGTGCTCTATAAAAGAAATCATGACATGGTCCTGCTTAGATGTGTCGACAGACGAGAAGCAGATTTGTTAATGCAAGATATTCGTGAAGGAACGTTTGGCACTCACGCCAATGGGTATGCAATGTCCAAGAAGATTTTGAGGGCTGGGTATTACTGGTTGACTTTGGAAACTGACTGTATTCAATATGCCAGAAAATGTCACAAACGCCAGATTTATGCGGACAAGATGCATGTGCCTCCAACGTTGTTAAATGTGTTGACATCGCCTTGGCCGTTCTCTATGTGGGGCATTGACATGATTGGGGCAATCGAGCCTAAGGCTTCTAACGGACACCGATTCATTCTGGTCGCTATTGATTACTTTACAAAGTGGGTTGAAGCCACATCCTACGCCAATGTTACTCGACAAGTGGTGGCCCGTTTTATCAAAAAGGAGATTATCTGTCGATACGGAATCCCAAGCTGAATCATAACAGATAACGGTACTAATATGAATAATAAAACCATGGAAGAGTTGTGTTGTGACTTCAAAATTGAACATCATAATTCTTCTCCTTATTGTCCCAAAGTGAATGGAGCTGTCGAAGCTGCGAATAAGAACATCAAGAAGATTTTGCAAAAGATGGTGAAAACATATAAGGATTGGCATGAGATGCTGCCATTTGCCTTGCATGGGTATAGAACGTCCGTTCGCACTTCAATAGGGGCAACCCCTTTTTCCTTGGTGTATGGGATGGATGCAGTACTTCCTATTGAGGTTGAGATACCTTCCTTAAGAGTCATAATGGAAACTGAGCTTGAAGAAGCAGAATGGGTGAGGGAAAGATTTGATCAGTTGAACCTTATTGATGAAAAGCGCATGACTGTGGTATGTCACGGTCAGTTATATCAGAAAAGGATCAAGAGATATTTTGACAAGAAGGTTCGTATCCGAGAATTCCGAGAAGGGGAGCTTGTGCTCAAAAAGATTTTTCCAGTTCACAAGGATGCACGGGGAAAATGGATGCCCAACTATGATGGCCCGTTTGTTGTAAAAATAGTCTTCTCAAGGGACTCATTAATTCTCACAACAATGGATGGGGAACAGCTTACACACCTGGTGAATTCTGATGCAGTACGAAAATATTACGCCTAAGGAACCTGATAAGTTGAAAACCCGCAAGGGTGGCTTATGCAATAATGGGTATCCCGCTGGATCATAACCTATGAAGGAGGTTCAGGCAAAAGTTAGGCATGAGATAAAAAAAGAAAATGAGCTCGCTAAGTTGAAAACCCGAAAGGGAGGCTTAGGCAAAAAAGAGCGTCCCGGTGGATTGAAAACCTGAAAGGGCAATCCAGGCAAAAGTTAGGGACAAAGGCGTTTCACTACATCATATGGGTTGTCACCTCTGCAGAAGTTTTTACAGGAAGTCCATTTCAACCGTTCTTTTCAGAAGCAAGGTTTTGAAAAGTTTTAGTCTTTAGGGGTAGATTGCCAGTGGATTCAATGTAACCTTTTTTTTCATGTTGCCATCTTCAATTGTAAAGTTCCATGGAGTTTTGTCATTGACAAACTTCCATCCTTAAATGAAATCAGTTTTTGGACCTTTCTTTTGCAATTTATCATTTTTTTTGTGTTTCCTTTGTTATGCAAAACATCGTTTATTAATCAATGATAGTTTTGAAAGCACCAGGTTCGAATTTAAAAATAACTTTTGAAGATTAACAAAACGTAAAATACTTTGGCTCACGGAAAGATTTGGTGGAAATCATACCTCTCGAAAAGTCTTTACATGGCAGAAGCTCTGATGTGCAATCTCAATACATCTCCCATTTCAACGTCAGTTGTTTTGATTTGTTAGGTTTCTCATTTGGTCGTGTGTAGTTACCAAGATTGAAGACCCTCTCCCCAGGTTTCTTTATAAGATACGTTCTTGTGATGGTGGACTCATTCTCAGTGAAAGCATTCAGAGCATCTATTTAGAGTTACGTTGTCAACTCTGGCAAGCTTCCCTAAGCTTCATTTCCCAAGCGAAGTGGGTTTATTTCCCAGAGAATCTACAGACACCTTTGTTTTAGGAATTCAGTGTAATTCACTTGCGTCCCTAGTGAGATAGATTGGCTTATCTATCTTTTCTCTTGAGTCTCCAGATGCTTCTGTCTCTCGTTAGAGTCGACTCCTGCATATCATTAATCATTGGCATCATGGCATATCATGTGCATCTGTCTTGCCTCTATTGTCGTTAGATGTTACCTTTTGTCTTGTTTGTTTCCTAGTTGTTATCAGTGGTCTTATTTGTTATTCTTTGGGCATCCTCTGTCCTTTTAGGGTGTTGGTCGTCACCAATTTCTCTACTTCAGTTGTTACTGATCTTATTTACGGTTATAGGTCGTCACCTGTATTCCTTTTGATTCTAGTCATTACTAGTACCTTTGGATGTTCACATTTGTTACTGATATTGTTATTCTGGTTGTCACCAGTCTCTCTCCTTGAAGCCTAGTCGTCACTAGCAATCCCCATGGTTTCAAAGTCCAGTGGTAACTGGAATTGTTTGAAGTCCAATGGTAATTGGCAGTTTGTTTGGAAGTCCAGTGGTAATTGGCACAACTTAAAACCCAATCGTTATTGGTATAGTTGACTTGGTCGCCACCATATCTTTTGAAGGTCCAATGGTAATTGGCACTGTTTAAAATCCAATCTTTATTGGTATCGTTGGTTTGGTCGTCACCATATCTTCTAAAGTCCAGTGGTTATGGGATTTACTTGAAAGCTAATCGTTATTAGTACCGGGAGTTGGTTGTTACCAATTTCCCCAGCCGAAATCCTGTATTGTATCAATGCAATTCGGAGTTCCTAATTTGGTTTGGTCGTCACCATCACCCCCTGTAAGTCTAGTAGAAACTAGCGCCCTTTGAAATTGTTTGTTGATCTGGTCGTCACCAGTGTTCCCAGCAAAGCGTTGCTTTCCCATTCAAGTCTTGGAGATCTAGTGGATACTAGCATCCCCAGTGCGTCTGGTCTTGTTTCTGTTCTTTTCCTGAAGATCCCGTTCGAACTCTTCGTTATAGGAAATTCCTCATTTGATTATCTCCAATGAGGTTTGCGTCTCTTTTCTTTTGTTTCCCCAACGGAGTGTTTGTCTCTTTTTTCCCCAATGAAGATTTGTTTTCCCTGTTGGATTTTGCGTCCCCTGTGTGAAAGATTCCCCTTGAGCAGCATCTTTGGTCATTTTGAACTACTTTGCTTTGTGCTGCCTTGGATCTTTCCCCATTGTGTTAGGTCCCCCGTGAGTAGTTACTCGTCGTATTGCCGTTTATTTTATTTTTGCTTGTGTGTCTGCATCCTTCTTGCATTCAAGCATCATTTAGATTCATGGCATATTCACATTTTTCCTTTTGCATACCATCGGATCTAAGGGACAAAATTTTTGGTTCGCTATATTTAAATACCTTTCACTATGATCCTATGAGGATTGTCATCTAAGTGAAGATATTTAAATAGGGGCAACTGTCATACCCCAAATTTTGACCCCTTAGATCTTCATCATCACTTTAGGATCATAATCATTTGATTATCTAACCTTAACCCATTTCAAGTTTGTCTTTGTTAAGATACAGGAATCAGGGTTTCGTAGAGCCGAAATCGAGGTTTCGAGGGTTAATCAGTCAACGTTTTGGATTGGTTCTCTGTGAAGTAAGTCTCCACATCATCAAACATACTCCATTGAATCAAGTATGAATCCAATTTGAGGTTGTCACCCAAGAATAAAAACAGTGCAGTTCAGGATACCCGATTAGGGTTTTCGATTAGGAAAAGTCAACTGTGGTTTGACTTTTGATTTAAAAGGTGTTACAATGGTGGGATCATGGTCCAAAAAGTTCATATGGCTTTATAAAGTCTACTCGAGAAGTTTCAAGGAATCAAAAGACCCGGAGCATCAACAGTCGACTCGGTAGTCACCGATCGATCGTTCGGTTGACCGAAAAGTCAACTCTTCACTCATAAGGAATTTGACTTCAAGGTGTGAATCAAAAATGTTCCTAATGACATATTACTCCTATCCATAAAATTTCATGACCATTGGATCAAGGATTGGGGAGTAATCACAAAAGTCGGGAATTAGGGTTTTGAAAGGGGCAAGACCATAACTCCTCAAACACATATCCAATTGAGTTGGTTCAAAGCTTATTGGAAAGCTCTTGGCAAGTCCTACAAAAGTCCCAAAGTGGTCCATGATCAGAAAATGCATAAATTTGGAGTTATGACCAAATTCATTACAAGAGGGAAAAGTAACTTAGAAAAATTCTAAGTTATTTCACTTTTAGGCTTGTTTTTCAACAACTTTGAGAGGTTTTTTGGCCAAGTTCCTTTGGAAATTTGAAACTCATGAAAACATGAAAGTTGTAGAGCTACATGAGGGCTTTCGAAAATGTAGTAGAACTCCTACATAGCCTTTATGAGCTGAGAGTTATGAATTTAACAAGATGAGGTTTTGGCACTTGAGTCCCACACTTTCAATTTTTCACAAACTCATCCTTTGACCACTTGAGCTATTCTCAGCCCTTGGATCATACTTCTATCTAATATTAAGAGGATTTGAAGAGAAGAAATGCTGAAAATGAGGAGGTTTAGCAAGTCTTGCAACTTGGAGGCATGTGGGAGTATTTTAATCATATAATGGAAGAAAGAGAAACTTTTTGGCACACTTGCAGCAAACATCCCCCTACTGTCTAGCCACTCTAATCACCATTATGTCATTCATACCACTTGAGCAATGCATCAGTTGAGCCAAGGATCTGATTTTGCAGATGCATCAAACCTCAAGCAAAGGGTTACCTTTTCAAACTCCCTCCAAAAGTGCCAAGTTACAAATTTGTCCTCACCCTTCATTTTTTTCCTATAAATAGAGGTTCCGTATATGTTACTCAACACATCAGAGCACTCTTAGAACCAAGAGGAAACCAAAGCTCTCATTCCTTTCTTGTTTGCCTCATTTTCAAAATTTCAAGTTTTATCAAAATCTGTCTTGGGCAGTTGGCTTCCCAAATTCATTTCCACACATTCCAATCCTTCAAAAACCATCTGCACAATCCATAATTGATGTGTGGAAGGTTTTCATACTCTTAAACTAATCAAAAACACCATTCTCCCAAAAGTCAACTTTCAAACCAAGCAAGTTTGACCTCACACACAAAATCAAGCAAATCTCTGTCCAGACCTGTTTTCATCATCCTAACCCTCCATACACCTTTGATATATGATGTATCAACTGTCCATAACATAAAACAACCTCATCCTTATTTATTTTGAGATTTGGCACAAGTTCCTTCAAGTGCAAGAAAAGCTGATTTCATCAAAGTGTTGGTTGGATAGCAGTTGGAGTGTTTTCAAGGTATTCTTTATTACAATAAGCTTGCTTGGAGGTCTAAAAGTAGTTAGTGGTCACTATCCTTTTTCATTTCTGTCATGAACATGATTGGTATGATTGGTTTTTAAATGCAAATGTAGTTTATATGTAAATCTGCCAGTTTGTGTTGAGCCAACTGTTTTGAGCATGTAACTGCCTTGGATATGTGTCTTTGCTATGACATTTGTCTTGTGAATGTTGAGATAGTTTCCGTCATAAGTTATTGTTGGATGTTATCATAAGTCATGTTTGTCTTACCTTGGTTTTACTGCCACAGCTTGGGAGGTATCATTGCAGCCTCCCACAACTTTGATCTGTTGTTACGGTCCCTATATGTTCTATTCATGTCATGTTTGAACCCTAGGAGATTTTGGGTTCACAACTGTTGTGCTCAAATCCATTGTCTTGATATTGTATCTTTGTGAAGAACTTGCATATACCATGAACACAATGTGTGCCATTCTGTTTTGAACTTGACTGCCATGTTTTAATTTCTCTGTATATCAACTGTTTTGAAAGGAGAATGTTTGTTTGTTGTAGCATTGTCATGTTTGTCTTAGTTTGCATTTAAGTTGTAACTTTGATTGAAACATTTAGCATTGAAATGATCCATGAAACCTGTTACTTTTGAATCATGGCATTATTCCTTGCATCACCACTGTCACTTAGGCACTAGGATAAGGTTTTGGTTGTAACCATGTTCTGTTCACATTTTGTTTACCTTACCAATTGTGATAACTTGAATGATTTGTACCAGACATACCTTTTTCATGCTTGCTACCAGCTGCCTGAATTCTTTACAATACCATTCTGCTTCATGTTTTGATCCCTTTTTTTTCAACTTTGCCTTGTTTGTGCTACCATGATGCCTTATTTCCTTTTCAACTTTGTCAAAATAATGCTGCTTTGTGTACTTCCAATCTCTATCAAATTTGCATTTGTGAGTTGTTGATGACATACCTTGTTGGTGCTAGCTGTCATATCATTTCTTTGTGCTAGCATGTGGTTCTTGTAGAAAACTGTCTAGGTTCTATTCCTATGGGTGTAAGCATTACATTTTCAAAGCTTGATATGATTTTGGTATGCTTGGCATGTTTTTTACTTTGAAAGACCAAGTGTTGCTGTTGTTGTATGAGTTTTACATGATTGAATCAATTTGTCTATTTTGCTAGTCCATGAACCATAATTGCTAAAGCTGTCAAGATCAACCATAATTGCTAAAACTGTCAAGATGGGACCATATGTTTGAACTGCTACAATTGCTTAAAAGTTTTGCTTTTGTAAATGCCTTTCCAAGTTGCATATGTGTGGCTAGTCTGAATTTGATCTTGATTGTCCTAATCTTTGTTGTTAATTTCTGCTTCATGTTTCAATTCATGTGCCATCACTTGTGCTAAGTTCTTGCATCTTGTCGAGATCTTTGATTTAATGTGCATAAATCATTTTGTATGATAAGTACATAGGTTGCATCATGAACTGTCTTCAATTTGCCAAACAACATTTCAACCTTAATGCTTCATTCTTGCCATGTCATATACCAGATTTTACTTGAAGCTATTTTGATCAGTTCTTGCATCATGTTTGATCCTTATTTGCATGAATCATGTTGTGTATGCTGTGTACATAGGTTGTATCATTGAATTTCCACTCTTCTTGCCCAAACAGCATTTTTAAGCATTATTGTACAAACCATGACAGTCCATATGTCAATTTCTGTTTAGAGTCATCTTTGCATAAATTTTGCATCTAAATTCCATGAGCAATGTATTTGAGAAGTGTGCATGCTTTCATTTAGCCTTAATCCCTTCTGTCATGAGATGAAGCTAGCATTTTGCATACCAAGCATTTTTGCAACTTACATGCCAATTTTGGTTTGGAACTGATTCTGTTTGATCTAGGCATCTAGGATCATTGGATAACATGTTTATAAGATGTGCACACTTTCATTTGATCATGATCCCTTTTATTTTGAACTGTGGTCATCATAATGCATTTTCAAGGCAATTTTTACAACTTGCATGTCAATTTTTGATTAGACTTGTTTTGGTTTAACTTGTGCGTCAAGAATCATTGGTTTATGTATTTATGATTTGTGCATACCTTTACATGTCATTAAATCTTGATGTCATGAGTTGTAGATACTCTAATGCATTTCTAAGCTTCAACTTGCATTTACATTCAGAGTTTGAATTATGTGCATTATCTTGAAAAACTGAGATTACCATTGTGATCCTTGTGAAATTTCACTCAAGATAGACTAAAATTTTGTTGAATTTGGTGGAGTATTGATGAAGTTATGGTGTTGTCGTTTTTCATGTTTTGCTTGCTTCCCATGTTTTTGCCTTGCCCAGATTTCATTGGCTTTGTTAGGTATTTAAGTTTTAGCGGTGGCAAAATACACGGATGTATCGCCACCCCAGTGGTTAAACCTTCACTCTCTCATACGCCTTGTACCTCTAGATCCTGGGTTCGATTCACAGTGGAGATCAACCCTTTTGTTCTTTTTTCCACTTTGCCATGTTTTCATTATTTTGTATTTTTTTTCCTCTCACATAACATGTGTGCACTTCTTGGCTCAGTTGGTTTAATTTTGAGTTGGTATTCAAAGGGTGGTGGGTTCAACACCCACCAGGCGCCTCCCTTTCTTTTTTTTCATTAATTTTCTTGTTTTTTATTTTAATTGTTATTAATTTTATAAAAATCATAACTACTTTGTTTTTTTTATTATTTTTAGTCGGTTCTTTTTGCAACTATCTCGTATTTGTGTATATTTTCATGTGATGCATTAATATTCTAAAAATCTCTTTTTTGAAAACAACTTTGCATTAAAAACGCTCATGTTTCTTTTAGAGTTTTTACCCTCCCAACCATTTCAAAGCTTGTGATTCATTCTTCTCTTGTTCGTTGTTATGCTTAATGTGAGCTCTATGTTTGTCAAACCCTTGATGTAATTGTAGCTACTTTTTTTGCTTGTGAGCATTATGTTTGATTCATTTGATTTCCATGTAATATCCCCATGATAGTTGACTTATTCGCATTGGTCGTTACCTTCATCTTTGTCAAGATATGCTTAAGTCCTTGTCTTTCATTGAGTCTTGTAAGAACTCATTTTTGCTTGCCTATTGTCATACGCTTGCATGCTTTGGTTGTAACCATTCATCCTATTTGAAATCTTTGCTTGTTGTAACATGCTTGTATATGCTTGGTTGTAACCATGTTTCTTGTATTCATGTTTGTTTAAATGTTTTTGCTTTGTTAAGTTTAGTTTCCCAAGTGATGGAACTCTTTAGTTCTCATCCAAGTTGCCTCCCCTACTATCCTTCCAAAGGAAAGTCTCTCTGTTGACCTTTGGGTCATAGATAGCTCATCTCCCTCCCTCGACTTCGTTAAGTCATTCATACACTTAGTTAAGTTAGAACCTGTCCATTGGACTTTGCTTAAGTCTAAAACGCCTACCCCTTGTTAGGAGTGCTCTTTCAATTAGAACTTAGGATAGAGTTTGTCAACTCTATGTGAGAATCATGGAGATGATTACTTAATCCCCTTCTTGAGTGTTCAACTTAGATCTAGAGAGTTTCCTTAAACTCTACGGAAGCATTAAAATGTTTGTTCCCCTTTGAACCTTGATCATAATCAAGTGTTCTTCAAACCTAGTGAGGTGAACTACGATTGCTCTAATTCTATCCTAGTTAGGATACGTAGGCAGAAGACACGATGTCTTTGGAGCAAACTTAGTGTATATATCTTTAGGTCTTAACCTACACCTTTTACCCAATTCATAGCAAACATTTAGCAAACTTAGCATACAAATAAACAAAAGGTTCCTGTAGAGTACTACAGATGTTTAGGATGTGAAATACCTACCTTATGCATAACCAACCCCCGATCCCCGAATCTCTTAGCATTGTTGTTACATCGCACAAAAGGTTCTTTCCCTCTTTAGACCTTTCCTTTGGATAAATTAAAGTCCGGTTGTGAATTCAATGAATTAAAGATTCAAGTTAATCAATAGCTTGGTATCATGATTCTCACTGCAACAACAACTAATTATATTGTCTATACTACGTTATAGTTTTATTCATTAGCTTTCCAACGCTTCAAACCGGGACTAAAACCGACTTATGGATTAAAAGTTATGGCCAAAATCGTCGGAAGAGAAATTTCAAATTTTCAGCTTTTATACATCATGCAATCGATTGCTGTATTAGTGCAATCGATTGCTTGACTCAAATTTTCACATTTTAGCCACTGTTTTGATGTGCAATCGATTGCTTACTGTAGGTTTTCAAAAATTTATGCAGAAAATTGTATTTTTCACCAACCTTTCCCTCTTTGCTACCAAAATCAATCCCCACATGTTAGGGTATTTACCAAACTCGAAAATCCGCTAAATCATGAGTACTCTATAGGTTTCCTTCCTGCATAAACTTCTACTGTTCAGAATCGGAAACACGCTCTGAAATCATCTGATTTCACCCAAACAAGTTCCCACAGCACCAGACTAACATTCCACGACTTAGCTACAAAATCTATTCTAGATTCTACCCAATAAAACATCAGCTCTACTAATTTAATCATTTTCGGCTTAAAATTTTGAAGCACCCGAAAACCCCAAATCATCCAAACAATTGTTCTACCACCACATGCAACAGGTTCATCATACTAATAACAGTTCAGAATTTCAACAACATCTCAAACATGATCATCAATCTACCATGAGGATAGGGAAATCCCCTCTACCTAGAATTCATGCAACAACCAATTTCGACCCGTTTCTCCCCCCCCCCCCCCCCCCCCCCTTACCTCGATAACTCGATCAGATGCTGAAAAGTCTTGAAGAATCAGAAATCTTGGCCTCCTCTCTTCTCCTTTTTTATTCTCCTCTTTACTCTTGTTCTTGTTCTTCTTCCTCACTCTTCTCCCAATAGACCGTGTTCTTCTTTTTCCTCCCTTTCCAAACTCACAAATACCCCTTATAACCCTTAAATCCTTATTTCTTTTATTCCAATAATAATAATAATAATAATAATAATAATAATAATAATAATAATAATAATAATAATAATAATAATAGTAATAATAATAATATTAATAATATTACTATTAAATATCAAATTATTATCATTAACAATTATATTAATATTAAAATCCAAAATCATTAAATAATCTCCACAAAGACACACCGAAAATAGAATAACACCAGAAAGGTTAAATAATTAAAAATGGGTGTTACAGAGGTGGTAAGGTATGGTGAGGGTGAAGATGTCATCTTGTGGGTTGAAGTTTTCTGAAAATGATGAAGGAGATGAACAGGGAAAGGTGGCGCAGCTAGGGTTTGTTTCCGTGTAGATGATGATGAATAGTGCTATATACTGCAGACAGATGACACGTGCCCCTGCTGTTCCATTTTTTTTTCTTTTTTTGTTTAATTAATTCTTATTAATAAACTAAAACTTAATCCTAACTAAAAAACTAATCTAACTATAATCTAATCTTAAAACTAATAAAAAATAATTATAAGTTCTAAATTATATTAAAAACAAATTAATTCTAACTCTCCTAATTGATATTAAAATTATTCTAATTCTAATATAATCTAATCTAAACTAAATCACTAATAATTAAAATCTAATTCTAACTAACTACAATTCTAATAATAAAAATATTTTAATTCTAAATGTTAAATCTAAAATAAAATTCTATTCTAATATCTAATTTCTAAAATCTAAATTATAATAAAATAAAAATATATTCTAAATAAAAACAATTCTATTATAATATCTAATCAAAATCCTAAATCTATTTCTGATAAAAAAAAACTAACTAAATTTCTAAATTAATCTAATAAAATTTTAAATAATTCTAAATTCTATTTCTAATAAACAATATATGTACAAAGAAATAAGAAAACATGATAGAATTAAAATTCACAAAAACAGCTTTAGGCCACGTGTCATGCTCTTATTGGTTAGAAATGATAAAATTTGGAAAACGCCCAGTTGTGAGTGGGTATGTGTCTAAATGACGTGAAACTAAGCAGGCAATGCAAAATTGAAAATAGAATCGAAAAATGCAAAAATATTTAAAAAGAGGTAGGACAAATTTAGGGTATGACAATGACCACATGATGTTGTGCCATGCATTCTTTGATCATACATGCTATTTTAAAATGTGATTGTGTCTTTATTTGATACTTTCATACATGATATTTTGCCATGTGCTTTCTCGATTCTATTTGTTATTATATCATACATGATGCATTACCATGTACCTTTGTCGCTTTCTCGTGATGTTTTATCATGCGTGTGTATTGTGTACTCTGTTGATTTTGTATGTTGATGATTTTTGTCACGATGTTATGTCACATACCTTTGCTGATTTTGTGTCTATTGACTACATGATATTTTACCATGTATATTATGTACCTTTTCGATTTTCTTTATCGTGTTTGTTGATTACATGATGATTTTCCATGTATCACATACTTTCACCATGATTCACATAATGCCTTACGATGTGTGCTTTGTTGATTCACTTGTTGATTACATGATGATTTTCCATGTACCTGATACATTCATACATGATGATTTGCAATGTATCTATTGCTCTCTTTCTACGCTTGTGACCTAATCTAAGGAAAGGGAGTGTGTGTTGACTTATTGTCATATGCATGTTCCTTGTATGTTTGTTGCTTTGCCTTGTCTGCCTTTGTCTTTTTTTCCCCCCACCTTTTCACCTTTAGCAAACAATTATAGCCAAAACACACATTTTTCAAGAAGTTCTTGTAGAGTACTGTAGATGCTTAGGGTGCTAGTACATTCTCTTAGTATAATCAACCCTTGTACCTTTGATCTCTCTTTGTTTAGTTTTAGGCCTTACTTTTTGCTTTGCATGTTTACTTAGGATTTTTGTTCGATCTTTTCTCCCTTCCCTTGGAAAAATAAAAGCTCGGTGGTGATATCTTATCTTTGCAAGTTGAGCTAATCCAATAGCGTTGGTCTCTATTTCTCACCGCGACAGAAAGGAACATCCAAATAATAAGAGGGACGCTCAGGTTATAAACATCCAAATAGTAAGAGGGACGCTAAGGTTATAATGGATTATTTGGAGTTCCCTGAGAAGGCTCCCTACATTAGGCGAGATTTGAGAGGGGAAAAACATTAATAGTCGCCAAAAAGCCTGCCTCCAAGGATGTAAAAGGGATCTGAATACCCAACTCGTAAATAACGAGCAGGTAAAATTAAAAGTAACGAGTATATGGTCTGTGCGCGGTGGTCATATTGGCCCTCTCCATTTCTAAAAAGGGTTCCAATACCATGTCCACTTCACGCCATGTACGGGAAAATCTAATACCTTAGCACAAACTCCTGATCATGCCAGACTTAAGTATTGAGAAAAACATCTTGAATGTGAACAAATTTGATTTTCTTGCTAGCCATTAGCTTCTAGAGCGAAAGAGAAAAGGATAAGAAAAATAACAGTTTTTTTGGGAGAAAGACAAACCTTGTAATGCATGTTCACCTCTAGGTAGCTTTCATTTGCCTGTGATTTTTCCCGAAGTGACAAAATGGAGGCTCTAAAAGGGAAGAGGAGGGAAAATATGAACTGAAAGATATCTCAGGATTTTTTATAGAAGACTTATAGAACACGATGAGTAATAGGAAGATAATATTCTTTCCCAATCAAGAGGGGTGGTTATCATTCTCAAGAAAATCCAAGACCCAAAGTATCTCTATAAATACTTTTTCTCTTACCAGAGAGGGATAAATCATAACTTAGTCGGGATACAGTGTAAACCTCCCGCAGACTTGCTCTCCCCATAATAAAAAATACCACCAAACAGGGTCTATCGCTGCCGCAGGCAAGTCCTAATAATCATCCCTACTAACTTAGGAGTATGATACAATCCTATATTTTTTTTACAAATATTATTATTAAATATTAAAATATTATCAAAATTACATAATTTAAATAAAATATTTTGTAAAAATAACTTTTATGAAAATTTATTCAAACTATTTTGAAACTAAGACATGTGGGTTGAATCAGAGTTTGTCCGAGACCAGACCGAATATTATTTACTTTATATTACTAAAGAAAATAGTTATATTTATAAAAAATAAAGTAATTTAATATTGAAATAAATTTTGGTTGATATTATAAAAAAAAATAAAGTAATTTAATATTGAAATAAAATTTTGGTCCACCAATTGATGCATACTAACTACTGGTATCATTGATAATTTAAGAGAAATGTGATATTAAAGATAGAGAAGAAGGTACCGGTTCAACGTGGGTACCACACTTTTCTATCCTTCTTTATAGGATTGTCAATGAATCGAACCAATTCAAAAATAGTTCGGGTCTCGATTCGACAATTAAATCGTTGAACTAGGTTCATGAATTAAATGAGCTGAATATGAGCAAAAAAACTATGTTCATTAACTAAATGAGTTGAACTTGGACTATACATAGCTCGACTCGTTAGTTTCATGAATCAACTCTGTTATATATGAGAATCATTATATTATCTTTAAGAGTATGTTTAAAGATTTACTCCAAATTTTAACCCTATATTGTCCCTTATGTACTAGTTATGGAAATAAAGATGACAATTGCATTTAGAGTCATTTTTACATTGGATAAAATAACATGTGTAATGAAGGTTGCAAGTGGTGTAATTCTTTTGTGATGAAAATGTATCAATTTCTAGTATTTTTTTTGTACTATTTCATTAAATTTGTAAGTTTCCTAAATATTTGATGAAGTTATGGGTTTTTTTAGATAAATTTAAACTTCAATTGAATGTTTTTTTTGAATTAGATTTTCAAATGTGTCTCTTGAAAGTTGTGTATTTTTTGAATTAGTATATTTTTTTAAACAAAGTTAAATTTCATATTGATAACTTTTATTTTATCTCAATATCTTCTTTTTAAAAAAATATTAATTTAAAATGTTAAATATATAAAAATAAAATAGATTTAAAAAATGACTTTTAAGTCCGTGAAGCAAGTGAGTTGAACCTAACGAGATGAATCGAATAGTTCGTGAACTTTTAACTTGTCGAGTTTGAGTTTAAAAAAAAGTTTGTGTCGAACTCAAACTGAAATTTGAGTTAAACTAATTTTTCACGAGTCGAGCCAAATTAAGACGAATTCGACTCGACTCGACTCATTTTCAGCCCTGCTCCTTTCCATCATCTAGTTCTTATCGAGTTCTTATAGCATTCACACACATATAATCAATTCTTCTTTCCATTTATAATATTACTTTAAAAAAACAGAGTAAATAATTTAATATTGAAATAAAATTTGGTCCACCAATTGATGTATACTACCTACACGTATCAGCGCTAATTTAAGAGAAACGTGACATTAAATATAGAGAAGAGGTGCCAATTCAATGCGGGTACCACACTTTTCTACCCTTCTTTCCTTTTGTATTCACTTTCCTTTTATAATCAAACACACCATTAAAGTCCCAGCATTTGATGTAATATGCTACCTACATCAATATCAATGTTAATTTTTTAACTTTAAATAATAATTAAAATTATCCATAGATATTTCAACCCACCTAGTCTGTCACTACTTACAACCTCTTAAAGTCCTTGCATTGCATATAAAATAAAATCTCACATCATTAATGACATTTTATATTTAAATTATTTTTACATATTTATTATTAATAAAGTAAAAATCAACTATAACACACAGACTTTTTCATCAAACTAGTAATAAACCGTGCTTACGCATAAAGTAAAGTAAGCATAAAGTACTTTTTTAAGTGAGATATAATTTTAAATGCACATTTGTTTGTAATGATAGTAAAAATAAGAAATTAAAACAATAGTTTAATAATAATAAATTTAATTTAAAATAGTAATACATGTAAAAGATAAAATGTAAGCAATAATTATGAATAATATAATTAAAAATAAAAAATATTTAAAGTTATATTAGACATATTAATTGTTTTATTTTTTCTTTTTACAAATAAAAAAATTATTTTATAAAGAGAAAATACAATTTTAAAATATCAACTCAATACTTTTTAATAAGATCAATTAATCTTTTTCATATTTGAAAAAAATATGGTCAAAAAATTTCTATTATTTAATATTTGAATCAATAATTTTATTTTTTCCGTTTCATATGACTTTCACGATATGACAAAATAAAATTTATTAAAATTTTATTGACTCACTACATAATTGGATTAATAATTTTATTTTTTTTCTGTTTCATATAATTTTTACACTATAAGAAACAAAATTTATTATAATTTTGTTGAATCACTAAATAATTGGATCAATAGTTTCATTTTTCCTGTTTCATGTATTGAGTCACTACTTATAAACACATTTGAATCAACAATATATATTTTTAGCTATATAAAAATATTTGAATTAAAATCACTTTTGTTACGTGGAGCTGCTCGTCACTTTCGGATCCAAAGAGACTACAAGGCAGGTCAATGTCCGCTTCTTGGTAATAGAGTGCCCCTCTTTGTATCAGTGCATTCTGGGAAGGCCGATCCTGGCCGAGCTGACCGCGGTGCCTTCTACCGTGCACCTGAAGATGAAGTACTACACGACTAAGGGTCGAGTCATAACCCTCTACGGAGACATCGAAGCGGCCATAAGGTGTTTTGAAGCGGCCACCAAAGGGCTCAACTCAATCAACATTCCGCCCAAGAACTCCAGTATGCCACCCTGATCAGAGGAGCAGAACCCACTGCCCCGCGTCAACTCTGTGGAACTCGACAACCGCTTCCCCAACAAGCAGGAGCAGAGCGAAGCACCTCCACCGAACGCCGGCAACGGGAAGACACCATATCTAGTGTGCCCCATTCCAGACAGAGACTTCAAGCTCATCACTCTCGGTGACTACCCCAAAAGAAGCATAAAGATCGGCACGGGACTCCCTGACTTGGCGAGGAAGCAGCTGAAGAACTGCCTCAAGGAGAATGTTGACCTGTTCGCGAGGAAGGTTGCAGAAATGAGCGGACTTGACCCCGACGTGGCCTGCCACCAGCTCATCATAGACCCGACCGCTAGAGTCATAGTACAACGTAGGCGTAGGCAGTCTCCCGAAAAAGCGGATGCTATTGAAAAAGATGTAAAAACCCTTCTAAAGGTAAATATTATTTCTGAAGCCTAGTACACAACCTGGCTCTCGAACGTTGTATTAGTTAAAAAATCTAATGGAAAATGTAGAACGTGTGATGATTATACCAATCTCAATAGGGTCTACCCCAAAGATGTTATAACACAGATTGGTTCTTAATAATATCTCTATGTTTTGATGATAACTATTATGAAATTTTGTAATTAAGAATTATATACTCTAAAATTTGCTTAAGAGTTTTTACTGCAGATAGTAAAGGAATTAACACTCCAGAAGCAAATCAGAATTGAACATAAGAAATTAGCTAGACTCTGAAGCGCCAGATGCATCCATTAGAAGATTCTGATTGCTGCTAACAGAAGATCCTGAGCGTAGCCTCCAGAAGATTCTGAAGCAGAAGCTCCAGAAGAATCTGAAGCAAGTCAGAAGCATCTGAACCAAAGAAGAATTATGTATGAAGAGTTTTTCAAAGCATAGTTACTACAGAAGATTCTGAAAGTACTAAAGCTGTCAGTACTGAAGATATGTCTCAAATATGCTCTGATCTTAAACACGCTAAAAGCACACCTACTGCAGAAGACTCTGATTCAGCAAAACTCTGATCATCATCAGAAGGCTCTGATCTAATTAGACTCTGATGAACTTGCTGAAAACTGAAGAAGAATTATTCAAAGTTTATATCCGTTGGAATGATCCAAACGACTCTTTCCTTATTTATGCTAGACACAAGAACACAGACAAAAAGGATTTATCTATGCTTTCTTCTTCTAGGAAAGGTCACTTGATGTGAAGACAAAAAAGGCTCACACCTTTTGGACACTCTTCTCAACGTGAAGATCACCTTGGATCAGCTGCCTATAAAAACAAGACTTCACCAATTTCTTCAGTTGACGTTTTTTGAAAAAGAAATCAATATTCAAGCTCTCATACTATTCATATTCTTTCTAAGAATTTATTTCTTTGTTCTTAATAGGTAAGTGAAAAATCACAGTTGTGATAAAGTTTTATAGAAGCAATCTTAAACACTTGTATTTGTATAACATTTGATTGTAAACCTTAAGAAGATCCAGTTAGGATCAGTAGTTCTTGAGAAGACTTTGAACAGTTGTTCTTAGTGCTTACTATTGTAATCGGTTGATTAAATAGTGGATTAAATCCTTGATTGAGAAAGGCAAATCACTCTAGGAAGGGTGGACTGGAGTAGTTGAGTTCAACGAACCAGGATAAAAATACTTGAGTTTTTATTTCTAAGTTTTAATCTTCATACTTATTCAACCCCCCTTCTAAGTATTATCTCACCTTCAGTTGGCATCAGAGCTCCAGTTCTGTGTGTGCTACCACTTAACAGTGACAGTAAAGATCCAGAGAGAAATACTTTTGGTTGTTACTATGGCTGATAATACAATGTCTAACATTAACAACAAATATGAAGAAAGGGACAGAATCAGCACCAAACCCCCTATGTTTGATGGGGAGAAATTTGATTATTGGAAAGACAAAATTGAATGTTTTTTCCTTGGATATGATGTTGATTTATGGGATCTGGTCATAGATGGATATGTTCATCCCACTGATGGGAATGGCAAGAAAATAGACAGAAAATCTATGACAGATGCTCAGAAGAAAGAATTTAGAAATCACCACAAGGCCAGAACAATATTGTTGAATGCAATATCTCACACTAGGTATGAAAAAATTACAAACAGGGAAACTGTATTTGACATGTTTGAATCCTTAAAGATGACTCATGAGGGAAACTCTCAAGTCAAGGAAACAAAGGCTCTAGCTCTGATCCAGAAGTATGAAGCCTTCAAGATGGAAGACTCTGAATCTGTTGAAGCTATGTTCTCCAGATTTCAAATACTTACAGCTGGACTAAAGGTTCTGGATAAAGGATACTCTACTACTGATCATGTGAAAAAGATCATCAGAAGCTTACCCACCAGATGGAGACCTATGGTGACAGCGCTGAAGATGGCTAAAGATCTGAACAAGATCTCCTTGGAGGAACTGATCAGTTCACTAAGAAGTCATGAAATTGAACTTGAGGAAGATGAACCTCAAAAGAAAGGTAAATCTGTTGCTTTAAAATCTAATAAATCTGCTAAAGCATTGCAGGTAATAGAGGAAAGCTCTGAAGAATCCTCATCTGAAGATGAAGATGAACTATCCATGTTGTCCAGAAGAATAAACAAACTCTGGAAGCATAAAGGAAAGAAGTTCAGAAACTTCCGGAAGCCTGACCAAAGAAAAGAATCTTCTGGACACAGAAGATCTGGTAAAAAGGAGGTTGTATGCTATGAATGTAAAGAATCTGGACATTACAAAAATGAATTTCCAAAGGTGCTGAAAGAAAAGCCTAAAAGAAAATTTGATAAGAAGAAAAAGGTTCTGATGGCCACCTGGGATGATTCAGATACATCTGAATCTGAATCTGAGTCAGAAGAAGAATGTGCCAATGTAGCTTTGATGGCAGACATAGAAGATCAGAAGGAAGGAACTTCAGGATCTGAATCTGACTCTGACGCTGAAGAGGTAATGGCTAAACTCACTAAAGAAGAACTTATCAAAGTGTTATCAGAAGTTCTGAAAAGCTATAACAATATTAAGCTCAAATACACGAAGCGTCAAAGCAATCTTGTATCTGAAAATAATATTCTCAAATCAGAAGTAGCTGAGCTAAATGAAAAGAACTTAAAATTGAAAAATGATTCTAAATTAGCTCAACAAAACTCTAATTCTGAAACTGAATCTGAATGCAAAAATATTTTGGAAAAATATGATTATAGCTTCCAGAAGTTTCTTGCTAAAAGCATAAACAGATGCAAAATGGCTTCTATGATCTATGGAGTTAGCAGAAATAACAGAAAAGGAATTGGATATGAATCTTCCTCTGGAAAGGATTTAAATCCAAAACCTGTTGATAAAATTATCATCAAGAAAACTCCTTTATATTCACACTTTAAATTTGGTCACTTGAATGATATTGAACAAACACGCTCTGAAAAGAATATTCATGTGTTTAAATCTAAGGTTAGTTAGAATAAACCTTATATTGAAAAACAGAAGTTTAGACAAACCTTCAGAACAACTAACCCTAAAGGACCCAAGAAGATCTGGGTACCTAAAAGTAAAATAATTCCTGTTGCAGATGTTCTTAGCAGCAAGGTCAGGACGCCAATCATGGTACCTGGACTTTGGATGCTCACGACACATGACAGGAGAAAGGTCTATGTTCCAAAGCCTGGAGCTTAGATCTGGAGGTGATGTGAAATTTGGAGGGAACTAGAAGGGCAAGATCATTGGATCTGGCACCATTGGAAATGGTAAACTTCCCTCTATTACTAATGTTTTACTTGTTGAAGGGTTAAAGCATAACTTATTATCCATAAGTCAATTAAGTGACAATGGTTATGATATTACCTTTAATCAAAAATGTTGTAAAACTATTAGTCAAAAGGATGGCTCTATCCTATTTAGTGGTAAGAGGAAAAACAACATTTATAAAATAAATCTTTCAGAACTTAAAGTTCAGAATGTTAAATGCCTCTTGTCTGTTAATGAAGAGCAATGGGTCTGGCACAGAAGATTGGGGCATATTAATATGAGACGTATATCTCAGATTAATAAACTTAATCTTGTCAGAGGACTTCCTAATCTGAAGTTCACCTCAGATGCTCTTTGTGAAGCATGCCAAAAAGGGAAGTTTTCAAAATCATCTTTTAAATCAAAAAATGTTGTTTCTACTTCCAAACCACTAGAATTACTTCATATTGATCTGTTTGGACCAGTAAAAACTGCATCCATCAGAGGCAAGAAGTATGGATTAGTCATTGTTGATGACTATAGTAGATGGACATGGGTAAAGTTCTTAAGACACAAGGATGAGTCACATTCTGTGTTCTTTGACTTCTGCAAGCAAGTCCAGAATGAAAAAGATTTCAAAATTATAAAAGTCAGAAGTGATCATGGTGGTGAATTTAAAAATAAATATTTTGAAAAATATTTTAATGAAAATGGCATTGCTCATGATTTTTCCTGTCCTAGAACTCCACAACAAAATGGGGTTGTAGAGAGGAAAAACAAAACTTTGCAAGAAATGGCCAGAACCATGATCAATGAGACAAATCTGGCAAAACACTTTTGGGCAGAAGCAATCAACACATCATGTTACATTCAGAACAGAGTATCTGTGAGACCTCTTCTGGAGAAGACTCCATATGAACTGTGGAAGAACAGAAAGCCCAACATTTCATATTTTCATCCTTTTGGATGTATTTGTTATATGTTAAATACTAAAGAAAATTTGAACAAGTTAGATTCCAAAGCACATAAGTGTTTCATGCTTGGATATTCTGAACGCTTTAAAGGCTACAGAGTATACAACACTGAGACACAAATTGTGAAAGAATCTATTCATGTTAGATTTGATGATAAGCTTGGCAATAAAAAGCCAAAGCAGTCTGAAAACTCTGCAGATAGAGAAGTAGTCTTCACTGACTCTGAAGTCCCAAAGGAAGACAAAGCTCAAGTGAAGGAACCAGAAGCAACGCCAGATGCTATTCCTTTAACTTCTCAGATGAACAATCTAAACATTTCTGAAGAATCAACTGTTAGAGGATCATCATCCAGAATTAAAGCTTCTCATCCAGAGAATGTCATTATTGGAAAGAAGGATGATCCCATCAGAACAAGATCCTTTCTAAGATCATCTGAAGCATCATTATTTGGACTGGTGTCAGAAATTGAACCATCTTCTGTAAATGAAGCTCTGCAAGACAATTATTGGATTATTGCCATGCAAGAAGAGTTAAATCAATTCACCAGAAATGATGTATGGGATTTAGTTCAAAGACCACAAGGATTCAATATAATTGGAACTAAATGGGTCTTCAGAAATAAGCTAAATGAGAAAGGAGAAGTTGAAAGAAATAAGGCAAGGCTTGTTGCTCAAGGGCATAGTCAACAAGAAGGTATTGATTACACTGAACTTATGCTCCTGTGGCAAGGTTAGAATCTATACGCCTTCTTATTTCATTTGCTGCACAAAATAACATCACTCTGTGTCAAATAGATGTTAAAAGTGCCTTTCAAAATGGTATTATAGAAGAAGAAGTTTATGTCCACCAACCTCCTGGTTTTGAGAATGAAAAATTTCCAGATCATGTTTTCAAATTAAAGAAATCTCTGTATGGTTTAAAACAAGCTCCCAGAGCTTGGTATGAGAGATTGAGCAATTTTCTTCTGGAGAAAAATTTCATCAGAGGCAAAGTGGACACAACACTCTTTTGTAAATCAATTAAGAAAGATCTTCTAATTTGTCAAATTTATGTGGATGATATAATATTTGGATCTACCAATACTATGCTGGGAAAGGAGTTTGCTAAATGTATGCAGGCAGAATTTGAAATGAGCATGATGGGAGAACTGAGATTCTTTCTAGGAATCCAAGTCAATCAAACTCCAGAGTGCACTTACATACATCAGACCAAATATGTTAAAGAACTTCTGAAGAAATTTAACATGACTGATAGTAAGCTGGCAAAGACTCCCATGCATCCAACTAGCTCACTTGGCAAGGAAGAGGTAAGTAAGAAAGTAGATCAGAAGCTCTACAGAGGTATGATAGGATCTCTTCTTTACTTAACTGCTTCTAGACCTGAAATATTATTCAGTGTATGCTTGTGTGCTAGATTCCAATCAGATCCTAGAGAATCACACTTGACAGCTGTCAAGAGGATTCTAAGGTATCTGAAAGGTACTTCTAATGTGGGTTTGTGTTACAGAAAATCTGATGATTTCAAATTAGTTGGATTCTGTGATGCTGACTATGCTGGAGACAGAGTGGAAAGGAAAAGTACTTCTGGAAGTTGTCAATTTCTAGGAAGAAATCTAATCTCTTGGTACAGGAAGAAGCAACCCACAATTGCACTTTCAACCACAGAGGCAGAATATATAGCTGCTACTGGATGTAGCACGCAGATGCTCTGGATAAAAAGTCAGCTAGAAGATTATCAAATATTTGAAAGTAACATTTCTATCTTCTGTGATAATACTTCTGCTATATGTTTGTCTAAAAACCCCATTTTACACTATAAGGCAAAACATATAGAAATTAAGCATCATTTCATCAGAGACTGTGTTCAGAAGGGAATCATAAATTTAGCCTTTGTTGATACAGATCATCAATGGGCAGATATTTTTACAAAACCCCTTGTTGAAGATAGATTCAAATTTATTCTGAAAAATATTGGTATGGATTTTTGTCCAGAATGATATTTGTCAGAAGCAAATTTTACAGATGCAAAAATGCCTAATGCTCTGAAGTATTTCTTCTGATTGGTTATTTATTTTCTTTATTTTGTGAAACTCTGAACTAACAATCCTTAGAGGATCTGAACGTTGGTTAACGTTTCATTTCTCAAGAGAATTCAGAACAGATGCAAGCAAACACGTGTCACTCCAAATCTGCAAAGGTGGCGTGTACACTACTAAAGAGACGTTTGAGGTGAAGTTTGAATAGTGAAAATCTTGATTTTCCCCCCAATTTGTCAAAATCAATAAATGCTTGAAATGATTTTTATTCTTTTCATTAAATGCTTTGTTCAAACGTGTCTTATTCTGACTGTTTGTATGCCTATGTGTTTTAGTATAAATACATCTCTTCTTTTCACATTCACACTTTTCACAACTCATTTGTTTATGCATTTCTGTCTCCTCTTCTCTCTTCATAAAAACCCTAAGCGTGTGACAAATCCATCTTCAATGGCAACTTCATCATGAACTGCTACACAATTTCAATCTACAATGGCTGCAGTTACCTCTGCTAATATGGGCGTAACTCCTTATACTCCACCTAAAAGAACATTGCTCACACCTGTTGAAAAGCTGGAAGTTCTATGTGAATCTATGGTGGAATTTGATTCACTTGCTGAGAATGGGTTTGAATTTCGCTCCACTATAGGTGCTCAAGGATGGGTGAAGTATTTTGATAGACTTTTTGGACCAGTTTACCCCCTTCTTGTGAAAGAGTTCTGGATCCATGCTTCTGTATACCCTAAGTTTATTTTATCTTCTGTTCTGGCCAAAGAGATAATTATAACAGAAGATCTGATTAAAAAACTCATTGGCTATGAGGAAACAGATGGAGTATCACACTTGCCAGCTGGGCGTGTGGATATGGATGAAGTATATGAAGAAGTGATGACTGCTGGACAAGCTTCTAATAAGTTCAAGGATCTGAAGCCTGACTACAAGATCTGGGCTAAGATCTTCATGGGATGCATTCATCACAGAAAGTCAACAAACTCTCCAGACTATGTCAATAATGAACAACTCTACTTTATGTATTGCCTCAGTCAGAGCACCAAGGTAGATCTTCCATATATTCTTTTTATGCATCTATGGAATCATATAAATGCTTCTAGAGAATATGTGAAAGAAAAAGGTCAGAAGATCAGAACCTAGATTCCTTTTGGAAGGTTAATCTCAGATCTTCTAATAGAGAATGGACTTGTAACTGCTCTGTACGCTGCTGGAGTCACAGAGGAATTGGAATTCATTTTGGGAAAGCCTCTGAATGCCAAAAGTCTTCAGAGACTAAAAATAGTGGAAGAACTCACAACAGCTCCCAAGAAGCTGAACATTTCTGAACTGAGTCAGAAGAGAACTCCTGTAGATGATTACCCTCTGTTCTATGCTGAAGAACCAAGGGAAATTGTTGTAAGATATATTGATGAGTGCAAGGCAGAAGGAAAGCCTATTCCTGCAGACATTATAAAGAGAGCAAGACAACCATTACCTGTTGTAGAAGAAGAAGAACCACCAAGAAAGAGGACTCAACCAGAAGCAGAAGCTGCACCTGTTCAGAAGAAGCCCAAGGTTGCTGAAAATCCTCAGAAGCTGCTAAAGAGAAAAGAATCTGGAGACACTCCTTCTGTACCAGCAAAAAGAATCAAAATCAAAGGTACTAAAACTTCTGTATCTTCTGCAAATCCTATTGTTATAAATGATTCAAATGTTAAGTCTATTCCAAAACCACCCTCTTCACAAAATAAATCTGTTACTACTCCACCTCATGTTTCTACCCCATCTCCACAAAAATCTTCTAATCCAATTTGCATCTCACCTGTACAACAATCATCTGTTCCAACACCACCAACAACAAAACCAATTCAAACTCCACAACCAAAAATTCCAACCAAAAAATTTGTACCACAAAAACAACCATCAGAAAAACAACCCACAGAACAACAACAAACAACAAAGCCAGCTGAACAACAAAAACAACCACAAGAAAAACAACCAGAAAAACACTCTGAACCTCTACAAGAAAAAGACTCTGAACATCAACCACAAAAATCATCTGAACCTCAAATACAACAACAAAAGACACAACCACAATCACAAAATCCACCATCCAACACATCTAAACCCACTGCATCTGTTCCAGTTTCATCTGAACCAATAAAAATTTCATCTGATCCACCCACCTCAGAACCCCCATCAAAACCCTCTAAAAATCCTTCAGAATCAACCAATCCTTCTGAAACCAACATCCCTAAGACAGATGTTCTTGATGTTACACCTCTGAAAACTGTTTTTCAAGTGTCTTCTACTTCTTGCACACCAACCACTTCATCAAACTCCTCAGAATCTGACATTCACCCAGATTTTCTAATCTCTCCTTCTCACAGAGATTCTGAGGTAAATCAACCAGAACCCCCTGTATCTTCTAAAGTTCCTATTCCAGATCCTACTCCCACACCTAATCCAGCATCTGAAATCCTGATTCCAAATCCTAACCCAACATCTACCCCAAGATCATCTATCTCATGTGCACAATTCTCATCTCTTTTTCACAATCTTTCCTATGGTTTCAAACTCAAAGATTTCTATGACAGAGTTGAACCATCTGACCCTATCACTCCCTTGAAACCCAAACTTACAATCACTCTACCATCTGTGCTTCTCACCTATATTCAATCCATGTCAGATGTAGGTTCATTAGCAACAATATCATATTCTGCTAAATTTGCAAAAGCTGTTACTTCAGCTATACCAGTTTCATCTGATAAACCTGCTGCTTCTGATGAACCTGCAAAATCTGCCTTCCAACCTTACTCAAATAAACCCTTTGACGTGGTTTCCTATCACACCAAAGAAAAACCAAATCTGTTAAATGCTTTAAATAAATCCAAACCTGACAAAGCCCCTAAAATTCCTTTCATACCATACTACCCTCCTCCTCTGATCTCCATTCAGAAATCCATTTTTCCACCTACTCCCCAACCAAAACCAATAACATTGGAGACTCTGTTACATCCTAAACTTAGACTTAATGTTGATCATTTATTTCAATCTTTTTTGCAAGAAATACAGTTGTATTTAGGTACTGTACAGAGGAAGTGTTCAGCAACAATGGATGCACAAGAATCTGATGTCATATGGAATAGATTCATCAACAGATTCAACAATGTAGAATCAAATCTGAAGGACATATATTCTGATGATGCGAAGCTCAGATTTGCTGAAGCTGCAAGAAGTCTGTTCTGGACTATCAAGAGATCTGGACCTTTACTTCTTACAGATGCCCCTCCATCATCAGAAGAAACTATTGAATCTGCATCTGAAGACAACCCTTTGGCCATGACTCTGGTAGAACTTCCTTCTGGCTCTAATGCTCCAAGCTCTACAGATCCTATGGAAATTAACTCTGTTCAAGCTCCAGAACATGATCAACCTTCTTCATCTGAGATTAAGAAAGAACATCCAGATTTTGAGGATAAAATTGCTGCTCTGGAGGCTGGTCAATCAGAAATCAAGTCTTGGATGGCCAAACAGGATAAAAAGTCTGAAGACATGACTGACTGGATGTCAAAACAGGATCAAAAGAATGAAACAATGGCTAAGTGGATGTCAAAGCAAGAACAGTCCTCCTCTGAGATCACGGATCTGTTGAAGATGCTTTTGTCAAAACACTCTTAGTTTTTCATTTTTTTTCATTCTGATGTTTTTGCATCTGATGTTTGCTTATGTATTTTTGAATATCTTCTGCTGCATGTACTCTTGCTCTGAACTAAATTGAATGAAATCTCAAAGTTTTCTCCACATGATTTATTTCATTTACTGTTTCCTTTTATTTGTCTTTACAAAGTTTTTACTTTTTGCTTATGACAAAAAAGGGGGAGAAAATATAGATCTGAACTGTTTAATTAAACTTCACCAGAATGAAACTTCAGACATATCTATTTTTTTCTAACATTAAATCTAAGTATTTCAGAACATTTGATAAGTACACTCTGTAAAAGAAACTCAGAGACTATCAGATCATTTGACAATTATCAAACTCTGACTCTGAAATTTGCAAGACACTCTGACTCTCAAATGTTAAAAGAACAATCAAGATCTAACTCTGAAAATTACTCAAGAAAAAAGGGAAGTTTCTATTCCTTATTTGTATTTAACTCAGGGGGAGATCCATCATCTCAGGGGGAGTTATAATTATCATATTTTCAATTAAACAAAATTTCTGATGTTTTTGTCATCATCAAAAAGGGGGAGATTCTTAGAACACAGATTGGTTCTTAATAATATCTCTATGTTTTGATGATAACTATTATGAAATTTTGTAATTAAGAATTATATACTCTAAAATTTGCTTAAGAGTTTTTACTGCAGATAGTAAAGGAATTAACACTCCAGAAGCAAATCAGAATTGAACATAAGAAATTAGCTAGACTCTGAAGCGCCAGATGCATCCATTAGAAGATTCTGATTGCTGCTAACAGAAGATCCTGAGCGTAGCCTCCAGAAGATTCTGAAGCAGAAGCTCCAGAAGGATCTGAAGCAGAAGCTCCAGATGAATCTGAAGCAAGTCAGAAGCATCTGAACCAAAGAAGAATTATGTATGAAGAGTTTTTCAAAGCATAGTTACTACAGAAGATTCTGAAAGTACTAAAGCTGTCAGTACTGAAGATATGTCTCAAATATGCTCTGATCTTAAACACGCTAAAAGCTCACCTGCTGCAGAAGACTCTGATTCAGCAAAACTCTGATCATCATCAGAAGGCTCTGATCTAATTAGACTCTGATGAACTTGCTGAAAATTGAAGAAGAATTATTCAAAGTTTATATCCGTTGGAATGATCCAAACGACTCTTTCCTTATTTATGCTAGACACAAGAACACAGACAAAAAGGATTTATCTGTGCTTTCTTCTTCTAGGAAAGGTCACTTGATGTGAAGACAAAAAAGGCTCAGACCTTTTGGACACTCTTCTCAACGTGAAGCTCACCTTGGATCAGTTGCCTATAAAAACAAGACTTCACCAATTTCTTCAGTTGACGTTTTTTGAAAAAGAAATCAATATTCAAGCTCTCATACTATTCATATTCTTTCTAAGAATTTATTTCTTTGTTCTTAATAGTTAAGTGAAAAATCACAGTTGTGATAAAGTTTTATAGAAGCAATCTTAAACACTTGTATTTGTATTACATTTGATTGTAAACCTTAAGAATATCCAGTTAGGATCAGTAGTTCTTGAGAAGACTTTGAACAGTTGTTCTTAGTGCTTACTATTGTAATCAGTTGATTAAATAGTGGATTAAGTCCTTGATTGAGAAAGGCAAATCACTCTAGGAAGGGTGGACTGGAGTAGTTGAGTTCAACGAACCAGGATAAAATTACTTGAGTTTTTATTTCTAAGTTTTAATCTTCATACTTATTCAACCCCCCTTCTAAGTATTATCTCACCTTGAAAAGATGCATACCCATTGCCTAACATCGACAAGTTGATCGACAATTCTGCAGGTTTTAAATTACTGTCATTCATGAACGCATACTCGGAATACAACCAAATTCCCAAGGCGAAGGCCGACAAGCAATACACGAATTTCATGACCGAGTCATCCAACTATTACTACAATGTAATCCCCTTCAGCCTAAAAAACATCGGTGCAACTTACCAATGGATGATGAACTAGGTCTTCCGGGGAGAAATCAGAGACATACTCGAGGTCTACATGGACGAAATGATTGTGAAGCCACGAGAAGAAACCGATCATACAACTCGTCTCAGGAAGGTCTTCAATACAGCGAGGAGATGCATAATGAGATTCGACCCGGAGAAATGCACCTTCGGTGTCCGAGCAGGAAAATTTCTCGGCTTCTACTTGACAGAGCGAGGAATCGAGGCAAACCCCGACAAGTGCAGGGCTTTCTCCGAGTTCCCAACGCCGAACTCGAAGAAATCATCCAATCACTGAATGGGATGATCGCGTCACTGTCCCGGTTTGTGGCCAAGTCTACCAAACATGCATTCTCATTTTTCAAGCATCTGCATAAGGAGGCCACGTTCGACTGGACCAAGGAATGCGAAAAAGCTCTCCTCCATCTAAAACAAGTCCTCTCACAACTCCCAGTCCTATCCGCGAAACCCCTGAGGGACAAAAACCAATCTACTTCACCAGCAAAGCCTTGCAGGGCCCCGAGCTCAGGTACCAGCAGATCAAGAAGGTCGCTCTGTCCCTCATCAACGCGGCCAGAAGGTGCAACACCCCATTTAAATTATTCAGTCGCTTTGGTATTTTCTGTGAGGTGTAGTTGTGTGGTGTCCTTAATTAAGGGTATGGGGTTAGGAGTAAGGGAGAGAGGTGACCTTAGTTGGGGTACTGTGGACCTAGATAAAGGAGTAAGTTAATTATGATATCGAGAATATTATAGTGATTAATATTATTCCAACTATTATTAATAATAATGTTAATGAGATTATTATTATTATTATTATTATTATTATTATTATTATTATTATTATTATTATTATTATTATTATTATTATTATTATCCGTATTAATAATATTATTTGGTGGAATATTATTATTATTCATATTATTACTATTAGTATGAATATTATTATTAGTGGGAGAATAATATTAGTATTATTATTATTATTATTATTATAGGATTTAAATAATAAAATAAGAAATAAGGGATTAAAGGAAATAGAGAAGTTTTTTGGGGAAAGAGAATTAGAACACGATAAACTGCCAGAGAAAGGTTTTGGGAGAAAAAGTGAGAAGAAGAACAAGGAGGAAGAGAAGGAGGCTAGGGCTGTCAATCCTTCAAGATTCTTCAATGATTGAGCAATTAATCGAGGTAAGGGGGGAGAATAGATTTCAATATGGGTGAATTAACATGAGAGGATAGTGAGAGGTCCTTTCTCTCATAGGAATTATGTGTTCTTGAGGATTCTTGAATCCAATTTTCGTAACTTGATTTGTTCTCAAATTTTCTGTTATTGTTGAATACTGGTCGTATGATGTCTTGTGTATCCGAAACCAGAATTAACACGGAATTCGTGTGAGAAATCCTTGATGCTGTCATAGAATACTAGTGAGTAGTAGATCTGGAAATCTGAACTTTTAGGGATTTGGGCAAATATGTAGAAATGAATGTGTTATACCATTATTAGTACGATGCTCTAAGGTTTCCCTAAGGTTTAGAGATTTGGGTTAATTGTGGGAAATAGGGAGGTAACCGTAAGAATCTGAGGTTATGACCAAATGGCCAAATGATATGTATCGTTGAATATTAATATAGGTAAAACTTATGGGAAATTGAACCTTCGTGGCCAGAACTTTGACATTGTTATATGTCTGACCCTAAAGGGATTGAATATTAGATAGTGAGTAATTTTAATGTCGTAGAGTGTAATTGAAGGAAAAATTGTAATATGTTGTCCCTATAGGAATATGAATATTCAAATGTGGGTAACTCTGAAGTACTCAAAGCAATTGTAGGAAATAGTGTTTTATGTGTTGCAAATGTTGCTAGATGAGCATAATAAACCATAGAAGTTGTGTCATTATTGCCGTATAACCTTAGGAATGTTTTAGTGATGTTTTGGGTGCTTTGAGTAAGTGATTCGCAAGAATAATTGGGTGAATATCAGTTCCGGAGCGTAACAACGTCTTTAAGTCCGTCACGGATGTTCATGTTTACGGTCGAAATTGTTTTGGACGTAACTTTGGATCCGTAAGTCCGTTTTGATCCCCGTTCGAAGCGTTGGAAAACTAATGAACAGAGCTATAACATAGGATAGATAATGGAATTGTTTTCCCAATATTTTATATCTAATTATGTTTGAGAAGTCAATTGTGTATATGTTTTAGTAACGAATCATGTTCTGGTTCAATGATGTCTTGGTGTTTTGATAGATGTGGGCCAAGATGGTCGAATGTGGACAATCTTGTGCGATTATGGTAATTCCCGAGAGGATTACGGTGAGCGGATGGCTCACGTGGATCAAGATTGATCGTGAATTATGTATGATGTATTACATTGCATAATTGTGTTGACATGCATTTCATATCATGTGTCTTGTGGAGATTGCTAGGTGGGAATCCATGATGGGTTCCTACTTTCATCCGAACTTCATTGTGGAAGTTGTTGTGGAGATAAGTTGTAGTTCAGAGGAACGTATATACGACTTATCCGGATTCCGACGGGAATCGGGTTCTAGTGTGAACCGTATGAGATTGTGTTGGTACCACATGTATTGTGTCGAGTCAGTGAGTCGCATTGCATTATTGTAATTGAATGTGGGCTATTAGTGCCGAATGATTGAGGTGGCACGTGTATGTGCGTTAATTATGTATGATTGTATGTGTGGTGTGTAACTACTCCTTAGCATGTGTATTTCACCGTTTATTTATTGAATGTAGTTCTCACCCCTTTTTGTTGTTGTGTCTGTGCTCTCTTGGGAGTACAGGTGACCAGGTACCTGAGTAGTGCTTGGTGTGTGTTGCCATTTGATCGAGTCTTAGGAGTCGCTCTGATACGTAACATGGGATGACGGGATTACTTTGTTATTTGACTACTTTATTTGTTTATTGTTACGTATCTTTATTTGTTGGACTTATGTTGTATGACCTCGTGTTGAGGAGAATTATATTGGAGAATTGATTTGTATTCCGCTGCTTAATTGAAAACTGAATAATATTGATTTATTTTAATGAGATGAAGTGACTTCGTGTGATATCCCACTGTGTTGGAAAACTCTGATGAATTTTATGAATTACTCCTATATATTTATTGTATTACGCGTACGGGGTAAAGTGGAGTGTTACAATTGGTATCAGAGCAGGTTGGTCCGTCCGGCCAGTGTTGTAGTAGAGTCTGACTATAGAATGTTTATAGTCATGTGTGTGTTTGAATTGTCCAGTGTCGATCTTTGGTAAGGATTTTGGAGTGAACTTGATTTGTTTACCACTCCGCAAGTTGGATGTTATTCTAGGAATACATTGGCTTGAGAGTAAGATGCGAGAGTCGTATCCGGAACCGTTCTCATAAGGCATATTTTCGAGGACGAAAATATTTTAAGTGGGGGAGAGTTGTAACACCCTATTTAAATTATACAGTCGCTTTGGTATTTTCTGTGAGGTGTAGTTGTGTGGTGTCCTTAATTAAGGGTATGAGGTTAGGAGTAAGGGAGAGAGGTGACCTTAGTTGGGGTACTGTGGGCCTAGATAAAGGAGTAAGTTAATTATGATATCGAGAGCATTATAGTGATTAATATTATTCCAACTATTATTAATAATAATGTTAATGAGATTATTATTATTATTATTATTATTATTATTATTATTATTATTATTCGTATTAATAATATTATTTTGTGGAATATTATTATTATTCATATTATTACTATTAGTATGAATATTATTATTAGTGGGAGAATAATATTAGTATTATTATTATTAATATTATTATAAGATTTAAATAATAAAATAAGAAATAAGGGATTAAAGGAAATAGAGAAGTTTTTTGGGGAAAGAGAATTAGAACACGATAAACTGTCAGAGAAAGGTTTTGGGAGAAAAAGTGAGAAGAAGAACAAGGAGGAAGAGAAGGAGGCTAGGGCTGTCAATCCTTCAAGATTCTTCAACGATTGAGCAATTAATCGAGGTAAGGGGGGAGAATGGATTTCAATATGGGTGAATTAACATGAGAGGGTAGTGAGAGGTCCTTTCTCTCATAGGAATTATGTGTTCTTGAGGATTCTTGAATCCAATTTTCGTAACTTGATTTGTTCTCAAATTTTCTGTTATTGTTGAATACTGTTCGTATGATGTCTTTGTGTATCCGAAACCAGAATTAATACGGAATTCATGTGAGAAATCCTTGATGTTGTCATAGAATACTAGTGAGTAGTAGATTTGGAAATCTGAACTTTTAGGGATTTGGGCAAATATGTAGAAATGAATGTGTTATATAATTATTAGTACGATGCTCTAAGGTTTCCCTAAGGTTTAGAGATTTGGGTTAATTGTGGGAAATAGGGAGGTAACCGTAAGAATCTGAGGTTATGACCAAATGGCCAAATGATATGTATCGTTGAAAATTAATATAGGTAAAACTTATGGGAAATTGAACCTTCGTGGCCAGAACCTTGACATTGTTATATGTCTGACCCAGAAGGGATTGAATATTAGATAGTGAGTAATTTTAATGTCGTAGAGTGTAATTGAAGGAAAAATTGTAATATGTTGTCTCTATAGTGTCGCTTGCGCGAAAATAAGGTGCCGGCACAACAGAAGAGTCGCCACCTTTCGTTATTTATCCCTCAGAACGGGAAAGGAAACGATCGGAAAAACCTAACGAAAAAGGGTAAGACAAGGTCGTCGCAACCATTGTCTGGATTCGGGAGTCGGTTACGCAAGGGGAAGGTATTAGCACCCCTCACGTCCGTCGTACTCAACGGGATCCTTGCTTGTTGTGTTTACTTGGACGGGTTGGTTTTATTCTATCTACCTATCAAGGCTGGCTTAAACAGAAAAGAAAAATGACTCGGCAAAGCGTCGCACTTTATGCCTACGTATTCTCATCAGAGAATGAGAAATCAGAGTCAACGTAGTTCGACCTACGACGGGTTATGGGGGAAGGTAGCTCGCCAAGGCATCTCCATCTTGTGCCTACGTACTCTCAACAGGTATGAGAGATCAGAGCTCACGTAGTTCGGGAAACTACGGTTTATTTCCTGTCTTTTACGAAAGAAGTGTTTTTTTATTGTGTTTGCGATTTCAATCGCACTAGAGACTATGACTTGAGAGTGAATGCGTCGCATGTCACCCAAAGGGTGCCATACTAAACATCCAGACTGTGGAAAAGAAACTCTCCCACAATCCTTTCTCAGATAGCTTAAGGCTCGTAACGTACGAAAGAAATCATTCATGATTACTGTATCTTAAACTGTTTCGAGATGAGAAGAGAACAGGCCCAACTAGGAGGGAGACTATCAAGTCCTACTGTTGTCATGCCAAGGATTCATCCTATGGTTGAGGTTTGAACAGGGAACTCCTAGAAGTTGTCATGCATAGGTTTCAACCTAAAGTTCTATCATCAATTCCTTATCAAAGGAAATGAGAGTCCTAAGGGATCATGTCAATGATACACCAAAACAGACAAAGCATCAGCTTTAAACAGTAAAATGCATGCAATGCAAGTGAGGGAGGAAATGTGTGTGGGGCTTCAGCCTCCACAAGCTCATCTCAACCTCAAGCCAGAATGGATAACAGTAATCATACTGAAAGATAAAACATGCTATCAAGCAATAACAGTAAACTGCAATCATACAGATAAAATGAAATAAAATGCCCTCAGGCAAGCAAACCACATGGGCAAGGGAGTCGGGCTCTACCGAATACCCGCAAGCAAAGCCACACAGTAACAATACAAGCAGAGGGAGCAACTCAACCTCTAGTGCAATCATGCTCCTAGATTCTACTTATTCTAGATATGGACTTATTCTAATGCATCAAGCAAGTCACACAAAACACATCAATACAGAAAAGAAAACAGAAGAAAGCAGATCAACTCCTCTCTCAACCCCAAGCTTCAGCTCTTCCAACAGCAACTCAGTCTTCAGACTTCAATCACTCTTGACAAATATCAATTTGCTTTTCCAGGTTTCAACCTTTCAACATAAGTTTCAACTTATCTTCTCTTTTAAGCTTCAGCTTCTTGCTCAGTTCTACCTTCAGGCTTCACTATCAATCATAAGTATCAACTTGGCTCCTTCAGGATCTCCAGGTATCAAAGCAAGTATCAACTTCCTTTGTTCTTCATGCTTCAGCTGGAATGGCAATACTCAAGGATTCATCCTTTTCAACACTCTTCATTGAAGTCTTCATCTTCAAACTCAAGCTCAACACCTCTCAGGATAATCAAACCAGAGAAAATCACTTACTGGATAAGCTGGGGATATTGAACTGCTTATTGACCACCAAAGGTGACCTATAAGGGTTCAACACCAAAGGAATGGTTCCCTCAAAGGTTCTACTCCCTAGGTACAATCACTTATCCCTCCAAATGAGAGAGGTGTATACCATGGAAGGACTTTGAATCATAGGGAGGAATGGAGGTGAAAGATACCATCCATGTTTAAGAAAGGAGTTAACTAGGTCTAAACTCTTCCTAATCCCTAACCCTAAAACAATCAACAAAACAAATAAGATCAAGCTTTCAAGCTCCTCAATCTATCTTCAAGTCTTCTACTATGCTCCTCAATGCTCCTCAGAACAATACCAAGCTCTCCAAGCCCACAAAGCAAAGCAAACAACAATACAAGCCCACAAGGGCAACACAACCAATCATCAACTACAAAAATCATCTAAAAATAGTATACTACTATATTAAATCCTAATATAATTCCTAAGGGATCCTACATACCTACCCTTAATACCCTTATATGTCCCATAGTCTAATTTGTCTTAAAAACCCAAAATTCTAGTGTTATTATGGACCTATGTTGAAGTTTGACCTAATTCTACACAACCTAATGTCATCTAATCAAAACTATCCTAAAATTCATCACAAAATTATGGAATAAATCCAGGGGGAAGCTAAAGCTTATATCTAACTATCCTAAAAAGAATGACCTAAAAATGTTAAGGGAACTACCTAAACAAAATTCTACAAATTCATGTATCAACATAAAAGAAATAAAATGCAATAAAAGTAGAAAATACACAAAAAATACTAAAAATGCATGAAAGGAAAATATTTTTATTTTATATTTTTCTTGACAAAAATATGAAATGGGAGCAAAAATTCCCATTAAAAAATCTTTACTTTTCCATTTAATATGATTTTCCAAAGTTTGAAATAAAATGGAAGAAAATAAAAATGAAATATGGAACTGGGGTGCAGGAAGTAACCAAATATAGTTCATTATGCGCATGGGCCCAGACTGGGGGGTTCAAAAAGTAACTAGCGCTAATCCCAATTCAGTCAGAAAATCAAATCAAAAACATAAAGAAAAAGAAAAAACCACGGTGAGAATAGCAATGATTTTCAGTTTAAAATCCAAGTGGGCCTTGATTGGGGGTGTGGGTATCAAAAGGTCACCTAAGCCCAAGAAACCACCGTTTAATGAAACGGTGTGTTTCATGCGTTCTGAATTCCCTCCCAAAATGCAATTGAATCGTGCCCGTTGGATTAGTGGGGAGTCAACTGGTCAAGCTAGCATCTCACGACCCAGACTTCATCCCTAACCTCCAGCCTAGGGTTTGCCATGAAAGCTTCGTGAAGCAGAGTTCATGCAACCATCTTCCACCCGTTCATACCTCCTCATAACAGCATCAAATTCAACAATTCAAAGCACTAAATTGCCCAGTTTTTCTCCCTGATCACGATCCTAGTCTTGGTTTTCATTGAAAGGGTCTCTATCATAAAACCCGATGGTGCATCTCAATATATGGTCAATCCTCAACTTCAACCAACCTTAGATTTCTTTATACTAACATGATCCTCACACTTCCCTGGTTCAAACAAGCTATCCCACGCGTATTATCTCTCCCTATGCCTCGAGTTCTTGTTCATTAAAGAAGTGATGTCCAATATTCAACCTTCATCAAATGACCTCTAACTCTCCAAAATTCATCACCTAGGTGTCTCTAGCCATTCTACACTAATAAATCAACCTATTAATGCTTAAATAATGATGTGGCAGAGAATTTGCAAACCTGGTTTCTTGGTATGGCAGTGGTGGTAGATCTTCAATTCAACACTTGAAACTCTTCAGAAGTGATCCTTGGATGATGATACTTCTTCTGTTTGCAAAAAATTGGAGGGAGAATGCTTGCACTTCAAGATCCGAATATGAATGGCTTCTTGCAAGATCCAATGGCCAAACCTTCAATCTTCCATCAATGGAACTTCAATTCAGTATGCACACACTCAGAGGGATCTATGGAATGTGTTTGTGAAGAAAAAAAGGACTGGAAATGAAGAAGAATGAAGAAATGGAACTTGACTTGCAATGGAAGATTCTTGATCTCACTCTCTCTTCTCTGCACCAATTCTCACCAACCTTGCATCTGAGCAAGTCATACATGTTATATAGAGTGGTTTAGAATCATCTAGAACCATATAGGATCATCCAATGAGTATTTGGAAATCTCATGTCATGACATTTTGATTTCAATTCTCCTTATGTGCTATCTCATGCCAAGCTTCTTGTACCCTTTGTAACTGACTTGAAATTCTCCCCATATGAGATTTAGGATGAGTTACAATGCATAACCAACTTGTTTATTGAGTTTTATTGAGTTTTGCTTTGGTACCTTAAGATGCAAGTAAGCCATTTCCAAAGCAGCCCTATGATCTAAGCCCCAAATCAAAATTGTGGCTGAACCATTGTTCTTATAATGTCCTTTGGAGTCAAAATGACCTATTATATGACATGGTTTGGATTTATAACTTGTGATTTCCAATTTTCAATTTCACCTTAATTAACTTATGCCTCCATTTTAGGCCATTTTTATCACTTTTTGATACAAGCCTTTTCAACATCTCATGACCACCCTACTAGCCTTAAAACATCATTCTAAGGAAGTTTGATGTTGAAGATTTTTCCATTTGAATCTTGGAACTAGGAGATATGGCCTTATGCTTGAAATGACCTATAACCTCCAAATGACCAAAATGCCCTTGACTTGCCAAAGCCATAAGTTGAGTTCTACAAATCCTATTAAGGACTTCTAGTACTCTCTAGAAAGCGAAGAAGATTATCTACAACATTCATGTTGACCAAGAGTTCATAGGAATCATCCTACTAGGGAAAAAGTTGGATGCAAGTTGGGTGACTTTCAAGGACCCAGATTCACATACCTCAGATGACCTGTAACTTGTCAAAGTCATAACTTGAGCTATACAAATCCTATCAAGTACTTCTGGTACTCAAATTAAAGCTAAGAGAAAACTCTACAACATTCATGTTGTGAGGAAGATGAGATGACAATTACATCTTGAGCTACACTGCCTTGAAGATAGGGATCAAACTAGGGGATTTTACATTGTCGAGCCTTAGAAACCCTAGCTTAAAACCTCTCAAACTCCTCAATCATGATGAGTTGGTCTAGGAATCATCCTTATAGCATCTCAATACATCATTCCATGATCACATGGCTCTTGGATTAGGTCTCAACCCTCTCCAAATCATCAGTTGACCTAGGGTTGACCCAGTCAAACCCTAATTCTACCACTCATGGCTGAATCTTCTGAATTCTTGTACAATGACCTCTCTAGGCTTCATGAAGGCTTTCAAGACATCTCATAGGCTTTCTAAAAGCTCCAAGTCCCTCCTCATAGTCTCAGAATCATCTGAGGAGCTCCCACAACTCTCAAGTTAGGAGACATACAACCTTGGTTTCAACCAATCTCTTTGAGGATCTCTTGAGTTCTCTGACAAAGGTATCAACCTTTGAACACTTGAACAACCTTCTTGACTAGCTTCAAAGTCTCATACAACTCTTGATGGGTAAATAAATGTTGGTCAAATTTTGGGGTGCAACAGCTGCCCCTATTCAAACGGCTTGAACCTGACTGGGTGAGGAGCGAACGACTCTCATCCAATTAAGGTGCGAGACGGTTGAATACCGATGAACCCGGAAATTTGCCAACTGCATAAGCACACGGTACTCCGCCGGGAACGAATCTTCGAACACTGAAATTATAGCTGCACGACAGCTAGCTGGAGACATACTGATCTGAACCTTGTCGTCAGTTATCTACATTAAATCCCTCTATCACTGTCATCAGACACCTGACCTCGCCATCGGACAACCAAAACAGCCAACATCGCCGCTGGAAAACTAAAGACTCTGACATCGCCGTCGGACAACCAAAACACCCATTATCGCCGCTGGAAAACTAAATCACCTGACATCGCCGCCAGAAACGAACATCCAACATCGCCGCTGGAGACCAAAGGATCTGACATCGCCGCTGAAAAACTAAATCACCTGACATCGCCGCCAGAAACAAACATCCAACCTCGCCGCTGGAGCTACAAAGGATTTGACATCGCCGTCAACCAAACATAACTCTGAGAAACACTCGACATCACCGTCACGTACTCAACACAATCTGACTTCGCCGTCGACTCTCAACGTCGTCTGACCTCGCCGTCAGGGTGAAGAAACTCCATTGGGGAATTGGTCACACGGTAACCGGTAATATATAGTCGATCATGCCATCAGGCATTCAAAGAACACTGTCGGGCATCAGTCGGACTTCAACCATCAGGTTGATCATGCCATCAGGCCTTCAAAGGACACTGTCGGGCGTCAGCCAGACTTCAACCATCAGGTTGATCATGCCATCAAGCATTCAAAGAAATTGTCGAGCATCAGCCGGACTTCAACCATCAGGTTGATCATGCCATCAGGCATTCCGCATCAGCTGAGAGAACTGCTTCATTAACACGGTCAGACTTCAATCATGGAGTCTTCAAGGGAGATTTCAACTTCGCCGTTAGAAAACCTGCTGGGGAGGACGCTTCGCCGATGGGGAATCTGGAGAACTATCAAGTAACTCCGCTCCGAGGGTCCAGAAATCATTCTGAATAAATCAACTCTGCTGAGGACTTCAAGAATCATCTTGGGCAAATAAATCCGCCGGGGAACTTCAAGAATCATCTTGAACCGATAACCATTCAGGGATCATCTTGAGCAAACACTCTGTTGGGGATTTCAGGAATCATCCTGGGCAACCTTTACTGGGGACTCTAAGTATCAACTTGAGCAACCAACTCTGGAGACTGCACTGGGGTCTTAAGAATCATCTTAAGCAAACGGCCCTGCTGAGGAATTCAAGAATCATCTCGAACCGAAGACTTCGCTGGGGATCTCAAGAATCACCTTGAGCAAGCGACTTCGTTGGGGAGAATGTCAGGAATCATCCCGAGCAATCAAATCTGCGGCGGAACACCTGCAAAACAAGAACGGTAACCCAGATCATGTTTATTATGCATATGCTTCGGCAATGGCGCAATGCTCCACACGGTGGAAATGCTATGCGTTTATGATAAATGCTATGCGATCATGCACAATGATGCGATCCCGTCAGCAAAATAAATACCGAAGGGAGAATCCTCCTGTCAAGGGGGAAGAACTACTCGGATAGAGGAATCATCCTGCCGAGGAGAACAGGGTCACGCCAATCTCAATTGGACTCCGCAGGGGACACAACTTCAGTTGACTGCTGCGGGGGAAACAACTTCAGTTGATTGCTGCAGGGGAACGAAGCTCTACGAGAACCTGGACCTGCTGAGGGAAAGCGATGTCAATCGTGGGAATAAACTGTGTGGCCTTCATGGCTACTTCTCTGGAGATGACGACTTTGCGGGGAAACAACTTCAGCTGTTCAACACTCCACCGGGGAAAGAAAAATCATGGTCTGAGCAACTTCCAAGGATTCGGCTTTCTTGGGGATCTGCAAACTCGGCTGAGGAAGGAGAAATCATTCTGCTTCGCTGGAGAGTACGACTCTGGGGGAATTTCAATTCCGTTGGGGAAGAAGGAATCATCCGACTTCGGGGGAGAGTACGACCCTGGTGGTGAATTTCAATTCCGTTGGAGACTTCAGTCTGGCACCATCAGTCGCTGCATACTTCGGCGTACGAATAGTTTCCTACGAAACCTGCACTTGTGACCCGGTGCTGGGGGAATGAATTCATGCTTCGGCGCGTGACTCAGCTGAGGAGATGACGTTCCTTCAGGACGCATCTGGTTGGGGAGAGAATCATCTCTGCCTGGGAGACATATCAATGCTCACGATCTCGCGTTCAGACTCTGCGGGGAGAGGCTACTGAACTCTGCTGGAGAAGGAGGAATCATCCTGCTTCGGGATGCGCACGGCGCACTGTCTGGAATATGCTACACCTGTAACAACACAAACAAACAGACAAGATACCCTTCTCAAAGGGGCCTATCAAGGTTATCATCTCGTGACAATATTCAAGTAATTCATTGTTTCAACAATCAGTGGCCTAGGCCAGTAAGTTTATGTATGCACATTTTATCAAAAACATCGGCGTTCTTTTTCGCAAACAAAACAGGTAAATGCTAAACAGACAAACATAATTGCTGAATAGTATGCATTTTATTGATAACGAACCCCTGAATGGGTAAAAATGTTTTACAACAGATGCAAGCTCCTGGAATGAGGAAGCCGCACAAAAATAAAACATAAATATACATCAGTATATACAAATGTCTGCAACGAGGCGTAAACGAACACCGTGAGTTGATCCCTCTAGGATCCACTCGACTTCGATACTTCTCCGACGCTTCAGCTTCGGAAGAGATTGATTCGGATGAACGACCCTCAGGTCCTCCAAACCACTAACAATGAAAGTCCACACGCGGAACGCAGTCATTTGCTTTTTCAAATCCCTAACTTTTGCGTGAACCGCCCTTTACGGGTTTTCAGTTCACCGAGATACCCTTTTTTGCCGAAGCCGCCCAGTGTAGGTTTTCGACTTCGCGGGTGTACATTTTTTCAATTTATATCCCTAATTTTTGCCCGAACCTTTTATTTTGTTTTTGGTTCACCAGGATGCCCCTTTTTTGCCTGGACTCTCTTTTTTTGTCCAGCGGGTCACTTTCAAGCAAAGTATTTTTTAACTGCGTCCGCGTTCACCGGGGATGCGAAATCTTCACCATCCATCGTGGATAACAACAAAGCTCCTCCTGAGAAGACCTCGCTGACGACGTACGGACCTTCGTAATTCGGAGTCCACTTGCCCCGGTGATCGGAGTGTGGAGGAAGAATCTTCTTCAGGACGAGATCACCCGTCTGAAAGCTTCTAGGACGCACCTTCTTATCATAAGCTTTCTTCATTCGGCTTTGGTATAGACGACCAAACGCAATCGATGCTAATCTCTTCTCGTCCATCAGGCTGAGTTGGTTCAGTCGGTTCGTAATCCATTCTGCCTCGTCGAGTTTCACATCAACCAAAACTCGCAAAGAAGGGATCTCCACTTCTAACGGTAGGACAACTTCCATACCGTACACCAAGGAGAAAGGAGTTGCCCCGGTCGACGTACGTACCGTCGTACGATAACCGTGCAATGCAAATGGCAGCATCTCGTGCCAGTCTTTGTAGGTCACAACCATCTTCTGAACAATCTTCTTTATGTTCTTGTTGGCTGCTTCAACGGTGCCATTCATCTTCGGCCGGTAAGGAGATGAGTTGTGGTGCTCAATCTTGAAACTCTGGCACAGCTCCTTCATCATCTTGTTATTCATATTCGAACCATTATCGGTAATGACCCGCTCGGGAATTCCGTAACGACAGATGATGTCCCTCTTTATGAATTTAGCCACCACCTGCTTGGTCACATTAGCGTATGAGGCTGCCTCCACCCACTTGGTGAAGTAGTCGATAGCTACTAGAATGAAACGATGACCGTTAGATGCAGTGGGCTCGATCTTGCCTATCATGTCGATGCCCCACATGGAGAACGGCCACGGGGAGGACATGACATTCAACGGGCACGGTGGCACATGAATTTTATCAGCATAAACCTGGCATTTATGACATCTCTTCGCGAATCTGAAGCAATCCGACTTCATCGTCAGCCAGTAATATCCTGCTCTCAGGATCTTTCTCGTCATAGCATGCCCGCCGGCGTGCGTACCAAATGTGCCTTCATGGACTTCTTCCATGAGCATGCTTGTAACACCCATTTTAATTATTTAGTCATTTTATTATTATTTTAAATATTATATGTTGGTGTACCCTTTGGTGGGGGTGTATTTGGTGATGTTTGGTGGGTGCCCCTAATGTGGGAGGATTATTGGTGGTGTTTTGGTGAATATAATAATATAGTGTATAATATTAATATTGGTGGGAATATTATTATTATTATTATATTTATTATAGTTACTATTGTTATTAATATTATTATTATTTTGGTGAGATAATATTATTATTATTATTATTATTATTATTATTATTTTATTAAGTTATTATTATTATTATTATTAAGTTATTATTATTATTGGGATTAGAGAATTAAAATAGAGAATGTGAGGGGTTAGTAGTTTTACGATACATTGTGAGAAGTTAGAGAAAGTGGAAAAAGAACGATAGAAAGGAGAGAAGTGAGAAGAACGGAAGAGGGAGCGAAGAACGAAGGAACGGGGGAAAATCAGAATTGGCCAAACCTTGGAGGGTTCTTTCATCGATCAACCGATTAACAAGGTAAGGGGGGAGAAATTTGATTGGGAATGGTATATACATGTATAGGGTAGTGGGGAGTCCTTAACCCCGTAGGAGATTGATCGATATATGATTTTCTGTATTATATGTGGTGATTGTTGTTGATTGTTGATGGTTGGATATTAAACGTTGATGAATTGTTGTTTTTAGCCAATTTGGCATATAGGTGATTTTACGGTTTTTAGGGAAATTCTGTAGGGATTTTGATGTATCAATAAAGTGTCTAGGTGATGATTTTGGGATTGGAATTAGGAATCATTTAGGCTGAATTACGTGTAATGTTGGTACTGATGTTAAGGTGTGAATTGGGATAGGAGATTAGAGTTATTTGGCTTAGAAAGCACTCTGCAGAACTGTGAGAAATTGGTGAAATCGCAGCATTCGCTGGGCTTCGCCTGGCGAGTGTTGGCGAGTGTTCGTCTGGCGAGCTGAGGCGAATGGCAGCGAATAATTCAGAATTAAATCCCAGACCTAAAGGGTAGGAACTTCTCCTGGCAAGTGTGGCCAGCGAAGGTTCGCCTGGCGAGTGCACGATAGTGGAAAGGGGGCTTCGCCAGCAGGTTCGCCTGGCGAATGCTAGCGAAGGTTCGCTACGGGGCTTCGCCTGGCGAATGCCAGCGAACGTAGCAGAACCAGAACGTGATTTTTGTGATATCTTGGCCTTGAGCTTTGGGATTGTGTGATCCTTTTGGCCTTTGATGCACTGTAAGGTTGGTGAGTGTGGGATTTAACTTGCGTACTGGAGATAGTACATGTTTCCCTTGATATTGTCGATGGACAATTAGTTGAGGTATATGTATGTAGTGATCAGTAGGATCGTGTACCCCCGAGTGGTGGGATATGTTTATATCTTGGTGTTAAAGTATGAACTTGTTTACTATCTGGTTGATTTATATGGTGTTGGTGTATGTTATATCTGTACATATATGCATTGATGTATGATGATATGATCAGGAGGATCGTGTGCACGTTGAGTGCCTAAATATATTAGTTATGCATTGGTGTGTGCATATCATGGTGTTTTGGTGGGATGAATCATGTCTCAGGAGGAGCGTAAGTGATTCACGTCTCATGGTGTTTTGGTGGGATGAATCATGTCTCAGGAGGAGCGTAAGTGATTCATCCGTACTCCTTTGTGGAGAATGGTGGGGGATAGATCATGTCTCAGGAGGAGCGTAAGTGATCTATCCAGGTTCGATTGAATGAACCAATGAGTCGGTACCGCATGCATGGTTTTGAGTTGCATTTTGCATTATAATATGTTATATTGTAATTTGAACAGTAGGTTCGTCATATGGTGTTGTTAGGGGTGAATCTTGGTGGGTTGGTGTGTTGTACTACCTTATTTACATGTATTACATTACCATTATATTTTTGATCATGTTTTCTCACCCCTTTGTTGTTGTTGTGGTCTGTGCTTCTTCGGAAGTATAGATAATCCAGGTGCTTAGCTAGCTTGGATATTGGTGTGATTGTCGAGTCTAGGATGCTCTGATACGTAGCACGGGACTTGGGCGTTTTTATTTGTTTTATGTTGAACTTATATTTTATTTCCCCTGTGAACGTATCAAACTTTTATTGAATTTTATTATTTAACATTCCGCTGTATTTGGTGAAAAACCTTTTTATAAGGAAACGTTGTTTTCATGTGATATCCCACTTGGGAGAATTGGAACTCTGATTTTGTTTATTTATAATGTTTATTAATTTAATTGATAGTGGGAAGTGGGGTGTTACAATGCTCGCCTCTTTCTCATCTACACATCTGAGTAGCACGAGATCGTGGTTTCTTTTATACAACACTCCATCAGGATAGAGATAAAAATTTCCAGACAGCCTCCTCAGAGTCTTCTTATCCTGGGTTGATGCACCCGTAGGATATTCCTTAGTCATAAGGAAAGTCTGGATGTCATGGAACCATGGCTTGCCGTCGGCGGCTTCCTCGATTGCAAAGACGAATGCCGGTCTATCAAGACGGGAAAGGACAATTCTTGGAGCCTGATTCCAAAAATTGACTTTATACATTGAAGCCAATGTGGCTAAGGCATCAACCATCTGATTTTCTGCTCTGGGCACATGATGGAGTTCCACTCGATCAAAGAATGGAAGTAGCCTTCTGGCATAGTTCATGTATGGCACCAAATTCGATTGACGAGTCTCCCACTCCCCTTTAATTTGGTTGATCACCAGCGCTGAGTCACCATATACGTCTAGGTTCTTGATTCTCAAATCAATTGCCTCTTCTAGAACCATAATGCATGCTTCGTACTCCGCCTCGTTATTAGTGACTGGAAACGTCAGTCTCGCAGTGAACGGGATATGGGATCCGTGGGGAGTCGTGATGATAGCCCCGATGCCACTTCCATAGGAATTAACCGCCCCATCGAATATCAATTTCCACTGGGATTTCCTATCTGGCCCCTCGTCGGGTAACGACTCATCGCAATCCTTCGCTTTGAGAAACATAATATCCTCGTCAGGGAATTCAAATTTCATCGCCTGGTAGTCCTCGATCGGCTGTTCGGCAAGGTAATCAGACAATACGCTGCCCTTAATGGCCTTCTGGGACACGTACTGAATATCAAATTTCGTTAACACCATTTGCCATCTGGCAATCCTGCCTGAAAGAGCCTGCTTCTCGAAGACGTACTTGATCGGATCCATCTTCGAAATTAGCATAGTGGTGTGATTGAGCATGTACTGTCGTCGTAGACGTTTGGCAGCCCAGGCTAGTGCACAACACGTCTTCTCAAGCATCGAGTATCGAGATTCACAGTCAGTGAACTTTTTACTCAAGTAGTAAATGGCATGCTCCTTCCTGCCCGTCTCGTCGTGCTGACCGAGAACACACCCCATACTATTCTCAAGAACTGTCAAGTACATGATTAATGGTCGTCCAGCCACTGGGGGTATCAAGATTGGAGGTTCTTGGAGATACTGCTTTATCTTGTCGAATGCCTTCTGGCAATCTTCATTCCAAGTAATTGCCGGATCTTTCTTTAAAAGCTTGAACATTGGTTCACAAGTGGCCGTGAGCTGAGAGATAAACCTTGCAATGTAGTTTATTCGGCCCAAGAAACCACGAACTTCTTTTTCTGTTTTCGGCGCTGGCATTTCTTGAATGGCTTTTATTTTCGCAGGATCAACCTCGATGCCTCATTCACTCACGATAAACCCCAGTAACTTTCCGGACCGCACTCTGAAAGTGCATTTGTTAGGATTCAGCCTCAACCTGAACTTTCTAAGCCTCTCAAAAAGCTTCAATAAGTTGACCAGATGCTCTTCCTCCGTTTGGGACTTCGCAATCATGTCATCAACATAGACCTCGATCTCATGATGAATCATATCATGAAACAAAGTTACCATTGCTCGTTGGTAAGTGGCCCCTGCGTTCTTCAGACCGAAAGGCATTACCTTATAGCAAAATGTCCCCCAAGGCGTGATAAACGTCGTTTTCTTCATGTCCTCCGGCGCCATCTTGATCTGGTTGTAACCGGAGAAGCCATTCATGAACGAAAACACAGAGAACTGGGCTATGTTGTCGACCAACACATCAATATGAGGCAACGGGAAATCATCTTTAGGGCTCGCCCTATTCAAATCCCGATAATCGACGCACATGCGTACCTTACCGTCCTTCTTCGGTACAGGCACTATGTTGGCGACCCACGGAGGATAAGTGGTGACCGCTAAGAAGCCAGCATCAAGCTGTTTCTGCACTTCTTCTTTGATCTTAACGGCCATGTCTGGTCTCGTCCTCCTAAGCTTCTGCTTAACGGGAGGGCAATCTTCTCGCAGCGGCAAGTGGTGGACCACGATGTCCGTGGCAAGTCCGGGCATATCTTCGTATGACCAAGCAAAGACGTCACTATACTCTCTTAGCATCTCGACCAATCTCTGCTTGACATCACTCTGCAGCGCAGCCCCTACTTTGACATTTCTGACGAGCTCTTCAGAACCCAGGTTCACGATTTCGATCTCCTCTTCATGAGGCAGAATAACTTTTTCCTCTTGTTTTAACAAGCGGGCCAACTCTTCAGGAAGGTCTTCGTCTTCATCAATCTCTTCTTCAGCTTGATAGATCGGGAAATCTAAGTCGAAGTGAGCCGTAGAGGGTCCAGAGTCGATGTCATCTGTTATGTGGATCCTGCAATAACAAGGGTTAAGCTTAAAACAAGGATATGCAGGTTAGCACAAACCCCATTGCCATTTTACTGTTTTTCAAAACAAATATAAAACAGGAATAACAGATATCACAATATTTGAATACGAAGAAAACGCCTTTGATTTATTAACAAAATGCATGTACATAATCCAACAAGGCCCTGACAGTAAAACCGCTATGCCCCGGGTAGGACATAGGGTTGTACAATGATTGGAAAAAGTAAGTCATTACTCTTCACTTGTCATCGGGATGATATCCTTGATGGTCCAATTGTTGAGTCTCTCGCCCGGCTTGCTTGGCTGGATCCAAGAGTCGAGATCACAATCGCTATCCCCACTGTCTTCAGACGCCGCGTTGATGCTTTCGAAAATCACTCCGCCATGGGTAAATTGGATCGGCCCATTACCTCGAGACGCACTGCTAGACGAAGAAGAAGAAGCTTCAGCTCCAGGAGAATACCCCAACCCAAACTTATCCTGCTTGTTCGGTATCTCAAAAATTTGCCCCTAGCCTGGGGTAGATCCAGCTTAGACGACGGCCCGAGCTTCTTTGAATGAGGAGAGATTCATCTCTGGCTTTTCTGTGACTACAGGAGCTACCTCTTTCACTTTGACAACCTCGAACGCTTGGCAAAGAGTCTCATGGATTTCGCCATCCATTTCAACATACTTAAAGGATGACAAATGACTCACCATTATGTCCTCCTCGCCACACACGGTTACGATGCTTCCCCCGACAGCATATTTGAGCTTCTGGTGCAACGTGGAAGTCACGGCACCAGCAACATGGATCCATGGCCGGCCCAAGAGGCAACTGTAGGCAGGCATGATGTCCATAATATAAAAGACCGTGTCGAACGTTTCCAGACCGACTTGGACCGGCAGGGTCACCTCCCCGAAAACGTGGCGTTTAGTCCCGTCGAATGCTTTCACCACCAGATCACTGGGTGTGCAGATCACTCCACGAGTATCCAACTTTATTAAGGCCTTCTTCGGAAGCACATTAAGCAACGAACCCGTGTCCACCAGCACGTGCGACATGATCGTGCCCCTACACTCTATCGAGATGTGCAAGGCGATATTGTGATTCTTCCCTTTTGGTGTCAGCTCTAAGTCTGTGAAACCTAGCCCATTGCCAGCATTAACGTGGGCTACCACCTCTTCTAGCTGATTCACCGATATCTCTTGCGGTACGTAGGAAGCGTTCAATGCCTTTAGCAGCGCGTTGCGGTGTGCTTCAGAACACAGCAACAAGTTGAGAATGGAAATCTTCGAGGGCGTCTGATGGAGATGTTCTACAATCTTGTAGTCGCTCTTTTTGATCAACCGCATAAACTCCTTGGCATCTTTAACAAGCAAATATTTCTCTACCCCACACGGGACTTCTTCGACGACTTTGCTTTTACCCTTGTCAGCCGCATCAGCTCTGACCGCTTTATCTGCCACGACCTCTGGCGGTGCAAATACCCTTCCACTACGAGTAATACCACTGATTCCCGCAAGATTCTCCGTAGTCGACCCATACGGTTCCAGCTCCAACTTCTGTCCGTTGCCATAGACTTCAGCCCCATAATGCCACGGAACGGAGTTAGTACTCTCGAATGGTATCGGCCCGGCTTTGGTAATAGTGATTGTAGGCGGTCTGGGCGCAGAAATGGTTATCGGCCGGCGAGGGATGGTGATGGTGGCGACTTCATCGGCCTGCTTCAACACTACCTCTCCTGATACACTTTCAGCCTTCCGGCTAAACTGCAGAATTCCCTCAGCCATCAGACTTTGGATTCCTTCTACCAACTGCTCACATCCATCAGAATGTGTAGCACAGGCCATGCATAGTTCTCCGCACCCTGGAAAGAACCCTCTTTTCAACAACTTAGCTTTGACGAAGCTAAGCGGCGTCTTTAGGTCTCTGACATCAGTCAACAGATTTGCACTCTCTTCTTCGATAATGGCGTTTACTCCGCTTCCCCTATGATTCGGCATAGGATTCTTCGTAACATTGGGCACATTATCGGAGAAGTTAATGATCTTGGCATCTACCATGTCCTGCACCTTGTGCTTAAAGGCTTTGCAGTTCTCGTTTGTGTGGCCTGGTGCCCTTGAGTGGAAGTCGCAAGTGGAATTTGCGTCGTACCCTGGTGGAGGTGCCCCTGTCAAGGGAGCCATCGTCCTCTTCTGAACCAACTGAAGCTGAAGCAAGGTCTGCAAGAGTTGCGCGTACGACATGGGCGGTGCCTCGAAGTGACGGTTTGCCAAAGGTGCCCGATTCTGGTACTTTCTATATCCCTGTTGATTCGGTTGCTGCTGCTGCTGCGGTGCTGCTGGGATATTTATACTGGCTATCTGCTGCTGAGGGCCTTTGCCCTTTCTTCGAGCGTTGGTCACAACGCTCGTCTCTCCTTCTCATCGTTTGCCAGCATAAGGTTTCTTTCCACCTCCTCCGGCTGAGGATGACTCACCTTGAATTTTCCCGATCTTGATTCCATTCTCGACGTGCTCACCCATGATAATGAGAGCTGAGAACGTCCCAGACATACCGCTGACTAACTTTTCATAGTAAACCCCTAGGAGGGTAGCTACAAACATCTGCACGAGCTCGCGCTCAACCATCGGCGGCTGAACCCTAGCTGCCAACTCACGCCACCGCTGGGCGTACTCCTTAAATCCTTCATTATTTCTCTGCGACAGGTTTTGGAGCTGGACTCGGTTCGGGGCCAAGTCGCTGTTGTACTGGTAATGGTGGACAAACGCTTCAGCGAGATCCTTCCATGTGCGCACGCTAGTGGGCTCCAGACCCATGTACCACTCGAGGGATGGTCCGGAAAGACTGTCTTGGAAGAAGTGCATCAACAACTTCTCGTCTTCGGAAAAGGCAGACATCTTCCTGTAGTACGATCTCAGGTGGACACGAGGGCAAGTGGTGCCCTTATATTTCTCAAAGTCAGGTACCCTGAACTTAGGAGGTACCTTGAAATCAGCAATTAATCCCAGCTTGGACATATCAACGCCCAAAGTATTCTGATTCTCAATATCTCTCATTTTATCCTCAAGTGCTTTGAACCTGAGCCGCGCTTCAGCATTCAGCTCCCCTTCAGCACCTCTTTGAGAGAACACATCATCCTGATGATCCTCAAGCCATGGTTGAGGCACCAACAGATTCCCGACGCCTGCATTGCCGTTGCCCGGCCCGATGTTGACATTAGCTCCCAGACTCCCGTTACCGACGCCCGTCGTATTGAGTCCGATGTTGGCCATCACATTGCCATTAGCACTGCCGTTGCCCCCGGCCACGGGGACACCATTCTGCGGAGTATCAACTGGTGGAGGAGTAGGCACGGCCCCGCCATGGAGTATGCCGTTGCTATCAACCCTGGAGATCAAAGGCTGAACCAAAGTCCTGAGCTGGTCCTGGCCATTGGCGACCACTTGCATGAGTTCCATGAAGCGATTCATCCTCTCGCGGAGCTCCTGAACATCTGTTTGCACTTGATCCATGATCCTGGTCAGATTAGCTCTAGTCGGATAACGGTGAATTAGTCTCTGATCAATCCTGGAACCACCGGAAACAGCTTGGGACCTGTAAACCTGAAAAACCTGTAAACACTAAAGGGTTAGGAAAACAACAAAATGCTCGCCATGCAAATGCATGCGTGTGTCTGTGTGTTTGGGAGATTTCCCCCGATCCTAGTGCCTGAGTGCCAGTGCTGATAATAATAAGAAGAAGAAGTCCGAGCCCAATCATGGAAACAACAATCTCATATATAAAGAAAGCCTGTCAAGGCAGTACATAGCATCAGCGAGTACAAGACGAATCAACAGCGTGACCTCAGCCAACAAGCCTGGTGATGGTCAGCATACAACAATGATCAAAACAAAGGGAATACAAATAGTCAAGTACGGCCACGGGCGCGATACTCTTCTAACAACTCCTTCGTCTCTGGATGATCTGGCAGAGTGAGCAACCCCTCGACGAGCAATTCCCTCTGCACATTGGTATACTGAAGTCCCTCAACCGAACCTTCCCATGCTCCTTCGCCAAAGCAATCTTCTAATTTCCGCTTCTTGGACTCAAACGTCAGCTTGCGCTCCTTCAGGTTAGCGAGAGCTTTGTTGAGCTGGCCTTCGGCGGCGTATCTGCGGGCGGTTTCTTCATCAAACCTCTGCTCACTGTCCTTCACCTGGACTTCCAGCTTGGAGATCTGCAGCATCAGCTTATCCTCCCGCTCTTTCCTGGTGGCCAGGGAAGCCTTCCAGTGCTGGTTGGACTTAGATATCCTCCGATATGCCTCGTCCAAGTGCTGCTTCTTCGTAGCCAGTACGTCGTTGACAGCTTTGAAGTCTCGACCCATGCGTTCACGCTCGACTATCTGCTTAGTCAGGTCTGTACCCAGCTGGTTCACCAACTCTGTTTGCCTTTTGAAAGAATGAACGACTTCGTTCCTCTCACTTCGGAGCTGAGCTAATTCCTTCTCCAATTCTTCGTTTGCCTGCTTCAATTCATCCCGCTCAGCTAACACCTGATTATGCTGCTGAATGGGCACAGTAGTAGGCTCTTCAATCGTTGGAGGACTTTCTGGCTTGGAATGAGGAAACAACATCCCTATAGCATTTACTCTGGCTCTGATCCAAGTCAAATACAGAGGGTAGGCTTGATTATTGCTTTTTCCCAGCAATGGCTTTCCTCGCTTACTGATACCATTCCACGCGCGCTGAAGCTTGGACAACAAATCCCCAACAGAGTCGCCAGCTGTCGCTTGCGCGAAAATAAGGTGCCGGCACAACAGAAGAGTCGTCACCTTTCGTTATTTATCCCTCAGAACGGGAAAGGAAATGATCGGAAAAACATAACGAAATAGGGTAAGACAAGGTCGTCGCAACCATTGTCTGGATTCGGGAGTCGGTTACGCAAGGGGAAGGTATTAGCACCCCTCACGTCCGTCGTACTCGACGGGATCCTCGCTTGTTGTGTTTACTTGGACGGGTTGGTTTTATTCTATCTACCTATCAAGGCTGGCTTAAACAGAAAAGAAAAATGACTCGGCAAAGCGTCGCACTTTATGCCTACGTATTCTCATCAGAGAATGAGAAATCAGAGTCAACGTAGTTCGACCTACGACGGGTTATGGGGGAAGGTAGCTCGCCAAGGCATCGCCATCTTGTGCCTACGTACTCTCAACAGATATGAGAGATCAGAGCTCACGTAGTTCGGGAAACTACAGTTTATTTCCTGTCTTTTACGAAAGAAGTGTTTTTTATTGTGTTTGCGATTTCAATCGCACTAGAGACTATGACCTGAGAGTGAATGCGTCGCATGTCACCCAAAGGGTGCCATACTAAACATCCAGACTGTGGAAAAGAAACTCTCCCACAATCCTTTCTCAGATAGCTTAAGGCTCGTAACGTACGAAAGAAATCATTCATGATTACTGTATCTTAAACTGTTTCGAGATGAGAAGAGAACAGGCCCAACTAGGAGGGAGACTATCAAGTCCTACTGTTGTCATGCCAAGGATTCATCCTATGGTTGAGGTTTGAATAGGGAACTCCTAGAAGTTGTCATGCATAGGTTTCAACCTAAAGTTCTATCATCAATTCCTTATCAAAGGAAATGAGAGTCCTAAGGGATCATGTCAATGATACACCAAAACAGACAAAGCATCAGCTTTAAACAGTAAAATGCATGTAATTCAAGTGAGGGAGGAAATGTGTGTGGGGCTTCAGCCTCCACAAGCTCATCTCAACCTCAAGCCAGAATGGATAACAGTAATCATACTGAAAGATAAAACATGCTATCAAGCAATAACAGTAAACTGCAATCATACAGATAAAATGAAATAAAATGCCCTCAGGCAAGCAAACCACATGGGCAAGGGAGCCGGGCTCTACCGAATACCCGCAAGCAAAGCCACACAGTAACAATACAAGCAGAGGGAGCAACTCAACCTCTAGTGCAATCATGCTCCTAGATTCTACTTATTCTAGATATGGACTTATTCTAATGCATCAAGCAAGTCACACAAAACACATCTATACAGAAAAGAAAACAGAAGAAAGCAGATCAACTCCTCTCTCAACCCCAAGCTTCAGCTCTTCCAACAGCAACTCAGTCTTCAGACTTCAATCACTCTTGACAAATATCAATTTGCTTTTCCAGGTTTCAACCTTTCAACATAAGTTTCAACTTATCTTCTCTTTTAAGCTTCAGCTTCTTGATCAGTTCTACCTTCAGGCTTCACTATCAATCATAAGTGTCAACTTGGCTCCTTTGAAGTCTTCATCTTCAAACTCAAGCTCAACACCTCTCAGGATAATCAAACCAGAGAAAATCACTTACTGGATAAGCTGGGGATATTGAACTGCTTATTGACCACCAAAGGTGACCTATAAGGGTTCAACGCCAAAGGAATGGTTCCCTCAAAGGTTCTACTCCCTAGGTACAATCACTTATCCCTCCAAAGGAGAGAAGTGTATACCATGGAAGGACTTTGAATCATAGGGAGGAATGGAGGTGAAAGATACCATCCATGTTTAAGAAAGGAGTTAACTAGGTCTAAACTCTTCCTAATCCCTAACCCTAAAACAATCAACAAAGCAAATAAGATCAAGCTTTCAAGCTCCTCAATCTATCTTCAAGTCTTCTACTATGCTCCTCAATGCTCTTCAGAACAATACCAAGCTCTCCAAGCCCACAAAGCAAAGCAAACAACAATACAAGCCCACAAGGGCAACACAACCAATCATCAACTACAAAAATCATCTAAAAATAGTATACTACTATATTAAATCCTAATATAATTCCTAAGGGATCCTACATACCTACCCTTAATACCCTTATATGTCCCATAGTCTAATTTGTCCTAAAAACCCAAAATTCTAGTGTTATTATGGACCTATGTTGAAGTTTGACCTAATTCTACACAACCTAATGCCATCTAATCAAAACTACCCTAAAGTTCATCACAAAATTATGGAATAAATCCAGGGGGAAGCTAAAGCTTATATCTAACTATCCTAAAAAGAATGACCTAAAAATGTTAAGGGAACAACCTAAAAAAAATTCTACAAATTCATGTATCAACATAAAAGAAATAAAATGCAATAAAAGTAGAAAATACACAAAAAAATACTAAAAATGCATGAAAGGAAAATATTTTTATTTTATATTTTTCTTGACAAAAATATGAAATGGGAGCAAAAATTCCCATTAAAAAATCTTTACTTTTCCATTTAATATGATTTTCCAAAGTTTGAAATAAAATGGAAGAAAATAAAAATGAAATATGGAACTGGGGTGCAGGAAGTAACCAAATATAGTTCATTATGCGCATGGGCCCAGACTGGGGGGTTCAGAAAGTAACTAGCGCTAAGCCCAATTCAGTCAGAAAATCAAATCAAAAACATAAAGAAAAAGAAAAAACCACGGTGAGAATAGCAATGATTTTCAGTTTAAAATCCAAGTGGGCCTTGATTGGGGGTGTGGGTATCAAAAGGTCACCTAAGCCCAAGAAACCACCGTTTAATGAAACAGTGCGTTTCATGCGTTCTGAATTCCCTCCCAAAATGCAATTGAATCGTGCCCGTTGGATTAGTGGGGAATCATCCCTAACCTACAGCCTAGGGTTTGCCATGAAAGCTTCGTGAAGCAGAGTTCATGCAACCATCTTCCACCCGTTCGTACCTCCTCATAACAGCATCAAATTCAACAATTCAAAGCACTAAATTGCTCAGTTTTTCTCCCTGATCACGATCCTAGTCTTGGTTTTCATTGAAAGGGTCTCTATCATAAAACCCGATGGTGCATCTCAATATATGGTCAATCCTCAACTCCAACCAACCTTAGATTTCTTTATACTAACATGATCCTCACACTTCCCTGGTTCAGACAAGCTATCCCACGCGTATTATCTCTCCCTATGCCTCGAGTTCTTGTTCATTAAAGAAGTGATGTCCAATATTCAACCTTCATCAAATGACCTATAACTCTCCAAAATTCATCACCTAGGTGTCTCTAGCCATTCTACACTAATAAATCAACCTATTAATGCTTAAATAATGATGTGGCAGAGAATTTGCAAACCTGGTTTTTTGGTATGGCAGTGGTGGTAGATCTTCAATTCAGCACTTGAAACTCTTCAGAAGTGATCCTTGGATGATGATACTTCTTCTGTTTGCAAAAAATTGGAGGGAGAATGCTTTCACTTCAAGATCCGAATATGAATGGCTTCTTGCAAGATCCAATGGCCAAACCTTCAATCTTCCATCAATGGAACTTCAATTCAGTATGCACACACTCAGAGGGATCTATGGAATGTGTTTGTGAAGAAAAAAAGGACTGGAAATGAAGAAGAATGAAGAAATGGAACTTGACTTGCAATGGAAGATTCTTGATCTCACTCTCTCTTCTCTGCACCAATTCTCACCAACCTTGCATCTGAGCAAGTCATACATGTTATATAGAGTGGTTTAGAATCATCTAGAACCATCTAGGATCATCCAATGAGTATTTGGAAATCTCATGTCATGACATTTTGATTTCAATTCTCCTTATGTGCTATCTCATGCCAAGCTTCTTGTACCCTTTGTAACTGACTTGAAATTCTCCCCATATGAGATTTAGGATGAGTTACAATGCATAACCAACTTGTTTATTGAGTTTTGTTGAGTTTTGCTTTGGTACCTTAAGATGCAAGTAAGCCATTTCCAAAACAGCCCTATGATCTAAGCCCCAAATCAAAATTGTGGCTGAACCATTGTTCTTATAATGTCCTTTGGAGTCAAAATGACCTATTATATGACATGTTTTGGATTTATAACTTGTGATTTCCAATTTTCAATTTCACCTTAATTAACTTATGCCTCCATTTTAGGCCATTTTTATCACTTTTTGATACAAGCATTTTCAACATCTCATGACCTCCCTAATAGCCTTAAAACATTATTCTAAGCAAGTTTGATGTTGAAGATTTTTCCATTTGAAGCTTAGAACTAGGAGATATGGCCTTATGCTTGAAATGACCTATAACCTCCAAATGACCAAAATGCCCTTGACTTGCCAAAGCCATAAGTTGAGTTCTACAAATCCTATCAAGGACTTCTAGTACTCTCTAGAAAGAGAAGAAGATGCTCTACAACATTCATGTTGACCAAGAGTTCATAGGAATCATCCTACTAGGGCAAAAGTTGGATGCAAGTTGGGTGACTTTCAAGGACCCAGATTCACATACCTCAGATGACCTGTAACTTGTCAAAGTCATAACTTGAGCTCTACAAATCCTATCAAGGACTTCTGGTACTAAAATTAAAGCTAAGAGCAAACTCTACAACATTCATTTTGTGAGGAAGATGAGATGACAATCACATCTTGAGCTACACTGCCTTGAAGATAGGGATCAAACTAGGGGATTTTACACTGTCGAGCCTTAGAAACCCTAGCTTAAAACCTCTCAAACTCCTCAATCATGATGAGTTGGTCTAGGAATCATCCTTATAGCATCTCAATACATCATTCCATGATCACATGGCTCTTGGATTAGGTCTCAACCCTCTCCAAATCATCAGTTGACCTAGGGTTGACCCAGTCAAACCCTAATTCTACCACTCATGGCTGAATCTTCTGAATTCTTGTACAATGACCTCTCTAGGCTTCATGAAGGCTTTCAAGACATCTCATAGGCTTTCTCAAAGCTCCAAGTCCCTCCTCATAGTCTCAGAATCATCTGAGGAGCTCCCACAACTCTCAAGTTAGGAGACATACAACCTTGGTTTCAACCAATCTCTCTGAGGATCTCTTGAGTTCTCTGACAAAGGTATCAACCTTTGAACACTTGAACAACCTTCTTGGCTAGCTTCAAAGTATCATACAACTCTTGATGGGTAAATAAATGTTGGTCAAATTTTGGGGTGCAACAGCTGCCCCTATTCAAACGGCTTGAACCTGACTGGGTGAGGAGCGAACGACTCTCATCCAATCAAGGTGCGAGACGGTTGAATACCGATGAACCCAGAAATTGGCCAACTGCATAAGCACACGGTACTCCGTCGGGAACGAATCTTCGAACACTGAAATTATAGCTGCACGGCAGCTAGCTGGAGACATACTGATCTGAACCTTGTCGTCAGTTATCTACATTAAATCCCTCTATCACTGTCATCAGACACCTGACCTCGCCGTCGGACAACCAAAACAGCCAACATCGCCGCTGGAAAACTAAAGACTCTGACATCGCCGTCGGACAACCAAAACACCCAACATCGCCGCTGGAAAACTAAATCACCTGACATCGCCGCCAGAAACGAACATCCAACATCGCCGCTGGAGACCAAAGGATCTGACATCGCCGCTGAAAAACTAAATCACCTGACATCGCCGCCAGAAACAAACATCCAACCTCGCCGCTGGAGCTACAAAGGATTTGACATCACCGTCAACCAAACATAACTCTGAGAAACACTCGACATCGCCGTCACGTACTCAACACAATCTGACTTTGCCGTCGACTCTCAACGTCGTCTGACCTCGCCGTCAGGGTGAAGAAACTCCATTGGGGAATTGGTCACACGGTAACCGGTAATACATAGTTGATCATGCCATCAGGCATTCAAAGAACACTGTCGGGCATCAGTCGGATTTAAACCATCAGGTTGATCATGCCATCAGGCCTTCAAAGGACACTGTCGGGCGTCAGCCAGACTTCAACCATCAGGTTGATCATGCCATCAGGCATTCAAAGAAATTGTCGAGCATCAGCCGGACTTCAACCATCAGGTTGATCATGCCATCAGGCATTCCGCATCAGCTGAGAGAACTGCTTTATTAACACGGTCAGACTTCAATCATGGAGTCTTCAAGGGAGATTTCAACTTCGCCGTTAGAAAACCTGCTGGGGAGGACGCTTCGCCGATGGGGAATCTAGAGAACTATCAAGTAACTCCGCTCCGAGGGTCCAGAAATCATTCTGAATAAATCAACTCTGCTGAGGACTTCAAGAATCATCTTGGACAAATAACTCCGTCGGGGACCTTCAAGAATCATCTTGAACCGATAACCATTCAGGAATCATCCTGAGCAAACACTTTGTTGGGGATTTCAGGAATCATCCTGGGAAACCTTTACTGGGGACTCTAAGTATCAACTTGAGCAACCAACTCTGGAGACTGCACTGGGGTCTTAAGAATCATCTTAAGCAAACGGCCCTGCTGAGGAATTCAAGAATCATCTTGAACCGAAGACTTCGCTGGGGATCTCAAGAATCACCTTGAGCAAGCGACTTCGTTGGGGAGAATGTCAGGAATCATCCCGAGCAATCAAATCTGCGGCGGAACACCTGCAAAACAAGAACGGTAACCCAGATCATGTTTATTATGCATATGCTTCGGCAATGGCGCAATGCTCCACACGGTGGAAATGCTATGCGTTTATGATAAATGCTATGCAATCATGCACAATGACGCGATCCCGTCAGCAAAATAAATACCGAAGGGAGAATCCTCCTGTCAAGGGGGAAGAACTACTCGGATAGAGGAACCATCCTGCCGAGGAGAACAGGGTCACGCCAATCTCAATTGGACTCCGCAGGGGACACAACTTCAGTTGACTGCTGCGGGGGAAACAACTTCAGTTGATTGCTGCAGGGGAACGAAGCTCTACGAGAACCTGGACCTGCTGAGGGAAAACGATGTCAATCGTGGGAGTAAACTACGTGGCCTTCATGGCTACTTCTCTGGAGATGACGACTTTGCGGGGAAACAACTTCAGTTGTTCAACACTCCACCGGGGAAAGAAAAATCATGGTCTGAGCAACTTCCAAGGATTCGGCTTTCTTGGGGATCTGCAAACTCGGCTGAGGAAGGAGAAATCATTCTGCTTCGCTGGAGAGTACGACTCTGGGGGAATTTCAATTCCGTTGGGGAAGAAGGAATCATCCGACTTCGGGGGAGAGTACAACCCTGGTGGGGAATTTCAATTCCGTTGGAGACTTCAGTCTGGCACCATCAGTCGCTGCATACTTCGGCGTACGAATAGTTTCCTACGAAACCTGCACTTGTGACCCGGTGCTGGGGGAATGAATTCATGCTTCGGTGCGTGACTCAGCTGAGGAGATGACGTTCCTTCAGGACGCATCTGGTTAGGGAGAGAATCATCTTTGCCTGGGAGACATATCAATGCTAACGATCTCGCGTTCAGACTCTGCGGGGAGAGGCTACTGAACTCTGCTGGAGAAGGAGGAATCATCCTGCTTCGGGATGCGCACGACGCACTGTCTGGAATATGCTACACCTGTAACAACACAAACAAACAGACAAGATACCCTTCTCAAAGGGGCCTATCAAGGTTATCATCTCGTGACAATATTCAAGTAATTCATTGTTTCAACAATCAGTGGCCTAGGCCAGTAAGTTTATGTATGCACATTTTATCAAAAACATCGGCGTTCTTTTTCGTAAACAAAACAGGTAAATGCTAAACAGACAAACATAATTGCTGAATAGTATGCATTTTATTGATAACGAACCCCTGAATGGGTAAAAATGTTTTACAACAGATGCAAGCTCCTGGAATGAGGAAGCCGCACAAAAATAAAACATAAATATACATCAGTATATACAAATGTCGGCAACGAGGCGTAAACGAACACCGTGAGTTGATCCCTCTAGGACCCACTCGACTTCGATACTTCTCCGACGCTTCAGCTTCGGAAGAGATTGATTCGGATGAACGGCCCTCAGGTCCTCCAAACCACTAACAATGAAAGTCCACACGCGGAACGCAGTCATTTGCTTTTTCAAATCCCTAACTTTTGCGTGAACCGCCCTTTACGGGTTTTCAGTTCACCGGGATACCCTTTTTTGCCGAAGCCGCCCAGTGTAGGTTTTCGACTTCGCGGGTGTACATTTTTTCAATTTATATCCCTAATTTTTGCCCGAACCTTTTATTCTGTTTTTGGTTCACCGGGATGCCCCTTTTTTGCCTGGACTCTCTTTTTTTGTCCAGCGGGTCACTTTCAAGCAAAGTATTTTTTAACTGCGTCCGCGTTCACCGGGGATGCGAAATCTTCACCATCCATCATGGATAACAACAACGCTCCTCCTGAGAAGACCTTGCTGACGACGTATGGACCTTCGTAATTCGGGGTCCACTTGCCCCGGTGATCGGAGTGTGGAGGAAGAATCTTCTTCAGGACGAGATCACCCGTCTGAAAGCTTCTAGGACGCACCTTCTTATCATAAGCTTTCTTCATTCGGCTTTGGTATAGACGACCAAACGCAATCGATGCTAACCTCTTCTCGTCCATCAGGTTGAGTTGGTTCAGTCGGTTCGTAATCCATTCTGCCTCGTCGAGTTTCACATCAACCAAAACTCGCAAAGAAGGGATCTCCACTTCTAACGGTAGGACAACTTCCATACCGTACACCAAGGAGAAAGGAGTTGCCTCGATCGACGTACGTACCGTCGTACGATAACCGTGCAATGCAAATGGCATCATCTCGTGCCAGTCTTTGTAGGTCACAACCATCTTCTGAACAATCTTCTTTATGTTCTTGTTGGCTGCTTCAACGGCGCCATTCATCTTCGGCCGATAAGGAGATGAGTTGTGGTGCTCAATCTTGAAACTCTGGCACAACTCCTTCATCATCTTGTTATTCAGATTCGAACCATTATCGGTAATGATCCGCTCGGGAATTCCGTAACGACAGATGATGTCCCTCTTTATGAATTTAGACACCACCTGCTTGGTCACATTAGCGTATGAGGCTGCCTCCACCCACTTGGTGAAGTAGTCGATAGCTACTAGAATGAAGCGATGACCGTTAGATGCAGTGGGCTCGATCTTGCCTATCATGTCGATGCCCCACATGGAGAACGGCCACGGGGAGGACATGACATTCAACGGGCATGGTGGCACATGAATTTTATCAGCATAAACCTGGCATTTATGACATCTCTTCGCGAATCTGAAGCAATCCGACTTCATCGTCAACCAGTAATATCCTGCTCTCAGGATCTTTCTAGTCATAGCATGCCCGCCGGCGTGCGTACCAAATGTGCCTTCATGGACTTCTTCCATGAGCATGCTCGCCTCTTTCTCATCTACACATCTGAGTAGCGACGAGATCGTGGTTTCTTTTATACAACACTCCATCAGGATTGAGATAAAAATTTCCAGACAGCCTCCTCAGAGTCTTCTTATCCTGGGTTGATGCACCCGCAGGATATTCCTTAGTCATAAGGAAAGTATGGATGTCATGGAACCATGGCTTGCCATCGGCGGCTTCCTCGATTGCAAAGACGAATGCCGGTCTATCAAGACGGGAAAGGAAAATTCTTGGAGCCTCATTCCAAAAATTGACTTTATACATTGAAGCCAACGTGGCTAAGGCATCAGCCATCTGATTTTATGCTCTGGGCACATGATGGAATTCCACTCGATCAAAGAATGGAAGTAGCCTTCTGGCATAGTTCATGTATGGCACCAAATTCGATTGACGAGTCTCCCACTCCCCTTTAATTTGGTTGATCACCAGCGCTGAGTCACCATATACGTCTAGGTTCTTGATTCTCAAATCAATTGCCTCTTCTAGACCCATAATGCATGCTTCGTACTCCACCTCGTTATTAGTGACTGGAAACGTCAGTCTCGCAGTGAACGGGATATGTGATCCGTGGGGAGTCGTGATGATAGCCCCGATGCCACTTCCATAGGAATTAACCGCCCCATCGAATATCAATTTCCACTGGGATTTCCTATCTGGCCCCTCGTCGGGTAACGGCTCATCGCAATCCTTCGCTTTGAGAAACATAATATCCTCGTCAGGGAATTCAAATTTCATCGGCTGGTAGTCCTTGATCGGCTGTTCGGCAAGGTAATTAGACAATACGCTGCCCTTAATGGCCTTCTGGGACACGTACTGAATATCAAATTCCGTTAACACCATTTGCCATCTGGCAATCCTGCCTGAAAGAGCTTGCTTCTCGAAGACGTACTTGATCGGATCCATCTTCGAAATTAGCATAGTGGTGTGATTGAGCATGTACTGTCGTAGACGTTTGGCAGCCCAGGCTAGTGCACAACACGTCTTCTCAAGCATCGAGTATCGAGATTCACAGTCAGTGAACTTTTTACTCAAGTAGTAAATGGCATGCTCCTTCCTGCCCGTCTCGTCGTGCTGACCGAGAACACACCCCATACTATTCTCAAGAACTGTCAAGTACATGATTAATGGCCGTCCAGCCACTGGGGGTATCAAGATTGGAGGTTCTTGGAGATACTGCTTTATCTTGTCGAATGCCTTCTGGCAATCTTCATTCCAAGTAATTGCCGGATCTTTCTTTAAAAGCTTGAACATTGGTTCACAAGTGGCCGTGAGCTGAGAGATAAACCTTGCAATGTAGTTTATTCGGCCCAAGAAACCACGAACTTCTTTTTCTGTTTTCGGCGCTGGCATTTCTTGAATGGCTTTTATTTTCGCAGGATCAACCTCGATGCCTCGTTCACTCACGATAAACCCCAGTAACTTTCCGGACCGCACTCCGAAAGTGCATTTGTTAGGATTCAGCCTCAACCTGAACTTCCTAAGCCTCTAAAAAAGCTTCAATAAGTTGACCAGATGCTCTTCCTCCGTTTGGGACTTCGCAATCATGTCATCAACATAGACCTCGATCTCATAATGAATCATATCATGAAACAAAGTTACCATTGCTCGTTGGTAAGTGGCCCCTGCGTTCTTCAGACCGAAAGGCATTACCTTATAGCAAAATGTCCCCCAAGGCGTGATAAACGTCGTTTTCTTCATGTCCTCCGGCGCCATCTTGATCTGGTTGTAACCGGAGAAGCCATCCATGAACGAAAACACGGAGAACTGGGCTGTGTTGTCGACCAACACATCGATATGAGGCAACGGGAAATCATCTTTAGGGCTCGCCCTATTCAAATCCCGATAATCGACGCACATGCGTACCTTACCGTCCTTCTTCGGTACAGGCACTATGTTGGCGACCCACGGAGGGTAAGTGGTGACCGCTAAGAAGCCAGCATCAAGCTGTTTCTGCACTTCTTCTTTGATCTTAATGGCCATGTCTGGTCTCGTCCTCCTAAGCTTCTGCTTAACGGGAGGGCAATCTTCTCGCAGTGGCAAGTGGTGGACCACGATGTTCGTGGCAAGTCCGGGCATATCTTCGTATGACCAAGCAAAGACGTCACTATACTCTCTTAGCATCTCGACCAATCTCTGCTTGACATCACTCTGCAGCGCAGCCCCTACTCTGACATTTCTGACGAGCTTTTCAGAACCCAGGTTCACAATTTCGATCTCCTCTTCATGAGGCAGAATAACTTTTTCCTCTTGTTTTAACAAGCGGGCCAACTCTTCAGGAAGGTCTTCGTCTTCATCAATCTCTTCTTCGGCTTGATAGATCGGGCAATCGAAGTCGAAGTGAGTCGTAGAGGGTCCAGAGTCGATGTCATCTGTTATGTGGATCCTGCAATAACAAGGGTTAAGCTTAAAACAAGGATATGCAGGTTAGCACAAACCCCATTGCCATTTTACTGTTTTTCAAAACAAATATAAAACAGGAATAACAGAGATCACAATATTTGAATACGAAGAAAACACCTTTGATTTATTAACAAAATGCATGTACATAATCCAACAAGGCCCTGACAGTAAAACCGCTATGCCCCGGGTAGGACATAGGGTTGTACAATGATTGGAAAAAGTAAGTCATTACTCTTCACTTGTCATCGGGATGATATCCTTGATGGTCCAATTAATGAGTCTCTCGCCCGGCTTGCTTGGCTGGATCCAAGAGTCGAGATCACAATCGCTATCCCCGCTTTCTTCAGACGCCGTGTTGATGCTTTCGAAAATCACTCTGCCATGGGTAAATTGGATCGGCCCATTACCTCGAGACGCAATGCTAGACGAAGAAGAAGAAGCTTCAGCTCCAGGAGAATACCCCAACCCAAACTTATCCTGCTTGTTCGGTATCTCCAAAATTTGCCCCCAGCCTGGGGTAGATCCAGCTTGGACGACGGACCGAGCTTCTTTGAATGAGGAGAGATTTATCTCTGGCTTTTCTGTGACTACAGGAGCTACCTCTTTCACTTTGACAGCCTCGAACGCTTGGCAAAGAGTCTCATGGATTTCGCCATCCATTTCAACATACTTAAAGGATGACAAATGGCTCACCATTATGTCCTCCTCGCCACACACGGTTACGATGCCTCCCCCGACAACATATTTGAGCTTCTGGTGCAACGTGGAAGTCACGGCACCAGCAGCATGGATCCATGGCCGGCCCAAGAGGCAACTGTAGGCAAGCATGATGTCCATAATATAAAAGACCGTGTCGAACGTTTCCGGACCGACTTGGACCGGCAGGGTCACCTCCCCGAAAACGTGGCGTTTAGTCCCGTCGAATGCTTTCACCACCAGATCACTGGGTGTGCAGATCACTCCACGAGTATCCAACTTCATTAAGGCCTTCTTCGGAAGCACATTAAGCAACGAACCCGTGTCCACCAGCATGTGCGACATGATCGTGCCCCTACACTCTATCGAGATGTGCAGGGCGCTATTGTGATTCTTCCCTTTTGGTGTCAGCTCTAAGTCTGTGAAACCTAGCCCATTGCCAGCATTAACGTGGGCTACCACCTCTTCTAGCTGATTCACCGATATCTCTTGCGGTACGTAGGCAGCGTTTAATGCCTTTAGCAGCGCGTTGCGGTGTGCTTCAGAACACAGCAACAAGTTGAGAATGGAAATCTTCGAGGGCGTCTGATGGAGATGGTCTACAATCTTGTAGTCGCTCTTTTTGATCAACCGCATAAACTCCTCGGCATCTTTAACAAGCAAATCTTTCTCTACCCCACACGGGACTTCTTCGACGACTTTGCTTTTACCCTTGTCAGCCGCATCAACTCTGACCGCTTTATCTGCCACAACCTCTGGCGGTGCAAATACCCTTCCACTGCGAGTAATACCACTGATTCCCGCAAGATTCTCCGTAGTCGACCCATACGGTTCCAGCTCCAACTTATGTCTGTTGCAATAGACTTCAGCCCCATAATGCCACGGAACGGCGTTAGTACTCTCGAATGGTATCGGCCCGGCTTTGGTAATAGTGATTGTAGGCGGTCTGGGCGCAGAAATGGTTATCGGCCGGCGAGGGATGGTGATGGTGGCGACTTCATCGGCCTGCTTCAACACTACCTCTCCTGATACACTTTCAGCCTTCCGGCTAAACTGCAGAATTCCCTCAGCCATCAGACTTTGGATTCCTTCTACCAACTGCTCACATCCATCAGAATGTGTAGCACAGGCCATGCATAGTTCTCCGCACCCTGGAAAGAACCCTCTTTTCAACAACTTAGCTTTGACGAAGCTAAGCGGCGTCTTTAGGTCTCTGACATCAGTCAACAGATTTGCACTCTCTTCTTCAATAATGGCGTTTACTCCGCCTCCCCTATGATTCGGCATAGGATTCTTCGTAACATTGGGCACATTATCGGAGAAGTTAATGATCTTGGCATCTACCATGTCCTGCACCTTGTGCTTAAAGGCTTTGCAGTTCTCGATTGTGTGGCCTGGTGCCCCTGAGTGGAAGTCGCAAGTGGCATTTGCGTCGTACCCTGGTGGAGGTGCCCCTGTCAAGGGAGCCATCGTCCTCTTCTGAACCAACTGAAGCTGAAGCAAGGTCTGCAAGAGTTGCGCGTATGACATGGGCGGTGCCTCGAAGTGGCGGTTTGCCAAAGGTGCCCGATTCTGGTACTTTCTATATCCCTGTTGATTCGGTTGCTGCTGCTGCTGCGGAGCTGCTGGGATATTTATACTGGCTATCTGCTGCTGAGGGCCTTTGCCCTTTCTTCGAGCGTTGGTCACAACGCTCGTCTCTCCTTCTCGTCGTTTGCCAGCATAAGGTTTCTTTCCACCTCCTCTGGCTGAGGATGACTCACCTTGAATTTTCCCGATCTTGATTCTATTCTCGACGTGCTCACCCATGATAATGAGAGCTGAGAACGTCCCAGACATACCGCTGACTAACTTTTCATAGTAAACCCCTAGGAGGGTAGCTACAAACATCTGCACGAGCTCGCGCTTAACCATCGGCGGCTGAACCCTAGCTGCCAACTCACGCCACCGCTGGGCGTACTCCTTAAATCCTTCATTATTTCTCTGCAACAGGTTCTGGAGCTGGACTCGGTTCGGGGCCAAGTCGCTGTTGTACTGGTAATGGTGGACAAACGCTTCAGCGAGATCCTTCCATGTGCGCACGCTAGTGGGCTCCAGACCCATGTACCACTCGAGGGATGGTCCGGAAAGACTGACTTGGAAGAAGTACATCAACAACTTCTCGTCTTCGGAATAGGCAGACATCTTCCTGTAGTACGATCTCAGGTGGACACGAGGGCAAGTGGTGCCCTTATATTTCTCAAAGTCAGGTACCCTGAACTTAGGAGGTACCTTGAAATCAGCAATTAATCCCAGCTTGGACATATCAACGCCCAAAGTATTCTGATTCTCAATATCTCTCATTTTATCCTCAAGTGCTTTGAACCTGAGCCGCGCTTCAGCATTCAGCTCCCCTTCAGCACCTCTTTGAGAGAACACATCATCCTGATGATCCTTAAGCCTTGGTTGAGGCACCAACAGATTCCCGACGCCTGCATTGCCGTTGCCCGGCCCGATGTTGACATTAGCTCCCAGACTCCCGTTACCGACGCCCGTCGTATTGAGTCCGACGTTGGCCATCACATTGCCATTAGCACTGCCGTTGCCCCCGGCCACGGGGACACCATTCTGCGGAGTATCAACTGGTGGAGGAGTAGGCACGGCCCCGCCATGGAGTATGCCGTTGCTATCAACCCTGGAGATCAAAGGCTGAACCAAAGTCCTGAGCTGGTCCTGGCCATTGGCGACCACTTGCATGAGTTCCATGAAGCGATTCATCCTCTCGCGGAGCTCCTGAACATCTGTTTGCACTTGATCCATGATCCTGGTCAGATTAGCTCTAGTCGGATAACGGTGAATTAGTCTCTGATCAATCCTGGAACCACCGGAAACAGCTTGGGACCTGTAAACCTGAAAAACCTGTAAACACTAAAGGGTTAGGAAAACAACAAAATGCTCGCCATGCAAATGCTTCATGCAAATGCATGCGTGTGTCTGTGTGTTTGGGAGATTTCCCCCGATCCTATTGCCTGAGTGACAGTGCTGATAATAATAAGAAGAAGAAGTCCGAGCCCAATCATAGAAACAACAATCTCATATATAAAGAAAGCCTGTCAAGGCAGTACATAGCATCAGCGAGTACAAGACGAATCAACAGCGTGACCTCAGCCAACAAGCCTGGTGATGGTCAGCATACAACAATGATCAAAACAAAGGGAATACAAATAGTCAAGTACGGCCACGGGCGCGATACTCTTCTAACAACTCCTTCGTCTCTGGATGATTTGGCAGAGTGAGCAACCCCTCGACGAGCAATTCCCTCTGCACATTGGTATACTGAAGTCCCTCAACCGAACCTTCCCATGCTCCTTCGCCAAAGCAGTCTTCTAATTTCCGCTTCTTGGACTCAAACGTCAGCTTGCGCTCCTTCAGGTTAGCGAGAGCTTTGTTGAGCTGGCCTTCGGCGGCGTATCTGCGGGCGGTTTCTTCATCAAACCTCTGCTCACTGTCCTTCACCTGGGCTTCCAGCTTGGAGATCTGCAGCATCAGCTTATCCTCCCGCTCTTTCCTAGTGGCCAGGGAAGCCTTCCAGTGCTGGTTGAACTTAGATATCCTCCGATATGCCTCGTCCAAGTGCTGCTTCTTCGTAGCCAGTACGTCGTTGACAGCTTTGAAGTCTCGACCCATGCGTTCACGCTCGGCTATCTGCTTAGTCAGGTATGTACCCAGCTGGTTCACCAACTCTGTTTGCCTTTTGAAAGAATGAACGACTTCGTTCCTCTCACTTCGGAGCTGAGCTAATTCCTTCTCCAATTCTTCGTTTGCCCGCTTCAATTCATCCCGCTCAGCTAACATCTAATTATGCTGCTGAATGGGCACAGTAGTAGGCTCTTCAATCGTTGGAGGACTTTCTGGCTTGGCATGAGGAAACGGCATCCCTATAGCATTTACTCTGGCTCTGATCCAAGTCAAATACAGAGGGTAGGCTTGATTATTGCTTTTTCCCAGCAATGGCTTTCCTCGCTTACTGATACCATTCCACGCGCGCTGAAGCTTGGACAACAAATCCCCAGCAGAGTCGCCAGCTGTCGCTTGCGCAAAAATAAGGTGCCGGCACAACAGAAGAGTCGCCACTTTTCGTTATTTATCCCTCAGAACGGGAAAGGAAACGATCGGAAAAACATAACGAAAAAGGGTAAGACAAGGTCGTCGCAACCATTGTCTGGATTCAGGAGTCGGTTACGCAAGGGGAAGGTATTAGCACCCCTCACGTCCGTCGTACTCGACGGGATCCTCGCTTGATGTGTTTACTTGGACGGGTTGGTTTTATTCTATCTACCTATCAAGGCTGGCTTAAACAGAAAAGAAAAATGACTCGGCAAAGCGTCGCACTTTATGCCTACGTATTCTCATCAGAGAATGAGAAATCAGAGTCAACGTAGTTCGACCTACGACGGGTTATGGGGGAAGGTAGCTCGCCAAGGCATCGCCATCTTGTGCCTACGTACTCTCAACAGATATGAGAGATCAGAGCTCACGTAGTTCGGGAAACTACAGTTTATTTCCTGTATTTTACGAAAGAAGTGTTTTTTATTGTGTTTGCGATTTCAATCGCACTAGAGACTATGACCTGAGAGTGAATGCGTCGCATGTCACCCAAAGGGTGCCATACTAAACATCCAGACTGTGGAAAAGAAACTCTCCCACAATCCTTTCTCAGATAGCTTAAGGCTCGTAACGTACGAAAGAAATCATTCATGATTACTGTATCTTAAACTGTTTCGAGATGAGAAGAGAACAGGCCCAACTAGGAGGGAGACTATCAAGTCCTACTGTTGTCATGCCAAGGATTCATCCTATGGTTGAGGTTTGAACAGGGAACTCCTAGAAGTTGTCATGCATAGGTTTCAACCTAAAGTTCTATCATCAATTCCTTATCAAAGGAAATAAGAGTCCTAAGGGATCATGTCAATGATACACCAAAACAGACAAAGCATCAGCTTTAAACAGTAAAATGCATGCAATGCGAGTGAGGGAGGAAATGTGTGTGAGGCTTCAACCTCCACAAGCTCATCTCAACCTCAAGCCAGAATGGATAACAGTAATCATACTGAAAGATAAAACATGCTATCAAGCAATAACAGTAAACTGCAATCATACAGATAAAATGAAATAAAATGCCCTCAGGCAAGCAAACCACATGGGCAAGGGAGCCGGGCTCTACCGAATACTCGCAAGCAAAGCCACACAGTAACAATACAAGCAGAGGGAGCAACTCAATCTCTAGTGCAATCATGCTCTTAGATTCTACTTATTCTAGATATGGACTTATTCTAATGCATCAAGCAAGTCACACAAAACACATCTATACAGAAAAGAAAACAGAAGAAAGCAGATCAACTCCTCTCTCAACCCCAAGCTTCAGCTCTTCCAACAGCAACTCAGTCTTCAGACTTCAATCACTCTTGAAAAATATCAATTTGCTTTTCCAGGTTTCAACCTTTCAACATAAGTTTCAACTTATCTTCTCTTTTAAGCTTCAGCTTCTTGATCAGTTCTACCTTCAGGCTTCACTATCAATCATAAGTATCAACTTGGCTCCTTCAGGATCTCCAGGTATCAAAGCAAGTATCAACTTCCTTTGTTCTTCATGCTTCAGCTGGAATGGCAATACTCAAGGATTCATCCTTTTCAACACTCTTCATTGAAGTCTTCATCTTCAAACTCAAGCTCAACACCTCTCAGGATAATCAAACCAGAGAAAATCACTTACTGGATCAGCTGGGGATATTGAACTGCTTATTGACCACCAAAGGTGACCTATAAGGGTTCAACACCAAAGGAATGGTTCCCTCAAAGGTTCTACTCCCTAGGTACAATCACTTATCCCTCCAAAGGAGAGAGGTGTATACCATGGAAGGACTTTGAATCATAGGGAGGAATGGAGGTGAAAGATACCATCCATGTTTAAGAAAGGAGTTAACTAGGTCTAAACTCTTCCTAATCCGTAACCCTAAAACAATCAACAAAACAAATAAGATCAAGCTTTCAAGCTCCTCAATATATCTTCAAGTCTTCTACTATGCTCCTCAATGCTCCTCAGAACAATACCAAGCTCTCCAAGCCCACAAAGTAAAGCAAACAACAATACAAGCCCACAAGGGCAACACAACCAATCATCAACTACAAAAATCATCTAAAAATAGTATACTACTATATTAAATCCTAATATAATTCCTAAGGGATCCTACATACCTACCCTTAATACCCTTATATGTCCCATAGTCTAATTTTTCCTAAAAACCCAAAATTCTAGTGTTATTATGGACCTATGTTGAAGTTTGACCTAATTCTACACAACCTAATGTCATCTAATCAAAACTATCCTAAAATTCATCACAAAATTATGGAATAAATCCAGGGGGAAGATAAAGCTTATATCTAACTATCCTAAAAAGATGACCTAAAAATGTTAAGGGAACTACCTAAACAAAATTCTACAAATTCATGTATCAACATAAAAGAAATAAAATGCAATAAAAGTAGAAAATACACAAAAAATACTAAAAATGCATGAAAGGAAAATATTTTTATTTTATATTTTTCTTGACAAAAATATGAAATGGGAGCGAAAATTCCCATTAAAAAATCTTTACTTTTCCATTTAATATGATTTTCCAAAGTTTGAAATAAAATGGAAGAAAATAAAAATGAAATATGGAACTGGGGTGCAGGAAGTAACCAAATATAGTTCATTATGCGCATGGGCCCAGACTGGGGGGTTCAGAAAGTAACTAGCGCTAAGCCCAATTCAGTCAGAAAATCAAATCAAAAACATAAAGAAAAAGAAAAAACCACGGTGAGAATAACAATGATTTTCAGTTTAAAATCCAAGTGGGCCTTGATTGGGGGTGTGGGTATCAAAAGGTCACCTAAGCCCAAGAAACCACCGTTTAATGAAACGGTGCGTTTCATGCGTTCTGAATTCCCTCCCAAAATGCAATTGAATCATGCCCGTTGGATTAGTAGGGAGTCAACTGGTCAAGCTAGCATCTCACGGCCCAGACTTCATCCCTAACCTACAGCCTAGGGTTTGCCATGAAAGCTTCGTGAAGCAGAGTTCATGCAACCATCTTCCACCCGTTCGTACCTCCTCATAACAGCATCAAATTCAACAATTCAAAGCACTAAATTGCTCAGTTTTTCTCCCTGATCATGATCCTAGTCTTGGTTTTCATTGAAAGGGTCTCTATCATAAAACCCGATGGTGCATCTCAATATATGGTCAATCCTCAACTTCAACCAACCTTAGATTTCTTTATACTAACATGATCCTCACACTTCCCTGGTTCAGACAAGCTATCCCACGCGTATTATCTCTCCCTATGCCTCGAGTTCTTGTTCATTAAAGAAGTGATGTCCAATATTCAACCTTCATCAAATGACCTCTAACTCTCCAAAATTCATCACCTAGGTGTCTCTAGCCATTCTACACTAATAACTCAACCTATTAATGCTTAAAGAATGATGTGGTAGAGAATTTGCAAACCTGGTTTCTTGGTATGGCAGTGGTGGTAGATCTTCAATTCAGCACTTGAAACTCTTCAGAAGTGATCCTTGGATGATGATACTTCTTCTGTTTGCAAAAAATTGGAGGGAGAATGCTTGCACTTCAAGATCCGAATATGAATGGCTTCTTGCAAGATCCAATGGCCAAACCTTCAATCTTCCATCAATGGAACTTCAATTCAGTATGCACACACTCAGAGGGATCTATGGAATGTGTTTGTGAAGAAAAAAAGGACTGGAAATGAAGAAGAATGAAGAAATGGAACTTGACTTGCAATGGAAGATTCTTGATCTCACTCTCTCTTCTCTGCACCAATTCTCACCAACCTTGCATCTGAGCAAGTCATACATGTTATATAGAGTGGTTTAGAATCATCTAGAACCATCTAGGATCATCCAATGAGTATTTGGAAATCTCATGTCATGACATTTTGATTTCAATTCTCCTTATGTGCTATCTCATGCCAAGCTTCTTGTACCCTTTGTAACTGACTTGAAATTCTCCCCATATGAGATTTAGGATGAGTTACAATGCATAACCAACTTGTTTATTGAGTTTTGTTGAGTTTTGCTTTGGTACCTTAAGATGCAAGTAAGCCATTTCCAAAGCAGCCCTATGATCTAAGCCCCAAATTAAAATTGTGGTTGAACCATTGTTCTTAGAATGTCCTTTGGAGTCAAAATGACCTATTATATGACATGTTTTGGATTTATAACTTGTGATTTCCAATTTTCAATTTCACCTTAATTAACTTATGCCTCCATTTTAGGCCATTTTTATCACTTTTTGATACAAGCATTTTCAACATCTCATGACCTCCCTACTAGCCTTAAAACATCATTCTAAGCAAGTTTGATGTTGAAGATTTTTCCATTTGAAGCTTAGAACTAGGAGATATGGCCTTATGCTTGAAATGACCTATAACCTCCAAATGACCAAAATGTTCTACAAATACTATCAAGGACTTCTAGTACTCTCTAGAAATCTAAGAAGATGCTATACAACATTCATGTTGACCAAGAGTTCATAGGAATCATCCTACTATGGAAAAAGTTGGATGCAAGTTGGGTGACTTTTAAGGACCCAGATTCACATACCTCAGATGACCTGTAACTTGTCAAAGTCATAACTTGAGCTCTACAAATCCTATCAAGGACTTCTAGTACTAAAATTAAAGCTAAGAGCAAAATCTACAACATTCATGTTTTGAGGAAGATGAGATGACAATCACATCTTGAGCTACACTGCCTTGAAGATAGGGATCAAACTAGGGGATTTTACACTGTCGAGCCTTAGAAACCCTAGCTTAAAACCTCTCAAACTCCTCAATCATGATGAGTTGGTCTAGGAATCATCCTTATAGCATCTCAATACATCATTCCATGATCACATGGCTCTTGGATTAGGTCTCAACCCTCTCCAAATCATCAGTTGACCTAGGGTTGACCCAGTCAAACCCTAATTCTACCACTCATGGCTGAATCTTCTGAATTCTTGTACAATGACCTCTCTAGGCTTCACGAAGGCTTTCAAGACATCTCATAGGCTTTCTCAAAGCTCCAAGTCCCTCCTCATAGTCTCAGAATCATCTGAGGAGCTCCCACAACTCTCAAGTTAGGAGACATACAACCTTGGTTTCAACCAATCTCTCTGAGGATCTCTTGAGTTCTCTGACAACGGTATCAACCTTTGAACACTTGAACAACCTTCTTGGCTAGCTTCAAAGTCTCATACAACTCTTGATGGGTAAATAAATGTTGGTCAAATTTTGGGGTGCAACATATAGGAATAGAAATATTCAAATGTGGGTAACTCTGAAGTACTCAGAGCAATTGTAGGAAATAGTGTTTTATGTGTTGCAAATGTTGTCAGATGAGCATAATAAACCATAGAAGTTGTGTCGTTATTTCCGTATATCCTTAGGAATGTTTTAGTTATGTTTTGGGTGCTTTGAGTAAGTGATTCGCAAGAATAATTGGGTGAATATCAGTTCCGGAGCGTAACAGCGTCTTTCTGTCCGTCACGGATGTTCATGTTTTCGGTCGAAATTGTTTTGGACGTAACTTTGGATCCGTAAGTCCGTTTTAATCCCCGTTCGAAGCGTTGGAAAGCTAATGAACAGATCTATAACATAGGATTGATAATGGAATTGTTTTCCCAATACTTTATATCTAATTATGTTTGAGAAGTCAATTGTGTATATGTTTTAGTAACGAATCATGTTCTGGTTCAATGATGTCTTGGTGTTTCGATAGATGTGGTCCAAGATGGTCGAATGTGGACAATCTTGTGCGATTGTGGTAATTCCCGAGAGGATTACAGTGAGCAGATGGCTCACGTGGATCAAGATTGATCGTGAATTATGTATGATGTATTACATTGCATAATTGTGTTGACATGCATTTCATATCATGTGTCTTGTGGAGATGGCTAGGTGGGAATCCATGATGAGTGCCTAGTTTCATCCGGACTTCATTGTGGAAGTTGTTGTGGAGATAAGTTGTAGTTCAGAGGAACGTATATACGACTTATCCGGATTCCGACGGGAATCGGGTTCTAGTGTGAACCGTATGAGATTGTGTTGGTACCACATGCATTGTGTCGAGTCAGTGAGTCGCATTACATTATTGTAATTGAATGTGGGCTATTAGTGCCGAATGATTGAGGTGGCACGTGTATGTGCGTTAATTATGTATGATTGTATGTGTGGTGTGTAACTACTCCTTAGCATGTGTATTTCACCGTTTATTTATTGAATGTAGTTCTCACCCCTTTTTGTTGTTGTGTCTGTGCTCTCTTGGGAGTACAGGTGACCAGGTACCTGAGTAGTGCTTGGAGTGTGTTGCAATTTGATTGAGTCTTAGGAGTCGCTCTAATACGTAACATGGGATGACGGGATTACGTTGTTATTTGACTACTTTATTTGTTTATTGTTACGTATCTTCATTTGTTGGACTTATGTTGTATGACCTCGTGTTGAGGAGAATTATATTGGAGAATTGATTTGTATTCCGCTGCTTAATTGAAAACTGAATAATATTGATTTATTTTAATAAGATGAAGTGACTTAGTGTGATATCCCACTGTGTTGGAAAACTCTGATGAATTTTATGAATTACTCCTATATATTTATTGTTTTACGCGTACGGGGTAAAGTGGGATGTTACAGAAGGTTGTGACACTACTTCTTGGCCGACACCATCATGGTCAGAATGGATCATCCCGTCAAAGAGCTACTCGATCGTCCATACATGACCGACATAAGGCTTAAATGATCGCTCGAACTCTCCGAGTTCGACGTCCAAATATGAACATGAAAATTTATGTATCATGTCATGAACATTCTTGGCAGATTCTAATATGATCATGCATCACTCTTTTTTCATCAAATCCCGTGCACATTTCTCATGCATTGTGGTCACCAAACATTGCTTCATATTCCCAAGCAAGCATCCCACATCATATGCACCATATTTGGAGTTTTTGCCAAAAAAGGAAATGAACAAACTTGATCACTACTCATCCTTACATGATGTACCTTCTCATGACCTCTTCCCACTCTCCAAAAGACAACAACAACCACCTTAATTAGTGTTGAATCCATGGCACTATGACCACTCTCCATTTTGCTTCAAACTTTTCACCACCTCTTTAAACCTCAGTAACTTTTTTTAACCATACACAAACCCCATATAAATGCTAAGGATGAAACCCTAGAGGGGGGATCCATTCTTGAAGCACGAATTATTTTTTCCTGGCATCACTCTAAACTGCAAGGAATGACTAATATGGAAAATCCAAGTTGTCTCGTCTCAAAAGAATATTTATTTTGGTCAAAAGTAATAGCATTAAAAATGTTTTATACTAACTCCTACGACATTATTCTGGAGCCAGAGAAAATTTTGTCTAGAGGAGAATTGAAGTTTGCTTTGGTGAAAGCTGATAGGGAAAATGTGGTACTTTGGGAGTTGCTCCGTCAGAGTCAGAAGAAGACAAGGATGCTAGAGGGAGAAGGGTCATCTTGTTAGAAGATCCTTAACTGTTGATTTCCTTTTGTTGTTGTATCCCAGACCTATGGGAAAATGTAATCTTTCATTTTGTAAAATGATTGAAAAAGCTTCATTTGTTAATGAAGACTTTACGTTGTAAAACTCTTTTTTAATGAAATTTTGTTAACTTCTCATCATGTTGTTACATATTGATCCATTAATTTTGTCGGTAAACAAATTTTTTAGTTCTCCTTAAATGTGCGGTCTGCATTAGCATCCCGCACTTCATCCTGCATCTCATTTTTGTATTTCATTGGTCCTCTGGCTTATCCCATGTGTTGTTGCTATCAGAAAGAGAGAGTTACACTGAATACTCATCGGTACAACACAAGAGCCAACGCTCAGAAGAGAATGGAAGATCAAGACTTGAGATTCAATCATATCAACAACGATGTTGAAGGGCTGCATGGTGACGCTCAGGTAATCAAGGCGAAGATGGACACACAACCTACAGTAGTGTTTGAAATCAATGCAACGACAACAAATCCTCCTCCATTAGTAACTTCAACAACTGAACATCCTTTCGGGATTGCCATAGATTTCATGCCTCCATACAGTGATGCTCAACCATTCAATCATCAACCGTATTCAAATCCATAGAATGTTCCATTTATAACGGATTTCTGAAATCCCATTTACACTTGGGTCAGTGCTCAGGCACAGGTTCGACCAGTCTTCAGCAATCATCAACTAATATTCACGTACTCGACGGGTTTAACGCTGAAGATGAGAAGCATGAGAAACTACGGGTTGAAATGGACATAATGGCCAGAAGAATGAGGGCTATAGAAGGGAACAATGTCTTTGGGTCTGATGTCAAGGACATGTGCTTAGTCTTGGGCTTGGTATTTCCTCCCAAATTCGTAATGCCTACATTTGAAAAGTGCGAAGGGGCAACCTGCCCAAAAGTTCATCTGATCATGTACTGCCAATGTATGGCCCCGCATATTGAGAATGACAAGTTGTTGATACACTACTTTCAAGACAGTCTCAAAGGTGCCTCTGCTAAGTGGTACTTAGGCCTGGATCAATCTAAAATCCACTGCTTCTAAGATCTGTCTGATGCATTCATTCAGCAGTACAAATATAACAAGGATCTCGCGCCAGATCGACGTCAGCTGCTTAGCATGACTCAAAAGGGTTCAGAATCCTTTAAAGAATACATACAAAAATGGCGAGGGACCGCCTCCCAGGTGGAACCTCCCCTAACAGAAAAGGAGTTGGCTGACTGGTTCGTGGGTACCGTCAGACCCGAATTCTATGAAACAATGATCAGCAGCATCACAACCAACTTTTCTGATATCGTGGCCGTCGACGTCAAGGTGGAAGATGGTTTGAAAAATGGCAAGGTGACGAGTTCGGCCAACACCAACACAATGAAAAAGCCATCAGGAAACTTCCATAAGAAGAAGGAAGGAGAGTCCAATGCTATAATGTACAACGAGAGGATACATAGTAGATGAAACCGCCCGCAAAAATCAACGGTTACCTCATCTATAACCTCAGCAAAATTATCAACAACAGTAATATGTGACTGCAATCATGTCGATGTTTCAACCCTGGACGAACCCACAAAATTTCCAGCCACTGACGTCCAAAGCCTATCAACAAACTCACAATTAGCAAGTGTCATACCCCAAATTTGTCCTACCTTTGTTTATCATCCATTCTGTATATTCACCCACTTATTTTATTCAGAAAAAGTCCAAAGATATGAAGATGTCAGGTCAGGCATGTGGATAATGTTGAATGAGGTTCAATAATCAAGAAAAAGTTGCAGGGCAGTTCATATGTCAAATTTGTCATCCTCCGATCTCAAGGGATGTACCTGTTTATTGGGGTTCAAAGGACTTAATTCAGGGATTTGTTGCTCGATTTCATGACATCACTTCTAAGTGAAGATTCAAAAGGGTGGAATTTGGTGTAGGAGAGTTTTGAAGTCTAATTGGAAATTCAACTTTAATGGTTGTGTTGGATCAAGTCACAAAATCCCGTTATCCATTAGTCGATTTCTTGTATCCGCTTTTTTAATTGTTTTTAACCAATTTAGTCAATCTAAATCATAAACCATTTTTGTTCATCCGATTAGCCATTCTTTTTATCCATTTAGAGTCCATACACCAAAATTTATGCTATTTCTATATCCAAGTAACCACTTTTAAATTTATATCCATTCCAAACCAATAATTATTCTTCAAAACCTTGTTAATAATCCATCATATCTATTTCGCTTCAAGTTTCCATTTTATTTAATTATTTGTTCTATCCATAATAACCTTGACTCATTTGTTGTTCATGTGACTAAGATATGATACAAAAACCATTTCAATTTTTTAGCCAAATTACATTAATACGAAGCCTATTATAATATTTGCACAAAAAATTGCCAAGGATAAACACATTTCTACCACGCTGTGAATTTCCAAAAAAAACACCAGCAACTAACCCACACTGACTGTCAACCATTGCACAATCTGAGCAATATTTCAACACAAGTTTTCCAGGCAAAAAAAGAGGATAATGGCAAGCCATACCCAGCAAGGCAATGTCGTTTCGTATCAACCCCACACACAGCGACTACCTCGCGTAATCACGTACCTTGCCAAGGCCTCAAAAAATTCAACCGTTTACAGCAGAACCACACGAAAACTTTGTACCATCCCACTAAACCAATACCACACTCACGTTAACCCACCCTTCTGATACTATATTATCATACATGATTAACCGAATCAAGTCGCGACGAAGAACCTTCAGCAGCTACCACTTTCCAATCCGTTCAACATGGCCCCACGCAAAAACTTTTTACAATCCCAACCTGTACCGTTTCACAGACCACGCAGACGTCTCTTTACCACAAGCCACCTTTGTTTTTGTTGTTCCACCAAAACCTGCATAATAATTTTAAACCATAAACCTGCTAACAAAGTGGCAACTTTCACGTGTGAAAAAAATGGTTTCGCAAGATGAAATTTGTGTATCAACAAACCACGCACCAAGAAAGCCATACCCACAGCACAAAACCTGCGGGACCACACCGTACAACCATAAAAAGAAATGTACAATTGCAGCTGAGAGGGAAAAAGCGTACGACCATTTGCGAGACTCTTCCCATTTCTACCCTTCTTCAGCTGATATAAGAAAAAACCATAAAAAACTTAGAGGAGGAGGACAAAGGGAAGACAACTCCACACACCCACGAAACGGTAACGCGGTACCACTCCAAATCCTCTTTTCTTCTTCAACCAAATCACAACAACATCACCCATTCCAAATCCTTACCTCCTACTGCTGACAAACAATCAAACAAACAAAACCCACAAACAATCTTTCTTTATCCGCTACCCCATCTTCTAACAACATAAATCATAGACCCATCTTACCATTAAACCTCAACTAAAACCCACAACAACCAACACAAAGTTTTCCTTCTTCAACACTAACCTGTTACCTTCCACCCTTCGACATACATCATCAACACCAAACCCATAAATTTCACAAACCCAGAATTGAGAAACAGAAGGAGTAGAAGGAGAAGAAGTTTGAGGTGAATATTTGATCCAAAACAAACCTGGTCCGGAAGAAAATAGAGGCGAAGATCAATTACAAGGAAAAGGTTGGAACATTTTGCGTTGATTTACTCCGTATCTGCCGTTAGTGTTCCGGTCTCCGAGTGAAGAACCCATGCGCGTCGCCATGACTTGCTTTGAGTATTGTTTTTTTTTCATAGTTTGAGTGTGATGCCATTGGATTTGTTGTTGTTTAGCTACCATAAGTTTTTAGAGGTGGGGGATTTTAGATCCGTTTGATCTACCTTGTTGCTTTAATCGTGTGTATTGTTCATGGGCTTAAGGCACATGAAGTTTTTTTCTACACCTCCATTCCCGTTTTGGATGGCAGCGTTTTGAGGTGATGGGCTTTTAAGCCCAGATGATCCCCATGATTAAAAGCCCCATATTAATCTCAGTCTCACCCCCTTTTGCTTTAGTTTTATTATTGAATTTTCATGTTTCTAATAAATTAGTTACTTAAAAACTTTCTTAATTTTTTTTTCTTTTTCTAACAAATTCTTAGAATTTCAATAATTCAGTTAGTGATTTTGTGTATAAAATTAAAAGCTTTCACCAAATACTTTGGTTTTTAATTTCCGATTTTCTTTTATGATACTTTCTTCACCTCATTTTGATCTAGTCTTGAATTTACTTTAGTTTCGTTTTTTTATGGTCGATGACGAGACCTCGAAATTGTTTTCTGTCAAATTATTGATGAAAAACAATAAACCCGAGACCAATTTCTTTTACATGTTCATTTTCGATTTTTATTCATTTTATTTCTTTTTATCATTTTTTTGTCAATGACGAATTTTTAAGAATTATTATCGGTCAAACTATTGATAGATGATAATTTATTCGAGACCATTTCATTTTCTATTTCATTTTCTTCTTCATTTTCATTTTTATTTAATTTCGATCTATGATGTCTTTCGATTCATATAACGCCGTTTTATCGAAGTCGATAACCTTCTCGATTTCAAATATATGGAAAATGACCATTTGGGTCATTTTCTTTACTTTGGAATCGTGATAGGCTACCTTCAATTAATCGACATAATGTTTGCGATTAAGACAAGATCCACCTTCTTTTGTCCGTGCGACATGATTAAAATCGGAGAATGGTTCTCAATATCATTTCCCCATATTGTTTTTAGCACGAATATTAATTCACGTGATCTCATATGGTTCAATTTTCATCATAAGTCGAGCCACGAGGGTTTTGCGTTACATTTGTCCCGATTTAATTCCTAACCAAACAAACCACTAACTTTAATTTCCGTCAAATATTATTTGCTTTAAATTCGGTCAAATATTATTGTGGATATTATTGTATATTATTCATATTGTCATATCATATTCATCATTCTAAATCACCCATATTCGAAAGCATGTAATAATTATCGAAACGCTAAAAGCCAAAATTGGTGGACTGTTGGATCATTGGTCATTTGCAGGAACCCTATTATCGAGTTTGTGCCCGACTTTGCTCAAGGCGTAGTTTAGGACACATTGCACCCACACGGCTTTCTCTTGGGCTACCTGACAATGAGACCCCTTTATTTCGTGCAATCCCATGTAACTTACATGTACCACTCTCCCCATTCCGATGTATGTTTCGAATTTCTTTGATTATCTGTTTATCTTCTAGGAGCACCCATAGGGACTAGCGTAGATCAAACTATTTTCAAACTAATTCTTGATTCATCATCTAGCCATTTTCAAACACCCTTCGTAAGTCGAGTGCTCGTCCGCATTCGCCATCAACCTATTGCACACACTTCACTGTGGTTTCAATATTGGGGGCACCCTCAGGGACTAGTATCATTTCTCACGCTTTAACCCTTGACGCATAAGTCAAGCCGGTTCCGTTTTCAATCCAAACCCTCGGCTCGTCGTCGAACCATTTCTTAACCATTTCCATTCCCACACGTTTTGCACGCGATAATAAGTCAAACCCTTGATTCAACGTCAAGCGGATTTTTCATAATCAAATTATCAATAAGTTAATAACTATTTAATTCTTTTCAAGGTGTAAATAGTAGGTTCAAGTCTTTGATCTTTCTTTCGGTTGTTTGGATGCGAGTTATCTTATTCGTGTGTAAGCAATTGACGCCTTTAAGTATCATTAACAAACTCGACAACGTTCAACCATCGTCCAACCACTTATCCTTTCAGATACCACTCAAACAATTTTCTTTTCAAGCTGAAAAAGAGAGAGTTCCAAGTCTTTGGTTCGCTCTCCCGATTACTTGGGTCAGAGAAGTCTTTCTTAAGCTTCAAGTAGTTGTCATCCGATCAACCTCACCCTTTCAAGTACAACCTTATCTTCAAGATGAAAAAGAGAGAGCTCCAAGTCTTTGGTTCACTCTCCCGATTACTTGGGTCCGAGAAGTCTTTCTTAAGCTTCGAGTAATCGTCATCCATACCCAACTTCAAACCAATTCAATCCCGTTTCTTTTCGTGGTCGTTACCATGAACTACGACTGCTTTGATTCTTCATTCTCGTCCGAATGTAAGATACATAGGCACAAGATTGCGATGATCTTGGCGAGCTACCTTCTATCCATCCTCCTGTTTCCCGCTTCTTTTCGTGGTTGTTACCACGAACTACGACTGCTCTTATTCTTCATTCCCGTCTGAATGTAAGATACGTAGGCACAAGATTGCAATGATCTTGGCGAGCATACTTCTACCTTCCTCCGTTATTCCATCCACAATCCCCTCCATCTTCTGTCTCCCCCATCCTTTCTCGTAGTCGAACTACGATGCTCTGATTTCTCATTCTCGTACGAATGAGCATACGTAGGCACAAGGGCCCCAATCCTTGGCGAGCACCCTATCCTTTAATCACCCATTTCCCCTTACCATTTATCCCTTTATAGTATTTAGTATTGAGAAGAGAAGAATTAAGCTTAGCTAACTTTCATCACAATTCGAATTAAGAGGTTCCCGTTGAGTACAACGGACGTAAGAGGTGCTAATATCTTCCCTTTGGGTAACTGACTCCAGAACCCAGGAACATCAGGTTGCGACGGTCGTGTTCCTTTTTTTTTTTAAGAGGTTTTTGTCGATATTTTCCTCTCTTGTTTATTTGGGATAAATAAAGTTCGGTGGCGACTCTTTCGAACCGTATTCTGCACCTTTTGTGCAAGGGTCATATGTTCGAATGAATTTTTTGAGGTGCGACAACTGGCTACTCTGCTGGGGAAATTTGCTCCATGCAAGAGAGAGTCGAGCCTATCTTAGTTCGAGTTATGAACTTGTTAGCTTTGCTTATTAGTTTTCTCTTTCCGTTTATTCGTTTATTTATTTGTATCCTTACCTGTTTTGCTTGTGCTTGTGACATTGTGGGGGTTACTTTGCTTTTGGGCATTTTGTGAGATGGCTCTACACCCGAGTCCGAGTAAAACCCTAGGAGTAGGATGGTGGTTGTGTAATGGAGACTTACGTGGGTTCTTCCATGTCGAGTTGAAGAGAAAACCCCACTTGGAGTAGATTCCCTTGGAGATGTTGTTGTTATGGTAAGTCTTTGCCATGGCAATAATGTTTTCGAGCCTGAATGGTTGATCCCAAGGACCATTAACCATTTTATCGATGGTGGTTGGTAGTGTTAATTCTTTGTGGATTAGTACGAACGCCCGAATCAGATGAGATCCCTTGAACATATTACTTCATGACAATAATATTTTCAACCTCGATCTATGACTCTGAGAACCTTTTTTAGAACCCGTGTGTCGATGGTTATGTAGTTGATACCTCCAAGAAATCTTTCTCGTGTGGAAGATACGAAAACCTCACCTATAGGAGATTCTTTTGAGGAAATTATCGTCGTGATGAAGCATTATCATGGTTGTAATATCTTTGAAAGATATCCATGACTCTAGGCACTTACTCATTTTAGAATCCTACCCGTGGGGTTTCTTTGAGCAGTGACTATTGTCCTTGATCCATCTACCCAACTAACTTTAGAATTGTTTAAATTTGTGATCCTGCGATCTTGGATCTTACATCTTGCATTACATATCATTTGCATTGCATCTCATTTGTTGTGCATCTTTCCTTTTCTTTCCTTCAGCGGTTTTTCATTTCTCTTTCCTTCTTATCAGTAAATCAAGCTGATTCCTTGACACCAGTACGCAAATAGAGCCAATATAAGACAAATGATGGAGCAGATTCAGCAAGAGCAAGCTACTTTCAGGGAAGAGTTGGATTCTCTCAAAGGAAAGATTGACCAGATCCTTGAGGCCATCATTGCAGCCCGAAAGGAAGAAGAGATGCGTGAAACTATTGTCGTCAACAACAATGGTCAAGGACAAGGGTCTACCACCAGACTTCCAATTCCTATTCCCAACCCTTATGGAATGCCGATGAACTTTGTTACCGCAGCTTAAGGGACCACTTCTCAACCAATCCCCGCGCCTGGATTTACTGTTGAGGCTATCCCGCAAGCCCAACCTACTGTGGTTCAGATCCCTGTTCCTCATACCGAAGATAATTTGGTGGACCAGTATGACGATACGCAAAACTATCATGCTGCTATCCCTATTGTTATTCCTTCTGCCACTCAAGATTCAGAAGCTATGAAGATGTGTCGTGATCTAGCTGAGAAACTCCGAGTCATGGAGGGGCATAGCTCAAACTCTCTCAGTTCTTTGGAAATGTGCTTAGTGCCTAATGTTGTCATTCCTCCTAAGTTCAAAGTACCTGAATTCTCAAAGTATAAAGGTCTCAGCTGCCCGAACATTCATCTGAAGATGTATTATCGCAAGATGGCTGCTTATGCCAGAGATGAAAAGCTTATGATTCATTGCTTCTAAGACAGCTTGTCTGGGACATCCTTCGAATGGTATATGCAACCGGAGCGTAACAATGTGTGTAATTGGGCTGAGCTAGCTGATTCTTTTATCAAGCAGTACAAATACAACACCGATCTTACTCCGAATCGTACTTAGCTTCAGAGTATGACTCAGAAGGACATTGAATCCTTCAAGGAGTACACACAACGTTAGAGAGAACTAGCCGCAAAGGTGCATCCACCTTTGGTTGACCGTGAACTGATTGACATATTGATGGGTACCTTGCAAGGCCAATACTACGAGAAACTGATCGATAGTGTCTCTGCTGGATTCTCTGACTTGGTGATCGTTGGTGAAAGAATTGAAGAAGGTCTGAAGAGTGGAAAGATCCAAGGAGGTTCTAACATCTAAACCAGTGCCAAGAAGCCTTTCAACGGATATAAGAAGAAGGAGGGTGAAACAAATGCCATCTTTGTGCAGAAAGAGCAAGCTTCTCAGCAAGCTCTCGCTCCTATGCCTTATCAAGTCCCTTACTACCCGTATCCGTATGTTGCTGTTGTGCAATACGCTCCAATGCCTTATCAGCCAGCTGTTCAAGCAGTTCAAGCTCAAATGCAACAACAACAAGCCTACAACCAGCAAGGATATCAATATCCTCCTCAGCAACAACAAATGCAAGCTGCTCGTCAACAGCAAGGTGCTTGCCAACAGCGCCAACAGAGAACATGGAGGCCAAATAGGGTATTTGATCGCCTACCAATGACATATGCTAGTATCTTTGCTCAGTTGATGGAGAAGAAAGTTGTTGTTCCAAGAGATTTGGCTCCCCCAACTGTCATTCCTGCCGACTATGACGCAAATGCTCATTGTGAATTTCATAAGGGCGCTCCAGGTCATACCATTGAGAACTGTAGGGCTTTCAAGCACAAGGTTCAAGACATGATTGAAAAGGATGCTATCAACTTCAATGGGAAGTCTCCAAATGTCATCAACAACCCCATGCCACTGGCTAGCTAGTGCCAGCATCAATCCAGTCAAGTCAAGTTCATTCCCCGAAGAAGCCAGTCATGTTGCCATTTCATCTTTTGCTTTTCTTATATTTCGTCTTTGCTTGTGTAAGTACTTTGTGCTTCGAACAATTGTCGTTCGTATTTGGTTTTCATTAATGTATTGTTTACGCATGTTTTGAATTAGTTATGTCGTGTTCACTCATTTTTACTTATCACCGACACATTTATTCACTCCACTCTATCAACTTTTGTTTAGCATGGTTTGAGGGAGGATGATGAAAACGAGATACCCATAATTGCAAACCGTATGCTTTCAGACAGAATCTCGTCAATAATGTATAAGCATTGCTTTGATTCCCTAAACAATGGAGATATAAGGAGTTAATCCCTAGTAAACCACTTCGAGCCTAGAAGTAGGAGTTTCCTTCAGATATTTAAACCTCTATACTCAACCTGGGGCAGGGTAGTGTCCAGTTAATCCAATCCCGCACTCGAATCAACAAAGCAAAATCCAAAAGACAAGACGGTTGTTCATCAATGACCCAGGACATGGCAGTCACAACAAAATCTAAAAATTATAAGCCTGTTAAGTCAAGCACCTCAAAGGGGACTTAGGCAAAAATCAAGGCAATCCCGATGGATCTGACAAGCAAAGTCAATCCATGCAAAAATTAGGGATAAAAAAACACAATAAAGTCAAAAGAGGTCCTCAAGCCTTAACAAAAACAAATAAGATTCAGTGACCACTAAATCCAATCAAAAGGGTCACTGACATCCATCAAAAACAAAATAAGGTGACTGCCATTTCGAGCATACCTTGAATCATCAAGTTTACACCGTCAAGACAAGCGCAAAATTAACTAAACTTAGGATTGGAGATCATTAAGAAGAAGGGGTGGGTACAAATCATACTTTGAGCCTAATATCCTTTGTTTCATAACCATTAACTAGACCATGTTACAACCCTCGAAAGACCTAATTGAGACGAGGTTTATTCTGAATGCATATTATCGCAAGGTTGCGTAAAATGACTCCTCACATATTTGATAATCATCAACATTGGTGTCATTATCCTTGCTATATCTTTTTCACCAATCAATTTAGCAATACGTCTAGGCTAGCGGTCCATCTGTCTCACTATCACGACACTTCAATAAAATGACACTTTTTCAAAGCTTGCATTGAACTTTGCATTAATATTACCATTTGCGAATGTACCATTTTATTGGTAATCAAGTGCTAGGCATCAAAGACATTCCGACGAGGGACAATCAAGGAGGAGCCTGACTTCCAGGGGTTGACACGAAGCAAAGCTACCTCGAAACCCACAAGCTGGGGAAAATCGTTCAATAGCTCGAGCAGGGGCAAGCCATTTCAAAGCATCACAGTTCAACTTCAATATCAGAACTCGTTAATTTGGGGCAGACCATTACCATGTTCAAACTGGGGCAAGTCCAAATCATCCTGACCATCAAGCGGAGATGCAAATCTTCTCTGAAGCAAGTTCACAACAAATTTCCAAGTACCCAGACTTGGGGCATATAGAATATCATTGTCTGCTTCAATCATGGCATCTTTAGCAAACTGCGTGTCGAGGAAGTCAATCCCTCCCACCACCCGAACTCCAATCCGTATTGGCAACTACCAAAAGTCCACCAAGCTGGCGTCCTCCACCTGCATATCCAATCACCCGTCTGCATCATATGCATCATATATATTGCATTCGATATCATAAGCATCTTTCATCATATGCATGCCAAACCATATCATACTTCCCCAGCTCTTGTATCTCCGCTTGTTAGCATTTGCATTTGCATTTCCATTCGCTATGGAATATTATTATAATTCAGCATCCGCATATGCAAGTCAAGGTCCATGATCAATCTTGAAGATTCCCAAGACTATCTACAGCCCAGTCAGGGGCATTTTTCTGCAAGACTGTGGGTTTCTCCCATGAAGTTCAAGAGCTTCAAAGCAATCATCAACCCAGTTAGGGGCACTTTCGGCAGGATAGTGGGTTTCCCCCCACGTGATTCAAGATATCAAAGCAAGATCTAGTCCAGTCAGGGGCATTTTTTCAAGACCATGGGTGCTTCCCATGACGTATTTCAACCTTATGGTTGGTCAGATTCCCAAGACAACATCCAGCCCAGTCAAGAGGCATGTCATTCAAGATCGTGGGCGTTCCCCGCGAAGTTGTTTAACCTTTTTTGGGAAAATCCAAGAATTTCAAGGTAAGATTCAGCCCAAACAGGGGCATCTTCAGCAAAGCCATGAGCGTTCGAAGTTGTTCAACCTTTTGTTGGCCAAGACAAGACATTAAGACTAACTCAGCCCAGACAGGGGCATCCTCTTCAGAATTCATGGGCATTCCTCATGAAATCATTTCAACAGAACCGTGTCCTCCAAGCAAGACGGTGGGCGTAACGCATTGACTCATTTTAATCCAATCTTCCTCTTGGGCGTTCCCTAGTGAGTTGTATCCAGTAAGCATGATCGTTGTCAATTGACTTACTATCATCGTTTTGGTGATAGCCGAACTTCGTCGGTTCAACCTAGCCTGCATCCTTTTGGTGTTGATAACCTTCCATTCGTATCGTCCTGTCATCCTTTTGGTGGTAGTGGCCGATGTGAGTTCGCTCCGTCATCCTTTTGGTGGGGGGTCTGTCATTTTGATTGATGTCAGATTGTGCGATAGTGTTTATCCTATCATCCTCTTGGTGGTAGTGGCCGGTGTGAGTTTCGCTCCGTCATCCTTTTGGTGGGGGGTCTGTCATCTTGATTGATGTTAGATTATGCGATAATGCTTGTCCTATCATCCTTTTGGTGGTAATGGCCGATGTGAGTTCGCTCCGTCATCCTTTTGGTGGGGGGTCTATCATCATGATTGATGTCAGATTGTGTGATAGTGTTTGTCCTATCATCCTTTTGGTGGTAGTGGCCGGTGTGAGTTTCGCTCCGTCATCCTTTTGGTAGGGGGTCTGCGATCTTGATTGATGTCAGATTATGCGATAGTGCTTGTCCTATCATCCTTTTGGTGGTAGTGGCCGGTGTGAGTTTCACTCCGTCATCCTTTTGGTGGGGGGTCTGTCATCTTGTTGATGTCAGATTGTGCGATAGTGTTTGTCCTATCATCCTTTTGGTGGTAGTGGCTGGTGTGAGTTTCGCTTCGTCATCCTTTTGGTGGGGGGTCTGTCATCTTGATTGATGTCAGATTATGCGATAATGTTTTTCATATCATCCTTTTGGTGGTAGTGGCTGGTGTGAGTTTCGCTCCGTCATCCTTTTGGTTGGGGGTCTGTCATCTTGCTGATATCAGATTGTGCGATAATGTGTTTTGCTCTATCATCCTTTTGGTGGTAGTAGCCGGTGTGAGTTTCGCTCCGTCATCCTTTTGGTGGGTGGTCTATCATCTTGTTGATGTCAGATTGTGCGATAGTGTTTTGCTCTATCATCCTTTTGGTTATAATAGCCGGTGTGATTGTTGCTCCGTCATCCTTTTGGTGGTGGGTCTGTCATCTTGTTGATGACAGATTGTGCGATAAGGTTTGCTCTATCATCCTTTTGGTGATAGTAGCCCGTGTGTGGTTCATCCCATCATCCTTTTGGTGATGACGACTGTGTGCTAGTTATTCACTGTCTACTCGAGGGGAGATCTTGATCCATTATCCTATCTCCCGAACATTCCATTTCTTTTCGGACAAAATCACGGTTTTCTTCGTATCTAATTGTCTTCTACCTCTAAAGATGAGCTCCATAGCAGTTCATCTTACTCAGTTTAAGCCATTTAGATAGGGGAATCTGTCATACCCCAAATCCAACGAAACGGTAACACGGTGTCGCAACTGCGAAAAACACCCGACGGAAAATAGAAGAGTCGCCACCTTTCGTTATTTATCCCAAAGAGAGGGAAATGAAACGATCGGAAAAACCTAACAGAAAAGGGAAAAGATGAGGTCATCGCAACCAAGTCCTGGATTTTGGAGTCGGTTACGCAAGGGGAAGGTATTCGTACCCCTCACGTCCGTCGTGCTCGACGAGATCCATGCTTGTTGTCTATCTAAGGGTGTGTTTAAATCATATAAGCTACAGGCTCATAAGACAAAAAGAAAAGAAAAGAGACTCGGCAGAGCATCGCCGCTCTGTGCCTACGTATTCCCTCTTGCAATGGAAAAGTCAGAGTCAACGTAGTTCGGCTAACTACGGGCGAAGGGGGGAAGGTTGCTCGCCAAGACATTGTGTCTTGTGCCTATGTATTCTCATCTGGTATGAGAAATCAGAGCAAATGTAGTTCGGGATGACATGAAACCACTGGTTGATTAAATGTTTTAACCGAGTAGGGTTAAACCTTCGTTCCAGCAGTTAGGGGCGAAGCCTGTTTGCGGTAGAACCGAAGCTTAACAACACTCTTTTCTGAAAATGGTTTCCGATTAATCCCGAAGGAAAAAGTTTTAAAGTTTGTTTTGTGTTTTTTAGTGAAGTGAATTAATTCGGTTTGTGATTCACGTTGCACTAAAGACTATGACATAGGAGCGAATGCGTCGCGTATCGCCCCCAAACGGGACGTACACTAAACACTCTAGACAAGCGAGATGAGACCCCTCACTCATCATTCCCCATGTAGCTTAAGGCTCCTAGCGCGCAATGTTCATCACATTTATTAGATGAGTTAGAATTGTTTTGAGACGCACAGAAGGTCTAAGGGAAACTCGGCCCAAACGTTGTCATGCAAAGTGGTCCTAAGGTTTGGATAAAAAAAAGGGAAACATCTACCCTAATGTTAGCATGCTTGGATTGAACACCTAATGTATCTCCTACTCCCATCCTAAACGAAGGGACTATGAACCTTATGGGGATCATGGCAAAAAGCACAAGAAAGCACCAAGTAAATACAATCACAAGTAAGAGATGCAAACTAGAATGCAACACACAAGCAAAGGGATGAAAAAGTGTGGGGTAAATACCACCACAAGCACATCTCGACCTTTATTAATGAAAGAAATAAAGATGAAAAACACAAGAGAAAATGCAAATGCAAGAATGCAAGCAAACATGAATATGCAAGCATAAAATCACTATGAACAACTGTCGCTACTCGAAAAATGCATCGTGCAACGACGGGGAGGCGAAAAAGATAGACAGAAGAGTCGCCACCGAACTTTATTTATCCCATGAGGGGAAAGGAAAATATCTAGAAAACCTTAAGAAATAAATGGATAAGATGGTCTCGCAACCAAGAACGGGTTCGGAAGCCGGTTATGCGAAGGGAAGGTATTAGCACCCCTCGCATCCATCGTACTCGATGGGAACCATTTGTTTGTCGACGTGTGATTATATTTGCTACAATATTATGCTATAAAAGAGTGTTCCTAAGGGTAAAGAGAAGAGGGTTATAAATAGGAGAGAGAGAAGGGTTAGAAACTGAGAAATGAGGGATAACGGGAAAGAAAGGAGAAAAAACAGACTCGGTAGGACTTTGCGGTCCTAGGCATACGTATTCTCAATAGACATGAGAAAGTCAGAGTCGACGTAGTTAGGGGCTACGAATATAGGGGGAATGTGCTCGGCAAGGATTTTGGCCCTTCTGCCTACGTATCTTTACTTAAAAGAAGTAAAGAATCAGAGCAGCTGTAGTTCGGCCTACTACGGTTTGTTAATGTTTTTATGGATGATGCTATTGTGCGCATTCTAGAAGTTTAGGTGTTTTTCCGCTCGCATGTGAGGAGACTTATGCGTTACCTGTTTGCAGTAGAACAGACGTATCATATCCTTTTTGAAATGATTAGGTTTTCGCCATGCGAGGTAAGATGTCACATTTGATTTGTAAGATTGTTTTTTAGGGGTGAGGTAGATCCTCGGATAGTAACCCCTTGTGGGTAGTACCCAATTCTTTATCTCAAAGTTGTTTGTTATGAAATGGTGTGGCGAACGTAGCGTCTTCGTATTGAAAGACGAGTATCAAGACCACCCACACTATAGTGAATATCCTGATATTCAGAGAGGAAGAAGTCTACACTCAATCCTCTCTCTTTAATTCAATACAAAGAGAACTTCATTCTCTTATTAAAGATGTTTTTGGTTTTGAATGGTAAGTGCTTTTGCGACTGTAAACCCTACGGTAAATGTCAAGCACTCGGGATAGGAGAAGGCCTACGCCTAACCACTCCACGACCATTCAAGTTTTTGTTGTGAAAATGATTTGAAGAATACACTTGGTACGGGACCGAGGTTTTAGGAGAGAAGGTTGTAGAGAGAAGTTATGGAAAGGAGGGGTGGTGAATAGAGTCGCGTCTTTGTATTGAAAGACGAGTATCGAAACCACCCACACTACAGTGAGCATCCCAACACTCGGAGAGGAAGAAGTCTACACTTAATCCTCTCTTTTTAATTCAATACAAAGAGATATTTATTATTATTGAAGAGTTTTTTAAAATGGGATGAAAAGCCCAAAAAAAATAAAAGAGAAATAAAAATGACAATTAAAATAAAAAGATGAAAAATAAATTAACATATTAAAACATGAGAAAATGATTTTTGGGATTTTATGGTAACAAAGTTATTTTTAAATAAACAAAATAGAATAAGAAAAGAGCTAAAGTTAAATGAATATGCAAGGGCAAAATCACTATGAACAACAACACATAAGTGTGCATCCAAGCCGAAAACAAACACAAGTCGACGAAGTCTCGATTAAACAACCAAAACAGCGACAAAACGTCCAGAACATTCCACTTCTAATGCATCGTATTGAATTACGATGATTCGATGCGAAACGGTACTCAAACAAGCAAGAAAATCATCAAAACAGACCCACTGGCACAATGTTAATCGGTTAACCATATGCGTTAACCGATTAACCACTTAGAAATGCTTGAAAATCTGGAATTTTGTTCATGTTAATCGGTTAACCATATGCTTTAACCGATTAACACTCTTAAAACTTTGAAAAAATGTGAATGTTTGAAATGGTTAATCGGTTAACCATATACATTAACTGATTAACACTGTGCCAACAGCAGAAAAACAGCAACAGAACAACATTTTTAGCAAATAAGCACTTATCCGATCCACCGGATGATCGCATAATCACTTAATCACAAAATTAAACAAGCAAATCATGATTCAAACAGCAAGTAAATAGATCAATACAACCAAATCATGGATCAAACGGATTAAAACTAACCAAAAGCTAATCAAATATGAAAACCCACATGATTAAAGCAAATAAGCTAAAAACAGATTCGGATCCAACCTTCGGAGCAGAGATTTGCTTCGGTTAATGTTGATTCAACTGTAATCGAACATATCCAATGCTAGAAGTCCGGAATACTTCAAGATCCACACCAATTCTTGTAGTAGCAATGAAGATCCTTCAAGATTAAACTAAATCAAGTCAAATAATCACTTCCAAAATCACTTCCAGATTCATATCCAATTTTGCACGAAAATTGGATGAAGAAATCGATCCAATAGAGATAATGGATGGAGGTTTGAGCTCAAGAACTCATTGATTCCAAAAAAGAATCAAAGAATTCAATGGAAAAGAGCTTTGGTGAAGGTTTTTGGAAGATGGAAAATTGGGAGAGAATTGAGAGAGAGTGAGATCAATTCTGAATTTGAAATGAAATTATGAGTGATTAAATGTGTGTGGTTTGGAGTGGATCACTTAAATACCAATTAGGCTTGGATCCAAATGTAAGGCTTGGAATATGGTTTGGAAAATTTTGTTTGGAATGAGGAATGGGCATTTGGAGGGAAAATGAAATCAACCAAATTTCAAATAGGTTCTAGATCCTTCCCAAAGTGAAAATCAAGTTTGCACATGACCAAAATTGGATCCCAAAACAACCTGCATTGAAAATTCACGTACAGAGGCAAAAATTGCACTAGTTAATCGATTAACCATATAGGTTAATCGGTTAACACCTTCAAAAATCCCAATTTACCCTAATTTTTCCTTGGTTAATCGATTAACCATATAGGTTAACTGATTAACACCCTCAAAAATTTGAATTTGACGCCTTTTGGAGGGAAATCTTCCCGTTTTCCCATTTTCAACCGTTCTGAGCTTTGTTCTGCTTCTGAAACTTGTTCTTGAACGTTATAACCATGAAAATGCTTGCGATAGCCTGAATGCTGCTTCCTGAGCTGAAAATACCCCTGCAAAATAAAATAAAATCGGTCGCTCGACCGCTAGGAAAAATAAATGTCGGGGACTCTGATACTCGCTGTTCAGATTCATGCACTGAGATGAAAACTGAGCCACGAGAAAACCTTGATCCCCCTGTCTCAAGAACGAATGCTATGCAATGCAGAAATGAAAAAAGAGACGTAAGCCAAGTAATAAAAGATTGAGCAAATTTTGGGGTGCAACAGCTGCCCCTATTCAAGCGACTTTGACCTGAATGAGTGAAAAGAGAACGACTTTCAAACAATCAAGGTAAAAGACGGTTGAATACCAAAAAACCCGGAAATTTTCCAATCGCAGAAATAAACTGCAAACTTTGATTAAGGATGAGATCTCCGGAAATGACTGAGCTGATGATTGCAACGTCGAAACGCCGACGGAAGAAACATCTGACATCGCCGCTAGACAACGACACTGCATCGGGAAAACATCTACTATCACACAGTTGATAGTAAGCGTCTGACTTCGCCGTCAGACCTCTGCATCAATTTAGGGACACACTTGACCTCGCCGTCAAGTAACAACATCACTTTTGAAAGAATATACCTCTGACCTCACCGTCAGGCACCTGACCTCGCTGTCGAGCGTCAACCTCAAGTTGGTAAACCTCTAGCATCATCGCCAATTTATCAATATCCAGTCAATAAAGCCTTTGACATCGCTGTTAGGCATCTACAGGGGATGGAATTTTCTGACCTCGCTGCCTGACCAACACAAAGTGGATAAACATCTAACATCGCCGTCAGATAACCACAAGATTACTATGCATCACTTGGCATTTCCGCCAAGCCTCTGTAGGGGATAACAAATTCTGACATCGCCGCCAAGCATCCGCAAACATGATAAACGTCTGACATTGCTGCCAGACCATCACCCGGTCTAATAAACATCCGACATCATCGCCGGATAACCACAAAGTAGATAACATCACTTGGCATCACCGCCAAGCTTCAACAAAGTAGATAAAATACCTGACATCACCGCCAGGTAACCACGTAGTTGATAAACATCTGACATTGCCGCCAGATAACCATACAGTAGATAAACGTCTGACATTGCCGCCAGACAACCACCAAGTGAAAAGCACCTGACCTCGCCGCCAGGAAAACATCATGTTGATAAACATCTGACATCGCCTCCAGAACAACACCATGTAGAAGAATATCTGACCTCGCCGCCCGATAAATCGTAGGTTGAAAAATGTTAGACATCGCCGCCAAGCAAACACCATGTTGAGAAAATACCTGACATCGCCGCTAGGCAACCAGAAGATTGGTTAAGATCTGACATCACCGCCCGAAGATACAACACGTTGGTAATCAATACTTGGCATCGCATACAAGCTTCTATAGAGTAGATACGGTTTCTGACATCACCGCCAAGTAACCATAACGTCGATGAACATCTGACATCACCGTCGGATACCCACACACATCTGACATTGCCGTCAGAAATCAACCCACATCTGAAATCGCCGTCAGAAATCTACGGTGTTGATAACATCTGACATCGCCACCAGACAACCGCAAATCTGATAACCATCTGACATTGCTGCCAGACAAATGCAAATCTGCTAACCATCTGGCAATGCCGCCAAACAAACTGCAGGGGATAACACATCTGACATCTCCGCTAGAACTCCGCGCAGTCAGGAAACAACTGATAAACATTCGACATCTCCATCAGAAAAACACATTGTTGATAAACATCCAACATCACCGCCGGATAAACCCAATGCTGATAAACATCCGTCATCGCCGCCAGATACACAAAAAGGCTGAACATCTGGCATCACCGCCGGATAGCATAAATCTGATACACATCTGACATTGCCGCCAGACAACCATAAAGTCGATAACCCTCTGACATCGCCGCCAGAAAATCATAAATCTGATAACCATCTGACCTCGCCGTCAGACAAACACCAAGTTGATAAACTTCTGACATCTCCGCCAGCACTCTGCAGGGAATAACATCTGACCTCGCCGTCAGATATCTTGATTGATAAAATACAACCCCAAATCTGAAGACAGAGACTTCTGACATCGCCGCCAGACCATCGCTAAATAAAAGTGAGAATAAAACCTAAAGTTAAACTCCTGACATCGCCGTCAGATCTTCGCTAAATAAAAGCGAGAACCAACTCCAAAGGTGAAAACTTCTTCTAACATCGCCGCAAGACACCCGTAGGGGATAAAACAACCTGACCTTGCCATCAGGCATCTACGCCATTGAGAAACATCTAACCTCGCTGTCAGACATCTATTGCAACCCATAAACAACAAACTCAAAGTCAGATCAACGAGAATCTAACAAACATCTGGCATCACCGCCAGCTAGCTCAAATCTGATAAGCATCTGACATCGCCGCCAGACAAACACAATGTTGGGAAAGATTGGCTGGTAAACCTCTACAAACAAGTAGACAATTGCTGAATAGAACAAAACCTCGAACCCGAAGACCAAGATCACCCGAAGCTGATAAACCTCTGACATCGCCGTCAAATCAACACAAAGTTGGAAAAACCCCTGACCTCGCTGCCAAGCATCTGTTAAATAAAAACAGACATCTGACCCCGTCGTCGGATTAACACCAAGTTGATAATCCTCTGACATCATCGTCAGGCACCCACTAAATAAAAGCGAGCATCTGACCTCGCTGTCAGATTAACACGAAGTCGACAAACTTCTGGTGAGAACTCCCAAAGGAACTCCGCTAGGGAAAAGAGAGAACTTGAACAAGTAACCCTGATGGGGAACAAAGAAAAACTCAACCCAGTGACTCTGTCGATACATCACTGAGAAGCACAAGATAACATGAACACCGCTATCCCGAATCGTTTGCCGAACACGTCAACCTTCCGGAGATCACATGAAACAAGCATATAACCACCTGGCTTATGTTTCACATGCACATGTTTGAATATGGCGTAATGCTTCATACGAAATGGAAATGCTACGCGTTTCTGAGGATGCTATGCACGCATGCAGATGCAACGAAACCGAATCAGCAAAATAAATGCGAGAGATACGGAGACCACCCTGTTGGGCAAAGAGAACGACCCTGCTGGGGATAGTTAGCACATGCTGGTAAAATGGACTTAAGATGGGGAAGCAAGCCTTTAATAGCTTCCTGACAGAAATTTCCTGAATAGTAAACGAATCTGCTGCAGAGATAGAACGAATCTGCCAGACGGTAATTCTACTTTGCTGGGGATCATATCAAATCCTGCTGAGGAAAACGCTGTGAATGACCTTCCAGAATACAAACCTTCTGGAGAATAGGCGACCCTTACCGGGGAAAAAGAACCACACACGGGAACCCATCCGCCTGCTGGGGCGTCCACGACTCTACTGGGGAATAACGATCCACCTCCCAAGATTAACCATGTTCTTCTATGGGCATCATCCCTGAATAACCTGCTAGAATATAACATTCTGGGGAACAGGCACCCCCGCTGGAGAAAGACGCCAACTGCAGAGACCTAAATCCAATCCACGGGGCTTACTCAGCTAGGGAAGAGACGTTTCCCTCCGACTCCACTGGATAACGCAATGAGGGAATCAACATCAACCTCTGCTTAGGGGGATGAGGAATGGACTCATCAATGGAAACTTGACCTATGATGTGGTGCAAAATCACATGTCCAGACTCTGTGGGGATTACTTACTCTGCTGAATAAGCCAATCTTGCACCGCCGAGGAATGAATGCACATAGACAATCTGCTAGAGCTACATGTGTATTGACCATCCGCTGAGGAAGACTCCACACCTACTCGGTGGAAAGGGACTCCAATCCTGACTTGCTGGATAGTAAGCATATATCTGCAATATGCAAGGATTAAAGGTGTACCAACCGACTGCCGGGTATAAGCAGACACACTACCCGCTCACAACTCTACTGGGGATAGAGACACAACCTCATACTACTGATGACGGACTCTGGTTGGGGAGAATAACCTTTCTTGAGTAACTGCCTCAGTGTAGTTTAATTTTCCCCAGTCAAATCTCTAGGACGAAAAGGAAAGCTTGCCATGAAACAACCTCGAGATGGCCTGTCCCTGAATTTGTAACATGAAAGGATTCCTACCCATTTTTGCCCCATCCCGTGGGATTCCTGCAACATCTTCCTCGAAAGGAAACCTGAACTTTCTGTACCCTACCGGTTTGGTACGAACTACCTCAGAATTTTGAACCTCTAAGAGGTGTTCATATTAATTTTCCTCTGGCCAAAAATAGCTTATGTGCTCTTGGGGTACTCTTCCCCATCTTTGCAATGATTCTGCCCCTGATTGGCTGATCTGTGGAGAGGATGTAACACCCATTTTAATTATTTAGTCATTTTATTATTATTTTAAATATTTTATGTTGGTGTGCCCTTAGGTGGGGTGTGTTGGTATATGATTGGTGAGTACCCTTGATATGTAAGGATCATTGACACCCATTTTAATTATTTAGTCATTTTATTATTATTTTAAATATTTTATGTTGATGTGCCCTTAGGTGGGGTGTGTTGGTATATGATTGGTGAGTACCCTTGATATGTAAGGATCATTGGTGGTGTGGAGATAATAATATAATAGATAATAGTAATATTGGTGGTATTATTATTATTATTATTATTATGATTATTATCATTAGTATGAATATTATTATTGGTGGGTGTCCCTGATATGGGAGAATTATTGGTGGTGAATTGGTGTAGATATAATAATATAATAACTAATGGTAATATTGGTGGTGCTTTGGTTTGAATATGATAATATAATGAATAATAGTAATATTGGTGGGGGTATTACTATTATTATTATATTTATTATATTTATTATTATTATTATTATATTTATTATATGTATTATTATATTATTCTTATTAATATTATTATTATTATAGGTGTGATAATATTATTATTATTATAATTATAATTATTGTTGGGTGTATTACTATTATTATTATTATGTTGAATATTACTATAATATTATAATAGTATTATATTATATTATTATTATTATTATTATAATGATTATTATAATTATTATATTAGAATTATTATTGGGAATATTAGTGGTTGGAATAAGTAAAATAAGAGGTGGAAGGGTTATTGGGAAGTTAGAATGGAAATATGAAAAGTCACGATAGAAACCGTGAGGAAGGAAATATGAAGGGGTAGCAAGGAGATATTAGAAAAGTTGAAATAGAGAGAAAAGGGATTACCATAGATCGTTGGAAATAGGTGTGATAATAATAATAATAATATTATTATTATTATTATTATTATTATTATTATTATTATTATTATTATTATTATGTTATTTTTATTAGTTATTATTATTATTGAGATAGGAAATAAAAAGGAAAATAGAATATGAAGGGGTGGGGGAAGTATTAGAGAAAATAACACGATAGAAAGAGGGAAGAGAGAAAGAGCGATAGAAAGAGAGAAGAGGAAAGAACGAGAGAAGTGAGAAGAACGAAGGAAAAAGGGAACGAAGAACGGAAAGAAAAGAGGAGGCCAAGAGACCAAATCCAGGAAGAATTTCATCGATCAACCGATTAACAAGGTAAGGGGGGAGAAACTTGATTGGGAATGGTATATACATGTATAGGGTAGTGGGGATTCCTTAACCCCGTAGGAATGTATCGTTGATGAAGTTTTATATTGACATGCTATTGATTGTTGAGTTATGTTGATGTTGATGGATTGAAATATGTTGATTGTTGGTGAATTGTTGTTTTTGGTTAATTTGGCGTATAGGTTGGGTTTACGGTTTTAGGGAAGTTCTGTGTGACCTTTTTGATGTGTCGATAGATTGTTTAAGTGATGACTTTGGAATAATATGTATATGATGATGTACGGATGTTTGATGTTGCCATTGTTGATTGACTGTTGGTGTTGGTTTGGTTTGAGTAAGGTTCAGAGTAACTCTAAAGTGCCGGTAGTGTGCCGTAATGTTGATCTGGAGTAGAATTATAGGAAGATTGATAAGCCTAATATGCATTGGTCATAATACGGATAGTATAGGAAGTGGATGTTATAGAATAGGCTTGAATCGGAGAAGAGTGAGAATTCTGAACTGTGAGAACTTGAGAAGTCGCAGGCAACTCGCTAGCACTTCGCTTAGCGAGAAGGCAGCGAGCGTTCGCTAGGTGCTCGCCTAGCGAGTGAGGTAGCGAGTGAGTCCAGTAGGTTCTGTTTGCCTTCGCGAGGAGGTTCGTTAAGCGAACAGGTAGCGAGTATTCGCTGGGTATTCGCTGTGGCGAGTTGGATAGCAAATCATTACAGTAGCCACTGCTATCATTCGCGAGGAGGTTCGCTAAGCGAACAGGTAGCGAGCATTCGCTGGGAGCTCGCCTAGCGAGGGTGTAGCGAGCGTAGCAGAATGTGGTTTTTCTATGCTGTTATGCTGTGTGCGCTAAGAGTGTAGTGCCCTTGGACTTTGTTGATTATAGGGGAGATGATTGAGTGTTATAGAGTGAGTACTCGGTGATAGTATGTGATTTCCGTTACTAATTATTTAAATGGATAATTAGTTGGTGTATGAATCATGCGGAGCATGGTGTAGTGATCAGTAGGATCGTGTATTCCCGAGTGGTGGGACGTGTTTATATCTTGGTGATAAAGTATGAACTTGTTTACTTGGTGATGGTACTCGTTTTCCTTGATATTGTTGGTGAACAATTAGTTAATGTATATATATATGTAGTGATCAGTAGGATCGTGCGTTCCCGAGTGTTGGGATGTGGTTATATCTGGTGTTATAGTATGAAGTTGTTTACTATCTGATTGATCTATACGGTGTTGGTGTATGTTATATCGGTACATATATGCATTGATGTATGATGATATGATCAGAAGGATCGTGTGCACTTTAAGTGCCTAATTATGATAGTTATGCATTGGTGTGTGCATATCATGGTGTTTTGGTGGGATGAATCATGTCTCAGGAGGAGCGTAAGTGATTCATCCGTACTCCTTTGTGGAGAATGGTGAGGGATAGATCATGTCTCAGGAGGAGCGTAAGTGATCTATCCAGGTTCAATTGAATGAACCAATGAGTCGGTACCGCATGCATGGTGTTGTGTTGCATAATTGCATTATAATATGTTATATTGTAATTTGAACAGTAGGTTCGTTATATGGTGTTGTTGGGGTGAATAGTTGATGTGTTGGTGTGTTTTACTGCCTTATTTACATGTATTACATTACCATTATATTTTGATCATGATTTCTCACCCCTTTGCTGTTGTTGTGTCTGTGCTTCTCCGGAAGTACAAATAATCCAGGTAATTAGATAGCTTGGATGGTGGTGTGCCAGTCGAGTCTAGGATGCTCTGATACGTAGCACGGGACTTGGGTGTTTTGTTGTGTCTATGTTGAACTTATTTCTTTTTCCTGTGTCGTATCATGAATTTGATGTATTTTACTTTATGAAACAAATTCCTCTCTATTATTTTGAAAAGAATGAATAAAGTATTTTTATAAAATTTGGAGATGTGATATCCCACTTTTTGGTGAAAACTCTGATTATTATTTTAATATTCATATTTTATTTAATTTGGGAAAGTGGGGTGTTACAGAGGACGCTTTTGACTTCGAGAGATTTATCAAATCTCGACCTGATTGCCCTGGGTTAACTGACTTTTGAATGGCTGACTCCCATGATATGATCATCTGATATAGCTGGCCCCGACTCAACGGAATATCCAAGCATTCTGCATTCTATCCTGATCCAACTTTCCACTATGGAAACTTTCCTGCTGTCAAGTGCTTACTCGAAAGTAAAACAGATTGTTCTGTATAAAATATATATTAATGCAATGCATATGACAGTTTTTGAAATCCAAGTCTGTTCACTGGAAACACATTTGTGACATAAAGAGAACGAATCACTTATCAGAATGTCAACATCAATACCTGCAAGTTGAGCAGAATCCTTTTAGAAGTCAGTTTCGACGTGATCTTTACCGAAGTATGCTTTCGAAACCACCATGCTTCAATTAGGACTTTCGGAAGGTTGTAGCTTGGTTTGGCTCACGGTTTGAAAGAAAGGATATAAGGCTCGAAGTTTATTTTAACCCACCCATTCTCCGTGATGTTCTTCCATCCTATGTTCAGCTAATTCGATACTAGCGTTCACCTTTCAAAGGTTGAATGACAGGAGTGATCGTTCAGGAAATCACAAGTTTTTGGGAGTGACAGTCACTCGCCTTTCGTCTTTTGGTGCCTGAATCACACGACTTGTTTTTTCACCATTCTTATTCTGATTTCCCTATTTTTGCCTGTACTGACTCTTTTGAGCTTCTTTTGATTTGAAAGTCCAGCGGGATGCCCTCATTTTGCCTAAGCCACTTGTTTTAAAGTTATTGACTTAGCGGGCTTCTTCTTTTGATTTTTTTCTTCTTTTTTTTGTTGAATAAATCGTGTGACATCGGCTTGTCCGACTTGTTAGAGGGATTGTGACTATTTCACTCCTTGGTCGGCAAGGGATAACCACTGTGATTTTTTAGGCATGACCTCTAGAGGTGTGATTGACCTTCGAACGGGAACACTCCTTTCGCAATTTTGGGCGCTCGGTCAAATTAGCCGACACCTACCTTGCCCCGGGTTAAGATTGAAAGTTTTTTTCATTTTCAGAAAGAAACTCCTACTACTAGGCTCAAAGGGGTTGACAAGGGATTATCATCCTTATATCTCTGGTGTTTAGGGATTTGAAACAATGCCTGTACATCATCAGCAGGTTTCATTCGAAAGCATACAATCGGAAGTCTGTCTTTCAGTTTTGTCATCCTCCCCGGATTCCGCTTAAACAAGCGTTAAACATCAATTAAAAACATAAGTGAACACAAATGGATTTAATCAGAAACATGCATAGTCATTTCATTATCAATATCAATAAACAACAAACAAGTTTTACAAATGAGCTTTGCACTTCAACATAAAAGAAACTACAAATGCAGAGAAATGACATGATAGAAACTGAGATTGCCAACTTCAGGGGACCGGGCTTGCGAATCTTGACTTGCTGCTGAGTCAGCCATCTTCAAACTCAATTAGATGAGAGGTTGACATGCATCCTCAATCTTCCTCTCGGAAAGGAAATGCGCCTCTTGTCGATCAACTGTTGCACCCTGGCTTGAAAGGCCTGACAATCTTCAGTTGAGTGTCCTATGGGTCCTCCATGATATCCGCATCGAACATTGGGATTATATCTAGGAGGGTACGACCCTGGCACCAGCTAGAGAGTCTGAGGTTCCACCAATGAGTTTTGAATCAGATGTGGCAGAAGTTGACTGTATGACATCGACACTGGATGAAGTGGAGCATTCCTTCTTTCCAAATTGTTACGAGGCTTGTTCTGATTCTGGCACCGATAATTTTGCTGCCGAGGAGCATGAGGTTGTTGGCGCTGACTAGGGATCTCCTCACGTTCAGGCACCTTCGTCTTTAGACTTAACCCAGGAACTGGCAATAGGTGTGGGCACGGGGATTCAGAAGTCATAAATTGCAAGACATCCTCTTGGTCCAAGGCAGCTTCAGGAGAAATAAGAGGAACAACCACCTCTTTTGTAGTGAATGGCCCAAGAGCACCTGGTACACTTACGCCGCCCGGTGCAAACTCAACTGTCTTTGCATCAATTAAATCCTGAACTACATGCTTAAAAGATTTGCAATTCTCAATGTTATGCCCCGGTGCCCCAGCATGGAAATCAAAATGGGCATTTACATCATAGCCTGGTGGTGGCACGCCAGTTAGCGGAGACAACTTTCATAGTTTGACCAACCGAAGCTGAAGCAAGACTTGCAGCAACTGAGTATAAGTCATAGGGACCTGGTCAAAAATTCTGTCGGGCTACTTTAGCCTTTGAGCATACCTCCTAGTCTTAAGATTGTCTTGGGAAACAAGAGGTAGCTGCTGACATGGAAAATCTGGGATCTCAGGTTGTGTAGCAGGTCTTCGAGGCACATCCTGCCTTGGGAGAGGTTCCAGGACAAAAGAGGAACGAGCATTTCTACTACAACTTTAGGCATCTTATCACCTTCCTTCCTTAGCACATTCCATATAACTTCTGTGATCAGGCTCATCCGGGTTTTCAGCTGATGATCTTCTTCTCTTAGCATCTTCTGACCCTGACACAAGGCACGCATGTCCCATGCAAATCGCCCCATTTGGCTTCGGACCTCCCTCAATTCTGGCCGAATCTGATGCATTCCTCTTCGCTGATTCCCTGAGTGGAAACTTAACTCCTCAATCCCGTTACCTTCGAAAACCAAGCAGAGTTAGGAACAGAAGACCACCGAGAAGACCTGCGATGCAAATGAAAATGCAAGATGCAAAATGCAAACATGTCTATGTATGCACAGGGAGATCTCCCCCTTGATTCTAGTTTCAAATAAACGAGAATAGAAGAGATGGATAAGAACACCATAATAATCTTCTCATACATTAGGTAAAGCTGAGATAATACAACCAAATGAGAAATATCCGCATACAAAGACATATTGATCTCATCCAACATCCCTGGTGATGATCACGATACAAAAACGAATGAAACTACAAAAGATAAAACCCCCTAGTAGTCATGATCTCTACTCCAGTCCTGAGACTCCTTAAGCATCTCTTTTGTATCTGGGTGATCTGGTCTGGCAACCAACTCTCTGACGAGGACATCCCTCTCGCGTATCACATCTCGGAGATAATGTCAATGGTCCTCCCAAACATCTTCGCCAAAGGCATCCTCAAGCCTGGGTTTCTTCACCTCTGCTCGAATTTTGAACTCTTCAAGTACTGATAAAGTTTCTTGGTATTTCTGCTCGATCGTGCTTCTGCGGAACGATTCTAACAATACCTCTCTTTCCTTAGTCTTGGGTTGCGCCTTCAGCTTATCAACCTGAATTCGAAGCTGATCCTCTCTACTTTTGTTGGCAGTCAAGGTAGCATTCCATTGCTCATTGAATTTGGATATCTTCTGATAGGCTCTGTCTAAATCCTCCTCCTTACTCTTCAGAATGTCACAAGTGCTTTTCAGATCAAGGACCGACTTGCTTCTGTGCTTGTACCTGATCAGCAAGTTCTTTCTCCAACTTGATAAAGGATTTTGACTTTGTCTTGGCCAAATAAACAACTTCACCCTTATCATACTTCAACTGACTGATTTCCTGATTCAACTCTTCATTCTCTATGCGCAACTCTTCCTTCTCTTCCTAAAGCTTGGTATATCTCAGAATGTCAACGGTTGTAGGTGGCTCAATGACTAAGGGATACAGTGGTTCTTCAACAGGAAACAACATAAGTACCTCTTCAACTCTCTTCTGAATCCACTCCAAGTAGGGATCGTAGGCTCTACAATCTCCTTTGCCTAAAGAAAGCTTTCCCTTCTTGTGAATTTTACCCCAAGCGTCCACTAATTTGGTTGAGATACAAGGATCAGCTACACCTGTGAAGTACATAGATTCCTGCACTTCTTCTTCTTTCAGAGGTCCTTTCAAAGCATAACCAAACTGTCTGACAACCAGAGAAGGATTGTAGTTGATGTCTCCTTTCCTCCCTATCAAAGGCACATTAGGAAAGCTACCACAACTAAAGATAAGCTCGCGACCCAGCAAGTCTCGGTTGAACTAGACAATATTCTTTTATGTTAAACCCATAAGCCTCTTTGACCATTCAGACGAATTCCTCAAATCCACAAAAGCTCCAGAGCGAGGAAGGTGATCAACAAACCACTAATGCAACAACAGTTCACAACAAGAAACCATCTTCCCTTTCCTTTTCTCGTTCTTGTAGTGTACCAAATGATACAAATCTCCCAGAAGAGTAGGTACAGGGTTCCTGGAAGCGAAGATTTGAAAAGCATCGAAATCCACAAAGTCCGGTACATTGGGAAACAACAATGCCATAGACACACAACGCCAAGATAGCACTGAAAACCACCCAACAACCCTTTTCAACATACTCTCGGGCTTTGTCCACCAAGAAAGATAAAGTGAAGCTGGAAACTCCATTTCTGCTGATAACATGGTCAATCAAGTCAGAGGATCTCAAATAAAGAGCGGCGAATAACTTCTCAAGATTAGGTTCTTCCTTGGAGCTGAAGAATGGCACCTTGTTTAAGATCGGAACACCTAAGATGAAGGCGAATTCTTCCAAAGTCGGAGCCAACACATAGTTTGGGAATGTGAAACAACACAGTGGCGGATCATAAAACTGTAACAGGGTATGAATAGCACCATACTCATAGCTTGTGATCTTACGAACAAGATTCAGAATACCCCCATAATCTTCCCTGAAGGTTGCCAGAACACCAGGATTAGCCAGGGAAATCAGACCAAATAAAGGTCCTAACTCAGGCGCAGGGAACTTATACACAACAATTCTCTTTCTGCTCGCTTCCATCTCTACAGAAGACCAGTACCAGAATCAAGGGAAAGACAAGAACCTGTAACACACAAACATGCCATGTTAAGTCCAGGATGATTATGCAGATGCAAACATGGGATCAAGGTATCCAATGCTCAAATACTGCTGTGTCATTGACTGAACTCAACCAGAGCTCCGCTCTAATCAGAACACTGAGATAATAGAAAAACTGGAGTACTCAGGATCAAAAGTCTGCACTGACAAGAAAACTAGGGTTGGTTGAAGGCCAGGTTTCCTGCAAAACCCCTCCCTCTCACATGGGGGTTCTAGTCTTGAAAGGTATGACATCCTATGCAGGTGGTCAGTGTCACAGAGTTTCGAGAAACGATGATACGTTCACCATTTCTAGTTTGGCACCATAGTCAAACGAAGCGGCCTCACTTAGCTGACTCCCCAAATGAACGGTCTCCAGAGTCGACAGTTTCTCCAAGTCAATATTCCCTCAACTGCACCAGACGCGCAAGATAGAATATTTCCAAAGAAAAACCTCGTCTGAACGTGAATTTTGCACGAGATATTGCATGGCCAAACGCCACACAAGCTCCCACTACTCTCCACACTAATCCTGTGTGTATACTCAAGCCCGGGTCCGACTTATCTCTCAATAGAACAAACCAACCCACAACACATCAGTAGCATAATATGATAATAAAATGCAAATGCAATAATATACAACAGATATGTACAAAAAATAAACACCCAAAGACGCAACAGACAAGCGCTAGGATTGACTCTCAAAGGGAACCATCGCAGTCCCCAGCAGAGTCGCCAACTGTCGCAACTGTGAAAAACACCCGGCGGAAAACAGAAGAGTCGCCACCTTTTGTTATTTATCCCAAAGAGAGAGAAAGAAAACGATCGGAAAAACCTAACAAAAAAGGGAAAAGACGAGGTCATCGCAACCAAGTCCTGGATTCGGGAGTCGGTTACGCAAGGGAAAGGTATTAGCACCCCTCACGTCTGTCGTACTCGACGGGATCCACACTTGTTGTCTATCTAAGGGTGTGTTTAAACTATCTAAGCTACAGGCTCACAGGACAAAAAGAAATGAAAAGAGACTCGACAGAGCATCACCGCTCTGTGCCTACGCATTCCCTCGTGCAATGGGAAAGTCAGAGTCAACGTAGTTCAGCTAATTACGGGCGAAGGGGGGGAAGGTTGCTCACCAAGACATTGCGTCTTGTGCCTACGTATTCTCATATGGTACGAGAAATCAGAGCAAACGTAGTTCGGGCTGACACGAAACTACCAATTGATTAAGTGTTTTAACCGAGTAGGGTTAAACCTCCGTTCCAGCAGTTAGGGACGAAGCCTGTTTGCGATAGAACCGAAGCTTAACAACACTCTTTTCTGAAAATGGTTTCCAATTAATCCTGAAGGAAAATGTTTTAAAGTTTGTTTTATGTTTTTTAGTGAAGTGAATTAATTCGGTTTGTGATTCACGTTGCACTAAAGACTATGACATAGGAGCGAATGCATCACGTATCGCCCCCAAACGGGACGTACAATAAACACTCTAGATAAGCGAGAGGAGACCACTCACTCATCATTACCCATGTAGCTTAAGGCTCCTAGCATGCAACGTTCATCACATTTATTAAATGAGTTAGAATTGTTATGAGATGAGAAAGAGAGAGACGCACAAAAGGTCTAAGGGAAACTCGGCCCTAACGTTGTCATGCAAAGTGGTCCTAAGGTTTGGATAAAAAAAAGGGAAACATCTACCCTAATGTTAGCATGCTTGGATAGAACACCTAATGTCTCTCCTATTCCCATCCTAAACGGAGGGACTAGGAACCTTATGGGGATCATGGCAAAAAGCACAAGAAAGCACCAAGTAAATTCAATCACAAGTAAGAGATGCAAACATAGAATGCAACACACAAGCAAAGGGAGGAAAAAGTGTGGGGTAAATACCGCCACAAACACATCTAGACCTTTATTAATGTAAGAAATAAAGATGCAAAACACAAGAGGAAATGCAAATGAAAGAATGCAAGCAAACATGAATATGCAAGCACAAAATCACTATGAACAACAACACATAAGTGTGCATCCAAGCCGAAAACAAACACAAGTCGACGAAGTCTCGATTAAACAACCAAAAGAGCGACAAAATGTCCAGAACATTTCACTTCTAATGCATCATATTGAATTACTATTATTCGATGCAAAACGGTACTCAAACAAGCAAGAAAATCAGCAAAACAGACTCACTGGCAGAGTGTTAATCGGTTAACCATATGCGTTAACCGATTAACCACTTAGAAATGCTTGAAAATCTGGAATTTTGTTCATGTTAATCGGTTAACCATATGCGTTAACCGATTAACACTCTGAAAACTTTGAAAAAATTTGAATGTTTGAAATGGTTAATCGGTTAACCATATATGTTAACCGATTAACACTGTGCCAACAACATAAAAACAACAACAGAACAACATTTTCAACAAATAAGCACTTATTCGATCCACCGGATGATCGCATAATCACTTAATCACGAAATTAAACCAGCAAATCATGATTCAAACAGCAACTAAACAGATCAACACAACAAAATCATGGGTAAAACGGATCAAAATAAACCAAAAGCTAATCAAATATGAAAATCCACATGATTAAAGCAAATAAGCTAAAAACAAATTCTGATCTAACCTTCGGAGCGGAGATTTGCTCCGGTTAATGTTGATTCAATTGTAATCGAACTGATCCAATGCTAGAAGTCCGGAATACTTCAAGATCCACACCAATTCTTGTAGTAGCAATGAAGATCCTTCAAGATTAAACCAAATCAAGTCAAATAATCACTTCCAGATTCAGATCCAATTTTGCACGAAAATTGGATGAAGAAATCGATCCAATAGAGATAATGGATGGAGGTTTGAGCTCAAGAACTCATTGATTCCAAGGAAGAATCAAAGAATTCAATGGAAAAGAGCTTTGGTGAAGGTTTTTGGAAGATGGAAAATTGGGAGAGAGTGAGATCAATTCTGAATTTGAAATGAAATTATGAGTGATTAGATGTGTGTGGTTTGGAGTGGATCACTTAAATACCAATTAGGCTTGGATCCAAATGTAAGGCTTGGAAAATTTGGTTTGGAATGAGGAATGGGCATTTGGAGGGAAAATGAAATCAACCAAATTTCAAATAGGTTCTAGATCCTTCCCAAAGTGAAAATCAAGTTTGCACATGACCAAAATTGGACCCCAAAACAGCCTGCATTGAAAATTCACGTACAGAGGCAAAAATTGCACTGGTTAATCGATTAACCATATAGGTTAATCGGTTAACACCTTCAAAAATCCCAATTTACCCTAATTTTTCCTTGGTTAATCGATTAACCATATAGGTTAACCGATTAACACTCTCAAAAATTTGAATTTTGCGCCTTTTGGAGGGAAATCTGCCCGTTTGCCTGTTTTCAACCGTTCTGAGCTCTGTTCTGCTTCTGAAACTTGTTCTTGAATGTTATTACCATGAAAATGCTTGTGATAGCCTTAATGCTACTTCCTGAGCTGAAAATACCCCTACAAAATAAAATAAAATTGGTCGCTCGACCACTGGGCAAAATAAATGCCGGGGATTCTGATACTCGTTGTTCAAGTTCATGCACTGAGATAAAAACTGAGCCACGGGAAAACCTTGGCCCCCCTGTCTCAAGAAAGAATGCTATGCAATACAGAAATGAAAAAATGCAAAAAGAAACATAAGCCAAGTACGAAAAGGTTGAGCAAATTTTGGGGTACAACACGCGGTACCACTCCAAATCCTCTTTTCTTCTTCAACCAAATCACAACAACATCACCCATTCCAAATCCTCACCTCCTACTGCTGACAAACAATCAAACGAACAAAACCCACAAACAATCTTTCTTTATCCACTACCCCATCTTCGAACAACATAAATCATAAACCCATCTTACCATTAAACCTCAACTGAAACCCACAACAACCAACACGAATTTCTCCATCTTCAACACTAACCCGTTACCTTCCACCCTTTGACATACATCATCAACACCAAACCCATAAATTTCACAAACCCAGAATTGAGAAACAGAAGGAGTAGAAGGAGAAGAAATTTGAGGTGAATATTTGATCAAAAACAAACCTGGTCTGGAAGAAAATAGAGGCGAAGATCAATTACAATGAAAAGGTTGGAACATTTTGCGTTGATTTACTCCGTATCTGCCGTTAGTGTTCTGGTCTCCGAGTGAAGAACCCATGTGCGTCGCCATGGCTTGCTTTGAGTATTGTTTTTTTTTCTTCATAGTTTGAGTTTGGTGCCATTGGATTTATTTCTATTTAGCTACCGTAGGTTTTCAGAGGTGTGGGATTTTAGATCTGTTTGATCTCCCTTGCTACTTTAACCGTGTGTATTGTTCATGGGCTTAAGGCCCATGAAGTTTTTTCTACACCTCCATTCCCGTTTTGGATGGCAGCATTTTGAGGTGATGGCCTTTTAAGCCCAGATGATCCCCATGATTAACAGCCCTATATTAATCTCAGTCCTACCCCCTTTTGCTTTAGTTTTATTATTGAATTTTTATGTTTATAATAAATTAGTTACTTAAAAAATTTCTTAATTTTTTTTCTTTTTCTAACAAATTCTTAGAATTTCAATAATTTAGTTAGTGATTTTGTGTATAAAATTAAAAGCTGTCACCAAATACTTTGGTTTTTTATTCCTGATTTTCTTTTATGATACTTTCTTCACCTCATTTTGATCTAGTCTTGAATTTACTTTAGTTTCATTTTTTTATGGTCGATGACGAGACCTCGAAATTGTTTTTCTGTCAAATTATTGATGAAACACAATAAACTTGAGACCAATTTCTTTTACATCTTCATTTTTGATTTTTATTCATTTTTTATCCATTTTTATTCATTTTATTTCTTTTTATCATTTTTTTGTCAATCACGAATTTTTACAAATTATTATTGGTCAAACTATTGATAGATGATAATTTAGTCGAGACCATTTCATTTTCTATTTCATGTTCTTCATTTTCATTTTTATTTAATTTTTTCGATCTATGATGTCTTTCGATTCATAGAACGCCGTTTTATCAAAGTCGATAACCTTCTCGATTTCAAATCTATGGAAAATGACCATTTGGATCATTTTCTTTACTTTGGAATTGTGATAGGCTACCTTCGATTAATCGACATAATGTTTGCGATTAAGACGAGATCCACCTTATTTTGTTCGCGCGACATGATTAAAATCGGAGAATGATTCTCAATATCATTTCCCCATCTTGTTTTTAGCACATATATTATTTCACGCGACTTCCTATGGTTCGACTTTCATCATAAGTCGATCCACGACGGTTTAGCGTTACATTTGTCCCGATTTAATTCCTAACCACTAACTTTAATTTCCATCAAATATTAATTACTTTAAATTCGGTCAAATAATATTATGGATATTATTTTATATTATTCATATTGTCATATCATATTCATCATTCTAATTCACCCATATTCGAAAACATGTAATAATTATCGAAACGCTAAAAGCCAAAATTGGCCGACTATTGGATCATTGCTCAAGGCGTAGTTTAGGATACATTGCATCCACACGGCTTTCTCTTGGGCTACCTGACAATGAGACCCCTTTATTTCGTGCAATCCCGTGTAACTTACATGTACCCTTCTCCCCATTCTGATGTATGTTTCGTATTTCTTTGATTATCGGTTTATCTTCTATAAGCACCCATAGGGACTAGCGTAGATAAAACTATTTTCAAACTAATTATCGATTCATCATCTAGCCATTTTCAAACACCCTTCGTAAGTCGAGTGCTCGTCGGCATTCGCCATCAACCTATTGCATACACTTCACCGTGGTTTCGATATTGGGGGCACCCTCAGGGACTAGTATCATTTCTCACGCTTTAACCCTTGATGCGTAAGTCAAGCCGGTTCCGTTTTCAATCCAAACCCTCGGCTCTTCGTCGAACCATTTCTCAACCATTTCCATTCCCACACATTTTGCACGCGATAAGAAGTCAAACCCTTGATTCAACGTTGTCGCTACCGCGAAAATAAGGTGCCGGCAAAACAGAAGAGTCGCCACCTTTTGTTATTTATCCCTCAGAACAGGAAAGGAAGCGATCGGAGAAACCTGACGAAAAGGTATAAGACAAGGTCATCGCAACCGTTGTCTGGGTTCGGGAGTCGGTTACGCAAGGGGAAGGTATTAGCACCCGTCACGTCCATCGTACTCGATGGGATCCACGCTTGTTATGTTTATCTGACGGGTTGGTTTTACTATCTACCTATCAAGGCTGGTCTGAAAAAGAAAAGAAAATGACTCGGCAAAGCGTCGCACTTTATGCCTACGTATTCTCATCAGAGAACGAGAAATCAGAGTCAACGTAGTTCGCCTAACTACGGGTTACGGGGAAGGTGGCTCGCCAATACATCAGTATTGTGCCTACGTACTCACAACAGGTATGAGAGATCAGAGCTTATGTAGTTGGGAATAATATGGATTACGGGAATTCAGATTCATCTGTTTTATCGAGTAGGGTTAACAAACAGTTCCAGCAGTTTGGTGTACGCGGCTCGACCCTTGGAGACTTAGGCGTTACCGTTTGCGCTAGAACTAGGAGTTAATGACACTCTTTTCTTCAGAAAAGCTTCCTTTGACTTATGGGCCCACGGGGCAAAAGGTTTGAAGTTTTTTTCTGTCTTTTACGGAAGAACTGTTTTTTATGTTTGTCTGTAGTTCGTACAGCACTAGAGACTATGACCTGGGAGCGAATGCGTCGCATATAGTCCAAAGGACGTATACTAAACATTCTAGACGATTGAGAGGAGGCTGCTCAATTATCATTACCCAAGTAGCTTAAGGCTCGTAACGCGCTTATACTAACTTGCCTTTATTACGTTTTTTTACTGTTGTTTGAGATGAGAAGAGAGAGGGACAACTACAGGGAAGACTATCAAGTCCTAACAGTTGTCATGCCAAGCATTCATCCTATAGTTGAGGTTTGAAACAGGGATCTCCTAGAAGTTATCATGCATAGGTTTCAACCTAAAGTTCTAATCATCACTTCCTTATCAAAGGAAGTGAGATTCCTAGGGGATCATGTCAATGATAAACAGAAACAGATAAAGCATCAGCTTAAACAGTAAAAAGTAAACGACTGTAAAATGCATGCAATGCAAGTGAGGGAGGAAATGTGTGTGGGGCATCAGCCTCCACAAGCTCGTCTCGACCTCAAGCCAGATATGAATAACTGCAATCATACAAAAATAAAATGCCATCAAGCAAAACACAAACCACATAGGCAAGGGAGCAGAGCTCTACCGAATACCAGCAAGCAAAGCCATACAGTAAAAATACAAGCAGAGGGAGCAACTCAACCTCTAGTGCAATCATGCTCCTAGCTTAAAGAATCTAAACATGAACTTATTATAATGCATCAAGCAAATCAAACAAGTCACACCAATACAGTTGTACAACAAGCAAACAGACAGGAAAGAAAGCAAATCAACAGCCTCCACAGCTTCACAGCAAAGCAATCTTCTGACAGCAGCTCAGTCCTCAGTCTGTAGCTGTTCTTCAAGTCTATCCTTTTCAATGGCAAGTATCAACTTGCTTCTTCAAACTTTCAATGCATCAAACACAAGTATCAACTTGTTCTCCAACTTCAAGCTTCAGCTCTTTCTTCATTCTCAATTTGATCTTCTTCACAAGTGTCAACTTGTTCTTCTTGACCTTCCAGCTTCAGCTTCAAGGGAAGTGGCAACCTCTAGCATCTTCAATATTCTAACAAGGAACTCCATCCTCTAGCAAGGGAGAAAGATTCATCTAACAAGAGCAAGGTGTGGATAGTGGAAAGCAAAGTGAAGACCAAAGGTCACCTCTAAGCACTCCACCATCAAGGAAAGGAACCCTCAAAGGTTCTACCAATTTTTGAGGAGCCACTCATCCTACCAAAGGAGGGATGGGGCCTTCACAATGGGACCTTACATCATAGGGAGGAATGGAAGTGATCAACACCTTCCATGTTTCATGAAGGAAGAAAATCTATTCTAAGAGATCTCCCTAAAACCCTAATCCTTAACCCTATACAAACTACACCAAAGGGAGAGAAATCTTCAAGCCCAAGCTCCATAATGCATTCCACAGCAGCCCACACATGCCTCCATCATCATCCAAGAGCAAGAGAAGCAAAGCCCTAGTGTAAGGGAACTAATGAAGTCATTCTAGTTGAGTTAGCAAGTTAGGATCACCTAAAACCTAGTACTAAAGTTAATCCCAACTAAAATACTAAAACCAATTGTAAAATCCTACAAAAAATAACTATGGGAATCTAAGTCAATCATGACTCTATCATGTTAATTCCAGAGATCAAATCATCCAATAAGTCCTATAATTAAATTCTAAACTATGGGGTACTAAGGTTAAACCCTAAAACTAGAGCACCTAAAGTTCCAATAAAAAAACAGCCCTAAACTTCTTCACAAAAATGTGAAAAAATTACTAGAGAAGCGTACATGTCTAAACTAGCTACACACAAAAAATCAATTCAAAAATCATCACCAAGTGATCACACAAAAATCAGCAAGACAAGGTATCAACCATAATGAAATTAATATCAATTAAAATACAAAAAATGCAATTAAAATAAAAAATGCATGAATTCCTAAACTCTTAATTTCCTAAAATTCTAGACTCATTCATGAGTCAGGGGAAAAAAATCTGGATCAAATTGAGTTATTTTTCTATTTATTATGAATTAATTTCAAACTATATGAAATGATGAAAAATAAAGAAAAAGAAAGAAAATAACATGATGCGCGTGCTGAATAGCAATTATTTCCAGTTTATTTCAAGAACTTGGGCCAAATGGGGGTGTGGGTAGCAGTTAGTACATTAAGCCCAAAGCTTCAATTAAATGAAACATTGCGTTTCATCTCAATCTCTCTTCAGAGTTTAAAACAAATCGTGGCCATCCATTCCTTGCCTGAGTCAAAGGTCCAACCCTAATCCAATGGCCATGGCTTTTCGTCCCCAAATTCAAATCAGATGGAGGGAATTTCCCAGACGGTGGCATGAGTTGCAGCGCCACCATCTTCTCCGGTGGAGTGGTCATCACAAGTCATCAAAAATAACAAACCAATACACAATCTTACTAAACTTTTTCTCCTAAACACGAATCCAATCTCCAAATTCACTAATTCTTTCTCTAACTTCAAACCCGATCATACTTTCAGAAACACACCAAATCTTGATCATCACAATTCTCAAAAATAATGGTCCTAATGTAATCTAAACTCTTCAGAGGTTAAAATCTATTATCCAAACACGATTATTCCTTCAAGAATCTTGAGATATCAGCCTCAACAGAAAATGATCCATGAACTAAAGTGTCTCTATCCATCAGTTTCTTGTACCAAAATCCATCTATGTCCTACCAAGAACCTAACCACATGCAAGTTTCTGTGTATCTCCCTATAGATTAAGAAACTTTTTGATTGGTACAAACCTGGTTTCAGATGAAGAATAGGTACAATCTCTGCTCGATTCTTCCTCCAAGCTTGTCTAGAATCACACCAAATTCACTCCTAAAGCTTTTGCACACCTTGATTTGCTATGATTCTTCCTCAATCCAAGAACACGATCTTGAGTTGCAGCTCTGAGTTTTCAATTGCTCCTTCTGTTATCAGCATCAATCTTCTCCAAAAAAATTGGCTGAACACACTCCAAATCTTATATAGAACTCAATGGACTCATCCAGAAAGTTTTGTAAGCTTCCAAATGAGATTTTGAAATTTCAATTTCTCTCCAAAATCTCTCCCACACTAGTCACGATTTGCACTCTGTTTGGGCATGAAAACACTTGGAATCTCCATCTCATGAGATATTGAACTGATTTGTTATGATTATTTCCTTGTTTGCAATCCAATGGTTCATGTTGATTATGTTACTTCATCATGAAGCAACAAAGTAAAAGTGCATAAAAATGGACTCAAACCAAAATTCTAACATTGCCAAAGTTTCTAAAATGCTTTTTCCATTCAAAAAATGATGTTACTTTGCTCCATTTGCACACAAAATGATTTATTTGAATTTTTTGGTCATTTAATGCCTTTAACTCTTCCTTCTTCAAAAATTCTTGAACCAAGTCTTTCCTTGAGCCATTTCAATGTATCCTTGATACATGGTCAAGGTTAAAACCCTATTTTGAGCAACTTTCGAGTTGAACAAAATTTCATTTGAGGTGTCTAAGTTGGTGAAAATGACCTATAACCAAAAATGACCTATAATCATAACTTCCCAAAATACCCTTGACTTGTCAAAGCCATAACTTGAGTTCTACAAATCCTATCAAGGACTTCTAGTACTCTATGGAAATTTAAGAGAATAAGGAACAACATTCATGTTGACCAAAAGTTCATAGGAATCATCCTTCTTGGGAAAAGGTTTCATGCAAGTTGGGTAACTTTCAAGCTCCAAATTCACATACCTTAGATGACTTGTAACTTGTCAAAGCCATAACTTGAGTTCTACAAATCCTATCAAGGACTTATAGTACTAAAATGAAAGCTAAGATCATGATCTACAACAATAATGTTAGGGTCAAGATGATACGGAGATCCTATCTTGAGTTAATTTGCCTTGAAGATAGGGGTCAAACTAGGGGATTTTACACTGTCAAGCCTTAGAAACCCTAGCTTGAAACTTCTCAAACTCTTCAATCATGATGAGTTAACCTTGGAATCATCCTTATAACATCTTAATGTGTCAATCCATGATCACATGGCTCTTGGATTAGGTCTCAACCTTCTTCAAATCATCAGTTGTCTTAGGGTTGACCCAGTCAAACCCTAGCAGCACCAATCATAGTTGAGGCTTCTTAGTCTTGCACAATGACCTGTCTAGGCCTCAAAGTGATCTTCAACACTTCTCATGAGCTCTCTCAAGACCTCAAGTCCCTCTTCATGGCTTCAGAATCATCTGATGGCTCTCCACAACTCTCAAGTTAGGAGACCTACACACTTGGCTTCAATCACTCTCTCTGAGGATCTTAGACTTCTCTGGCAAGGATATCAACCCTTGAACATCTGAATAACCTTCTTAGCTAGCTTCACAGTCTTGTATAGCTCTTGATTGGTAATCATACCTCTTGATCTCCTGCATACATGTCAATGAAATGCAAATGATAATGCTAATGTGAATGAAATGAAACATAAGCTAGGTAAAGAAAAGTTGGGCAAATTTTGGGGTGCAACAGCTGCCCCTATTCAAACGGCTTAGACCTGACTGGGTGCGAAGCGAACGGTTCTCAAACAATCAAGGTAAAAGACGGTTGAATACCAACAAACCCGAAAATTTGCTAACTGCACAAGTACACGGTACTCTGATGGGGACAAATCTTCGGAAACTGAAATAATAGTCGCGCGGAAACTAGCTGGAGAAATAATGATCTGAACCTCCGTCAGGATGATTCTGTGATTTATCTGATACCATTGCGTCCTCAAATCATCGAGGGATCACTGGTTACACGGTAACGGGTGATTTTCCAACCGCACAGGTAAACAATGCTCTGATTGGTAGGAACATCTTCGAAATTGAGCATGATGGTTACGCTGCAACTTGCTGGGGAATTGGTCACACGGTAACCGGTGAAAGGTCTAATCTCAAATCTCCGTCAGGATGATCATCTGATTTTGCTGTAGATCTTCGTCCTTAAGTCATCAAGGGGTCTCCGGTTACACGGTAACTGGTAATGGATGGTCGATTATGCCGTCAGGCATTCTGCGTCATAACAGAAGCATTCCTTATTGTCACCTATGGACTCCTCGCGTCACTAGGCACGCCGACAACATCTTTGTCGGACTTCATCAGTAAGTCAATAAGGGATCACCGGTTACTCGGTAACTAGTGAAGGGCTACTCTCAAATCTCCGTCGGGATGATTATCAGGCTTCGCTCCAGCTTCTTCCTCAAATCATCAAGGGATCACTGGTCACTCGGTAACCGGTGATACATAGCTGATATTGTCGTCAGGCATTCTGCAACACTGCGGCAGAATGATTCCTCGAGACTCATCAGGTCATTAGGAACTTTTTAAAAATAAAGTTAATCATGCCATCGGGCATTCAAATAACTTTAGGGCGTTAGCCGTACTTCGTCAGTAAGTCGGGAATAGAATCCTCGGTCAATCGTGAACCCAATAGGGATATCTATTCTTTCGCCGTCAGGCGCTCCGCATCAGCTGAGAGAACTGCTTCGACATCACAGTTGGACTTCGTCAGTGAGTCTTTAAAATGGGATCCTTAATCCATCATGAACCACTAAGGATATACAATCTTTTGTCGTCAGGCACCCTGCGTCAGCTAGGTAAACTGCTTCGACATCGCAGCCAGACTTCATCAGTAAGTCTGGGGTTTTGGCACCGCTGTCGGACTTCAATCATCAAGTCTTCAAGGAAATTTCAACTTCTCTTTTTAAAACCTGCTGGGGGATGACACATCTCCGTTGGGGATTTTGGAGAACTATCAAGTAACTCTGTTTCGGGGATCCAGAAATCATTCTGGGTGAATCAACTCTGCTGAGGACTTCAAGAATCATCTTGGACAAATAACTCCGCCGGAGACTTCAAGAATCATCCTGAACTAATAACTCTGCTGGAGATTTCAGGAATCATCCTGAGCAAACACTCTGCCGGGGACTCTAAGCATCAACTTGAGCAACCAACTCTGGCGACTTCACTGGGGATTTTAAGAATCATCTTGGACAAATAACTTCGCTGGGGAATTCAAGAATCATCTTGATCAAACCATTCTGCGGAGGAACACCTGCAAAACAAGAACGGTAATGCCCTAGCTCATGTTTCGTATGCATATGCTTTGACAATGGCGTAATGCTCCACACTGGAAATGCTACGCATTTAGGGTAAATGCTATGCAATCATGCAAAATGCTAAGACCCCATCAGCAAAATAAATGCTGAAGGGAGCATCCTCCTGTCAAGGAGAAAGAACCACTCTGGTGGAGGAAGGAATCATCCCGCCGAGGAGAAGAAGTCACGCCAATCTCAATTGGACTCCACCTGGGGAAACGAACTTCAGTCGACTGCTGCAGGGGAGTAAGGTTCTCCGAGAACTTGGACTCGCTCAACCGGGTATACGACCCACAATCTGTTGAGGGAAACAATGTCAATCGCAGAAATAAACTGTGCGGTCTTTGCGGCTAAACCTTCCTAGAGATAACGACTCCGGTGGAGAAATACAGCATCAGCTATTCAACACTCTACTGGGGAGTACCAATCATGGCCTGATCGCTTTCCAAGGACTCGGCTCTCTTGGGGAACTGCCAGCTCGGCTGAGGATAAGCAACCAGACGATGGAATAAATCCTACCTGCTATGGAAAGTACAACTCTATGGGAATTTCAATTCCGCTGGAGACTTCAATCTGCACTATCGAAGGCTGCACACTTGCGGACAGTCTTCTACTAAAACTGCACTTTGACCTAGTCCTGGGGAATGAACGCACACTTCAGTGTATGACTCAGCTGGGGGGGGGTGACGTTCCTTCAGGATACATCTGATTGGGGGAGAATCTTCTCTGCTTGAGGGATACACATCAATGCTCTTGGTTCTATGTTCAGACTCCGTGGGGAGATGCTGCTGAACTTGTCGGGGTAGAAGGAATCATCCTGCTTGGGGACGCATACGGCGTACTGCCTGGAATAGGCTATACCTGCAATAACACAAACAAACAGACAAGATACCCTTCTCAAAGGGACCTATCAAGGTTATCATCTTGTGACGATGTTCTAGTAATTCATTGTTTCAACAATCAGTGGCCTACGCCAGTAAGTTTATGTATGCGCATTTTATCAAAAACATCGGCGTTCTTTTTCGCAAACAAAACAGATAGATGCTAAACAAACAAACAGAATTGCTGAATAGTATATATTTTATTGATGACGAACCCCTGAATGGGCCAAAAATGTTTTACAACAGATGCAAGCTCCTGGAATGAGGAAGCTGCGCAAATATAAAAACATAAATATACATCAGTGTATACACAAATGTCGGCAATGCGGCATAGACGAACACCATGAGTTGATCCCTCTATGACCCACTCGACTTCGATACTTCTCCGACGCTTCAGCTTCAGAAGAGATTGATTCAGATAAACAGCCCTCAGGTCTTCCAAACCACTAAACAATGAAAGTCCATACGCGGAACACTGTCATTTGCTTTTTCAAAATCCCTAACTTTTGCCTGAATCGCCCTTCCGGGTTTTCGATTCACCGGGATACCCTTTTTTTGCCAAAGTCGCCCTTCTAGGTTTTCGACTTTGCGGGTGTACATTTTTTCTTTTATATCCCTAATTTTTTCCCAAACCTTTTTCCTTTTTTATGGTTCGCCGGGATGCCCCCTTTTTGCCTGGATACTCTTTTTCTTTCCAGTGGGTCATTCTTTAAGCAAAGTATTTTTTAACTGCGTCCGCGTTCACCGGGGATGCAAAATCTTCACCATCCATGGTGGATAACAACAAGGCTCCTCCCGAGAAGACCTTGCTGACGACGTACGGACCTTCGTAATTGGGAGTCCACTTGCCCCGGTGATCGGAGTATGGAGGAAGAATCTTCTTCAGGACGAGATCACCCGTCTGAAAGCTTCTAGGACGCACCTTCTTATCATAGGCTTTCTTCATGCGGCTCTGGTACAGACGACCATATGCAATCGATGCTAACCTCTTCTCGTCCATCAGGCTGAGTTGGTTTAGTCGGTTCTTAATCCATTATGCCTCATCGAGTTTTACGTCAACCAAAACTCGTAAAGAAGGAATCTCAACTTCTAACGGTAGGACCGCTTCCATACCGTACACCAGTGAGAAAGGAGTTGCCTCAGTTGATGTACGTACCGTTGTATGATAACCGTGCAGTGCGAACGGCAACATCTCGTGTCAATCTTTATAGGTCACAACCATCTTCTGTACAATCTTCTTAATGTTTTTATTGGCCGCTTCAACGGCGCCATTCATCTTCGGCCGGTAAGGAGATGAGTTGTGGTGTTCAATCTTGAAATTCTGGCACAGCTCCTTCATCATCTTGTTATTCAGATTCGAACCATTATCAGTAATGATCCGCTCGGGAATTCCATAACGACAGATGATGTCCCTCTTTATGAATTTAGCCACCACCTGCTTGGTCACATTAGCATACGAGGCTGCCTCCACCCACTTGGTGAAGTAGTCGATGGCTACTAGAATGAAGCGGTGACCGTTAGAAGCAGTGGGCTCGATCTTGCCTATCATGTCGATGCCCCACATGGACAACGGCCATGGGGATGACATGACATTCAACGGGTACGGCGGCACATGAATCTTATCAGCATAAATCTGGCATTTATGACATCTCTTCGCGAATTTAAAGCAATCCGACTCCATCGTCAGCCAGTAGTATCCTGCTCTCAGGATCTTTCTTGTCAGAGCATGCCTGCCGGCGTGCGTACCAAATGTGCCTTCATGGACTTCTTCCATGAGCATACTCGCTTCTTTCTCATCTACACATCTGAGTAGCACGAGATCGTGGTTTCTTTTATACAAAACTCCATCAGGATTGAGATAAAAATTTCCATACAGCCGCCTCAGAGTCTTCTTATCCTAGGTTGACGCTCCCGCAGGATACTCCTTAGTCATAAGGAAAGTCTGGATGTCATGGAACCATGGTTTGCCATCGGAGGCTTCCTCGATCGCAAAGACGAATGCAAGTCTATCAAGACGAGAAAGGACAATCCTTGGAGCTTCATTCCAAAAATTGACTTTATACATCGAAGCCAACGTGGCTTAGGCATCAGCCATCTGGTTTTCAGCTCTGGACACATGATGGAGTTCCACTCGATCAAAGAACGGAAGCAGCCTTCTGGAGTAGTTCATGCACGGCACCAAATTCGATTGACGAGTTTCCCACTCCCCTTTAATCTGGTTAATCACAAGTGCTGAGTCACCATATACATCTAGGTTTTTGATTCTCAAATCAATGGCTTCTTCTAGACTCATAATGCATGCTTCGTACTCTGCTTCGTTATTGGTGACCGGAAACGTCAGTCTATCGGTGAACGGGATGTGGGATCCATGGGGAGTCATGATGATTTCCCCAATGCCACTTCCGTAAGAATTAACCACCCCGTCAAATATCAATTTCTACCAGGATGTCCTGTCTGGACCCTCGTCTGGCAACGGTTCATCGCAATCTTTCACCTTGAGAAACATGATATCCTCATCAGGGAATTCAAATTTCATCGGCTGGTAATCCTCGATCGGCTGTTCGGCAAGGTATTCAGTTAATACGCTTCCCTTGATGGCCTTCTGGGAAACATACTGAATGTCATATTACGTCAACACCATTTTCCATCTGGCAATCTTGCCCGAAAGCGCTTGCTTCTCGAAGACGTACTTGATCGGATCCATCTTCGAAATTAGCATGGTTGTGTGATTGAGCATGTACTGTCATAAACGTTTGGTAGCCCAGGCTAGTGCACAACACGTCTTCTCCAGCATTGAGTAACGAGATTCACAGTCTGTAAATTTTTTACTCAAGTAGTAAATGGCATGCTCCTTTCTGCCCGTCTCGTCGTGCTGACCGAGAACACACCCCATACTATTCTCAAGAACTGTCAAGTACATGATTAAGGGTCTTCCGGCCACTGGGGGTATCAAGATCGGAGGTTCCTGCAGATACTGTTTTATCTTATCAAATGCCTTCTGGCAATCCTCGTTCCAGATAATCGCCTGATCTTTTTTCAGTAGTTTGAACATCGGTTCACACGTGGCCGTGAGCTGAGAAATAAACCTTGCAATGTAGTTTATTCTGCCCAGGAAACCACAAACTTCTTTTTCGGTTTTTGGCGCTGGCATTTCTTGTATTGCTTTTATCTTCGCAGGATCAACCTCAATGCCTCTTTCACTCACGATAAACCCCAGTAGTTTTCCAGACCGTACTCCGAAAGTACACTTGTTAGGATTCAGCCTCAACCTGAATTTCCAAAGCCTCTCAAAAAGCTTAAGCAAATTGACTAGATGTCCCTCCTCCGTTTGGGACTTCGCAATCATGTCATCAACATAGACTTCAATCTCATGATGAATCATGTCATGAAACAAAGTAACCATTGCTCGTTGGTAAGTGGCCCCTGCATTCTTCAGACTGAAGGGCATTACCTTGTAGCAAAATGTTCCCCAAGGTGTAATAAACGTAGTTTTCTCCATGTCCTCCGGTGCCATCTTGATCTGATTGTAGCCGGAGAAGCCATCCATGAATGAAAACACGGAGAACTGGGCTGTATTGTCGACCAACACATCAATATGAGGGAGCGGGAAATCATCTTTAGGGATCGCCCTATTCAAATCTCGATAATCGACGCACATTCGCACCTTACCGTCCTTCTTTGGTACAGGCACTATGTTGGCGACCCATGGAGGGTAAGTGGTGACCGCTAAGAAGCCAGCATCAAGCTGCTTCTGAACTTCTTCTTTGATCTTAACGGCCATATCTGGTCGTGTCCTCCTAAGCTTCTGCTTAACGGGAGGACAATCTTCTCGCAGCGGCAAGTGATGGACCACGATGTTAGTGTCAAGTCCGGGCATATCTTCGTATGACCGAGCAAAGATGTCACTATACTCTCTCAGCATCTCGACCAATCTCTGCTTGACATCACTCTGCAATGCAGCCCCTATCCTGACGTTCCTGACTAGTTCTTCAGAACCCAGATTCACAATCTCAATCTCTTCCTTGTGAGGCAGAATAACGTTCTCTTCTTGTTTCAACAAGCGGGCCAACTCTTCGGGAAGGTCTTCGTCTTCATCAATCTCTTCTTCGGCTTGATAGATCGGGCAATCGAAGTCGAAGTGAGTCGTAGAAGGTCCAGAGTCGATGTCATCTGCTATATGGATCCTGCAAAATCAAGGGTTAAGCTTAAAACAAGGATACACAGGTTATCACAAACCCTATTGCCATTTTGTTGTTTTTCAAAACAAATATAAAATAGGAATAACAGAGATGACAACATTTGAATGCGAAGAAAAACGCCTTTTGATTTATTGGTAAAATGCATGTACATAATCAAACAAGGCCCTGACAATAAAACCACTATGCCCCGGGTAAGACATAGGGTTGTACAATAATTGGAGAAAGTAAATCATTACTCTTTGCCTGTCACTTGGATGGTATCCCTGATGGACCATTTGGTGAGGCTCTGGCCTGGTTTGCTTGGCTGGATCCAAGAGTCTAGGTCGCAATCGCTGTCTTCGCCGTCTTCAGACACTGCGTTGACACTTTCAAATATCACCCCGCCACTGGTAAACTGGATCGGCCCTTTACCTCGCGACGCATTGTGAGAAGAGGAGGCTTCAGCCGCAGGAGAGTATCCTAACCCAAACTTGTCATGTTTGTTAGGTATTTCTAGAACCTGCCCCCAGCCTGGGGTAGATCCGGCTTGAACAACGGCCTGGGCTTCCTTGAAGGAAGAGAGAGTCATCTCTGGTTTCTCAATCATTACTGGCGCCACGTCCTTGACCTTAACAGCTTCGAACGCCTGACATAGGGTTTCGTGGATTTCCCCATCCATCTCAACATATTTGAAGGATGACAAATGGCTCACCATTATATCTTCCTCGCCACATACAGTTACAATGCTGCCTCCGGCAGCATACTTGAGTTTTTGGTGCAACGTGGAGGTCACGGCACCAGCAGAATGGATCCATGGTCGGCCTAAGAGACAGTTGTAGGCTGGCATGATGTCCATGATGTAGAAGAATGCGTCAAAAGTTACCGGCCCAACTTGGATTGGCAGAGTTACCTCTTAAAAGACATGACGCTTGGTTCCATCGAAAGCCTTCACAACCAGATCACTAGGTGTGCAGATCAATCCTCGAGTATCTAACTTCATCAATGCTTTCTTCGGACGAACATTGAGCGATGACCCAGTGTCCACCAACACGTGAGCCATAATTGTCCCCCTACACTCTATCGAGATGTGCAGGGCGCTGTTGTGGTTTCTTCCCTTCGGCGTCAGCTCCAGGTCAGTGAACCCTAACCCGTTTCCAGCATTCACGTGGGCTACAACCCCTTCCAACTGGTTGACCGAGATTTCCTGCGGTACAAACGTGGCATTCAAAACCTTTAACAGCGCGTTGCGATGTGACTCCAAACACAGCAACAATTTCAGGATGGAAATTTTCGAGGGTGTTTGATGGAGGTGATCCACGATCTCGTAATCACTCTTCTTGATCAACCTCATGAACTCTTCAGCGTCTTTTACAAGTAAGTCCTTCTCTATCCCACGAGGGGTTTCCTCAACGACTTTACTCTTTCCCTTATCAGTTTCCTCAGCTTTGTCTGCTTTGTCCGCCACAACCTCCGGTGGAGAAAATACTCTTCCGCTGCGCGTGATTCCGCCAATCCCTACTAGGTTATCCACAGACTGCCCAGCTGGTTCTAGTTCTAATTTCTGTCTGTTACAGTAGACGTCTGCCCCATAGTGCCACGGGACAACATTGGTGCTTTCAAAAGGTATCAGCCCAGCTTTGGTGATGGTAATTGTGGGCGGCCTGGGTGCAAAAATGGTTATCGTCTGGCGAGGGATGGTGATGGTGGCAACCTCATCATCCTGCTTCAGCATTATCTCTCCAGATCCACATTCGGCCCTTCGGCTAAACTGCAAGATTCCTTCGGTCATCAGACTCTGAATCCCCTCTATCAACTGGTCACATCCATCAGGACGAGTCGCACATCCCATACACAATTCTCCACAGCCCAGAAAGAAGCCTCTCTTCATCAGCTTGGCTTTAACGAAGCTAAGCGGTGTCTTTAGATCCTTGACATCAGTCAACACATCTAAATGCTCTTCTTCAATAATGGAATTCACCCCACCTCCCCTATGATTCGGCATAGGGTTCTTTGTGACATTCAACACATTATCTGAGAAATTGATGATCTTAGCATCCACCATATCTTGCACCTTGTGCTTGAAGGCTTTGCAGTTTTCTATCGTGTGGCCAGGTGCCCCTGAGTGAAAATCACATGTTGCATTCGCATCATAACCCGGTGGAGGTGCCCCTGTCAAGGGAGCCAGGGTTCTTTTCTGGACTAGCTGTAACTGGAGTAGAGTTTGTAATAGCTGAGCATAAGACATGGGCGGCGTCTCGAGGTGACGGCTTGACAGAGGTGCCCTGTTCTGATAATTTTTGTACCCTTGCTGATTTGGCTGCTGCTGCTGCGGCTGGGGTTGCTGGACAACAGGGATGGTTATGCTAGCCACCTGCTGGCGCTGGCCCTTACCCTTCCTTCGAGCGCTAGACACGGCGCTCGTCTCTCCTTCACGCCTCTTGCTACCATATGGTTTCTTTCCTCCTCCAGCTGAGGATAGATCACCGCCTTGAATTTTCCCCAATTTGATCCCATTCTCAACATGCTCGCCAGTAATGATGAGATCCGAGAAACTTCCTGACATACCGCTGACCAATTTCTCGTAATAAACCCCTGGGAGGGTGGCTACAAACATCTCAACAAGCTCTCGTTCAACCATCGGCGGCTGAACTCTAGCTGCTAATTCACGCCATCGCTGGGCGTATTCTTTGAACCCCTCGTTGTTCCTCTGTGACAAGTTCTGTAGTTGAACCCGGTTCGGAGCCAAGTCACTGTTATACTGATAATGGTGTACAAAGGCCTCAGCAAGTTCTTTCCACGTGCGCACACTGGTGGGTTCCAAACTCATGTACCATTCCAAGGATGGCCCAGACAAGCTATCCTGAAAGAAGTGCATCAGCAGCTTCTCGTCTTCAGAGTGAGTGGACATCTTTCGGTAGTATGACCTTAAGTGGACGCGAGGGCAAGTGGTGCCCTTGTACTTCTCAAAGTCGGGTACCTTGAATTTGGGAGGCACCTTGAAATCAGAAATCAATCCCAATTTAGACATGTCGACATCCATAGTGTTCAGGTTCTCGAAATTCCTCATTTTGTCCTCGAGTGCCTTAAACCTCAGACGTGCTTCAGCAGTCAGCTCTCCTTCAGCACTCCTCTGTGAGAACAAATCTTCTTGACGATCTTCTAGCCATGGCTGAGGCCCATACAAATTTCCAGCACCTGTGTTGCCGTTGCCCAGCCCAGCATTGCCATTAGCTTCAAAATTTCCATTGCCGACGCCAGTCGTATTACCATTGAGCCCGATGTTAGTGATCACATTGCCATTACCACTTCCATTCCCCCAGTCACGGGGATGCCATTCTGAGGAGTTTCAACAGCTGGAGGGGTTGGAACGCTACCACCATGAAGTACACCGTTGCTGTCAACCCTTGAGATCAGAGGCTGGACCAATGTTCTGAGCTGGTCTTGGCTGTTGGCAACCACTTGCATGAGCTCCATGAAGCGGTCCATCCTCTCCTAGAGTTCCTGGACGTCAGTTTGCACTTGTTCCATTGCTCTCGCTTGATTCGCTCTGGTCGGATAGCGGTGGATCGGTCTTCGATCAATCCTGGAACAACCTGCATACACAAAGGGTTAGAAGGAAAACGACAAGGTGCTCGTTATGCAAATGCTTCATGCAAATGCAAACGTGTGTCTGTGCCTTGGGGAGATTCCCCCCCGATCCTAGTTTCCGAGACAAATAAAGTCTATGATCCAATCATGGAAAAGAAATCCTCATATATTCATCTAAAAAGCCCGCTCGGGTAGCGTACAATTGTAATCACATACAATTGAAGCAATAAGGCGTGACCCCAACCAACAGACCTGGCGGTGATCAGCATATCAATGCATAAAATGTACAAAGAAAGATACAAAAGATCAGGCGCGGCCACGGGCACGAAAATCTTCTATCAACTTCTTTGTAGTGGAGTGATCTGACTGAGTAAGCAAACCCTGGGTCAGCAGGTCTTTCTGACTGATGGACTTTGGGAGGTTCTCGGCAACGCTTCTAGAAATACCTTCTTCAGAATGATTCTCGACTCTTCTCCTCTTAGCATCAGCCCGGAGATGAGAATCTTGCAAATTTGCCTCGGCCTCAGCCAATCTATACTGGACGTCTTGTCGTAGGGAGGCTTCAGCCTCTGTACTCTCGTCTTTCACCATAATCTGAGCTTCCAGCTCGGCTACTCGCTGCTTCAGCTTTTCTTCCCGCTCTTTGTATTTGGCTATGGTGCTGCTCCAAACCCTCTAATATTGGGTTAGCTTCCGGTACACTCTGTCCAGATCCTGTTTCTTGGTTGTCAATACGCCATGTACTGACTTCAGGTCCAACCCCAGACGTTCCCTAGCATCAGTTTCTTTAGTCAGGTTAGAGCCTAGACGGTTGATCATCTCAGTCTGCTTCTTGCAGGTATAAACGGCTTCACTTTTCTCTTTCCGAAGTTGAGCGATCTCTTTCTCCAACTCTTCGTTGGCTTTTCGTAGCTCTTCCTTCTCTTGGAGTACCTGATTGAATTTCTGAATATCAACTGTAGTAGGCTCTTTGTACACGGGAGCACACAATGGTTCCACGGCAGGAAACGACATTAGAAACTTGGCGGCTCTCTCTCGAATCCAAGTCACGTACGGATCAAAGGCCTTGTTGTTGCTCTTTCCCAACAAGACTTTCCCCTTCCGGTGAATTTTGCTCCAAGCATTCTGTACCTTGACCAAGGTGTCACCTTCAAGCAACCCTGTGAGATACAGAGATTCCTGTATCTCTTCCTCTTCAGGAGGACCTCGTAGTGCATACCTAAATTGTCGTACTAGCAGAGAGGGATTGTAGTTGATACATCGATTCCTTCCGACCAAGGGGACGTTAGGAAAGCCACAGCAGCTATACACAATATCTTTGCCCAGCAGATCTCTATCAAACCAGATAATATTATCAGCAGTCAAACCCATCAAGCGTGAAGACCAAGGTGAAGACTCAGCAGAATCAATGAATGGCCCTGACTTAGGAAGATGGCTAGCAAACCACTTATACAGTAAAGGAGCACAACATGCCACGTTCTTCCCTTTTCTGTTTTCGTTCTTGCTGTGAACTGAATGGTAGACGTCTCCTAGGAGAGTGGGAACTGGATTCCCGGAGGCAAATATATGACAAGCATCCATGCTTATGAAGTCTGGGTGACTTGGGAATAGCACGACCCCATAGATACAGAGGGCTAAGAAGGCATTGAATACATCCCAGCGATCCTTCTCGGCAAACTTTCGGGCTTTTTCCATCAGGAAAGGCAAAGGGAAACCATGAACTCCAATCTTTCTGGATACCATCCCTTCCAATTCAGACTCATTTACATGCAGAGCGTCAGTCAACTCACTCAATTTGGGTTCACCCTCAACACGGTAGTAGGGCATTTGATTCATCAAAGGCACCCCCAACAAGTCAGAGTACTCTTCCAAGGTCGGGGCGAGGACATAATCTAGAAACACAAAGCATCTGAGATGTGGGTCGTAAAACTGTAGCAGGGCGTAGAGGCCATTCAACTCGTACGTAGGAAGCTTATACAAAATACCCAAAAGTCTCCCATAACTCTGTCTGAAACTCTCCATCACTGTCTTATCAGCCAAAGAAATCAAAGCTCGTAACTCTCGAATGTCAGGTGTTGGTAGCTTGTAAGCCACAATCTTCTTCAGAGATGCCAAATCTGCCATGAGGATCAAGATCACTAGAACCAGGGGGGAATATGCACCTACAACATAGACACACGTTAATGACATGTAAATGATGATGCAAACAATGCAAAATGCAATCATGCAGCAGGAGATCAAGACGACTGTGCTGTTGAGGAGATGAAGGCTTTGTATCAACAAAACCACAATACTGCTCTGTCAAGAACAAACATATCTCTGAGGAGAAGAAACCCCTGATACTAGACCATAAATCTGCTCTATCAAGAACACACATATCTGATGATGAGAACCTCTGATATCAGACCATAAATCTGCTCTGTCAAGAACACACATATCTGATGACGAGAACCTCTGATATCAACAAAAACTGATTCACTGTCAAGAAAACCAGGTAGTCTGGGGGTTAAGGTTTCCTGCAACAAACCCGACCCTGCTCACAGGTATGGACCTAATCACGGAAAAGGTTCGGCATTCTATGCGGTCATCAGCGTCACAGACTTTCAAGAAACGATGATACGATACCCAGAAGGTGTGGCATCATCATCTCTTGAAGCGGCCTCACTTAGCTGAATTCCAAATGATCAGTTCCCAGAGTCGACAATCTTCAGATCCGACAACCGCTCGAGTCCAAAGGACCGATAGGAAGCCATCAAAGAGAACCTCGTCTGAGTGTGGGTTACATGGGAACAGCTGCAAGCAAAGCAAGCACGTCCTCCACTAACCCACTCTAATACTATATAGCTCTCAAGCATGGGTCTGGCTTCTCACTCATCAGAATGCCCCTTCCACAACAGTGCAGATAATCATATCATACTGAAAATAAAGTGCGGGAAATAAAATATGATAAATAAACATAACCCAACAAGTAATCATACAAGCGCTAGGATTGACTCTCGCAGGGACGTTGGATCCCCAAACTGACTCGCATATGGGACGTTGGATCCCTAGGAAACTATCAGTTCCCCAGCAGAGTCGCCAGCTGTCGCTACCGCGAAAATAAAGTGCTGGAAAAATAGAAGAGTCTCCACCTTTCGTTATTTATCCCTCAGAACAGGAAAGGAAACGATCGGAGAAACCTGACGAAAAGGTATAAGACAAGGTCATCGCAACCGTTGTCTGGGTTCGAGAGTCGGTTATGCAAGGGGAAGGTATTAGCACCCCTCATATCAATCATACTCGACGGGATCCACGCTTGGTGTGTTTATCTGACGGGTTGGTTTTACCATCTACCTATCAAGGCTGGTCTAAAAAAGAAAAGAAAATGACTCGGCAAAGCGTCGCACTTTATGCCTACGTATTCTCATAAGAGAACGAGAAATCAGAGTCAACATAGTTCGACTAACTACGGGTTACGGGGAAGGTGGCTCGCCAATACATCAATATTGTGCCTACGTACTCTCAACAGGTATGAGAGATCAGAGCTTACGTAGTTCGGGATAATATGGATTACGGGAATTCAGATTCATCTGTTTTATCGAGTAGGGTTAACAAACAGTTCCAGCAGTTTGCTGTACGCGGCTTGACCCTTGGAGACTTAGGTGTTACCGTTTGCGGTAGAACTAGGAGTTAATGACACTCTTTTCTTCAGAAAAGCTTCCTTTGACTTATGGGCCCACGGGGCAAAAGGTTTGAAGTTTGTTTTCTGTCTTTTACGGAAGAACTGTTTTTTATGTTTGTCTGTAGTTCGTACAGCACTAGAGACTATGACCTGGGAGCGAATGCGTCGCATATCGTCCAAAGGACGTATACTAAACATTCTAGACGATTGAGAGGATGCCGCTCAATTATCATTACCCAAGTAGCTTAAGGCTCGTAACGCGCTTATACTAACTTGTCTTTATTATGTTTTTTTACTGTTGTTTGAGATGAGAAGAGAGAGGGATAACTACAGGGAAGACTATCAAGTCCTAACAGTTGTCATGCCAAGCATTCATCCTATAGTTGAGGTTTGAAACAGGGATCTCCTAGAAGTTATCATGCATAGGTTTCAACCTAAAGTTCTAATCATCACTTCCTTATCAAAGGAAGTGAGATTCCTAGGGGATCATGTCAATGATAAACAGAAACAGATAAAGCATCAGCTTAAACAGTAAAAAGTAAACGACTGTAAAATGCATGCAATGCAAGTGAGGGAGGAAATGTGTGTGGGGCATCAGCCTCCACAAGCTCGTCTCGACCTCAAGCCAGATATGAATAACTGCAATCATACAGAAATAAAATGCCATCAAGCAAAACATAAACCACATAGGCAAGGGAGCAGAGCTCTACCGAATACCAGCAAGCAAAGCCATACAGTAAAAATACAAGCAGAGGGAGCAACTCAACCTCTAGTGCAATCATGCTCCTAGCTTAAAGAATCTAAACATGAACTTATTATAATGCATCAAGTAAATTAAACAAGTCACACCAATACAGTTGCACAGCAAGCAAACAGACACGAAAGAAAGCAAATCAACAGCCTCCACAGCTTCATAGCAAAGCAATCTTCTGACAGCAGCTCAGTCCTCAGTCTGTAGTTGTTCTTCAAGTCTATCCTCTTCAATGGCAAGTGTCAACTTGCTTCTTCAAGCTTTCAATGCATCAAACACAAGTATCAACTTGTTCTCCAACTTCAAGCTTCAGCTCTTTCTTCATTCTCAATTTGATCTTCTTCACAGGTGTCAACTTGTTCTTCTTGACCTTCTAGCTTCAGCTTCAAGGGAAGTCTTCAACCACAGGGAAGTGGCAACCTCTAGCATCTTCAATCTTCTAACAAGGAACTCCATCCTCTAGCAAGGGAGAAAGATTCATCTAACAAGAGCAAGGTGTGGATAGTGGAAAGCAAAGTGAAGACCAAAGGTCACCTCTAAGCACTCCACCATCAAGGAAAGGAACCCTCAAAGGTTCTACCAATTTGTGAGGAGCCACTCATCCTACCAAAGGAGGGATGGGGCCTTCACAGTGGGACCTTACATCATAGGGAGGAATGGAAGTGATCAACACCTTCCATGTTTCATGAAGGAAGAAAATCTATTCTAAGAGATCTCCCTAAAACCCTAATCCTTAACCCTATTCAAACTACACCAAAGGGAGAGAAATCTTCAAGCCCAAGCTCCATAATGCATTCCACAGCAGCCCACACATGCCTCCATCATCATCCAAGAGCAAGAGAAGCAAAGCCCTAGTGTAAGGGAACTAATGAAGTCATTCTAGTTGAGTTAGCAAGTTAGGATCACCTAAAACCTAGTACTAAAGTTAATCCCAACTAAAATACTAAAACCAATTGTAAAATCCTACAAAAAATAACTATGGGAACCTAAGTCAATCATGACTCTATCATGTTAATTCCAGAGATCAAATCATCCAATAAGTCCTAGAATTAAATTCTAAACTATGGGGTACTAAGGTTAAACCCTAAAACTAGAGCACCTAAAGTTCCAATAAAAAAACAGCCCTAAACTTCTTCACAAATATGTGAAAAAATTACTAGAGGAGCATACATGTCTAAACTAGCTACACACAAAAAATCAATTCAAAAATCATCACCAAGTGATCACACAAAAATCAGCAAGACAAGGTATCAACCATAATGAAATTAATATCAATTAAAATACAAAAAATGCAATTAAAATAAAAAATGCATGAATTCCTAAACTCTTAATTTCCTAAAATTCTAGACTCATTCATGAGTCAGGGGAAAAAAATCTGGATCAAATTGAGTTATTTTTCTATTTATTATGAATTAATTTCAAACTATATGAAATGATGAAAAATAAAGAAAAAGAAAGAAAATAACATGATACGCGTGCTGAATAACAATTATTTCCAGTTTATTTCAAGAACTTGGGCCAAATGGGGGTGTGGGTAGCAGTTAGTACATTAAGCCCAAAGCTTCAATTAAATGAAACATTGCGTTTCATCTCAATCTCTCTTCAGAGTTTAAAAAAAATCGTGGCCATCCATTCCTTGCCTGAGTCAAAGGTCCAACCCTAATCCAATGGCCATGGCTTTTCGTCCCCAAATTCAAATCAGATGGAGGGAATTTCCCAGACGGTGGCATGAGTTGCAGCGCCACCATCTTCTCCGGTGGAGTGGTCATCACAAGTCATCAAAAATAACAAACCAATACACAATCTTACTCAACTTTTTCTCCTGAACACGAATCCAATCTCCAAATTCACTAATTCTTTCTCTAACTTCAAACCCGATCATACTTTCAGAAACACTCCAAATCTTATATAGAACTCAATGGACTCATCCAGAAAGTTCTGTAAGCTTCCAAATGAGATTTTGTAATTTCAATTTCTCTCCAAAATCTCTCCCACAGCAGTCCCGATTTGCACTCTGTTTGGGCATGAAAACACTTGGAATCTCCATCTCATGAGATATTGAACTGATTTGTTATGATTATTTCCTTGTTTGCAATCCAATGGTTCATGTTGATTATGTTACTTCATCATGAAACAACAAAGTAAAAGTGCATAAAAATGGACTCAAACCAAAATTCTAACATTTCCAAAGCTTCTAAAATGTTTTTTCCATTCAAAAAATGATGTTACTTTGCTCCATTTGCACACAAAATGATTTATTTGAATTTTTTGGTCATTTAATACCTTTAATTCTTCCTTCTTCACAACTTCTTGAACCAAGTCTTTCCTTGAGCCATTTCAATGTCTCATTGATACATGGTCAAGGTTAAAACCCTATTTTGAGCAACTTTCAAGTTGAACAAAATTTCATTTGAGGTGTCTAAGTTGGTGAAAATGACCTATAACAAAAAATGACCTATAATCATAACTTCCCAAAATACCCTTGACTTGTCAAAGCCATAACTTGAGTTCTACAAATCCTATAAAGGACTTCTACTACTCTATGGAAATCTAAGAGAATAAGGAACAACATTCATGTTGACCAAAAGTTCATAGGAATCATCCTTCTTGGTAAAAAGTTTCATGCAAGTTGGGTAACTTTCAAGCTCCAAATACACATACCTCAGATGACTTGTAACTTGTCAAAGCCATAACTTGAGTTCTACAAATCCTATTAAGGACTTCTAGTACTCAAATTAAAGCTAAGATCATGCTATACAACAATCATGTTGGGTCAAGATGAGATGGAGATCCTATATTGAGTTAAATTGCCTTGAAGATAGGGGTCAAAGTAGGGGATTTTACACTGTCAAGCCTTAGAAATCCTAGCTTGAAACTTCTCAAACTCTTTAATCATGATGAGTTAACCTTGGAATCATCCTTATAACATCTTAATGTATCAATCCATGATCACATGGCTCTTGGATTAGGTCTCAACCTTCTTCAAATCATCAATTGTCTTAGGGTTGACCCAGTCAAACCCTAGTAGCACCAATCATAGTTGAGGCTTCTTAGTCTTGCACAATGACCTGTCTAGGCCTCAAAGTGATCTTCAACACTTCTCATGAGCTCTCTCAAGACCTCAAGTCCCTCTTCATGGCTTCAGAATCATCTGATGGATCTCCACAACTCTCAAGTTAGGAGACCTACACACTTGGCTTCAATCACTCTCTCTGAGGATCTTAGACTTCTCTGGCAAGGATATCAACCCTTGAACATCTGAATAACCTTCTTAGCTAGCCTCACAGTCTTGTATAGCTCTTTATTGGTAATCATACCTCTTGATCTCCTGCATACATGTCAATGAAATGCAAATGATAATGCTAATGTGAATGAAATGAAACATAAGCTAGGTAAAGAAAAGTTGGGCAAATTTTGGGGTGCAACAAACGTCAAGCGGATTTTTCATAATCAAATTATCAATAAGTTAATAACTATTTAATTCTTTTCAAGGTGTAAAGAGTAGGTTCAAGTATTTGATCTTGCTTTCGGTTGTTTGGATGCGAGTTATCTTATTCGTGTGTAAGCAATTGACGCCTTTAAGTATGATTAACAAACTCGACAACGTTCAACCATCGTCCAACCACTCATCCTTTCAGATGCCACTCAAACAATTTTCTTTTCAAGATGAAAAAGAGAGAGTTCCAAGTCTTTGGTTCGCTCTCCCAATTACTTGGGTCCGAGAAGTCTTTCTTAAGCTTTAAGTAGTCATCATCCTATCAACCTCACCCTTTCAAGTACAACCTTATCTTCAAGATGAAAAAGAGAGATCTCCAAGTCTTTGGTTCACTCTCCCGATTACTTGAGTCTGAGAAGTCGTTCTTAAGCTTCGAGTAATCGTCATCCATACCCAACTTCAAACCAGTTTAATCCCGTTTCTTTTCATGGTCGTTACCACGAACTACGACTGCTCTGATTCTTCATTCTCGTCTGAATGTAAGATACGTAGGCACAAGATTGCGATGATCTTGGCGAGCTACCTTCTATCCATCCTCCTGTTTCCCGCTTCTTTTCATGGTTGTTACCACGAACTACGACTTTTCTGATTCTTCATTCTCGTCTGAATGTAAGATACGTAGGCACAAGATTGGGATGATCTTGGCGAGCATACTTCTACCTTCCTCTGTTATTCCATCCACAATCCCTTCCATCTTCCGTTTCCCCCATCCTTTCCCGTAGTCGAACTACGACGCTCTGATTTCTCATTCTCGTACGAATGAGCATACATAGGCATAAGGGCCCCAATCCTTGGCGAGCACCCTATCCTTTAACCACCCATTTCCCCTTACCGTTTATCCCTTTATAGTACCGTTTTAGTATTTAGTATTGAGAAGAGAAGAATTAAGCTTAGCTAACTTTCATCACAATTCGAATTAAGAGGTTCCCGTTGAGTACAACGGACGTGAGGGGTGCTAATACCTTCCCCTTGCGTAACCGACTCCCGAACCCAGGAACATCAGGTTGCGACGACCGTGTTCCTTTTCGTTTTTAAGAGGTTTTCTCGATATTTTCCTCTCCCGTTTATTCGGGATAAATAAAGTTCAGTGGAGACTCTGTCAAACCGCATTCCGCACCATTTGCGTGAGGGTCATATGTTCGAATGAATTTTTCGAGGTGCGACAGCAAGTACGACCACAACAAAGAGCACCGGCTCCAAGGCCTATTTTTCAGAAAAGGAGACCAGGGATTCAGCCTATACCCATGAGCTACAGTGATTTGTACCCTCTAATGGTACATCAAGGCCAAATTTAGACTAGGAAGTTAGGCCCTCCTCCAACTCTACTACCATATTATTATGACCCGAAAACACGGTGCATGTTCCATGAAAGCATTGTGGGGCATGACCTCGAAGGTTGCATCGCACTCAAACATATTATACGAGAATTGATTAAGAAGAAGGTACTATCCTTCGAGGACAATTAGCCTAACATGGAAAGCCGTCCTTTGCCCAACCATGGTGGCGTCCATGCTGTAGAGGAAGACTCAGACATAAGATTAATCTCCAAGGTGTCTGAAGTCAAAACTCCTTTGGTGGAATTGCACAAAAAGTTGATAAAGGCAGGACTGATCAAAAGTTACCACGAAAACTGCAGTAATTGTCGTCGTAATCCACAAAATTGTAACCTAGTACAGAGAGACATTCAGTCAATGGTTGATGAAGGCTTGCTACAAATATGTGGAAAGAATAAAAAGGAAGACGTCTCAATAACCGAGCCAATATTTTATTATCAAAGAAATATGAAAAGAAGCCAGTGTTCAAACCTGCTTCTCCAGCTGCTGTCAGGCCAGTGTTTCACAACAACCCTACACCAGCTGCGAGCCAACCAAAATCAAGATTCGAACCAAGGAGGGGACTTGGTACCAATCACAAAGCTGTATCATGGAAGTACAATTATTCATGGTATGACATAAAGGCCGGAAGAAAATAGGAGGATGTGACAAACATTACCGGGGCAAGCAAAATGACCCGCAGTGTTCGAATATATCTAAGGCAAATTTTACTGCTCCTCAGGCAACAACCATTGCTCCCAAAATAATCGTTACCATTCCTAAGGAAACTGTTCCTAAGGAAGCCATCCCCAAGGAGCCCGCCATTAAAGGAAAAGAAGTCCCCAAGGAGGATGAAGAAGAGTTTTTAAGGATAATTCGCCGAAGCGATTACCGGGTGGTGGACCAACTTAACCAGACGCCACCCAAAATCTCAATTATGTCATTACTTTTGAGCTCTCCCACCCATCAACAAGCATTGTTGAAAATACTCACGCATGCTCATGTCATGAAGGACATCACTATGGGGAAATTTGACTCTGTCGTTGTGAACATCACAGCCTGCAACACACTGAGCTTCAATAACAGTGACTTGACCACTAAGGGTCTCAAGCACAACCGTGCCTTGCACGTGTCTGTTAAATGCAAAGAAGATACGCTCGCTCGAGTGCTTGTCGGCCCAAGGTCAGCCCTCAACGTAATGCCCAAAACAACACTAGCAAAATTGGCATACAAAGGAGCCGAGATGAGACCCACATCTTTAATTGTGAAAGCTTTTGATGGATCGAGAAGGACTGTAATAGGAGAAGTTGATTTACCAATCATGGTAGGGCCCCGAGTCTTCTAAATCACCTTCCAAGTATTGGACATAAACCCAACATATAACTGTCTACTGGGAAGGCCGTGGATACATGCAGCAGGAGCTGTTACATCCACATTACACCAAAAGATGAAATTCATTACTGAGGACCAGTTGGTCGTAGTGCATGGCAAAGAGGACCTAATGGTGAGAAACCTATCCTCTTTCCGATATATTGAAGTTGACGAAGATGCATTAGAAACAACTTTCCATGCATTGGAAATTGCACATGTTATGTTGGTTGAAGACGCTGCCATCACACGTGGTCCATCTTTCACCTCCGTCCAGAGCATCAAAACCCCATAAAAGAAGGACTTCTGCAAGGTTGGGGGGATATAATCGAAGTCAATGCTCGAGCGAAGAATGATCGACAAGGGTTGGGTTACGAACCAACTCTGGATGAAGAATCAGAAGCTGATGACAAGTGCTTGAAGACTCTAAAGGGTTAGGTTACAAAGTCATGTTGCCGCTCTTCGAGTAATTGGTTTGTTTTGCTTGTTAGCATTTTCTTTATTTTCAATCCATGGTCATACCCGGGGCCAATGGATCATTTTTCATGGGCCACACTTTTGCAACTAAAAATATCAATTAATGAATGAGTGTTTTGTTAAAACTCCTTTTTGTTGTTCATTGCATTTTTATTGTTTTCACTTTTTTTGTAAAAAAAAAAGGAAAAAATGGAAATCTTTTTTGAAAACCTAAAAAGAATCCATCATCTGCATCTCCTTATGTGTGTTTGCTCATCTTAAGCCCATTCAATACATACAGAGAACCTTCATCACCCGCTAAATCCAATGATCATCTGGTTCTTTCTGACTTTGATTCACTGGTATTCCAAGTCAAAGACGAGAGTGATGAGGATTCTGAAGTCCCTGAAGAGTTGATAAAAATGACCGAGTACGAGGATGCCTATCTTCAACCCTACAAAGAACAAATTGACGTCATCAACTTGGGCTCTGAAGAAGAGAGAAAAGAGATCAAAATTGGGGCATCATTAGGGGCAGGAGTCAGAGATAGACTAACAATGCTTCTCAAAGAGTATACATATGTATTTGCTTGGTCTTATCAAGATATGCCTGGGTTGGATACCGACATTGTAATGCATAAGCTCCCTCTTAAACTTGAGTGTCCTCCGGTTAAGCAAAATCTTCAAAGATCCATACCTGACATGACTCTTAAAATCAAAGATGAGGTCAAAAAGTAAATCGACGCAGGTTTCTTAGCAGTATCAAAATACTCAGAAATGGTGGCCAACATTGTACCCGTACCTAAAAAAGACAGTAAAGTCAGAATGTGCGTAGACTAAAGGGATCTGAACAAGGCCAGTCCAAAGGAAAATTTCCCTCTGCCACATATCAACACTCTGGTGGATAACACGACCAGTTTCGCGGTATTTTCATTCATGGATGGCTTCTTCAGCTATAACCAGATAAAAATGGACCCAACCGATATGGAAAAGACAACCTTCATCACACCTTGGGGCACTTATTGTTATAAGGTCATGCCTTTTGGTCCGAAGAATGTCGGGGCCACATATCAATGAGCTATGGTGGCATTATTTCATGACATGATGCACCGGGAGATCAAAGTTTATGTCGATGACATGATCGCCAAGTCTCAGAGCGAAGAAGATCACCTTGATCACATGCTGAAGTTATTCAAAAGACTTAGGAGATATCAACTGAGACTAAATCCTGCCAAATGTACCTTCAGAGTCAGATCCGAAAAACTACTAGGATTCATCGTTAGTCAACGCGAAATCGGATTGGATCCTGACAAGTTACGAGCCATCCAAGAAATGCCTATGCCACAAATGGAGAAACAGATCATAGGTTTCCTTAATAGACTTAATTATATCTCTAGGTTCATCTCCAACCTGACACCTACATGCACGCCAATCTTTAAGTTGTTACGAAAAGATCAAGCCATGGTATGGAACGAGAATTGTCAGTTGGTGTTTGAGAAGATGAAAGGATACCTCCAGGAATATCAAATATTGACCCCTCCTGTTCCTAGGAGACCTCTCTTCATGTACATGACAGTGCTTAAAGAGTCAATGGGTTGTGTCTTAGGCCAAACAGATGAATCAGGAAATAAAGAGCATGCAATTTATTACCTGAGCAAGAAGTTTACCAATTGCGAGAGTCGTTACTCCCCGTTGGAAAAAGCTTGTTGCGCGCTGGTCTGGGAGGCCAAACGTCTGAGACAGTACATGATTTGTCACACTACTCTGTTGATATCCAAAATGGATCCAATAAAGTACATATTTTTGAGAAACCTACTCAGACGGGAAGACTAGCAAGACGGCACATGCTCTTTTCAGAGTATGATATTCAATATGTCGCCTAAAAGTCAATAAAAGGAAGCGTCTTGTCAAACTACCTTGCCGATCAACCTTTTGAGGATTATCACATCTCTTTTCAAAGCTAAAGAAGAACCCGGTCCTGAAGAGGGTCCTGAACCTGGTTCATGTTAGAAGATGATGTTCAACGGCCCATCCAACAAAAAAGGTCACAGTGCTGGTGTTGTTCTGGAAAACCCTATTGGAGGATATACGGCGGTTACTGCCAGCTAATGCTTCAAATGCACGAACAACATAATTGAGTATGAAGCCTGCATCTTAGGTCTTGAAGCTGCCATTGACCTTCGCATTAAGATTCTAGAAGTAATTGGCGACTCTGCCTTGGTGATTTATCAACTCAAGGGCGAATGGGAGGCCCGAGATGAAAAACTGATTCCTTACAAAAACTATATTTTGGAAATGATTGAGTATTTTGACGAGATCAATTTCAGACATGTCCCGAGGTTTGAAAACCATATTGGTGATGCTTTAGCCATGCTAGCATCAATGTGGAACGTCCAGTTCATCAACGAGGTTCCTTTGATTTGCATTAAAAGAAAGACTACACCATCATACATCATGATGGCTAAAGAAGAATCTGATGGAAAACCATGGTTCTACGACATCAAAAATTACCTCCAAAATCAAGAGTATCCGGTCAATGCCTCTAAAATTGATAAGAAAGTTGTACGGAGATTGTCATCCAAGTTCTTCATTAGAAATAATGTTTTATATAAAAGAAATCACGACATGGTCTTACTCAGATGTGTTGACAAAAGAGAAGCAGACACGCTGATGATAGAAATTCATGAAGGTACCTTCGGTACTCATGCAAGCAGTCATGCCATGGAAAAGAAAATCTTGAGGGATGGGTATTACTGGTTGTCTTTGGAGACTGATTGTATCCTGTTTGCCTGAAAGTGCCATAAATGCCAGGTTTACATGGACAAGGTGCACGTGCCACCTCATCCTCTGAACGTGTTATCGTCACCTTGGCCGTTCTCTATGTGAGGCATTGACATGATTGGGGCAATCGAGCCCAAAGAATCCAACGGTCATCGGCTCATCCTTGTCAATATCGACTACTTCACCAAATGGGTAGAAGCATAGTCCTACGCCAACGTGACCAAACAAGTGGTTGCCCGGTTCATCAAAAAGAAGATTGTCGTTACGAAATCCCTGACCAGATCATCACAGATAATAGGACAAACTTGAACAATAAAACAATGAAAGAGCTCTACGACGGTTTCAAAATTAGACATCACAACTCTTCTTCTTACCGGCCTAAGATGAATGGCACCGTAGAAGCTGAAAATAAAAACATCAAAACGATTATGCAGAAAATGGTGGTAACCTACAAAGATTGGCATAAAATGTTGCCGTTTGCGCTGCACAGATATAGAACATCATTTCGCACTTCAATAGGGGCAACCCCTTTCTCCCTGATCTATGGGATGGATGAAGGTAGGAAAAACACTGAGAAGGGGGGGGGGGGGGGGGGGTTGAATAAGGGTTTTCAAACAACAAATAAGGCGATAAAAACACAAGTACTTTTATACTAGTTTGTTTGAACTCAAACTACTCCAGTCCACCCGGCCAAGGTGATTTTGCCTCTCTCAAACAAGGACTTAATCCAATAATCAAAACTTGATTACAAAATTTTCACTAAGATAAACTGTCTTAGTCTTCTCAAGAATTCTGACCACAACTTGGTCTCTCAAGGATCTATTTCAAAGTAATAATGAAAAAGGGTTTAAGTGCTTCTAGAATAAGCTATATCACAACAGTGATTTTACACAAATTAAAGAACAATGAAACTTTCTATTTTCTTTTCATCTTGGTTGTTGTTTTCGTTTAGAGATAACATTGTTTCACGTTGTATGTCGTTGTTGTAGTATTGAATTTGCTGTTGAAGACTTGTCTAAATACTTCACACAATTCTCAAATAGCGTGCACAAGCTTTTTGTCTTCTTTGAATGTTCTTTTCCAAAAGAGGAATGTTCAGAGATATGCTTTTTGTTACTGACATTCTGTTTCATACACCAAAGAGGAATAGAGCCGTTGGATGTAGGAATAGTGTCATTGGAATAGGCAACGAGTCTTTCTTGAACAACATCTTTTGAATTGAACGAGTATGAAAATAATTCCTTGCATCAGATCATCTGATGATGTTCCATTTTCTTCTTTATCAGAGCAAATCTCTTCAGAGTTCTTATTAGAGTAACTCTCTACCAGAGTTTTGCAGCTTAGTGCTTAGCGTGAATGTTTGAACAAATTGTTCATCCAGATGTATTACTTTGTTGCTAACGTTTCAGATCCTTGTTCGTTATGATTCTCAGAGCTTTGCTTGATTTGAATCTCAGAGTCTTCTGAATCTTTTGCTTTATACTTTTACGCTCAGGGTCTGCTTTGCTTTTTGTCAAACAATCAGAGTCTTTTGTAGCTTCATTCAGAGTCTTCTGTAGCTTCGCTCAGAGTCTTCTGTAGCTTAACGTCCAGAAGAATATTCCATCAGAGGAATATTTTGCGTTCAGAGGAATATTTCTTATGATATCTGAAACAAAAATACTTGAACAAAATTAGAGTATATATTTTCTTCAATAAAAATTTCATTATTGTTATCATCAAAACATTGAGATATATTAAGAACCAATCTGTGTTCTAACAATGGACGCAGTATTTCCTATTGAGGTTGAGATACCTTTATTAAGGGTCTTGATGGATGCCATACTCGAAGAAGCTGAATGGGTGAAAGAAAGGTTCGATACTCTAAATCTCATTGACGAGAAGAGGATGACGACAATGTGCCACAGTAAGCTCTACCAAAAGAGAATGAAGAGGGCCTTCAACAAAAGAGTCCAAATCAAAGAATATAAGGAGGGTGAGCTAGTACTAAGAAAGATTATGCCAGTACATCGAGACATGCGCAGAAAATGGATTTCAAACTACGATGGCCTATTCGTTGTGAAGACAGTCTTTTTGGGAGGCTCTTTGATCCTTACAACGATAGATGGTGAACAGCTCCCTCATCCCATGAACTCAGATGCAGTAAGAAAATATTAGGCCTAAAATCCTACTAAGTTGAAAAACCTGGAAAGGTAACTTAGGCAAAAAAAGAGGCATGCAGGTGGATTATAACCTATGAAGGAGATCCATGTAAAAATTAGCGATAAAACAACAGAAAAGAAAAAAGCTTGATAAGTCAAAAACCTAGAAAGGCGACTTAGATAAAAATGAGCAGAAAAGGCATTTCACTGCATCGGGAGTTGTCTCTACTGCAGAAGATCGTCAAAAAGGCTCACTTTCCACTACTCTCGTTAGAGGCAACATTTCAGACCGACTCTTAGTTAGTTAGGACTGGATGATCCTTGGATTTTTATAAACCTTTACTTACATTTCCATTTTACCAAATTATAAATGTTCCTTGGGACTTTGCCTTTTTGCAAGTTTCCATCTTTGAATAAAATCATATTCGAACTAACCTTTATTTGTGCTCTATTATGATATACCCTTTTTGTTATGCAAAACGTCACTTATTCGTTAATAATGATTTTTGACAGAATTTTTTTTTTTAATTTCAAAAAGGAAGTTAATTAACAGGAAAAACAAACTTTGATTACGACATGATGGTGTAAATTTAGACTCCTCTCATAAGGGCATAATGGTTGAAACCTTAATACCATCATTTCAGCAATATGAGATTCTACGGAGATTCCTTTTCCCACGTCACCGCGCTAAAAAAGGTCGACATCTCTGATTAAGTGATTTGCCAGCTGTATTGAAGTCATGAGCTCTCTCCAGCAAGTTTGCAGGAATAGAGAACGCTTCTCCCACAGGATCGCCAGAAGATTAATACCATTTTCCAGCAATGGGATTCAGTGTGATTCTCTTTGTTTCCCCTGTGATAGATCGTTGTCTATCTTTCATTTCTTTTCCCCTGCAATTCGTTCGGCATTGCATTTGCATCATACTTTTAGCATATACATTTTTCAGCATACCTCTTGTTTTGGTATGTTCTAGTTGTAGCCTTTGTGATCAGTTCAGGCGGTTTTCTTTGTCAAGAATTCGTCGGGCGTCCCCAGTAGTTACTGGATGTTATCTTGAGATCCTTTGGTCGTTATCAAACCCTTTGCTTCAGACCCGTTGTCACAAGCTTACCCCTTGACTGTTACCTCAGCTTTGTCAAGTTATCTGGATTTAGTATTGTTGTGATAAATACTTATATCCCCGGGAAGCCCAATAGTTACTGGCATTATTAAAATCCAATGGTTATTGGTATCGCTAAGGTTGTCACCTTATCCCCAGTAAGTCCAGTAATGTTTTTCCTGGCATTGTTTAAAGTCTAATTGTTATTGGCATCTTGGTCTTGGTCATTACCATACCCTTTTTAAAGACCACTAGTTCTTGGAAATTTTCACCCAGTAAATCTCAGGATGTTTGTTTGTTACCAACACTCCTAGTGCATCTTAGGATTTTTTTTTTCACCTACACCTTCAGTCTTTTCTTGAAGATCCCGTTCGAACTTTTCACTATAAGGAAATCCTCAGTTTTTTGTTATATCCCCAAGAAAGATTTATTTCTCTTTGAATCCCTCAGGAAGTCTGGTTGTTAGCAATTCCTTGTTATTTCTGCTTGACTGGTTGTCTCCAGATTCCCATGTGAAGTCTAGTTGTAGCTAGAAATAGGTTGGGTGATGACCCCCGTCTGATACTGCTAGTTGGCGGTTATCAAACTTTAGTCGTTACTAATGTTGCAGCTTATCCTTGAGATCTAACATTTACCTGAATCTATCCCCAGTCGATGTCTTGTTTGTTAACTAATTCGGTTGAAGACCAGTAGTCACTGGCATTGTTCTAAATCCATTCTTTATTGGTATCGTCGATCTGGTTGTCACCATATCCTCATGAGGTCTAGTTGTTACTAGCATTCCCCGAAAATTCTAGTGGATAATTACATTGTTTAAAGTCCAATTTTAACTGGAAAAATTCATCCAACCATGTTGTGTTTCTTAGATTATTGGTTATCACCAATATCTCCCCATTGAAGTCTAGTCGTTACTAGCGATCCTCAGGAAGTCCAGTAGTCACTGGAGTTGTTTAAAGCCCGATGGTCACTGGCAATTTTCTTCAAAACTTAATCTTAGGATGCTTGGTCATCACCGGCATTCCCAATGAATCCTTAGATACCCCCTAGCAGGTCTCAGAGGTCTAGTAGTCTTTAGCATCCTCGGTGAGTCTAGTTTTATTTCTAGTCATTTCTTGAAGATCCCGTTCGAACTCTTCATCGCAGGAAAATTGCCATTGGTTTGCTCCCCAATAGGGGACCATGTCTCTGGTCTTTCGCTTCCCTATTTGGAGTCCATGTTCATCAACCTTTGGATCCTATGCGTATTTTCTTATCCATACCTCCCTTGATTCACTTCCCCAATGAAGATTTGCATTTCCCCAGCGGAGATTGGCCTTTTCCTCAGTGAAGAATTTATCTTCTGCAGTGAAGTTTTACGTCCCCTGTGTGAAGGATCCCCGTGAAGTACCACCTTTATTCATGTCTGAACTATTGGTGAATTTTTCTTTGGGTCTCTCCCCCGTGTGTCTGCTTTCCCAGTGAGTAGTTACTCGTTGTTTTTGTTCTTTCTTTTCTTTTGTTCATGTGTCAGCATTTTCTTGCACTCCAGCATCATAAAGCATCATTCTTAGAATTCATTACATGATCAGCATGTGTCCTTTGCATACCATTGTATCTAAGGGACACAATTTTCTATTTGCTATATTTAAATTCCTTTCACCATGATTCTATAGAGATCGTTATCTCTTATTGCCATCTGATAAAGAGATTTAAATAGGGGCAACTGTCATACCCTAAATTTTGACCCCTAGATTCCATCATGACTCTAGGAGCATCAAGCATAATTTGTCTAACCTTAACCTTTTTCAAGTTGCTCTTTGTCAAGATGCATATGAATTAGGGTTTCACCCTGTCAAGATCAAGGATCCTGTGGACTGATCAGTCAAGATTTTTGGATTGATCTACCATAAATCAAGTCTTCATATCATCAAGAGGATGATTTACCAAGAACAAGTGTTATATGAGGTTGTCACAAAAAGAATATGAGCAGTACAGTGTAACACCCTGATTAGGGTTTCTTATGGAAAAAGTCAATTAAAGTTTGAATTTTGACCTAAAGGGGTTTCCATATCTTGAATCATGGTTCATGGTACTCCTATAACTTATTAGAGTCTCCCCAAGAAGTTTGAAAGGCTCAAAGAACCTAGAACACTAAGTGTAATACCCTAAATTTTGCCCTAAGATTTGTCGTCGCATTTCATTGCATTTTTCTTGCATTTAATCAATTACTAACAAATTTGTGTAGTCGTTTGACTTTTTGCAGGTAAATATCATATGGCATGCATTTTTTTTCTAAAAAGTAAAAATGGCACAATTGGCAAGAGGACATGCGTAAGGAGTTGTGAGTGTGAGAGGTTGAGAGTTCGAATCTCACCTTAGTCACTTTTTGTTTTTTATTATTTTTACTCTAAATGTTTCTATCTCTCATTAAAAAATAACAAAAATAGTTTTTTATTATTATTTAATTATTATTTTCGTATTTTAATTAAATCATTTTTTAAAATATTATTTTTTTCACTTTTTTCTAAATTATTCATAAAAATATCCAAAAAATCATAAAATAAAAAATATTAGAAAAATTTTTGTTCTTTTTATAATATTTTTGATTTTAGGAATCAATAGGATTATTAGTTTTTATTTTAAGTTTATTTTAAATTATTTAAATTTTATTTTTTTCTTAACTAATTATTTAGTTTGGGCTTTAAAATGGGCTTTAGGGACATTATTGACAATTTGGTGTTAATCCTAATTTGTTCCCTATATATACATGTGTTGCCTTGTTGAAAAGAGGGCAGAAGGTTTTCTTCAGAAAAGAGGAGAGAGAAAGGGAGAAACAAAGGAGATCCCCAGTGAAGTCGCCATTTTTTGTTGCGGTGAAATTTGGATGTCAAGCTATTGATTAACTTGAATCTTAATTCATTTACAACCGGTCTTTGATTTATCCGAAGGAAAGGTTAAAGAAAGGAAAAACCTAAAAGGGAGAGATCTAAGGTTCGGGGGTTGGTTAAATTTAGGGAAGGTATTAGCACCCTAAACTTCCGTAGTACTCTACGGGAACCTTTTATTTATTTTTTTTATTTATTTCATTAATTATTTTGCTTTAGGGTATATACAAAGGATTGAAAATTAAAGAGACCTAGGGTTAATTCTAAGTTTACTCGGCAAGACATTGCATCTTGTGCCTACATATCCTTACGGGAATGGAATCAGAGTAACTGTAGTTCCCCTCAAAAGGGAGGTTAGAAACGTCTTGACTGTGGCCAAGGTTTGTTCAGAGACTCCAATCTCTATGTTAAAAAACGTTAATTAAAATTAAAATAGGGTTAAATTAGGGATTCCACGGCGGAAGTAATAAAGGGTTCCCGTAGAGTACTACGGAAGTTTAGGGTGCTAATACCTTCCCTAAATTTAACCATCCCCCGAACCTTAGATCTCTCCCTTTTAGGTTTTTCCTTTCTTTAACCTTTCCTTCGGATAAATCAAAGACCGGTTGTAAATGAATTAAGATTCAAGTTAATCAATAGCTTGACATCCAAATTTCACCGCAACAAAAAATGGCGACTTCACTGGGGAGTCCTAACTATTGAGGGTTATCCCTATTTTGTTTATTTTTCTTTATATATTTGTTTTATTATATATTTTGCTCACCTGTATATATATAATTGGGGTACCTTGCTTGGGGGATACTTTGTTGTGAGATAAGTCCTACACCCGGACTTGAGTGACATTATTATAGGATGGCGATATATTCGACGAGGCTTATAGGGAGTGAGTCCCGACTAAGCTAAATCGAGAATCACCGCTCAGTTGAGACCCTTTTGAAAATGGTTCGGTTGATCGAGTGTAGTCGTGAAAACTTTTACCATTATCGATTGGAGTCTGTGATACTGAGAACCTAGTACCTTTACACCATCTTGGCCTTATCTAGGACGTAGTGCGGGAACTATGTGGGAGTAGTCCTACAATGGTTGCTACGCGATACTACACCCGAACGAGGTTCTCTTGAGAATATTATCGACCCTTGAGTCATTCGAGAAGTTGATAATATCCGAAAGATGGGCTGATAACTTTGGGCACTTTTTTAGAACCCTTGTTCTGCAGGTACAATTAACCTATAGTACACACCACTTTGGGAAGGGTAGACCTTGACTCCATTCATTGTTCCTCTAACTTAGGACCTTTTGTTTACTTATGTGTATTTGTGCTTCGCATCCATAAAGCATCATATCATTTCTAGTTTCAAGGAATTCAAAAGTCCTTTGCAAATTCAAGAAGTCCTACATTTTAAAGTCTAAAATTTTTTCCAACTTTCTTAAAAAGCAATATTCGCAATCGACCGTTGAAATTATTGAAACCATTGCATGGCATTAGCATCACATTTTTGCATTGCATTATCCCCCAGTTTCTCCTTCTTGGTCCTATCGTCTTCTAGTGTACCTTTGAGTCGTCAAGCTGATTCCTCGACACAGATATCAGACCAGAAATGGAACAGGAGTCACTTTGATCCTATTCCCATGACTTACACAGAGCTGGATCCTGACTTAGTTCGACAAGGGATGATCACTACAAAGGCTTTACCACCTCCTCTTAATCCTCCAGTTGGATTTAGGGCTGATCTAAAGTGTGCTTTTCATGAGGGTGCCTTAGGCCACGACTTGGAGCATTGTTTTGCATTGAAATCTAGGGTGCGTGAACTGATTAGAGCCGGAATACTTGATTTTACGGATAGTCGTCCGAGCGTCCAGATAGATCCCTTGCCAACACATCAGAATTGAAGCTTTGTCATTGGGCTTTTTTTCTCTCTCGTTGTTTGCATTTTCCTTATTTTGTTTAAGTTGTTTGCTTTCAATTATGTTTGTACTTTCATTAATGAAATAAGCATTGTGACTTTTGATTCAATTCATTTCCGTCCATTTATTTGCATCTTTATGCTTTATTTTTCAAATGTTTACTTCTTGTCCAAACTTTTGATATGCTAAGTGTCGCTACTGCGAAAATCGGCGCCGGCTGACAGAAGAGTCGCCACCGTGCGTTATTTATCCCTACGGAGGGAAAGGAAACGCTCGAAGAAAACCTCGCAAAAATGGGGAAAGGTATGGCCATCGCAACCAAAACCTGTATTCGGGAGTCGGTTACGCAAGGGGAAGGTATTAGCACCCCTCACGTCCATCGTACTCGATGGGATCCACGCTTGCTTGTTTTGTACGGATTACACTTCTATCTAAACTAAAGGATAAGGTCTGAAAAGAAAAGAAAACATGACTCGGTAAAGCATCGCACTTTATGCCTACGTATTCCCGTCTGGAACGAGAAATCAGAGTCAACGTAGTTCGCCTAACTAAGGGGGAAGATGGGTGAAGGTTGCTCGCTAGGATATCGCATCCTATGCCTACGTACTTCCACACTGCATGGAAGATCAGAGCAAACGTAGTTTGGGCTACACATGACACAAGCTCTTCAAGTGCCTTTTATGAAAAATCTCACCTTAAACAAGGGTTTTCTTATTGCAAAAAGGTTGATGTTTGTTCAAATCTTTTGACGGAAGAAATGAATTAATATCTGGTATAACCTTTATTAGTGTTTTTCTGTTGTTTTGGGGAAAGAAGAGATGACACTCTACAAATCCTAGGGTTGAAAAGGAGGGGATAAAAATCTACCCTAATGTTATCATGCATGGGTTAACTCCTAATGTCTATCATGCTCCTCTCTTGCGCAGAGAGAAACAGAGATCCTAAGGGAATAGACGGAAACAGAAACAGCAGATATATACAATAAAGCAGTAAAATGCATGGATGCAACAGTACAAGCGAGGCAAGGGAGTCCCACTCAACCTCGAACCTAGAAAACAATAGGCAAAAGTGAACATGACTTCACTTTCAACCCAACAAGTTAAACAGCAAACAATACAGTACAGGAAATCACACAATACATCAAAATAAAACAGCTAAAGCTAAACAGCAAAGCAATCTTCATCAGCAACTATCTTCAGGCTTCAGGCAGACATCAGTCTTCTATCTTTAAATCTCCCAATGGCTTTTCTTCAAGTCCTAACCTCCAAGCTGAGGAATCAATCACAAGAGTAAATTGGGTGTGAAGCAATTAGCTGACCACCAAGGGTGGCAAACATACTGCAATCAACACAAAGAAGGTTTCTCTCAAGAGTTCTATCCCTTAGACACTATCACCAAGCCTTCCAAAGGAAGGGGGTGAGTGTCTTAGAGAGACTCTGCATCACAGAGAAGAATGGAGGCAGTCAAGACCTTCCATGCTTGAGAATCAAGTTGTCTACTCTAGGGCTCTGCCTAACTCCTAGATCCTACAAACTTCAACAGCTACCAGCAAGAGATACTCCTCATCAACTCTGGAAGTTCGTCTTCATCCTCTGATCTTCAAATGGGCTTCATCATCACAGGTTTTCATCTCTCCCCCAAATCCCAAACAAACCCAATACCCCACACACAGACAAAATAAACCCTAAAGAGGGCACACCACACAACTCAATCAAATATAAGCAATATACTAATAGCAGTAGGGGAATCCTAATATTTTCTAAGGGATCTATCCTATACCCATAACCCCTATAGTCCCATACCCCCAAAAATCAAATGAATATTCCTAAAAGAATTAAACTATCTCACATATGCTTACCTAAAACCCTAATTTTGATCATACTAATCACACCTAATCAAATCACCTAAAATTTAATCCTAAAAGTATGAATTAAATCTTATGTACAAGTTGAAGTCCTAAACTAATCACTCTAAAAAGAATGAACCCTAAAGCTAAAGGGAACTATTAGAACAAAAATCAAAAAATTTAAGTATCAAACTAAACTTAATAAAAAGCTATTTACAAGAAAAATGCATGAAAAATATTAAAACAAAATAAAATGCCAATTTTATTATTTAATATTTTTCTAGACAGAATTATTGACCTAGAGAAAAAAGAACCAATTAAAAACAAGCCATTTTCCATTTTTTATGATTTTTTAAAGGTGAAAAAAATATAAAAGAAAATAAAATCATAAAATAGAAAAAAAAGGGGGAGGGGGTCTGAATAGCATACACGCCTAGTTGTTACTCAGCATTGGGCCATGAACGTGGGGTGCAGATATCAATATGGCAAGGCCCAGCGCACATCAGAAAATGAATTAAAAAATAACAGAAAAAAGATTAAGCCCTCGGTTCAAATAGCAACAAAATCAAGTGTATTCTGCATTGGGCTTCCAATTGGGGGTGGGGATATCAATATGATTCCAAGGCCCACGCTGATGCAATTAGTGAAACGCATCGTTTCATGCTCAGCCATTCCCTCCATATTTCAACTTCAAATAATAGCCACACGATGAGATGAAGAGGTCAAGTAAATGAATGGATCCAACGGTGCATGGCCATCGTCCCAAAATGATCTAGGGTTTGCAGAGATTCACAGCTTCCATGCAACCATAATCAAGCTCTTCGTTCTCCTTCCTCAGGCCATGAAATCAAAACTTATAAAGAGCAAAGTTGCTCTATTCTTTCCCTTGAACGCAATGATACCCTCAGTTTTGCTTGAAACCAACTCCATAATGGAACCCGATAGGTGCAACAATCTGACTCCCTCATGATGCACTGCAATGGAACCTCACAATTCTCCAATTTAACTACCCTATCTTGTTCATCATGTCACACTAACCTCAGCAAGCCATTATATGTTCATTAAAACTAATTATCCAGCCTAATCTTGATCATCAAAGAATCCTCACTCTGCTAACAACCTCCATGGAACTCTCTCTAATTCTCAGGAATCACTCACCTAAGGTCCCTAAACATGATTACCCTAGCCATTTCACCTAATAATGCATAAATAGAGGGATTTGAATGCTTTTGCAAACCTGAAAAATGGTGATGGCAGAGGTATCTACACTCCAATCCACTGCTTGAAACTGGTCACAAATGGTCTTCAATGGCTGAGAATCTTTCTGTTTGCAAGATCTTGGATGGACAGTGCTTGGATTATGGGATTGGATACAACTTGCTTCACTTGCACTTTGGAAGCTACACCTTCAAACACTCATCAATGGCCACTTTGATCTATGTGTATGTGTTCAGTAGGATCCAAGGAATTGATTTGGTGAGAAAAATTCAATGGAAAGGAAGAAGAAGATGGAGTTTGAGATTAATTTGCAAAAATGGAGGAAATGGTATATCACTCTCTCTTCACACTCTTTTCACCAACCTTTTGCACCAATAGCTTCATTTCAATATATAGATGAGGATGGACAGATCTAGAAGGTTTGAGAATGATCTTAGAGAGTTCTAGAAAGTGGTGGAAAGTTCATGGCATTCTCATGTGATGATACTTTGATACATCTCATATCATGCTTGCATCCTTTGTATATTTGTGTCAAAATCTCCTCTCATGAGTTATTGACATGGTGTGTGTGAAAAAACCAAGTTCCTTGCCTTGAAAAGTCACTTATGCCAAGTTTTCCCTACTTGCCTTATTATACAAGTACCAAAAATACAAAGTAAGTCCAAAATTTAACCCCTAACTCAAAAACGTGGCTGAACCAATGTCTCTAAAATGATGTTTGGCATCAATTTGGTATATTGGATGACCCATTTTGGATTTGTAGATCTCTCAAACCAATTTTTCATTTCAACTTTTTCAACTTATGTGCCTTTTCTAGGTCATTTTTCACCAACTTTGGTCAAGTCTCATTCTATGCATTTCCAAACTTCCATGACTTCTTTTCTAGACTTAAAATGGCATTTTGAGCAACTTTGATGTTGTGAAGTTTTTCATTTGAAGCTTCCTTGTATGAGTTTTAGGCATAGGCTAAGAATGACCTGTAATCCTCAAATAACCAAAATACCCTTTGCTTGCCAAGACCATAAGTAGAGTTCTACAAATCATATGAAGGCATACCATACCATTATAGAAAGATAAGACAATAAGGAACAACTCTTATGTTGTCCAAGAATCCATTTGAAATATCCTTGAAGGTCAAAAGTTGCTTGGAAGACAGACAACTTTCACAGACAAATTTCAGTGCCCTCAGATGACCTGTAACTTGCAAGAGCCATAACTTGAGTTCTATAAATCATCTTGATGACTTCCACCACTCAAATTAAAGCTATGAAGATACTCTACAAGATTCATGTGGACCAAGAATTCATATGAAGCTTGCATCTTGAGTTACACTGCTTTGAAGTTTGACCTAAATCAGGGGATTTTACACTGAAACCCTAATTTAGTAACTCCAGTTTTTCTTGACTCCTCTTGATTTTTCTTTAGCACAATACCATATCCATATCCATATAGCAAATAATGAATCCCAAAATCTTAAAATGCTCCTTGATGCCCTTCAAAACACTTCTTTGACCTAGTGTTGACCTGGTGTTGACCCTAGTTGACTGACTTCAACTGAGGCTCTTGCAATCATTCCAATGACTTGGTTCTTCTTCAAAATGATTCTATAGACTCTTCATAACATCCATACACACCTCATGTTCTTGGCTCATAACTCCCACACCCTCTGATGATCCCCACACAACCTCAAGATAGGAGAGAACTCATTGATCAACCTGTTAACTCCTCAAAGCTCAAATTCTTCCCTGATGACCTGAGTAGTCTTGAATATGAATGAAACCCTTGGATATACCTCCTGAGATAAGAATAGCACCTTGATCCCCTGATTAAGATAGCTTGCCTATGCTATGCAATGCAGATGAATACTCTATGTACATGATGACAATGCAAATGACTATGCAATTGAAACATAAACCTAGGTTAGAAAAGGTTGGGCAAATTTTGGGGTGCAACAGCTGCCCCTATTCAAGCGGCTTGGACCCGACTGGGTGAAGAGCGCGCAGCCTTCAGACATTCGAGGTACGAGACGGTTGAATACGAAAGAACCCGGAAATTTGCCAACCGCAAAAATAAATTGCGAAAACGACTACTGCTTGGGAGAACCCTGGGAACTGGTTTCTGTTGTCACAGCAACAATTGGCCATCCATCTGTCAATCTGATGTTGTCCGCAGACCACTCCATTCCGAAGAAATGAGCATACACCACACAACAAGAAATTTTTGACATCACTTATCAACCTCTGTTGATCTCACTTATCAACCTCTGTTGATCTCACTTATCAACCTCTGTCGATCTCACTTATCAACTAAGCACACGCTAACCAGCGGGAGAATACTGACTTCACTTGTCATGTTGACTTCACTGATCAACCTTTCGTATCCTGAAGAAACGAGCAAACGCTTAACCAAGCGGGGCAATGTTCGAAGACATGACCAACCGACTCTGCGGGGAAATGAGAAACTTAACCAAGTAACTCTGAGGGGACGATTCTGACGACTGCCGTCAAACACCTGTTGGGGAAATTGGGAACTTAACCAAGCACCCTATTGAAGTAACACCTTGCTGGAGAACATCACTCTGTTGGGAAATTGCGGGTAACCACCCGAAAATCTGCATTACCGTCTTATAATGCTGAATCCACAGCATCCTGAGAAAGACTGAGCGGGGGGAATACAAGTAACTTAACCAAGCGCCTTGTCGAAGAATGCTCTGCCGGGGGCTACGAGGAACTTAACCAAGTATCTCGTTGAAGACCACCCTGTTGGGGATTACGTCTCTAATGAGGTAACTGCGGGTAACCACCTGAAAATCTGTACCATGTTATCTCCATAGCACTCTGAGAAAGGACTCAGATGGGGAGAAAGAGAAGTGTTTGACCAAGCAACTCTGCTAGGGGAAAATGCCATGACGAACACGACCACTGCGTATCTGGCACAAAAACCCTCTGTGACAAGATGAACACGACCACTGCGTATTCTACACCGCCACCCTCTTGACAGGAGGAAACACGATCCCTGCGCGTCTTGATGCTGTAAACAAAATCACATAATGGGACAAACATGACGAACACGATCACTACGTGCCAGACGGAATAAATCCACATAGAATAGGCGAACACGTTCTCTGCGTATTTCAACCAACAACACGATCACTGCGTGTGCTGTAATAGGACGAATACGATCACTGCGCATCTCGACCAAAAACCCCCCAAAATGATGTCAACACGATTAATGCGTGCCACGAAACCAACCCATGTAATAGGACGAATACGATTACTGCGTATGTCGACCAGCAAACCCAACTGATACAATAGCCACGATCACTGCGGGCTCCGCATCACAAGTTCCCATGGTACTATCAACACGATCACCACGTGTCGTACGAATACGATCACTGCGTATCTCGAACACGATCACTGCGCGTTCTAACACGATCACTGCGTGTTCTGAGCCACGATCCTCTTGACTGGAGAAAACACGATCCTTGCGTGTTGCGCGTCTCAACTAACCCACATAACTGGACGAATACGATCACTGCATATCCTAACCATACATAAGGTATACGCGATCACTGCACGCTTCAATGTCACGGCCCTCTTGACTGGAGGAAACACGATCCCTGCGTGTTGCGCGTCTCAACTAACCCACATAACTGGACGAATACGATCACTGCATATCCTAACCATACATAGGGTATACGCGATCACTGCGTGCTTCAATGTCACGGCCCTCTTGACTGGAGGAAACACGATCACTGCGTGTTGTGACACAACTTCAAACATGGGACGAATACGATCACTGCGTACTTCGACCTCCCACAACCAAACGAACACGATCACTGCGTGTCTTGAACAATAAACCCCCGACGGTACGAATACGATCACTGCGTATACCGACCAACAAAACTGGATGAACACGATCACTGCGTATCAACCCATAATTACTGTATAACGGACGAGTACGATCACTGCGCACACCGACCCACGACATCACATAATATGGTAAACACGATCACTGCGTGCCCTACAACATGAACCCCATAAAGGTCGGGACCAATACGATCACTGCGCACTTGGGCCACAAATCAACTCCTCAAAATCAACACGATCACTGCGTGCCTTGCTATATGAACCCTGTAGCTGGTACAAATACGAGCACTGCGCATTTTGACCACAAAATCCACATCTTCCTGAAACCACGATTTCACTTATCGGTAGGGAACAACATATCTGAAACTGAAGAGGTAACCACTTGGCTTATGTTTCAACAATGCATGTTTGATACTGACGTAATGCTTCCACACTGCATGGAATTGCTACGTACTCGCGTGAAGTGCAAATGCTCATGATGCATGCTTATGCGAAGAGTTGCCTCAGCAAAATAAATGCCGAAGCCACACTGGATCCGCTGGGGATGACCGAAATACTACCGATACGCTTCCAGCAAAATAAATGCTGGGAAGATGAACTAACTCCGCTGGGGATAACCATCCTGCTAGGAAAGTAGCTCACAAACTCAAAACTTCAAAATTTGTTGGGTACGATCCTCCTGACGAGGAAGAACGACTTGCTGGGGAAAGAAAGGACAATCCTGCTCGGGAAAACTCCTTTCAGCAGCTCCAGCCACCTGATCACACTCTATGGGGAACCTCTCCTGCTATCACTGAGCTGGGGATTGAATTACACATTCTGATTTGCACTGCACAAGAACTCTCTGGGGAGTTAACCACATCCATCTCGACCTTCACTGGGGAAGACTCTGCTCTGCTTGATAAGCCAATTCTGATCTACCGACAACACATCGATCTTTTACTTTGACGCACTCTCAACTCTCCTGGGGAGATACCGTTCAATTTTGCCTTGGGCGACTTCACTGGGGAAAGCCACAACATTCATCCTCTGGAGAGGGTACCAGCCTGCCATGGACTCTGGCGGGGAACTTTACAAGCTTTCGAATACCTGCAAAAGTCAACAAGCAAACACAAGGCAATCTATGCAAAAAGAAACATCTGGGTAATCACCCACGACAACCATTCAGGTAATTTTTGGTTTTAACAATCATCGGCCGAGGCCCGCCTGTTTACACGCATGTAAGTTTATCAAAAAACATCGGCGCTTTTTACAAACAAAACTGTAAAAAATTAAAACCAAAGTCACACACTTCACTGAATAAACGCTTTATTGATAAAGGCCTGAGAATAGGCAAGATTTGTACATCAGATGCAACTCCTGAAAAGAGGTAGTCACACATACACAAAATGCATAAATATACATTTGTACAGAATAAAATTTGTACACATGTCGGCAACGTGTTACAGACGAACACCATGAACCGATCCTCCTATGACTCGTAGGACTCTGACGCTTTCCCGATTTCTGTCTTCGGGAGAGATTGCTTTGGATAATAGACCCCCAAATGCTCCCAAACCGCTTAACAATCAAACTCGGACCGCAATCATTTGCTTCTCAAATCCCTAACTTTTGCGTGAATCGCCCTTTGCGGGTTTTCGATTCACCGGGATACCCTTTTTTTCCGAAGCCGCCCAGTGTAGGTTTTCGACTTCGCGGGTGTACATTTTTTCAATTATATCCCTAACTTTTGCCCGAACCTTTTTATTCTGTTTTTCGGTTCACCAGGATGCCCCATTTTTGCCTGGACTCTCTTTTTACTGTCCAGCGGGTCAATTTTAAGCAAAGTATTTTTTAACTGCGTTCGAGTTCACAGGGGACGAAAAGTCTTCACCATCCATGGTGGATAGCAATAAGGCTCCTCCGGAGAAGACCTTTCTCACGACATATGGACCTTCGTAATTGGGAGTCCATTTGCCCCTGTGATCCGATTGCGGCGGGAGAATCTTCTTCAGCACAAGATCACCCGTCTGAAAGCTTCGAGGTCGAATCTTCTTGTCGAACGCTTTCTTCATCCGGCTCTGATACAGCCTACCGTGTGCAATGGATGCCAGTCTTTTCTCATCTATCAAGCTCAGCTGATTCAATCTGCTTCTCACCCATTCTGCCTCGTCCAGCTTAACATCAAGCAAAACCCTCAAAGATGGTATCTCAACCTCCAATGGCAGGACAACCTCCATGCCATATACTAGTGAGAACGGTGTTGCCCCGGTTGATGTACGCATTGTAGTACGATAACCGTGAAAAGCGAATGGCAGCATCTCATGCCAATCCTTATACGTTACCACCATCTTCTGAACAATTTTCTTTATATTCTTGTTGGCCGCTTCAACAGCGCCATTCATCTTGGGTCTGTAGGGAGATGAATTATGATGCTCGATCTTGAAATCCCGACAAAGATCCCTCATCATCTTGTTGTTCAAATTCGAACCATTATCAGTAATGATCCGCTCAGGAATACCGTATCTGCAGATTATATCCTTCTTGATAAATCTGGTCACTACCTGCTTCGTCACATTGGCGTAAGATGCTGCTTCCACCCACTTGGTGAAGTAATCGATCGCAACCAGAATGAAGCGATGCCCGTTAGAAGCAGTAGGCTCAATCTTTCCGATCATATCAATTCCCCACATGGAGAAAGGCCACGGTGAAGCCATAACATTCAGTGGGCTGGGTGGCACATGGATCTTATCAGCATAGATCTGGCACTTGTGACACCGCTTGGCAAATCTGAAACAGTCAGTTTCCATCGTTAACCAGTAATACCCTGCTCGCAACAACTTTCGGGTCATGGCATGCCCACCTGCATGCGTGCCAAAAGTTCCTTCATGGATCTCTTCCATGAGCAAGTTGGCTTCCTTCTCATCCACACACCGGAGGAGTACCGAATCATGGTTCTTTTTATACAAAACGCCGTCGGGATTCAGATAGAAGTTGCCTGCTAGTCTCCTAAGAGTCTTCTGATCGCGACTGGATGCCCCAGCCGGATATTCCTTATTCTTTAGGAAATTCTGTATATCAAAATACCACGGTTTACCGTCAGATGCTTCGTCGATTGCAAACACAAAGGCCGGCCTATCAAGGCGAGAGATGACAATGCTGGGAGCCTCATTCCAGCGGTTGACTTTATACATCAAGGATAACTTTGCAAGGGCGTCCGCCATTTGATTCTCCGCCCGAGGTACATGATGAAACTCCACCCTATCGAAGAAAGGTAGCAACCTTCTCGCATAATTCATGTACGGCACCAGATTAGGTTGACGCGTCTCCCACTCTCCCTTAATCTGATTCACAACCAATGTTGAATCCCCATATACGTCCAGATTCTTGATCCTCATATCGATAGCCTCTTCTAACCCCATAATGCAAGCTTCATACTCGGCTTCATTATTCGTCACTGAAAAAGTCAATCTGGCTGTGAACGGGATGTGCGACCCGTGGGGAGTTGTAATGATTGCCCCGATCCCGCTACCGTACGAATTGACAGCCCCATCAAAAATCATTTGCCATTGGGAACTCCGCTCAGGACCTTCACCAGGCAACGACTCGTCACAATCTTTAGCCTTCAGGTACATTATATCCTCATCAGGAAACTCAAACTTCATAGGCTGATAACCCTCAATCGGCTGTTCGGCGAGATATTCGGACAGAACACTTCCCTTAATGGCTTTCTGGGAAACATACTGGATATCGTATTCTGTCAATACCATCTGCCATCTAGCAATCCTTCCAGAGAGCGCTTGTTTCTCAAACACATATTTGATCAGATCCATCTTCGATATCAGCATGGTTGTATGATTCAGCATGTACTGTCTTAGACGTTTGGCAGCCCACGCCAATGCACAACACGTCTTTTCGAGCATAGAGTATCGGGATTCACAATCCGTGAACTTTTTACTCAAGTAGTAAATTGCATGCTCTTTCCGCCCTGTCTCGTCATGTTGACCGAGAACACAACCCATACTATTCTCCAGAACCGTCAGATACATAATCAGTGGTCGTCCCGCTACTGGGGGTATCAACACCGGAGGTTCCTGCAAGTATTCTTTTATCCTTTCAAATGCTCTTTGGCAATTTTCGTTCCAGACCACCACTTGATATTTCTTTAACAGCTTGAATAATGGTTCACACGTGGTCGTTAGGTGAGAGATGAACCTAGCAATGTAGTTCAACCTCCCTAAGAATCCACGGATTTCTTTTTCGGTTCTCCGTGCTGGCATTTCTTGTATCGCTTTTATTTTTGCAGGATCGACCTCGATTCCTTTCTTGCTCACAATGAACCCCAGTAGCTTCCCGGATCTCACTCCGAAGGTACATTTATTTGGATTCAGCCTCAGCCTGAACTTCCTCAGCCTCTTGAACAACTTCAACAGATTAACCAGATGCTCTTCCTCTGTTTGCGACTTGGCAATCATGTCACCGACATACACCTCAATCTCCTTGTGCATCATGTCGTGAAAAAGCGTTGTCATAGCCCGCTGGTACGTTGCCCCAGCATTCTTCAAACCAAAGGGCATCACCTTATAACAGAAGGTTCCCCACGGGGTGATAAAGGTCGTCTTTTCCATATCCTCCGGAGCCATTTTGATCTGGTTGTACCCAGAAAAGCCATCCATGAAGGAGAACACTAAAAACTGAGTCGTGTTGTCAACTAACACGTCAATATGCGGCAGCGGGAAATCGTCCTTCGGGATTGCTTTGTTTAGATCTCTGTAATCAACACACATCCGAACCTTGCCATCTTTCTTTGGCACAGGGACGATATTAGCGACCCAAGTGGGATAAGTGGTAACAGCCAGGAATCCAGCGTCCCATTGCTTCTGCACCTCTTCCTTTATCTTCACAGCCATGTCAGGATGAGTCCTTCTGAGCTTCTGCTTCACAGGAGGGCAATCTTCTTTCAACGGCAGACGATGAACAACCATATCGGTATCCAAACCCGGCATGTCCTCGTAGGACCAAGCGAATATATCACTGTATTCACGCAGTATCTCAATAAGCTCTCGCTTGATATCCTCTTGCAACGCGGCCCCTATACGGATATTCATGACGCATTCTTCAGACCCCAAGTTGACAATATCAATCTCTTCTTGGTGAGGCAGAATGACTCTCTCCTCTTGCTTCAATAACCGACTGAGCTCTTCTGGTAAGTCACTATCCTCCACAATCTCCTCCTCGGCTTGGAATATCGGATGCTCGAAGTCTAAATGAGTCATAGGAAGTTTTTGGTCGGTGTTATCTGAAAACTCACGAATCTGTTTGGTGACTTGGATGACGCCCTGGATGGACCAGTTGCATAGGCTTTGCCCTGGCGTGCTGGGTCGAATCCATGAGTCCATGTCGCAATCGCTATCCACCTCCTCCGTATCAGACACGGCATTGATCCTTTCAAAGCTAACCCCTCCGGGTGTGAACATGACAGGTCCCTTGTACTTAGGTACACTCTGCGAGAAAGATGGGCGGTACCCTAAGCCATACTTGTCTTGCTTTACTGGGATGTCCAGAACCTGCCCCCACTTCTGAGTCTCTCCTGCTTGTACCAGCGCCTTGGCTTCTTTATATGACGAAACTGCCACCTCTTGCCCTTCACTCTTTACTGGAGCTTCTTCTTTAACCTTCACCTCTTCGAACGCCTGACACAGCGTTTCATGAATCTCTCCATCTACCTCCACGTACTTGAAAGAAGATAAATGACTGACCAAGATGTCCTCTTCGCCACACACCGTCACAATACTCCCCTCAACCATATATTTCAACTTCTGATGGAGCGTAGAAGTTACTGCCCCAGCGGCATGAATCCAAGGTCTCCCGATCAAACAGCTATATGCAGGCTGAATGTCCATGATGTAAAATACCCTATCAAACACCTTCGGACCTACCTGAATGGGCAAAGTTATTGACCCGAATACTGACCTCCTTGTGCCGTCAAATGCCCTCACGACCAAGTCACTAGGTGTGCATAACAAACCACGGGTGTCTAATTTCAACAGAGCTTTCTTTGGTAACACGTTCAACGAGGACCCAGTGTCTACCAGCACATGGGATAGAGTGGTGCCCTTGCATTCGATAGAGATATGCAAGGCATTATTATGATCACGCCCTCTAGGTGTTAAGTCAAAATCCGTGAATCCCAGCCCATGCCCAGCGTTAACATGTGCCATAACTCCCTCCAGCTAATTAACTGAAATCTCTTGCGGCACGAAGGATGTCTCAAGTACCTTCAACAGGGCATTTCTATGCGCCTCAGAGCACAACAACAGTGATAATATGGAGATCTTTGACGGGGTTTGCTGCAGGTGATCTACAATCTTGTAATCACTTTTGCGGATTAACCTCATGAATTCTTCCACATCTTTGGTTATCGGCTCTTTCTCTTTACTCCCCGAAGATTCCCCCTCGACAACTCTGTTCTTACCCCTGGCAAGCCTCTCTGCTTCAACCTCAGGTGAAGTGAAAATTCTCCCGCTCTGGGTTATACCACCCGCTCCCACTATATTATCAACGGATCCCGCAGGCGAATCATTCAAGTCAATCTTTTCCCCATTGCAATACACCTCAGCGCCATATCTCCACGGGACTGCTCTGGTGCTTTCAAACGGGACTGGCTTAGCGTTGGTAATAGTAATGGTCGGCCTTTTCGATGATGCCGAAATTGTCACTGATTTGAACGGAATGGTGATCGTAGCAATCTCCCTACGCTCTTTCTCAGGTTCTGCCTCAACAGCCTTCTCTCTCCCCACAGCCCTATCAAACTGCAACATTCCTTCATCAATCAAACTTTGAACTCCCCACTTCAGCTTTTCACAGCCATCAGGTTGAACCAAACAGTCAGCACACTCTTCACTGCAACCGGGATAGATACCTCCTTTCAATAAACGCTGCTTTACGGAACTCAAAGGGGTTTTCAGCTCGCTCACTTCTGAAACCAAGTTCAACTCATCATCTACCATGATTGCATTGGCCCCAGCCCCACCATGCTTGGGCATTGGCTGCTGCGTGATATTGGGACCTTCCTTCCCGAAGTTAATAGCCGTACTATCAAGCAAGTCCTGTACTTTATGCTTGAAAGCTAGGCAATTTTCAATATTGTGCCCTGGTGCACCCGAATGGAAGTCACAGTGCTCATTAACATCATATCCGACTGGCGGCTGGCCAGTTGGTGGTGCTAAAGTCCTCTTCTCGACTAGCTGCAATTTCAACAAGGTTTGAAGGAGTTCTGCATACGATACTGGCGGTACTTCGAATACTCTTCTCGGTCGTGGGTTCTGAAATCTGCGCTGATTATTATTAGGCTGCTGCTGAGCCTGCTGCTGAGGAGGCCCCGGAATGGTCACACTTGCAACCTGCGACTGCTGACGCCAGTTCTGACCTTTATTCTTTCGTCGAGCACCGAATACAGCATTGGTGTCACCCTGTCTTTTACCGCCAAACGTCTTCTTGTTACCACCTGCGGAGCTGGACTCACCTGCTTGAATTTTACCAATTTTCACCCCGTTTTCAATGCGCTCCCCCATCAAAATCAACTCAGAGAAAGTACTCATCGAAAAATTGAGCAGACGGTCGTAGTACATTCCAGAGAAAGTTCCTATGAACATGTCCATCATTTCGCGCTCCACCATTGGAGGGTGTACCCTAGCAGCCAGATCTCGCCACCTCTGGGCGTATTCTTTAAAGCTCTCACTAGACTTCTGAGACATGCTTTGCAACTGAACTCGGTTAGGGGCGAGATCACTATTATACTGATAATGTCGAACAAAAGCCTCTGCCAGCTCTTTCCAGCTCCTGATCTAAGAAGGCTCCAAGCTCATGTACCACTCCAGCGATGGCCCTGACAGGCTATCCTGGAAGAAGTGCATTAGCATCTTTTCATCCTCAGAATACGCAGACATACGCCTGTAAAATGCGCGCACATGCACCCTAGGGCATGTATCCCCTTTGTACTTATCAAACGACGGTGCTTTGAATTTCAGCGGGACCCTCAACCCTGGGACTAATCCCATATTCGACAAATCCAACCCGAGAGCATTCTGGTTGGCCAACCCGTTCACTTTCTCTTCCAACAATCTCATTCGATGGTTGTCACCCCTGGCTCTTTCATAGCCTTCATTCTGACCAGAGAACACATCCTCCTGGCGATCTTCCCAGCGCGGTACTGCTTCGTATCCAACATAATCTGCATCGCGACCCGGACCTGTTTGAACGTACCTGGGGTCATACCTCATATTACCCATCTCTTGAGTGTTGTACGTGCCAGCTCCACATCCAAGATTACCATAGCCACCAAACCCAGCCTTGGCGCCAGCCATGCTGCCATACCCCATATTTACACCATTGAAGCCCTGGTTACCATTAATACCATTCATCCCGACATTCTCAACACCCCCATTGAAACCCTGGTTGACATTGCCCACAACTACCCCAGCAGTATCTGCATAGGCATTCACATTACCGGTGTTTCCGCCTCCACCTACAGGACCAGTTTCTCCAGCATTTATACCGGTCACAGGAACAGCATCAGCACCTTGACGATTCTCAACTCGGGGAGAAGCAGCAACGTTTTCACCCTGCGGTGTCCCGTTGTTTTCAGCCCGTGCGACTATCGGTTGAACCAGATTCTGCAGCTGCTCTTGCCCTTTGGCGATAGTCTCCATGGTTTGCATGAGCAGGGTCATCCTGTCACGCATCTCTTGCATTTCACTCTGCACGTTGTCCATGATCTTCTTCTGATTGATTCTGGTAGAGTAACGGTGGACCCGCTTTTCTGCAATCCTGAAAATACCTGCTTCAAAGATGCAAGAGATAAGATACCTGGATCACAAACCTGCAATGCAAATATGAGTATGTATGCAAAATGCAATGTGTGTCTGTGCATTAGGGATTATTATGCCCCGATTCTAGTGTGAGTGCCAGTGCAGTGACAGCGCTAGCAAGACAGTGACTGGAGCCGAATCATAGAAAACCTCGTATATTACAGAGAAATCCAAGAATATCACCGAGAGTACAATAAGAAGGCATGACCTCAACCAACAATCCTGGTGATGGTCAGCGCAAGTGCAAATAAAGCATACAAGCTAATACATGAAATGATCAAGTACTCCCATGAGCCCGGTACTCTTCTATTAACTTCTTGGTCTCTGGATGGCCTGGTTGGGTAAGTAGACCCTCGACAAGCTGGTTTCCTCCCATGCCCCTGCTCCGAAGCGCTCTTCTAGCTTCCGCTTCTGAGACACAGCTTCATTCCTGCCTTCGATGGCTTTGTTCAGTGCTTTCTGGAGGCTATATCTGGCCATTACCTCTTCTTCATGCTTCTCAATGCTAGCCTTCAACTGCTTCTCGAGGTCGGAAATTTGCTGCTTCAGCTTATCTTCCCTCTTCTTATTGTTGGTCAGCGTAGCATTCCATGTCTTATTACAAGAAGAGATCTCTCGGTGAGCGGCGTCGAGTGCCTTCTTTTTGGCCTCTAGCATGTCGTGGGAGCTTCTGAACTCTTGACCCAGACGTTCGCGCTTTTTCTTCTCCTCAGTCAACTCAGCACCTAGCCTGTCCACTAGTTCGATCTGCTGCTGGAAAGAACATACAGCCTTATTCTTTTCACTCCGCATCTGAGCTAGCTCCTTCTCTAACTCTTCATTAATCTTCAGCAAGGCTTCCTTTTCCTTCACAACCTGCTCGTAGACCTCCCTGGTAACAGTGGTTGGCTCTTCCGCCGGAATATGAACAGGGACCGGAGCATCTGGAAATGGCATCAACATCTGTCTGGCTCTCTCCTGAATCCAAACTTTGTAGGGTGCATACGCCTGGCAATCACTTTTCGGTTAATACGCGTCCAGGCATGCCGAATCTTGGCTAGTAGCTCTCCACTCAAATCACCGGTGAAGTACAGAGATTCCTGTACTTCTTCCTCCTGAGGCGGGTTCTTCAGCGCATATCCAAACTGATGGACGAACAGAGATGGGTTGTAGTTGATGCACCCTTTTCTCCCTATCAACGGAACATTAGGATACCCCGAACAACTGCAAATAAGCTCGGACCCCAACAGATCTCGATCAAACCACTCAATGTCTGCAGAAGTTAACCTCATCATACGTTCTGGCCAGTCAGATGTGGTTGTACTATCCACAAAAGATCCCTTCATAGGAAGATGGCTCTTAAACCACATATACAGCAACGGCACGCAACAAGAGACATTCTTGCCTCTCCTGTTCTCATTCCTGTAGTGCATCGAATGGTAGAAGTCCCCGATCAGTGTAGGCACTGGGTTACCAGCAGCAAACAGATGAAATGCATCCATGTCCACGAAGTTTGGGAAATTGGGAAACAACACTATCCCATAAATGCATAGGGCCAAAATAGCGTTAAAGACCACCCAACACCCATTCTTGGCGTACTCTTGAGCCTTACTAACCAGAAACTGGAGAGAGAAACCCGGAACCCCTCGCCAAGAAGTCATCAACAACTCAGAAGCATTCATATGCAAGGCTTTAGCCAGATCCTCCAACTTGGGCTCAGCGGCTGAGTGAATAAAAGGGACTGCATTCTGTACCGGCAGCTCAGTAAACTCTACATACTCCTCCATGGTGGGCCCCAAGATAAAATCAGTAAACGTGAAGCATCTCAAAGCCGGGTCATAGAATTGCATCAGCGTGTACAGCCTATTCAGTTCATCATCAGTGGACCTGTGAACCAAACTCAACAGCCGTCCATAACTCTGTCTGAAGCTTCTATGGACATCCTCATCTGCAAGAGCAATCAGACCCAGGAGTGGAGTAATATCAGGAATAGGTAGCTTGTAAGCAACTGTCATCCTCAAACCAGCCATGATCAATACTCAGAAGTCCAGACACTAGAACCGGGGGATATGCAAATGCACCTGCAGCACAGACACACGTTAATGGGATGCAATGATAATGATTATGCAAACAATGCAATGCAAGCAACATGCCGCAGGGACCAAGTGCTATAGCTGAGAAGCCTGAACCATATCAAGAGTCTCAGATAGACCCTCCAATACTCATCAACCCTGGTCTCAGATAGACCCAACACAAATCTCCACCCTGGTCTCTGATAGACCCATAACATACCTCCAACTGGTCTCTGACAGACCCCAAACCATAACCCTGATTGGTCTCTGATAGACCTCAAATCAAAACTCTGAGTGGTCTCTGATAGACCTCACAAATATCCATAAATACCCAGGATCTCTGATCAAGAAATAACCGGTATCTGAAGGTCTAGTTACCTGCATAACCCCAAACCCTCTCACAGGTGGATGTCCTAGTAACTGACAAAGGTATGGCATCCTATGCGGTTGTCGGTGTCACAGACTTTCAGGAGTGACGATACGATTCCCAGAAGGAGTGGCATCATCAAATCCTGAAGAGGCCTCACTTAGCCAACTTCCAAATGATCGGTTCCCAGAGTCGACAATCCAACTAACCAGCAACCCGAGCCACCCAAAGGGCAGGACAGGAGGCCAACCAGCAGAACCTCGTCTGAGTGTAGATTTCGCGGGACACTAGGACATGCAAAGCACGTGCGCGCCCACTAATCTCTACTCTAAGTCTAGGTGCACTCGATCCCAGGTCCGACTTATCTCTCAATCATGGAACACCCGTCACACCCCACAATACAGCAATAATAATGATAATATAATGCTGAAAGGTAAATACAGAAATATAAATCCATACAAAATCCTCGACGGGAAAACAAGCGCTAGGATTGACTCTCCTAAGGGACGTTGGATCCCAAATGCATAAGAACTATCACAGTCCTTAGCAGCCAGGGGACGTTGGATCCCCAGCAGAGTCGCCAGCTGTCGCTACTGCGAAAATCGGCGCCGGCTGACAGAAGAGTCGCCACCGTGCGTTATTTATCCCTACGGAGGGAAAGGAAACGCTCGAAGAAAACCTCGCAAAAATGGGGAAAGGTATGGCCATCGCAACCAAAACCTGGATTCGGGAGTCGGTTACGCAAGGGGAAGGTATTAGCACCCCTCACGTCCATCGTACTCGATGGGATCCACGCTTGCTTGTTTTGTACGAATTACACTTCTATCTAAACTAAAGGATAAGGTCTGAAAAGAAAAGAAAACATGACTCGGTAAAGCATCGCACTTTATGCCTACGTATTCCCGTCTGGAACGAGAAATCAGAGTCAACGTAGTTCGCCTAACTAAGGGGGGATATGGGTGAAGGTTGCTCGCTAGGATATCGCATCCTATACCTACGTACTTCCACACTGCATGGAAGATCAGAGCAAACGTAGTTTGGGCTACACATGACACAAGCTCTTCAAGTGCCTTTTATGAAAAATCTCACCTTAAACAAGGGTTTTCTTATTGCAAAAAGGTTGATGTTTGTTCAAATCTTTTGACGGAAGAAATGAATTAATATCTGGTATAACCTTTATTAGTGTTTTTCTGTTGTTTTGGGGAAAGAAGAGATGACACTCTACAAATCCTAGGGTTGAAAAGGAGGGGATAAAAATCTACCCTAATGTTATCATGCATGGGTTAACTCCTAATGTCTATCATGCTCCTCTCTTGCGCAGAGAGAAACAGAGATCCTAAGGGAATAGACGGAAACAGAAACAGCAGATATATACAATAAAGCAGTAAAATGCATGGATGCAACAGTACAAGCGAGGCAAGGGAGTCCCACTCAACCTCGAACCTAGAAAACAATAGGCAAAAGTGAACATGACTTCACTTTCAACCCAACAAGTTAAACAGCAAACAATACAGTACGGGAAATCACACAATACATCAAAATAAAACAGCTAAAGCTAAACAGCAAAGCAATCTTCATCAGCAACTATCTTCAGGCTTCAGGCAGACATCAGTCTTCTATCTTTAAATCTCCCAATGGCTTTTCTTCAAGTCCTAACCTCCAAGCTGAGGAATCAATCACAAGAGTAAATTGGGTGTGAAGCAATTAGCTGACCACCAAGGGTGGCAAACATACTGCAATCAACACAAAGAAGGTTTCTCTCAAGAGTTCTATCCCTTAGACACTATCACCAAGCCTTCCAAAGGAAGGGGGTGAGTGTCTTAGAGAGACTCTGCATCACAGAGAAGAATGGAGGCAGTCAAGACCTTCCATGCTTGAGAATCAAGTTGTCTACTCTAGGGCTCTGCCTAACTCCTAGATCCTACAAACTTCAACAGCTACCAGCAAGAGATACTCCTCATCAACTCTGGAAGTTGGTCTTCATCCTCTGATCTTCAAATGGGCTTCATCATCACAGGTTTTCAGCTCTCCCCCAAATCCCAAACAAACCCAATACCCCACACACAGACAAAATAAACCCTAAAGAGGGCACACCACACAGCTCAATCAAATATAAGCAATATACTAATAGCAGTAGGGGAATCCTAATATTTTCTAAGGGATCTATCCTATACCCATAACCCCTATAGTCCCATACCCCCAAAAATCAAATGAAAATTCCTAAAAGAATTAAACTATCTCACATATGCTTACCTAAAACCCTAATTTTGATCATACTAATCACACCTAATCAAATCACCTAAAATTTAATCCTAAAAGTATGAATTAAATCTTATGTACAAGTTGAAGTCCTAAACTAATCACTCTAAAAAGAATGAACCCTAAAGCTAAAGGGAACTATTAGAACAAAAATCAACAAATTTAAGTATCAAACTAAACTTAATAAAAAGCTATTTACAAGAAAAATGCATGAAAAATATTAAAACAAAATAAAATGCCAATTTTATTATTTAATATTTTTCTAGACAGAATTATTGACCTAGAGAAAAAAGAACCAATTAAAAACAAGCCATTTTCCATTTTTTATGATTTTTTAAAGCTGAAAAAAATATAAAAGAAAATAAAATCATAAAATAGAAAAAAAAAGGGGGAGGGGGTCTGAATAGCATACACGCCTAGTTGTTACTCAGCATTGGGCCATGAACGTGGGGTGCAGATATCAATATGGCAAGGCCTAGCGCACATCAGAAAATGAATTAAAAAATAACAGAAAAAAGATTAAACCCTCGGTTCAAATAGCAACAAAATCAAGTGTATTCTGCATTGGGCTTCCAATTGGGGGTGGGGATATGAATATGATTCCAAGGCCCACGCTGATGCAATTAGTGAAACGCATCATTTCACGCTCAGCCATTCCCTCCATATTTCAACTTCAAATAATAGCCACACGATGAGATGAAGAGGTCAAGTAAATGAATGGATCCAACGGTGCATGGCCATCGTCCCAAAATGATCTAGGGTTTGCAGAGATTCACAGCTTCCATGCAACCATAATCAAGCTCTTCGTTCTCCTTCCTCAGGCCATGAAATCAAAACTTATAAAGAGCAAAGTTGCTCTATTCTTTCCCTTGAACGCAATGATACCCTCAGTTTTGCTTGAAACCAACTCCATAATGGAACCCGATAGGTGCAACAATCTGACTCCCTCATGATGCACTGCAATGGAACCTCACAATTCTCCAATTTAACTACCCTATCTTGTTCATCATGTCACACTAACCTCAGCAAGCCATTATATGTTCATTAAAACTAATTATCCAGCCTAATCTTGATCATCAAAGAATCCTCACTCTGCTAACAACCTCCATGGAACTCTCTCTAATTCTCAGGAATCACTCACCTAAGGTCCCTAAACATGATTACCCTAGCCATTTCACCTAATAATGCATAAATAGAGGGATTCGAATGCTTTTGCAAACCTGAAAAATGGTGATGGCAGAGGTATCTACACTCCAATCCACTGCTTGAAACTGGTCACAAATGGTCTTCAATGGCTGAGAATCTTTCTGTTTGCAAGATCTTGGATGGACAGTGCTTGGATTATGGGATTGGATACAACTTGCTTCACTTGCACTTTGGAAGCTACACCTTCAAACACTCATCAATGGCCACTTTGATCTATGTGTATGTGTTCAGTAGGATCCAAGGAATTGATTTGGTGAGAAAAATTCAATGGAAAGGAAGAAGAAGATGGAGTTTGAGATTAATTTGCAAAAATGGAGGAAATGGTATATCACTCTCTCTTCACACTATTTTCACCAACCTTTTGCACCAATAGCTTCATTTCAATATATAGATGAGGATGGACAGATCTAGAAGGTTTGAGAATGATCTTAGAGAGTTCTAGAAAGTGGTGGAAAGTTCATGGCATTCTCATGTGATGATACTTTGATACATCTCATATCATGCTTGCATCCTTTGTATATTTGTGTCAAAATCTCCTCTCATGAGTTATTGACATGGTGTGTGTGAAAAAACCAAGTTCCTTGCCTTGAAAAGTCACTTATGCCAAGTTTTCCCTACTTGCCTTATTATGCAAGTACCAAAAATACAAAGCAAGTCCAAAATTTAACCCCTAACTCAAAAAAGTGGCTGAACCAATGTCTCTAAATGATGTTTGGCATCAATTTGGTATATTGTATGACCCATTTTGGATTTGTAGATCTCTCAAACCAATTTTTCATTTCAACTTTTTCAACTTATGTGCCTTTTCTAGGTCATTTTTCACCAACTTTGGTCAAGTCTCATTCTATGCATTTCCAAACTTCCATGACTTCTTTTCTAGACTTAAAATGGCATTTTGAGCAACTTTTATGTTGTGAAGTTTTTCATTTGAAGCTTCCTTGTATGAGTTTTAGGCATAGGCTAAGAATGACCTGTAATCCTTAGATGACCAAAATACCCTTTGCTTGCCAAGACCATAAGTAGAGTTCCACAAATCATATGAAGGCATACCATACAATTCTAGAAAGATAAGACAATAAGAAACAACTATTATGTTGTCCAAGAATCCATTTGAAATATCCTTGAAGGTCAAAAGTTGCTTGGAAAACAGACAACTTTCACAGACAAATTTCAGTGCCCTCAGATGACCTGTAACTTGCAAGAGCCATAACTTGAGTTCTATAAATCATCTTTATGACTTCCACCACTCAAATTAAAGCTATGAAGATACTCTACAAGTTTCATATGGACCATGAATTCATATGAAGCTTTCATCTTGAGTTACACTGCTTTGAAGTTTGACCTAAATCAGGGGATTTTACACTGAAACCCTAATTTAGTAACTCCAGTTTTTCTTGACTCCTCTTGATTTGTCTTTAGCACAATACCATATCCATATCCATATAGAAAATAATGAATCCCAAAATCTTCAAATGCTCCTTGATGCCCTTCAAAACACTTCTTTGACCTAGTGTTGACCTGGTGTTGACCCTAGTTGACTGACTTCAACTAAGGCTCTTGCAATCATTCCAATGACTTGGTTATTCTTCAAAATGATTCTCTAGACTCTTCATAACATCCATACACACCTCATGTTCTTAGCTCATAACTCCCACACCCTCTGATGATCCCCACACAACCTCAAGATAGGAGAGAACTCATTGATCAACCTGTTAACTCCTCAAAGCTCAAATTCTTCCTTGATGACCTGAGTAGTCTTGAATATGAATGAAACCCTTGGATATACCTCCTGAGATAAGAATAGCACCTTGATCCCCTGATTAAGATAGCTTGCCTATGCTATGCAATGCAAATGAATACTCTATGTACATGATGACAATGCAAATGACTATGCAATTGAAACATAAACCTAGGTTAGAAAAGGTTGGGCAAATTTTGGGGTGCAACACTAAGATTGGAGGGAGGATGACGAAAATGTTATACCCATAACTGCTGTCAGTATTCTTTCAATTAAACCTTGTTGACGATGTAAGGCATTGTTTCAATTTCCAAACACTGGAGAAATAAGGAAGTTAATCCCTCGTTACCCCCTTCGAGCCTAGAAGTTGGAGTTTCTTTCGTTACAAAAAACCCACAATTTTAACCTTGGGATGGGTAGTTCTCAGTTAACTTGGTTGTGTGTTCATACGATACACCTTTCATTAACAAATTTTCCTTCGCACACGTCAAATAAGTGTCGAAGATGTTTTCTAATCAAAAGGTCGATGATGGTTCACCGTAATCATTAAAATCAAACAGTCACTTTCCTTCACACAAAAAAATAATATAAAAAAATCAAAAGAAGCCCGCTAAGTCAAAACCTATGAAGGAGACTTAGGCAAAACTGGGGCATCCCGCTGACTGTAAACTCTAAAATAAACAGTTCAGGCAAAATTTAGGGATAATACAAAGAGATTTTTAAATCTTTACCCTGAAAATTCTCAATGTCAAAATGACCAAATATCATAAGGAGGTAGTGGCTGCTTTTCATAGGTCCGTTGACTTCTGAACCATCATTGCTACCATCAGTGCAATTCCTAATCTATACGAACCTGAATGCATAATAGGAGTTAACTGAGCATAGGACTGGAGATCATCATGTAGATGGGGTGGGTATCAATAAATTTTGAGCCTTTATCCTTTGTTTCATAAACCATGAACCAAACCACGTTACAACCCTCAAAAGACCTAATTGAAGCAAGGTTATTTTGAAAGTATACTACAGCAAGGTTGCGTAACCTGACTCCTAAAGATCTTTGTGAATCATTTATTTTGGCAGTACACCTTTGTTTTAAACTTTGAGCGTCTTGAACCGTTGTGTTCTGAAACGACTCATGTATTTTCCATCTTTCAAAAATAATTTTGATTTCAAAAGTCGCATGAACTTTGCATTACCATGTTTGTAGGAATATTTTTGTTTGCAAACTAGCTTTCCTCTAAGGAATTTTCAAACAATGAGAAACTTGGTCAAGTGATCTTATCAGGGGCAAGTTCCTTTTACATCCTGTCAAAGAATTAGTTCAAGATTTGTTCAAGGCAATATCTTCTCAGATTTGGTTTATCCAGAGAATTGTTCAAGACCCAGACTGGGGCAAGCCCTCCGAGGATACAGCAAAACAGTCGATTCCACGAATTAGACAGCTGAAGCAATTATCAGTTCATTTGACCTAGGGCAGTTTACTTGTATAATCCCTAAGCAGTTATTCATCATTCCTACAGTAACTATCAACTTGATACAGTTTAACAGAATGACAGTGATCTTCGTGTTGAGGAATCAGTCCTCCAGTTTTGTCATCTCACCGAAAGAGTCGAGCCTTGTCGTCGACGTTTGCATTTGCATTTGATCATATGTCATAGCATAATTCCTATACATGCGCATATCTTGGGTGCTTTATTCCCCATTTACATTTCTATCTTGGGTGTTTTACTCCCCATTTACATTTCTATCTTGGGTGCTTTACTCCCCATTTACATTTTTATCTTGGGTGCTTTACTCCCCATTTACATTTTTATCTTGGGTGCTTTACTCCCCATTTACATTTCTATCCTGGGTGCTTTACTCCCCATTTACATTTCTATCTTGGGTGCTTTACTCCCCATTTACATGTCTATCTTGGGTGCTTTACTCCCCACTTACCTTCTATCCTTGGGTGTTTTATCCCCCATGTACCTTTATCCCGGGTGTTTTATTCCCCGTTTACCAGATATTCCTGGGTTTACCTAACATCATGGTGTTTTACCCCCATTTGCTTTTTTTTTTCCCTGAGGTCGTGTTTTACTCGTGTCTTACCTTGTGGGCAAAATTTATTTACTTGGCATCATGGGTGTTTTATCCCCATTTGCGTTTTCTCCTGAGCTCGTGTTTTACTCGCGTCTTACCTTGCGGACAATTTCTAATTTACTTGGCATCTATCAACAATTATGCGTCGTGTCTACCCGACGTTCTTCCAGATATGACATGTCTTCTTCCCTAGTGCAATTCCTCGATGGGTCGTCCCCTGTGACGTTGTTTCGTCTGTATCCGTACATTTGTCATTTTCATCATACGCATCATATCAGATTCATATCATATTTAGCATTATAGTTCGTTTTGTTTTGTCCATATCATTGCATAGCACTGCGTCTAAAGGCAAAATTTTCGGTTATCTGTATTTAAATCCCTCCACCATGATTTCTCGAGTCTCCGTTGCTCAAATCACCCGGTGAAGTTATTTAAATAGGGGCAACTGTAATACCCCAAATTTTGCCCTAAGATTTGTCGTCGCATTTCATTGCATTTTTCTTGCATTTAATCAATTATTAACAAATTTGTGTAGTCGTTTGACTTTTTGCAGGTAAATATCATATGGCATGCATTTTTTTTCTAAAAAGTAAAAATGGCACAATTGGCAAGAGGACATGCGTAAGGAGTTGTGAGTGTGAGAGGTTGAGAGTTCGAATCTCACCTTAGTCACTTTTTGTTTTTTATTATTTTTACTCTAAATGTTTCTATCTCTCATTAAAAAATAACAAAAATAGTTTTTTTATTATTATTTAATTATTATTTTCGTATTTTAATTAAATCATTTTTTAAAAATTTTTTTTTCACTTTTTTCTAAATTATTCATAAAAATATCCAAAAAATCATAAAATAAAAAATATTAGAAAAAATTTTGTTCTTTTTATAATATTTTTGATTTTAGGAATCAATAGGATTATTAGTTTTTATTTTAAGTTTATTTTAAATTATTTAAATTTTATTTTTTTCTTAACTAATTATTTAGTTTGGGCTTTAAAATGGGCTTTAGGGACATTATTGATAATTTGGTGTTAACCCTAATTTGTTCCCTATATATACATGTGTTGCCTTGTTGAAAAGAGGGCAGAAGGTTTTCTTCAGAAAAGAGGAGAGAGAAAGGGAGAAACAAAGGAGATCCCCAGTGAAGTCGCCATTTTTTGTTGCGGTGAAATTTGGATGTCAAGCTATTGATTAACTTGAATCTTAATTCATTTACAACCGGTCTTTGATTTATCCGAAGGAAAGGTTAAAGAAAGGAAAAACCTAAAAGGGAGAGATCTAAGGTTCGGGGGTTGGTTAAATTTAGGGAAGGTATTAGCACCCTAAACTTCCGTAGTACTCTACGGGAACCCTTTATTACTTTTCTTATTTCTGTACCTTAATTATTCCTCCATATAATGATTTGTCATATTTTCACATTTTTTACAGTTTTATCCTTCCGAAGGATTAGGTCCAGCCTTTTGGCCGCCGAGTCAATAGCCTTACCCCTTTAATGGATCAAACCCTGTTTAACCTAGGTGTCCCGCCGTGGGCAAAATTGCTTTTATCCTAGTGTTAGGCCAAAAGAGTCGCCGTACTCTGTTTTAAGGTTTTCTGCCGTGGAATCCCTAATTTAACCCTATTTTAATTTTAATTAACGTTTTTTAACATAGAGATTGGAGTCTCTGAACAAACCTTGGCCACAGTCAAGACGTTTCTAACCTCCCTTTTGAGGGGAACTACAGTTACTCTGATTCCATTCCCGTAAGGATATGTAGGCACAAGATGCAATGTCTTGCCGAGTAAACTTAGAATTAACCCTAGGTCTCTTTAATTTTCAATCCTTTGTATATACCCTAAAGCAAAATAATTAATGAAATAAATAAAAAAAAAAATAAAAGGTTCCCGTAGAGTACTACGGAAGTTTAGGGTGCTAATACCTTCCCTAAATTTAACCAACCCCCGAACCTTAGATCTCTCCCTTTTAGGTTTTTCCTTTCTTTAACCTTTCCTTCGGATAAATCAAAGACCGGTTGTAAATGAATTAAGATTCAAGTTAATCAATAGCTTGACATCCAAATTTCACCGCAACACTAAGGATCGATTCTAAAGAATTTAGTCGTTCGGTTTGTCTGTTTGGAAAGTCAACTCTTTGACTTTTAGGGTTTTGACCTCAAATTGAAGCAAGCCAGTCTTCCAACATCATTTTGTGCATAACTAGTGAGTTTGGTGGAGATTTGATCAAGGATTGATGGATAACATGCAAATCAAGAAACTAGGGTTCCTAAAAAAACCCTAATTTGAAACCAACTTGAAATGATTATAACTTCCTAACCACACATCCAAATGGAGTGGTTAAAAGCTTGTTGGAAAGCTCTCAAGGAGTACTACAAAAGTGTCTAGTGGGTTTGAGGTCCAAAAATGCATAGAGTTTGAGTTGTGAGCTCATCAAGTTGTGAAGAATTTCAACACTTAGAAAATTTTCATGTTTCTTGGCTTGTAAGTCAACTTTTGCAGCAATCTTCAAGAGGATTTTTGACATAGTTCCCTTTGTATTTTAAACTTTTGTAAAACATTAAAGTTTTTGATAATATTTGGGGATTTTAAAAAAGTACAAGATCATTTTCTGAACCTTTGTGGTTAGGAAGAATCGAAGATGGAAAGTTGGGCATTTTTCATGTCACAAAACCAAGTTCAGCATTGGCGTTTTCTTGCGTAAACCCCTCAAACCTCTTCTAATCCTTTTCTTAACTCATTATTTGATACTTATGGACCTAATTAAGGAGGTTAGAGTGCATAGCCACGAGCAAAGCTCTGACTTTGGATTAATTGAATTATTTAATCATACAAGTGGATGCAAGTGGCATGAGAGATAAACGTTTCTTGCAATTTTTGTCACAGCTCAGCAAAAGGTGATGATAAAACTCATAGAGAGGTGGCTAGAACTCAGAAGAAAGATATCAAGTTGATTTTGCACATTTTGCCTCCAAAAAGGGCAAAGTTGGCAAGATGAGCCAATCTCCCCATACCACTTGATTTTCAAGCTTGCCTATAAATAGAGCCTTCTACTTACATCCAAACTACACCAGATTGAGCTACAAAGTAAGCAAAATATCTCCTATTCCACATATCACAACCTTCTTGCAAGCATTGAAGTTAACTTCCTTGTGAAGCAAAACCTGTTTTACACAAACTCTGCCAAATCTCATACGACCACCAAATACCTTCACCAACACTTCAAACACATCACATATGATGTATTTAAGGTGTTTAAACACTACTCCCACCAGAAAACTTCACACTAAAAAATTCAAACCTCAATCCAAGAAAACTTTGACTTTCTACATTTTCAAAGCCAAGTCTTCATTCTGACCATTTTCGAACCTTCAAACACTTCAAACACCTTTCATAAGTCATTCCTAAACTGTTCTAGAACAAATTTTCCATCTGTAACTTCATTTAATTGAAATTCCACATTGGTCGCTTTGCCATTTTGCAAGAGGAAAGGAAGATTCTACTCCAAGTGCTTCAACTTGATTCCAAGTACTCAAAGAGTTTCCTAGAGGCACATTGAAGCTGCTCAAACCAGCAAACTACTTCTAGAAGCAAATCCCTTGAAGATTCCAAGTTTGGGCTCAAGAGGTAAGTCACCATAAACTTTAACTCTGTAATCATGCTATGCTTTAATGTGTAATGATTGTAGACATGTTTGACATGATGTATGTGATGTGTATGAACCATTTATTGCTACCTATCATATTTGAATAAGGCTGTGGAATTGAAAATGCAAAGTTGGTTCCTTTTTTATGTTCCTATCGAGTTTAAATTAGAGTCACTTTCAACAAACACCCATGGTACCATCATGATCCTTGTGAAATTCTGAGTAATTTTGGTCTTTAAATCATTGCATTTCATGAAGAATTAAATGAGACATGATCTCTCTTGCATCTGGTCCAACATGAGGTCATGACCAGCCATGGCGCGAATTTAGGAAGGCCTCAGGTCATGTTTTTCCTTATTTATTTATGAATGGGGGTGATACAATGGATGTATCACCACCCCAGTGGTTTACCATGCGCTTTCATGTATCTTTGCCTTGTCAGTCCTAGGTTCGATCCTGCAGATCAACCTTTTTGTTGCATTTTGTGATTATTTTGATGATTAACCATGTATTGTATTGAACTCACTTGTTTCTCACACACGCTTGTTGGCTGAGTTGGTAAGGTTTTGACCTATGAGCACTGTTGCGTGGGTTCAAACCCCATAGGATGCATTTCCTATCTTTTTACCATTATTTCTCATGACCTTTCTTTGTAAATTGATTTATGCATAACTTCCTTGATTTTTATCATTTTCATGCCATTCTTTTTGCAAAAGGATCTTTGATATGTAAATTTTCAATATATGAAGAAATAATTCAAGAATTTTTATTTTTGAAAAACTTTAATTCACTTGAAAGATATGACCTTTTTAGGGTTTTTCACTTGTTTTCACGAGTTTCCTTGACTTAGTACTTGGTTTTTCTTGTAAGATTGATCTTTTATGAATCATTTTTTAATCTTTAACATGTTTGTGTGTTTGAAAAAATTTGGTTCTTTATTTTACCATGCTTATTCTTGCCTTTGTAAGTGTATGAACATGAAAACCATGCCTTGAAACTTTTTGTTGACTTATGACCTGCTCCTTGATATTGTAACCTCTTGAATATGTTCCCTCTTACTAGTTTTTGTATATTGTTAGAACCATAATATGTTTAGGTTTGATTCATGACTTGGTTGTTACCATGATCTTGTTTACATTCCCCTATGTGAAGTTTTAATCCATGCTTGATTTGTTGTCACTCTTCTTGATTATCCATGTTTGATTGTCCTCAATATGCTTTGGAAATGATTAAATGTGGTTACATTTGTCGTACCCCAAATTTTACCCTTTAGATTAGTGATCATTTTCACATTTCATTTTAGTACATTTTTCATTTTAACTAATCGCTAATCGGTTCGCCTAGTTTGTTTGTTTTTGCAGGTGTGTTGAAAAAGTTGGAAAATAATACCGTGTGCCCTTTAATTCATGCGGATGCAATGGGCTACCAGATTACAGTTTTTTTGATGGTTATAAGGCCGGATCATTCTCAGAGTATCCCCAAGAAACTAGGGTCTCCTATCTCTCGAATTGCAAGACATTGGTTTGAAAACTGGTTGGATTTCCATGGCAGTGTGGATGTTAGATTTCCCTTGATACAGTTCATCCTTACTTGAGAATCAGACTACTAGCCGTCAGATGAAAAGTTGGAATATTAATCAAGTTATGAACCATATTGATTTGAGATCGTAAAGTGTGGACGGATTGGGATTCGAGTCTATCCGAGAACCAGTTCTAACGAGATTATCTAAACAAGTTTGAGTTTGTATTCACTGCTTTCTATTCTAGTTACGAGTTTAATTTTCAAAGGCACAGTTGAACTCACGGTTTGCGTCAATTCACGACGGGTTTTGCTCGATTTCAAGTAATTGCAATTTTGCAGATGCCTCATGATTTGGATTGCGAAATTTAAGGTTTATTCTTAATGAGATATGGATTGAAATTATTCGGAAATGTGAGTTCATGTTTTATTCAGGAATTGAATTCATATACATCGTTTTTAAGTCCATATTCCATTACAAGAATCAAAAGTTACATATTTTTGTGGAATTACAAGTCAAAAGTCCTAAAAATTCTAGATCCTATTTCTACGTCTTCAAGCTTCCGAGTTCTTTGAGTTTCCAAACCGTCCAAAACCTAAAAAAATATCGAAAAATGGTTAGAAGTTGGATATTTCAAAAAGTGATTTTCAATTTTATTTCGGAACGTCAGAGCATTTTCATCATCAGGTCCGGGAGGGGCAGCGAATTCTTCTACCAACCCCCCTCCCCCCCCCCCCCCAATTTCTGTCCAACAAGCCTCAGGCCCAAATCAGGCAGTATCATGTTCTGTTCCGAAAAGAAAAAAGAGTTTTTAGAAAAAATGACTTTGTCCAAACATGGCCTTAAGGAAAATATCCAAAAATCCAAATCCAGAAAATCCGAAAATCCGAAAGCATCTGAGTCTTTAAATACATCTGTGATTTTTTTAAATCTGATTCTATCTTATATTTTTCTATTTTTCTTGCTCTGAAATTTTTTTTCTTAAATGATTTTCTAAAATCACTTTTTGATATGACAAAAAGGGGGAGAAAATGAAAATTTTGAATCGTTCACATAAACAAATACTGAATGGAAACTCACACATGTTAAAAACTAACTAATCATGAATTCAGTGTTACAGAGTTAAAGTTACTCATCTGAAAATATTTATAGAATTAACTCTGAACAAGGTCTGAGATAGTCCACAAGCTTGCTCTGACTCTAGAAAGAAAACAAGTGCTGAAAAGGAAGTTTTTAAATTTTCTAGAAGTATTCATTTCAGGGGGAGAATCATATTCTCAGGGGGATATATATATATATATATATATATATATATATATATATATATATATATATATATATATATATATATATATATATATATATATATATATATATATATATATATATATATATATATATATATATATATATATATATATATATATATATATATATATATATATATATATATATATATATATATATATATATATATATATATATATATATATATATATATATATATATATATATATATATATATATATATATATATATATATATATATATATATATATATATATATATATTTTTTTTTAATTTTGAATAAAATTTCGTATAGTTTTTGTCATCATCAAAAAGGGAGAGATTGTTAGAACACAGATTGGTTCTTAATATATCTCAATGTTTTGATGATAACAATAATGAAATTTTTTATGGAGAAAATATATACTCTAATTTTGTTCAAGTGTTTTTGTTTCAGATAACATAATAAATATTCCTCTGAACGGGATATTCTTCTAAACGTTAAGCTACAACACGCAGAAGACTCTGAGCGTTTGGTAAAAAGCGAAGCTATAGAAGGCTCTGAGCGTAGAGTATAAAGCGAAGATTTAGAAAACTCTGAGCGTACTAAACTCAACGCTGCAACTACAGAGGCTCTGAGAATCAAAACACGTATGGCTCTGAAACGTTCGTAACAAAGTGATACATTTGGATAACACGGATAACACGTAAGAGTGAAGATCTGCTCTGATATAAAGTGCTCCTCTGGATGAACAGTTTGTTAAAACAATCACGCTAGCACTAAGCTGCAGAACTCTGGAAGAGAGTTACTCTGATAAGAAGAAAATGGAACATCATCAGAGGATCAGATGTAGGAAATATTTCCTTATTCGTTCATTTAAAAAGATGTTGATCAAGAAAGATTCGTTGCCAAATTCATTGTCTACATCCAACGGTACTATTCCTCTTTTGTGTATGGGACAGGATTTCAGAACAAAAAGGATCTCTGAACATTCCTCTCCTTGAAAGAAATAGTCAAAGAATACAAAAAAGCATTTGCACGCTATTTGAGAAATGGGTGTATTTAAACAAGTCTTCAACAACAATTCAAAAAAAAAACATCGTTCTACAACGAACATACTACTTTGCTGAAAAGAAAATAGAAAGTTTCATTGATCTTCATTTGTGTTAAATCATTGTTGTGAAAAAGCTTTTCTAAGAATCACTTAAACACACTTTATTGTATTACTTTGTAAAAGATCCTTGAGAGACCAAGTTGTGGTCAGTATTCTCGAGAAGACTAAGATAAGTTTGTCTTAGTGAAAAGATTGTAATCAGTTTTTGATTATTGGATTAAGTCCAATTTTGAAAGAGGCGAAATCACCTTGGCCGGGTGGACTGGAGTAGTTTGAGTTCAAACGAACCAGTATAAAAATACCTGTTATTTTTATTGCCTTATTTGTTTTTGAAAACCCTTATTCAACCCCCTTCTCAGTGTTTTCCTTCCTTCAGTTGGCATCAGAGCACGATTATGAGTGCTATCACTTAACAGTGACAGAGAAAAGATCCGATTGGAAAAATCTTTGATTTAGTATGGCTGAATCTTCAAACAACGCTAACGCTGGGTTGAACAACAAATATGAAGAGAAAGACAGAATCAGCACAAAGCCTCCTATGTTTGATGGAGAAAAATTCGATTACTGGAAGGACAGAATTGAAAACTTCTTTCTTGGCTATGATGCTGATCTCTGGGATATAATCATTGATGGATACACTCACCCCACTAATGGTGAAGGTAAAAAGATTGATAGAAAATCAATGACTGATCAACAAAAGAAAGACTTCAGGAATCACCACAAGGCAAGGACAATTCTGCTGAGTGTTAGATCTCATACTGAATATGAGAAAATCACCAATAGAGATACAACGCATGAAATGTTTGAGTCCGTGAAGATGACGTATGAGGGAAACACGCAGGTGAAAGAAACGAAGGCTCTAGCGCTGATTCAAAAATATGAAGCCTTCAAGATGGAGGAAGATGAATTTGTGGAAACCATGTTTTCTAGATTTCAGATTCTGACTGCTGGATTGAAGGTTCTTGACAAAGGCTACTCCACTTCTGATCATGTAAAGAAGATAGTCATAAGTTTACCAAAGAGGTGGAGACCTATGGTCACAGTGTTAAAGCTCTCAAAAGATCTGAACAAAATCACTCTGGAGGAACTCATCAGTTTTTTAAGAAGCCATGAGATAGAGCTTGAAGAAGACGAGCCTCAGAAGAAAGGTAAGTCCATAACTTTAAAATCTGAAACTAAAGCTTTTTAGGTACTAGAAGAAAGATCTGGAGATTCTTCATCAGATGAAGACGAACTATCTTTACTATCCAGAAGAATAAATCAACTCTGGAAGCACAAGCAAAAGAAGTTCAGAAAATTTAAAAGACCAGAACACCGTGGAGAATCCTCTAGTCACAGAAGATCTAGCAAAAAGGAAGTAGTGTGCTATGAACGCAAAGAGCCAGGACACTACAAGAATGATTGTCCCAAAATTCAAAAGGATAAACCAAAGAAGAAGTTTAAGAAGAAAAAGAAAGTCCTAATGGCTACTTGGGATGACTCAGATTCTTCTGAAGCCCGTCAGAGTCTGAAGACGAATGTGCAAATGTTGCACTAATGGCTGACATAGAGGAGCATGAAAAATCATCTGAATTTGGATCAGAATCAGATTCAGAAGAGGTATTTGCTGATCTCACCAGAGCTGAGTTAATTGAAAGCTTATATGAAATATGTGAAAACTATAGTAAGATCAGACTCAAATACAAGAAGCTGCAAAGTAGTCTTGCATTTGAGACTGGTCAGCTGAAATCAGAAATTTCTGAGCTGAAAGAAAATAATTTTCAAATTAAAATTGAATTGGAAAAAGCTCAACAAAAATCTGAAACAGATACTACGTCTAGCTCTAAAAATATTTTAGAAGAGTATGACCATAGTTTTCAAAGGTTCCTGTCTAGAAGCATAGACATAAGCAAAATGGCTTCTATGATCTATGGTGTGAGCAGGAACAACAGTAAAGGGATTGGATATGAATCATCTTCTGGGAAGGAATCAAATCTAAAACCTGTTGATGAGTTAATTATCAATTATACTCCTATGTATTCTCATTTTAAATTTGGTCACTTACATGACATAAAGTACACACGTTCAGATCAGAACACCATAATTTTTAATAAACCTAAGCTGCGTCAGAGCACAACTACTTTTAATGGACAAAAGTTCAGGTAGAACTTCAGAACAACTAACTCCAGAGGACCCAAAAAGATATGGGTACCTAAGGATAAAATAATTTATGTTGCAGATGTCCTTAGCAGCAAGGTTGAGACACCAGTCCTGGTACCTGGACTCTGGATACTCACGACACATGACGGGAAGAAGGTCTATGTTCCAAAGTCTAGAACATAGATCTGGTGGAGACGTGAAGTTTGGAGGAAACCAAAAGGGCAAGATCATGGCTCTGGAACAGTTGGTAATGGTAACCTCCCTTCTATCTCAAATGTTCTGCTTGTAGAAGGATTAACTCATAACTTGTTGTCCATAAGCCAATTAAGTGACAATGGTTATGATATTATCTTTAATAAAAAATGTCGCAAAGTTGTTAGTCAGAAAGATGGATCAATCCTCTTTAATGGTAAAAGAAAGAACAACATTTATAAAATAAAAATTTCAGAATTGAAAAGTCAAAATGTTAAATGTCTTATGTCTGTTAATGATAAGCAATGGGTCTGGCATAAAAGACTGGGACATGTTAGCATGAGACGTATATCTCAGATTAACAAGCTCAATCTGGTCAGAGGACTTCCTAAGTTGAAGTTCAACTCAGATGCTCTTTGTGAAGCATGTCAGAAAGGAAAATTTTCAAAATCCACTTTCAAACCAAAAAATGTTGTTTCTACTTCTAGACCATTAGAGCTTCTGCACATTGATTTGTTTGGACCAGTGAAAACTGCATCCATCAGAGGCAAGAAGTATGGGCTTGTCATCGTTGATGACTACAACAGATGGACATAGGTAAAATTCCTAAAGCACAAGGATGAGTCTCACTCTGTATTTTTTGATTTCTACAATCAAGTCCAAAATGAAAAGAAATTTAATATTGTCAAAGTCAGAAGTGATCATGGTGGTGAATTTGAAAATAAATCTTTTGAAAAATATTTTAAATAAAATGGCATTGCACATGATTTCTCTTGTCCTAGAACTCCTCAACAGAATGGAGTTGTAGAACGAAAGAATAGAACATTGCAAGAAATGGCCAGAACCATGATCAATGAGACAAATATGGCTAAACATTTTTAGGCAAAAGCAATAAATACAACGTGCTATATTCAGAACAGAGTCTTTGTAAGACCTCTTTTGGAGAAGACTCCTTATGAATTGTGGAGGAATAGAAAGCCCAACATTTCATATTTCCATCCTTTTGGATGTATTTGTTTTATTCTGAACACTAAAGATAATCTGAACAAAGTTGACTCTAAAGCACAAAAGTGTTTTATGCTTGGATATTCTGAATGCTCAAAAGGCTACAGAGTATACAATACTGAAACACAGATTGTGGAAGAATCAATTCATGTCATATTTGATGATAAGCTTGGCAATCAAAAGCCAAAGCAGCCTGAAATTTCTGCAGATCGAGAAGTTCTTCTCACAGACTCTGAAGAATCAGAGGCAAACAAAGTTCCAGCTAAAGAACCAAAAGCAACTCCTGATGCCAATCCATTAGCTGCTTATCTAGACAACTTAACTATTTCTGAAGAACCAACTCTGAAAGGATCTTCCAGAATCAAATCTTCTCATCCAGAGGAGATGATTATTGGAAAGAAGGATGATCCCATAAGAACAAGATCCTTCCTCAAATCCTCAGGGACATCATTGTTTAGTCTGGTGTCAATTGTTGAACCTACCTCTGTGGATGAAGCTCTGCAAGACAACGATTGGATACTTACTATGTAAGAAGAGCTTAATCAATTCACAAGAAATGATGTCTGGGATCTGGTTCCAAGACCAAGAGGATTCAACATTATTGGAACAAAATGGGTATACAGAAATAAGTTAAATGAGCAAGGAGAAGTCATCAGAAATAAAGCTAGACTTGTTGCTCAAGGCTACAGTCAGCAAGAAGGTATTGACTACACAGAGACATATGCTCCTGTGGCAAGGTTAGAATCCAAACGCTTGCTAATTTCTTTTGCTGCACATAATAACATCACTCTATATCAGATGGATGTTAAAAGTGCTTTCTTAAATGGTTTAATAGAAGAAGAAGTATATGTTCATCAACCTCCTGGATTTGAAAATGAAAGATTTCCAGAGCACGTTTTTAAATTAGAGAAATCACTCTATGGCCTAAAACAAGCTCCCAGAGCTTGGTATGAAAGGCTGAGTAATTTTCTTTTGGAAAATAATTTTATCAGAGGAAAGGTTGATACCACTCTTTTTCATAAATCAATTAAGAAAGATATCTTAATCTGTCAGATTTATGTTGATGATATTATTTTTGAAATTACAAATATTTCACTTGGAAAGGAGTTTGCTAAGTCTATGCAGGCAGAGTTTGAAATGAGCATGATGGGAGAGCTAAGATTCTTTTTGGGCATTCAAGTTAATCTGACTCTAAAAGGCATCTACATACATCAGACGAATTATGTGAAGGAGCTTCTGAAGAAGTTTAATTTGACAGAGAGTAAGCCAACTAAGACTCCCATGCATCCAACTTGTACTCTGGGAAAAGAAGAGGTAAGTAAAAAGGTAGATCAGAAGCGGTACAGAGGTATGATTGGCTCTCTTCTGTATTTGACTGCCTCTAGGCCTGACATTCTCTTCAGTGTATGCTTATGTGCTAGGTTCCAATCAGATCTTAGAGAATCTCACTTAATTGCTGTTAAGAGAATTCTGAGGTATCTGAAAGGTACAACTAACGTGGGTCTGTGTTACAGAAGATCTGATGAATATAAATTAGTAGGCTTCTGTGACGCTGATTTTGCTGGAGATAGAGTTGAACGCAAAAGCACCTCTGGAAGCTGTCAGTTTCTGGGAGGCAATCTGATCTCGTGGTACAGCAAGAAGCAACCCACTATAGCACTCTCAACTACAGAGGCAGAATATATTGTTGTTGCTGGTCACAGTACCCAGATGCTCTGGATGAAGAGTCAACTGGAGGACTACCAAATACATGAGAGTAATATTCCTATCTTCTGTGACAATACTTTTGCAATTTGTCTTTCTAAAAATCCAATCTTACATTCAAAGGCAAATCATATAGAGATTAAACACCACTTCACCAGAGACTATATTCAGAAAGGGATATTAAGTTTAATTTTTGTTGATACAGACCATCAATGGGCTGATATCTTTACAAAACCCCTCTCTAAATATAGATTTAAATTTATTCTCATAAATATTAGTATGAACTTTTGTCCAGAATAAAATCTTTATTCAGAATTAAATTTATTCAAATGAAAAGTGTTTAAAGTCTATACTCTGAAGTATTGCATCTGAAATTTTTTTTAAGTTACTTTATTTTTGTGAAAATCTGAGTTAACAAGCTTCAGAGGATCTGAGCGTTAGTTAAAGATTCATTTCCTAAAAGAGCTTCAGAGGCACACCATATCAAACATGTGTCACTTCTAATCTGAATTTTGAAAACGATTGAGTGTACACAAAGCTGAGGCGTCGTTTCAGGTACTGTTTGAATCATTGAAATTCTCTTTCTCCCCCCCCCCCACTTTATTAAATCACATTTAATGCGTTAAATCATTATTCCTTTTTTTGATTTGATTTATGTTTCTCTTTGTGCCCTAACACATATTCCACGCCGTAACACATTTCATACTTTCATTATCTTACACACCTTATGCATTTTGCTCTTCTTCATTGCTTTCTTTTCAAATCAAAATTTAAAAGAATGTCTAGTCATCTCAAAAGTTCTTCTTCAATGGCTACCTCATATCATCACATCAACACTTGGTTTCTACAATGGTTGGATCGTCTTCATCGCAAATAGGTAATGAAGCGTACAAAGAACCAGAACACACATTTCTCACACTAGTGAACAAACTAGAGGTACTCTGTGAGTTTATGGTTGATTTTGACTGTATGGAAAAAATGGGTTTGATCTTCGTTCAACGGTTAACTTTCAAGGATGGGTAAAATACTTTGATCGGTTGTTTGGTCCACGTTTTCCCCAACTGGTAAAGGAATTCTGGATTCATGCCCAAGTTTACGCTAAATTTATTTCTTCATCTGTTTTGGGTAAAACTATCGTCATCACTGAGGAAATGATTCGCCAACTTATTGGCTATGAAGAAGAGGGTATTGTGAATACCTCAATGGGACGCGTGAATAAGAATGAAGTGTACAACGAGGTGTTTATCTCTGGGCTTCCATCCAACAAAGTAAAGGATCTGAAGACCCATTACAAGATTTGGGCCAAGATATTTTTGGGTTGTATTCATCATCGCAAGGCTTCAAATTCTCTAGATTACATTAATACAGATCAACTGTATATTTTGTATTGTCTAGGGAATAATATCAAGGTGGATCTTCCACACTTGTTGTTTGTTCATATTTGGAGTCATGTCAAGATGTCCAGAGAAATCATTCGCACTAAACACCAAAAAATCAGAGATTGAATTCCCATGGGAAGGTTAATTTCTGATATCCTCACTGAAAATGGTTTAGTATCTTATCTGAAAGATGCTGGTCAAACAGATGAATTAGTTCCTATTCTTGGGAAGCCTTTGGATGGAAAGAGTCTTCAGAGAATGAAGTTGGTAGAAAAACTTCAATCTGATCCAATTCAGATTGATTCTGATGTTGTGTGCAAAAGGAGGGTACCAGTGGAAGATTTTCCACTCTTCAATGCAGAGGAGCCAAAGGAAGCTCTCCTCGCTTATATTGCTTCCTGTATGGCAGATGGCACTCCTATGCCAGCTGATCTGCTGCTACGTGCTTCTCAACCTGCTCCAGAGCTGATTATGAGGAAGAAACGCAAGAAAAGCAAGGTCTCTGAAGAAGGTCTCTCAAAGAAACATTCTAAGTGTTCTAAGAGGAAGGCTTTTGAGGAAGGCTCTTCCAAGAAGTCCTCAAAGCGTTCCAAGCAATCAGGTAATCCCTCTGCTATTTTATCTCCTGTTTTGGAAACTATAATATAAGAACCAACATCTCAACCCCCTCTCTCTTCTGAACCTATTATCACATCTGACTCCTCCTCTGACCAATCAGATGCTACATCCCCTCGATATAACTCTCCAAACCACCCTCTTGAGTTTTCTTCTCCCACTCCCATTCCCTCTTATTCTCCAGATAAACCTTCATCCTCTTTTAAACCCTCACTCTTTGATGCCCTTAGGACATCCTTCTTCGAGGCCTACCGTCAGCCAAAACCCAGACCCAATGTTGGTAATCTGTTATCTAGTTTTGAAACAGAGATGCAGATGTGGTTTTTTGCTGTAAGGGAGAAGTGCCTCACTAGCACGAATCCTCGTGACTCTGAAGAGATCTGGACTGCCTTCAGAAAGAGATTCGCTTTTGTGACTATGAATCTTCAGGATGCTTGCTCTGCAGATGCGCAAGAGAGAGTTTCTGAAGCTATGAGACTTGCTCAACTCAGTGTTAGCAGAACTCCTATTCTTTGTCTGGAAAACACACCTGCAGAGGTTGTGTGTTCCTCATCTGAGAAATCTGCTGCACTTCAGATTAGTGAAGATCCTCATGCTGAAGAAGGTACCTCAGAGGCTCCTATTGATGAAGAGATTCCTGACTCTGGTCAGCCCTCTGCTTTGGAATTAGGGAATGCATCCTTTTCATTGGTTGTTCAGAATTCAACAGATTTGAGGAAAGAAAATGAAGATGTGCCAAACAAATTTGCTCAGCAAGAGGCTACTAACAGCGAGATAAAATCTTGGATGATCAAGCAAGAGTAAACTACGGCAAAGATTCAGGAGTGGATGGTCAAACAATAAGAATCCACTACTGAAATCAAGACATGGATGGCCAAACAAGAAGCTTCAATTTCTGAGATGACGGAGCTTCTTAAGCTTTTAACTTCTCGTTTAGCTTAATTGTTAGTTAGTTTGTGCCCATCTGTGAATTTTCCTGTTTTATTTCTTTTCTGAGTCTCTAAATACATTTGTGACTATTTTTTTTTTACATATGATTCTATCTTATATTTTTCTATTTTTCTTGCTCTGAAATTTTTTTTTTGTCTTAAATGATTTTCTAAAATCACTTTTTGATATGACAAAAAAGGGGAGAAAATGGAAATTTTGAATCGTTCACATAAACAGATACTGAATGGAAACTCACACATGTTAAAAACTAACTAATCATGATTTCAGTATTTCAGAGTTAAAGTTACTCATCTGACAATATTTATAGAAGTAACTCTGAACAAGGTCTGAGATAGTCCACAAGCTTGCTCTGACTCTGGAAAGAATACAAGTGTTGAAAGGGAAGTTTTAAATTTTCTAGCAGTATTCATTTCAGGGGGAGAATCATATTCTCAAGGGGAGATATATATTTTAATTTTGAATAAAATTTCGTATAGTTTTTGTCATTATAAAAAAGGGGGAGATTGTTAGAACACAGATTGGTTCTTAATATATCTCAATGTTTTGATGATAGCAATAATGAAATTTTGTATGGAGAAAATATATACTCTAATTTTGTTCAAGTGTTTTTGTTTTAGATAACATAATAAATATTCCTCTGAAGGTTAAGCTACAACACACATAAGACTCTGAGTGTTTGGTAAAAAGCGAAGCTACGTAAGGCTCTGAAACGTTAGTAACAAAGTGATACATTTGGATAACACGGATAACACGTAAGAGCGAAGATCTACTCTGATCTAAAGTGCTCCTCTGGATGAACAGTTTGTTAAAACAATCATGCTAGCACTAAGCTGCAGAACTCTAGAAGAGAGGTACTCTGATAAGAAGAAAATGGAACATCATCAGAGGATCTGATGCAGGAAATATTTCCATATTCGTTCATTTAAAAAGATGCTGATCAAGAAAGATTTGTTGCCAAATTCATTGTCTACATCTAACAACACTATTCCTCTTTTGTGTATGGGACAGGTTTTCAGAACAAAAAGGTTATCTCTGAACATTCCTCTCCTGGAAAGAAATAGTCAAAGAAGACAAAAAAGCATATGCACGCTATTTGAGAAATGGGTGTATTTAAACAAGTCTTCAACAGCAATTCAAAAAAAGAAAGAACACCGTTCTACAACGAACATACTACTTTGCTGAAAAGAAAATAGAAAGTTTCATTGATCTTCATTTGTGTTAAATCACTGTTGTGAAAAATCTTTTCTAAGAAGCACTTAAACACACTTTATTGTATTAATTTGTAAAAGATCCTTGAGAGACCAAGTTTTGGTCAATATTCTCGAGAAGACTAAGACAAGTTTGTCTTAGTGAAAAAATTGTAATCGGTTTTTGATTATTGGATTAAGTCCTCTTTTGAAAGAGGCGAAATCACCTTGGCCGGGTGGACTGGAGTAGTTTGAGTTCAAACGAACCAGTATAAAAATACCTGTTATTTTTATTGCCTTATTTGTTTTTGAAAACCCTTATTCAACCCCCCCCCCCCTTCTCAGTTTTTTCCTTCCTTCATTAAGAGTATGAGAACTTGATTGGTTAATGATCTATCCAAAACTTTAATTGATCAATCCTTTAAGCCTCTTGAAACAAATCCTAATTCATAAGTGAAACAAAACAAAACAAAACAAAGTCTTGATAATTGGTTAGCTTTGCATGGATGATTGTTCTATAATGATATGCAAAAGATCAAAGAATCTAAAGGTAAAATTCGGGGTACGACAGTCAGGTATTTTATTCTCTTCACTTTCTGTACTTGATATTTCTTTACTCCGTTTCTTACTTTTGCATCAGAGTACCTTGCAAGTACATCCTCTCCTCTTCACCGTCACCGACGAACTAGGAGCTCGTGACGCATTGCTGGCTACTAATCTCATTCTGGTCCGGTAAGATCAGTGGTGCCATCTGTGGGAAACTTCTGCTTCTCCGTTCTTTCTTCCTCATAAATCAAAGAACCAAAGCATCTCAACTTCCATCGATCATGGTCAGCCCACACGTTGAGGATAACCTCCACGAAACCGCTTTCACCACCTTCACCCATGGCGACGATCATGATCTCGACTTGCTTGTCCCAATCGGGGAAGGTGACCACAAAGATGGGCGCACCGCCTCTCCTTCCTTCAACGATGCAGACGACAATGCCACCCAACGGTTCGAGAGTCTTGTCGTTTGCCAGCCAATTCATGTGTTGCCCAACGCTGATCCGACCATGGTGGCTTTGTTTGCAGACATCAATCAGACGAACCTGATGATGTTCCAACAGAAAAATGATTTGGCATGCCCCTGTTCTGGACTGGGTCAAAGGCTGAACCACATTCGGGCAAGGCCCAAGCCAACTCCTTGTCGAGGAGGGCCTTGTGGTGGCCCAATCCATCAACTTACACAGGGAACACTCACGCGTCTTCCCCATTGTCTCCACGTACTCCCCATGTGGGGACACATTATTAGGTAACTATCCGCGTTCGAAAGAACAAGTCGCCCACCTTCAGAAGATCACGTGGCAGTTGGACTAGGATGAAGACCGCATGCTGGTCTTCCTTACGCCAGTAGGTCCTGGCAGTAATTCGTATTGGATCTAGTGATCCAACCCAATGTAAAATAACTGTTGGTCCAGCGCTGGGGAGTACATTATAAATACCCTCTTTCTCTAAAGGGTCAGGTATTCTATTCTCTTCACTTTATGTACTTACTCTCTCTTTACTCTGTTTCTTACTTTGGCATCAGATTACCTTGCAAGTACACCCCCTCTTCTTCACCACCACCGACGAACTAGGAGCTCACGATGTGTTACTGGCTACTGATCTCATTTTGGTCCGGTAAGATCACAACTTATGTTACAAAAACCAATTTCTGAATAAATTTCGTCACGTCAGCTTCCCGATGTTTTGAACGACAGCTGAATCAGACTCCGAGAACTAAAGTTATGAATTTTCAAAGATTTTTCAAAAATGGTCCAAGTGTAACTAGTTACTCCAATTGAGGTAACCTGTTACACTCCTTCTAACTAGATATCTCTCGGCTCTGCCTCTCAGTGTAATCGGTTACCGTAAACCAGGTAACCGGTTACACCCTCACAGTCTTACCCACACTTTCAACACAATGTAACCGATTACCACAATCCAGGTAACTGATTACACCTACAACACAAGTACTTTTTTGCTGCTTTTCAAAAGGAGAATCACTTTTAAATCCAACCTAAAACCCCATGTTTCATACCATTCGATTAACGCATATTTTTACCCCAAAAATCACTTTTTTAAACATCAAAACTTCAACTCTTTCACACAAAAATTACTCATAACTTTGAGTTCCGACTTAGACTCGCAACCACATCAACCACACAACAACGACATCATACAATTCAATCAATTACATGATTCCAACAACAACAATTACAACAATTAACCATTCCAACATCAGTCACAACATCAATATACCACACATAGTTCATCAAACAATTCAATTGTCTTAGATAATTAGAATCATGATATTGAGAGAAGAAAATTACAACCTAAACACATACATAATCTACCTACCATCATCATGTTGATCCTTAGATAATTAGAACCACACCCTTACCTTAAAATTTTTGAAAAAGCTCCTTCTACTTTAATAATGGGTTCTTCTCTTCCCTTTTACCCTAGCCTTTCTTTTCACTTTCTCTTATTTTTACGTATCTGACAACTTTCCTTACTGTAATTCCTTTTTTTCCTTATTATTATTATTATTATTATTATTATTATTATTATTATTATTATTATTATTATTATTATTATTATTATTATTATTATTATTTAATCCAACTAAAAATAATAATAATAATTTCCATCAATTATTTAATTAAATTAATTCCACGTAATATTAAATAATTAAATAATTATCAGCTAATATAATTTTATTAGTTTTACTCACCACGCTATCAAGTTTAACACAATTGCTCACACATTCCTAAGACACCTTAAAATCTATTCTTAAAGTAACTACCTCATACTAAGAGCAGCTCAACACAACAATAATACAACACAAACACAATAATCACATAATTAAATTACGAAAAAATAATTAAAATAAATTGGAGCGTTACCATGACAACCCTGCAAATTGGTCATTTATACTGGTGTCGGCTTCCTTTCTGGTGTTGAAATGGCCACCCGACCAAGCTTTTTGCTCGCCAAGGATAGCATAGAATACATGGTGTTATGGTATTTCTATTTTTTTATTGGAATCAAATAGTGTTAAAGATAAATGGGAAAATTTTCTCAAACGATATGAAGCCTCTGAAAATCACTTCAGTGTTACAAAGTTTATGTTGACAACAAGTTTTCTTGCTCCAAAAACCCGCACATAAACTGTTTGACAAATTGTCAACGAGACCAAATTGCATTATCTCTGATTTAGGCATTCCTTGGACTTATCATATAGCTGAAAATCATCAAATTCCAAGGATTTCATTCCATGTTTTTTCTTGTTTATGTCTCCATTGCTTGTTAAAGGTGTATTTTTTGAAGATTTTTAAATGTATCAATTCAGAAACAAAGTGTGTTCCTGGAATACCTGACGGAATCCAAGTCAACAAATATTAGATGCCAGGGCTAGCAACAGAGAAACTAAATTAATTTTCTCGGAAAACACTAGAAGCTAAAATAAAATCAAATGGTGTAATAGTAAACTGTTTTGAGGAGTTAGAGAAAGAATATGTCAATGATTGCAAAAAGGAAAGAAATGGTAAGGTTTGGTGTCTTGGTCTTGATTCACACTACAACAAAGATGGTTTGGATAAGGCTCAAAGAGGTAACATATCCTCAGTAACTGAATATAATTGTTTAAAGTTTCTAGATTTGCATAAATCAAAATCTATTGTTTATGTTTGCCTTGGAATTTTATGCAACTTAGTTTCTTCACAACTTATTGAATTGGCTTTGGGATTAGAAGAAACTAAAATGCCATTTACTAGGATTCTTATTAGTGATAGGATGACTAAAACTGAAGAGTTGGAAAGTGGACAAGTGATTGAAATAGCAACACATGAGAGTTAGTTCACCACCAGCTCTTTCTGTAGGACTTTATTTTTCAAGCAGAACTTCACACCAGTTCTTGAATTAATTCTTCCAACTTCCAATATATATTTTAAAGGTTGGTTTAAGAAAAAGTTTTTGTGTTGTGTTACTAATATTTTTGCTTCATCTCTCTTGAGCATATTCGAACACTGTTTTTGTTTTCACATGATCCATGTTAGTAATTAATACCTTTTGAAGTAGATGCAAGAACATATGGTGGTTTAGTAAAACATAAGAATACTCCAAAGTATGTTGTTCCACATGTTTGGTTGTTTCTGAAGATACATATTAATTATACAACAGAGTGAGAGTACTATCAATTAACTCAACTAGCTTCAACCTTTTTCTTTATGAAACAACAACAACTTTTTCTTTTGCTGAGATACTACAAAAATAATGCGGTTGAATTTCTTTATATTTCTTTGTATAGTTACTTACCCTCAACAATGTTTAAAGCTTATTCTTAACAACAAAGTACTCTGTTTCACTTTCTTTAAACATCTGCGACAACTGCACAAATAAGAAATTACACGTGATCAGACCACAAAATTAGTAAAAAAAATTGAAACTTTGTCCTTCAAACTTTTGCACTTTAGAAGTCAAAATTATGAAACAACTATACAGTGAAGATTAACAACTTACGCATCTATGTTTTGTCTCTCACAGAAGTTGCTGAATGCAATCCAGGCAGTTTTCACTCCTTGTGCACCTATGCTGTTAAACAAATATACAAATTTATCTTAGCAAACTAAAAATATACAGAAGCTCCTATGAAGGTAGAGGCCAAATTGAACTTAATGCCGCAAAAGTCATATTTAATTAGATTCTATAAGCTTTTACATTTTCTAACTGGCTTTAATAAAATTGTATACCCTACACTGCTACCCTTAAACTGGTGCACATGAGCATCAAATTTTTTGAAGTCAACACTTTGCTGCTCCCTGCACATGTAAAATCCAATGAAAATCAAAGATCATACACTTGCCAAAATTCATCTTATTCTCCAAAAACAAACATGAAGAAAGGTAAAAGGAAGTACTCACAAAGCAAAGGACAGATCTTTGAGAATCCTCTTAGAATCATTAAAGAAAAAAGAAACAACGTTAAAAACCAATTCAATATGTGTATGACTAATACATTGGTTTGGAGGTGTTCTATTGACATGATATGTTACTTTACCTTCAAATTTTTTAAAAGCTTGTTAAATTTTTTCTTTAATAATTGTGTCCCGTTATTTTTCATGAAGGCCTAAGGAATCCCATACCTGGCTAGGATGTTCTTTTTGAAGAATTTTAAGACGTTGGACATTATCATCTTTGCTAGATCTTATGCTTCAATTCACTTGGGGAAATAATATACTGCTATGATCATGAACTTGAGTTGGCCTAGAACAAAAGGAAAAGCAATGAGAATATCTATCCCCCACTGTAAGAAAGGTCATAGGGATTTGAACTTATATATAACTCTTATAGGGAATTTTTAGGCATGTCTCCGTGTCATTAGCATTGGTCACATATCTTCATATACTACTTTGTATCCATAACCATGGATGGTCATGTACCCATATCTAAGGACTATCTTGGACAAAGCCTCATCGCCTAAATGTTACCCAACTATTCCTTCATTCACGTTGGCAACAGGGTAAGAAGCTTCTTTTCCTTATACAAATTTCAACACGGGGCCTGACAGCTGATGACGGTTTGTCATTACATATAATTAGTCGAAGAATTAAGGGAAAACGAGCGAAATATGAGATAAATTGATGAAGAAAGACCCAAAAATGAATGAAAAATAGTCAAGTATGAAAGAATGGGAGTTACTAAAAATTCTAGTTAAAAAACACGTAGCTACTGGAATAATCATGCGCGTTATCGTGGGGGCAATAGAGAAAAAAATGTTACATCACGCGCGTGATACTTTCATAATGCGACCGGTGATTGCTTTTTCTGGGCTTTTTTCCGATGCGTTCTGACCTTTTGTAACAACTTTAAAAGGGGATTTTCTATACTTTTACATGGGTTGGGAAATTTGGCACTAGGAGCACGATTTTACAAAATCAAAGGGTGTAATTGTTACTGTAATTGGTACTATAATTATTATTATGAGTAGCTAAATTCTCTTAGGATAGATTGTGTTATGATGAACTTTATTCAATCTTGTTGGTATTATATGGCGATTTGACTATGTATGAATCCTTTGAATTATAATCTTATTCAAATGTTTCTTATGTTGAATGCTTTTTATTTGAGATACTATGTTAATCTGTTGTTAGATACATATGAATTCCTGACCCGTACCCTATGTATTGGACCTAGAGAAATTTTTCTACTTAAGTAGTGCCGCAGAGAATTAACGGTATGTGCACCGCCTAACACTGCTTACACTGTTAGATTAGGGATAGAAAGCTCAAAGTAGTTATTAATGAGTTATATCTAAGGGGACTGACTATAAGAATTTTGCTAATTTTTCGTAAGATTACAAGGATAAGATAATTGATACAAGGAATCATACATCAATAAGAGGAGATAAAGGGATTCTAAAACACAACCTGACCGTTTTTGTGACATAGTTTTCTAGTTTATTACTTTTTGCACTGAAATATTGCAAAATCCCCCATTTTACTATTTTTATTTAATATTGCACAAATCATTGATTTGGTCGAACACAGTCCTTGTTGGATTAATCATTTTATTATTGTGACATTACCAGTACACTTGTTGAGAATTCGTCAAGTTTTTAGCGCCATAGTGGGGGACCGTTGATTGCAACAGGGTAATATTGTGTGCATGTAGCGCAGGTATCATGACCGAATCGACAACACAAACTTTAGGTGTCATTCCCGTAAATCCGGTTCATTTCAACATCAAATACTCCGTATTGTCCGGATTGATAGACAAACAATTTGATGGAAGCGCAAATAATGACCTTTGGGAACATCTAGCTAGATTCTACAAAATAGCATCGATGTGCCCATCAGAAGGTATTATAGAGGATCAGGTTGAACTAAAGTTGTTCAGCTTCTCGTTAGTTTGGAGAGCAAAGGATTGGTTATTATTCCTTCCAAATGGGATAATAAGCACTTTGAGAGAATTGGAAGAAAAAAATTATTGCGGTGAGAATCAGATGTCAAACTATTGATTAACTTGAATCTTAATTCATTGAAATTCACCACCGAGCTTTAATTTATCCAAAGAAAAGGTTAAAGAAAGAAAAACCTTTTCTGGGATGTAACAACAACGCTTAAAGATTCAGAGATCGGGGGTTGGTTATGCCTAGGGTAGGTGTTTCACATCCTAGACATCTATAGTACTCTACAAGAACCTTTTGTGTGTGTGTATGCTAAGTTATCTAAGTTGTTTGCTAGGGTCATTGGGATCAAGGTTAGGGTAAATGTCTAGGTAAAGACCTAAGGATAATTCTAAGTTTGATCGCAAAGATATCGCATCTTATGCCTACGTATCCTGACTAGGATGGAATCAGAGCAATCGTAGCTCTCCTCACTAAGTTTCTATAAAGTTTAACAAAACTCTCTAGATCTAGGTTAAACACTCAAGGGTGATTTACTTTGACAAAATCCAAGAGGGGAGTAAGTAATCATGATAATGATCCTTACATAGAGTTAACAAACTCTATCTCAAAGTTCTAATTAAGGATACTCCTAACAAGGGGTAGGTCTTTTACACTTACAGCAAATTCCAATAGATATAGGTTCTAACTTAACTAAGTTAAAGGACCTAATAACTTAACCAAGTCAAGGGGATGGGTAATGAGCTATCTATGATTGTGAAGTCAATAGAGAGACTTTCCTTTATAATAAGGGGAAAGTAAGGCAACTGGATGAGAACTAACAAGTTCCATCACTTGGGGAACTTAACAAAGTGAAAGCATACATAAGAATTCATTCAAACATGATGAAGATATGAAGAGCATGGTAACAACCAAGAAGGCTTTATCATAACAATATTCACGGATTATAAAGATAACAACTCAACAGAACAAGCATGAAACATGTTTAACAACAACAAGTTCATCAATGGTAAACAAACAAAACTCATTCATACATGTTAAAACTTGAGTTAAAAATGGTATATGAATCTAAACGAAGATAAATGTAACAACATTCAATCCTTTTCAAGGCATATTGATGACAATCAATCATCGATAAGCAAGAAAAGTAACAACAATTCAAGCATGGGTTCAAACTTCATATGAGGGAAGGTAAACAAGATTCAAAGTATCTTTTAAAGCAATAATCAATCCTAAATATGTTATGGTTCTGACAAGACACATAAACAAGTAAGGTAAGGTTAAGGGAGCATGTTCAAGAGGTTACAACATCAAGAAACATACAAGGATTCCCAGAGAAGTTCAAAGTCATACATTCACATTCATGCATTTACAAAGGCATGAATCAAACCCTAAACATGTTATGGTTCTAACAAGACACATAAATAAGTAAGATGTGGTCAAGAGATCATGTTCAATATGTTACAATATCAAGAGGCATGTTACAAAGCAAAAAAAAGTTTCAAGGTATGGTTTTCATGTTCATGCATTTAAAAAGGCAAGAATAAGTGTTGCGGTGAGAATCGGATATCAAGCTATTGATTAACTTGAATCTTAATTCATTGAAATTCACCACTGAAATTTGATTAATCCAAAGGAAAGGTTAAAGAAAAAAAAAACCTTTTGCGCGATGTAACAATGATGCTAAAGATTCGGGGATCGGGGGCTGGTTATGCCTAGGGTAGGCATCTCACATCCTAGACATTTGTAGTATTCTACGGGAACCTTTTGTGTGTGTGTGTATGTGTATGCTAAGTTATCTCAGTCGTTCGCTAAGATTATAGGATCAAGGATAGGTTAAAGTTCTAGTTAAAGACCTAAGGATAGTGTCGCGGTGAAATTTGGATACCAAACTATTGATTAGTTTGAATCTTTAATTCATTTGCAACCGAACTTTGATTTGTCCAAAGGAAGGGATAAAGATCGAAATTCCCACAATGCAATGCAAATGAAAGCTAGAGAGTTATAGGTTCGGGGGTCGGTTAAACTTAGGGAAGGTGCTAGCATCCTAAGTTTCTGTAGTACTTTACAGGAACCTCTTGTTTTATGTTTGTTTATTGCTAAGTGTTTATCTGCTTAATGGTTGAAAGACCTAGGGGTTTATTTCTAAGTATACTCGATAAGATGTCGCATCTTATGCCTACATATCCTTACGGCAGTGGAATTAGAGTATCTATAGTTCCCCTAAAGGGTTTGAGGAGTTCTTTGACTGTGGTCAAAGTTCCTACGGGTTTTGTTAGAACACAGATTGGTTCTTAATAATTACTCTTTGTTTTGATGATAACTGTTAGGAAATTTATTGCAGATTGAAATTATATTAACTCTCTAGAAGCAAATCTTCCTTGAATACAAGAAGTTATTCTGACTCTGAAGCGCCAGATGCACCTCACAGAAGAATCTGTTTGGCCCTCACAGAAGATCCTGAGCGTAGTCTCCAGAAGGATCTGAAGAAAGAAGCTCCAGAACATTCTGAGTCAAGAGCATCTGAAGATAATCAGAAGCATATGAAGATAATCAGAAGCATCTGAAGATAGTCAGAAGCATCTGAAGCTGAAGCATCAGAAGTATAGAAGAATATTGATTGAAGAGTTTTTGAAAGTACCTACGCTGCCTTGTACTGAAGTTCTGTGTCAAAATGCTCTGATGATCAACACGCTAGTGTTGCACCCCAAAATTTGACCAACAATTATTTATTCATTGAGTGTTTGGAAGTGGATACCTTCATCAGAAAGTTCAAGAGATCCTCAGAGGAATGGGTTGAAACTAGGGTTGTGTGCTTCATAGCTTGAGGGTTGTGGGTGCTCCTCAGATGGTTCTGAGACTTTGAGAATGAATTTGATGTTTTGGGAAAGCCTATGAGATGTCTTGATAGCCTTCATGAAGTCCAGAGAAGTCATTATGCAAGAGTTCAGAAGATTCAACCATGAATGATAGAATTAGGGTTTTGACTGGGTCAACCCTAGGTTAACTGAAGATTTGGAGAAGGTTGAGATCCAATCCAAGGGCCATGAGATCATGGAATGATGCATAGAGATGATATAAAGATGATTCCTAGGCCAACTCATCATGAGTGAGGAGTTTGAGAAGTTTCAAGTCAGGGTCCCCAAGGATTGTCAGTGAAAAACCCTAATTTGATCCTTATCTTCCAGGCAGTTTTAGCTCAAGATGTGATTGATATCTCACCTTCCCCATAACATGAATGTTGTAGAGCTTGTTCTAAGATTTAATTTGAGTGGTGGAAGTCCTTGATAGGAGTTACAGAGCCCAAGTTATGGTTTTGACAAATTACAGGTCAGCAGATGTGTGTGAATCTGGGTCCTTGAAAGTCACCCAGCTTGCAGACAACTTTTGCCCTAGTAGGAGGATTCCTATGATTTCTTGGTCAACATGAATGTTGAAGAGGATCTTCTTAGCTTTAATTTGAGTGGTGGAAGTCCTTGATTGGATTTGTGGAACTCAACTTATGGCTTGAACAAGACAGGGGTATTTTGGTCATTTGTCAGTTATAGGTCATTTTAGCCAATGCCTAAAACTCCTATTTCCAAGCCTCAAATGGAAAAACTCAAAACATGAAAGTTGCTCAAAATGTGATTTTAAGTCTAGAAAGAAGGTCACAAATTGTTGGAAAAGCTCATAGCATGAAGTTGCATGATTGGTCAAAAATGAACTAAAAATGGCATATAAGTTTGAAAAGTTGAATTTGAAAATTGATTTGGAAGATCCACAAATCCAAAATAGGTCATCCAATATATCATTTTGATTGGAAACATCATTTTGAGAACATTGGTTTAGATAGAATTTTGATTTGGAGCTTTAAAATGGGTGATGCTTTGAAAAGTTGTTACTTGAAAAAGAAGGCAATGTTGAAAAACCTTACACAAGCCAAAGATGAGCTTGTTTTTCACTCATCCACACTCAATATCTCTCATAAGGAGAATTTGGCACAAAATGGTAAGGCATGAGGCATGAGATGAGAGAAATCCAACTTGTCATCACATGAGATTTTCAAGAGCTTTCCACCATATTCTAGATGAATCTAGAAACATCTTATGATCATTATAAGAAGAGGGCCATGAAGAGAGTTCAAGGTTGGTGATAAAGAGGATTCAGAGGGGAGAGAGAGAGAGAAGCATCCATTGAAGCACTTCCTTCAACTTCAAGCAACTCTGAATTTCATTCACTACAAGCATTCTCCTTCCATACAAGTGCAAACAGAAGCTTGCTCACCCCCTAAGGATCACATTTCAGCCATTACAAGCTCTGAATCCACCCACACGAGTTCCCTCCACACCTCTTTGACAGGTTCCTTTTATTCTCTCTATCTCCTAAATTATGCAGTTTTAGATAGCTTTCTAGGTAGATAATTGATGCACTAGGGTAGATGACTCTTTCCCATGAATTAGGGCACGATCTGTGAAGGTTCATAACAGAGCCAAGAATCTTTGATCTTCAAGATTTAGTTAGTTTGTTAGTTTTAACGAGTAAAGATTGGTTTAGAATCCTTAGGCTAACTTGTAGAAGCTCTGTAAACCATTAGATTGAAGCTTAGTGAAGGTTGATACCAGTTGATAACAAGTGATGTTTAGTTGGACCATGACATTGAAGTCCTCTGTTGGAATTATTGAGGATGAATTAGGGAAATCCACGCGTACCATCTTGTTCCTCTCATTGAGTACTACAATTTTCATTTTTGAATCGTGTTAAATCATGGCGTGTGGAGAGAGAATCAGGGATTGGAAGTTAGTGCATGAAGATGGATGTTTCTGAACCTAGGGTTTGCATTTGGGGACGAAGGCTGGTGGCCCTTGGATCGTCCTCCAGCCCTTGACTCTTTCCATTGATTTAACGACCGTGTTCAAAAGAAATAAAACGGAGGGAAGCGTTACACTTGAAACGCAGCGTTTCATTAAGCTGCAGGCAATGGGCCCTGACTTTGGTTGCTATGTACACACCCTTCATAAGCCCATTTCCCTTAACACGTGAATTAGTTCCTTTTCTCACCTCCCTGCGTTTTTTATTTTTTGTGGATTCTGAATTTCTAATGGGCCTAACTCCACATGCTAATCACACCCCCCCTATTTCTGGCCCATCTAAACCAACTGGCGCGTGTTGCTTGTCACACCCCCTCCCTTTATTTGATTTAATTTCTTATATTGTTTTAATATTTTTCTTGTCTTTGAAAATTCATTAAAAATTGAAAAATAACTCTTTTTTGTCCATTCTTTTTTCTATGAGTAGATGATAATGTGTAGAAAATATTAAAAATAAAAATGGGATTTTATTTTTAAGTTTAGTATTTTTAATAGATTTTTCTTTTAAGTAGCTTTTATAATGTTTAGTTTGGTATCATGATTTTGTAGGAATTGTTTTAGGACCTTCCTTTAGTCTTTTTAATCCATTCTTTTTTGTGCAATTAGATGATGAATCATAGTTCCCCATAGGATTTTTTCTAGAATTTTAGAATTAAATTTTGATTAGTTTAATTAGGATAGATGTAGGGTATCCTAATTAGGGTTTAGGTTGTGTTTAGGTGAAGAATTCACTTTCTTTGATTGAGTTTTGTCTTGATTTTTAGGTAGAGGCCTATGTAGATGTTATGAATAGACTTTGTAGACCCTTATGAATAATTGTTAGATTTTTCCCCATTGGTTTAGTATTTTTAGGTATTTTCTGAAGTTGTCTGTTGTTTTTGTCTGCCCTGTGGTTATCTGTTCATATCTGGGGTTGGTTGTGGGGAATTTGTTGAGGGGCTTGTGTTGTCTTGAAGACCTTGATGGAGAGCATCATGAAGTGAAGATTGTAGATCAAGATTCAGAGACCTAGAGCTTGGCTTGTTCCCTGTTTGTGAGGTTTGAGATCCTGAAGTTTGAGGGAAGTTCATGGTACTTTCCTGAGGAAGGCACTATGAATGACTTTCATTCTTTCTTCTCACCTCTTTATTAAGTATCCAATGATGTTGGAGCCAACTTGTGAGTTTAATTTCTCCTGAGGAGGAATGTAAACTGATCACATGTTGTTGAGCCACATGGGATACAATTCCTAAGTGGAAGCCTCCTAGTACTTTCCTGAGGAAGGTCCTATGGGTCTATTCACTTAGTTCCCTTAGTTTGTCTAGGATTTCTCAAGTATCCAATGACGTTGGAGCCAACTTGTGAGTTTAATTTTTCCTGAGGAGAAATATAAACTGATCACAGTTGTTGAGCCACATAGGATACAACTCCTAAGTGGAGGCCTCCTAGTACTTTCCTGAGGAAGGTCCTATGAGTCTATTCATTTAGCTCCACTAGTTCAGATAGGATTTCCTAAATATCCAGTGATGTTGGAAGCCTGCTTGTGAGTTTAATTTCTCCTGAGGAGGAATATAAACTGATCACAGTGGTTGAGCCGCATAGGGTATGACTCCTGAGTATACACCTCCTAGTGTTCTCCTGAGGAAGACACTATGAGTCTGCTTGCTTAGCTCCCTGTCTTTGGTAAGCTTGTTCTGAAGCTTGAAGACTGGGATTGATTTCTCTTGTTTAGGGTTTTGCTTTAGGGCTTTGCTTAGATTTGTTCAGATTCTGTGATTAGGGTTAGGATTAGAGAGTAGATTCTTTCTTTCTCAAGCATGTGTGTTTTGTTTGCCTGTTGGCACTTCATCCCTTTTATCTGTTCATTGCTTGATAGTATGTTGTTTATCTTCAGTATGATTGCTGTTATTTCATGACTGGCTTGAGGTCGAGACGAGCTTGTGGAGGCTGACACCCCACACACATTTCCTCCCTCACTTGCATTGCATGCATTTTACTGTTAAAGCTGATGTTTTTGTCTGTTTTGATGTATCATTGACATGATCCCTTAGGACTCTCGTTTCCTTTGATGAGGATTTGATGATAGACTTTTAGGTTGAAACCTATGCATGACAACATCTAGGAGTTCCCTGTTCAAACCTCAACCATAGGATGAATCCATGGCATGATAACAGTAGGACTTGATAGTTTCCCTCCTAGTTGAGCCATTTTAACCCGTAGTTTCCCGAACTACGTTTGCTCTGATCTTTCATACCAGATGAAAGTACGTAGGCATAGGATGCGATATCCTAGCGAGCAACCTTTCCCCATCTTCGCCTGTAGTTAGCCGAACTACGTGGACTCTGATTTCTCATTCTCTGATGAGAATACGTAGGCATAAAGCGCGACGCTTTGCCGAGTCATTTTTCTTTTCTTTTTCAGCCAGCCTTGATAGGTAGATAGATTATAACCAACCCGTCCAAGTAAACAAACAAGCGAGGATCCCGTCGAGTACGACGGACGTGAGGGGTGCTAATACCTTCCCCTTGCGTAACCGACTCCCGAACCCAGACAATGGTTGCGATGACCTTGTCTTACCCTTTTTCGTCAGGTTTTTCCGATCGTTTCCTTTCCCGCTCTGAGGGATAAATAACGAAAGGTGGCGACTCTTCTGTCATGCCGGCACCTTATTTTCGCGCAAGCGACAGCTGGCGACTCTGCTGGGGAATAATGCATCTAGGGACTTTTCCCATCCCTTATGCTGGGACCGTTTCCCATCCCCTACGCGAGTCAATCCTATCGTTTGTGTGTTTGCTTGTTGGGTTGCGTTTATTTATCGCATCTTTACTTCCCGCACTTTATTTCCCGCATTTTTATTTCCAGTTTGATATGATTATCTGTGCTGCTGTGGGAGAGGGATGTTACTGTGAGTGAAAAGCCGGACCTGGGCTTGAGTACACACCTAGATATAGTTGCGGAGAAGTAGTAGACGAACCTGTCTGCTGAGCAGGCACAGTTCCCTACGAAAATCTGCGCTCAGACGAGATTCTTGCAGAGGTGCTCCTTTCCGGTCCTGAGGATCTGAGGGGAGTCCAGACGTGAGGGTTGTCGACTCTGGGGACCGATCATTTGGAAGTCAGCTAAGAGAGGCCTCTTCATGACTTGATGATACCACTCCTTCTGGGAATCGTGTCGTCACTCATGAAAGTCTGTGACGCTGACGACCGCATAGGATGCCGTACCTTTGTCCGTGGATTAGGTCCATCATACCTGTGAGTGGGGTTGGGATATTGCAGGAAACTTTGACCCTCAGACTACCCGGTTTTCTTGACAGTAAATCAGTTATGTTGGGTTCTCCGTTGCAGATATGTTCTTGATAGAGCAAGGGTTCGATCAGAGGATCTTATCATCGGGTGTTTGTCTGTTCTTGATAAAGCAGGCTTTGATCAGTGTATTATCGTCAGTAGGTTTGTTCTGGACGGAGCAGATTTTGAGTGGGGTCTGAAGATCTCATCGGCAGTTGTTATTTGTTCTTGATAGGGCAGATTTTGAGTGGGGTTTGAAGATCTCATCAGCAGCTGTGCATTTGTTCTTGAGAGGGCAGATTTGTGATTTGGGGTCCGAAGACTTCATCAACAGATATTCCTTGATCTTGCATCCGGGGTCTTTATTATCAGGCCTTCGTTCTTGTCAGGGCAGAATTTTGATCTCGATCCTATCAGATGGTTATTCTCAGCAGATCAGATCAGTGGTTTGACACCGGGATTTCCTTCTCATCAGTGACTGTTGACATCGAATCTCCACGGCAGCCACCCGGATATATTGTTGCATACCTGCATTTTGCATCAGCTTGCATAATCATTCCATTAGCGTGTGTCTGTGACAGGTACCGTTTCCCCGATCCAAGATCTCTCATTGTGTTACTGCAGCCGTTCTCAGAAAGACTGTTGCGTACGAGTTCTCGGTCCTTGATGTGTCGAATCTGACTATTGCTATGCGAGGTTACTATTTCCATGATTGGGCCCAGATTCCTCTCCTTATTATTGCCAGCAGGTGCCAGGATCGGGGGATAATCTCTCAAGCACACAGACACACGCATGCATCTGCATAAAGCATTTTTGCATGACATACATTCTGCTGCTTTTCCTAACCCTTGATGTTGACAGGTTTTTCAGGTACTCAGGTTCCGAGCTGTTTTCGATCTCCAGGATTGATCAAAGATTCATCCACCGCTACTCAACTCGCGCTAATCAGACGAGAATCATGGACCAAGTACAGTCAGATGTTCAAGAGCTTCGTGAACGGATGGATCGATTTATGGAGCTGATGCAAGTAGTTGCGAATGGGCAAGACCAGCTTCGTACTTTGGTTCAACCTCTCATCTCCAGGGTTGACAGTAATGGAATACTTCACGGAGGGGCCGTGCCCACTCCTCCTCAAGGGGATACTCCACAGAACGTTGTTCCTGCTGCCGGGGGCAACGGTAGTGCTAGCGGCAATCTGATGACTAATCTCGGACTTAATGCGGCAGGCGCCGGCAATGGTGGTTTGGGAGCCAATGTTAGCATGGGGCCGGTCAACGGCAATGTTGGTGCAGGAAATATGGTGGTGCCTCAACCGTGGCTGGAGGACCATCAGGATGACATTTTCTCTCAGAGAGGTGTAGAGGCTGAGTTGACTGCTGAGGCCCGACTCAGGTTCAAGGCGCTGGAAGATAAGATGAGAGATATAGAAAATCAGAACGCATTGGGCGTTGACATGGACAAACTCGGGTTGATTGCTGACTTTAAAGTACCTCACAAGTTCAAGGTGCCTATCTTTGAGAAGTATAGGGGCACTACTTGTCCCCGCGTTCATCTCCGATCTTATTACAGAAAGATGTCCGCTTATTCTGATGATGAGAAGCTGCTGATGCACTTCTTTCAGGATAGTCTTTCGGGTCCATCGCTCGAATGGTATATGGGTTTGGAGCCCGCTGCTGTGCGCACCTGGAAAGATCTTGCAGAAGCGTTTGTTCTCCACTATCAATATAATAGCGACTTGGCTCCCAACCGAGTTCAGCTTCAGAATCTCTCGCAGCGGAGCAATGAAAGCTTCAAAGAGTACGCCCAGCGGTGGCGTGAATTGGCTGCTCGGGTCCAACCACCGATGGTTGAGCGTGAGTTGGTGCAAATGTTCGTGGCCACCCTTCCTGGAGTCTATTATGAAAAGCTGGTTAGTGGCATGTCTGGAACATTCTCGGCCCTCATCACTTTGGGCGAGCATGTTGAGAACGGTATAAAGATCGGAAAGATTCAGGGCGAATCATCCTCAGCTGGAGGAGCTGGCAAGAAACCCTATACTGGCAAGCGTCGAGAGGGAGATGCCAGTGCTGTCACTAATGCTAGGAGAAAGGGCAAGGGCCCTCAGTCCCAGATTGCTAGCATAAATATCCCAGCTGCTCCACCACAGCCGCAGCCGCAGCAGCAGCCTCAGCAACAGAATAATCAGGGATATAAGAGATATCAGAATCGGGGTCCCCTGGCAAACCGTCATTTGGAAACTCCTCCTATGCCATATGCACAGCTTCTGCAAATGTTGCTTCAGCTCCAATTGGTTCACAAAAGGACAATGGCTCCCTTGACAGGGGCACCACCACCAGAGTATGATGCTAATGCTACTTGTGAATTTCATTCTGAGGCACCTGGCCATACGGTTGAGAATTGTAAAGCTTTTAAGCACAAAGTCCAGGACATGGTCGACGCCAAGGTTATCAACTTTTCTGACAGCGTGCCCAACGTCACCAAAAATCCAATGCCTCATCATAAGGGGGGCGGAGTGAATGCTGTTATCACTGAAGAGAGTTCAGACTTGCTGACCGATGTCAAAGATTTGAAGACGCCGTTGAGTTTTGTTAAGGCTAAGTTGCTGAAGAAGGGCTTCTTTCCCGGATGTGGAGAGTTATGTATGGCTTGTGCTACACTTCCTGATGGGTGTGAGCAGTTGATCGAAGGTATCCAGAGTCTGATGTCCGAGGGTATTTTGCAATTCAGTCGGAGCGTTGAGAATGCGTCAGGGGAAGTCGTGCTGAAGCAGGCGGACGAAGTTGCTACCATTACCATTCCTCGTCACCCTATTACTATTTCTGCGCCCCGTCCGCCTTCTATCACCATCACCAGGGCCGGACCAATCCCATTCGAGAGTACCAATGCCGTTCCATGGCATTATGGCGCCGAAGTTTATTGTAATGGTCAGAAGATAGAGCTTGAGCCGTCCAGATCGACTGCGCAGAGTCTTACTGAGGTCAGTGGTATCACTAGAAGCGGAAGAGTGTTTGCGCCAGCAGAGGTTGCAGCAGAGAAAGTGGTCCGAGCTGACGCTGTGGATAAGGGTAAAGGTAAAGCTATTGAAGAGGTCCCTGCAGGGGCAGAGAAAGACTTGCTGGTTAAAGATGCTGAAGAGTTCATGCGACTAATCAGGAAGAGTGACTACAAGATTGTAGATCATCTTCACCAGACTCCGTCAAAGATCTCGATTCTTAACTTGTTGCTGTGTTCTGAAGCGCACCGCAACGCATTGCTGAAGGTATTGAATGCTGCATACGTGCCGCAGGAGATATCAGTAAATCAACTCGAGGAGGTGGTGGCCCATGTCAATGCTGGTAATGGGCTGGGATTTACGGATCTGGAGCTGACTCCTAAGGGAAGAGATCACAACAGCGCCTTGCACGTCTCAATAGAGTGCAGAGGCACAGTTATGTCACATGTCCTAGTAGATACGGGCTCCTCGCTTAACGTGCTTCCGAAGAAAGCACTAATGAAATTGGATACCCGTGGACTGCTGTGCACGCCCAGTGATCTGGTCGTGAAGGCCTTTGACGGAACCAAGCGCCACGTCTTCGGAGAATTGACCCTGCCAATTCAAGTTGGTCCAGAGACGTTTAATGCGGTTTTCTATATCATGGATATCATGCCCGCCTATAGTTGCCTCTTAGGTCGGCCGTGGATCCCTTCTGCTGGTGCCGTAACGTCCACGCTGCATCAGAAGCTTAAATATGCTGTTGGGGGCAGCATAGTGACAGTCTGTGGAGAAGAGGACATCATGGTAAGCCACCTGTCGTCCTTCAAGTACGTTGAAATGGATGGTGAGATCCATGAGATTCTTTGCCAAGCATTTGAAACCGTCAGGGTGAAGGAGGTAGCTCCCGTTGTTGCAGCAAAGCAAGAGTTGAACCTCTCCTCGTTTAAGGAAGCTAGGGCCGTTGTCGAAGCTGGTTCCACCCCAGGCTGGGGGCATGTCTTGGATATACCAATCAAGCAGGATAAGTTTGGATTGGGATATTCTCCTGGAGCTGAAGCTTCATCTTCTTCTGGCAGCTCGTCTCGTGGGAAAGGGCCGATCTTATTCACCAAGGGGGGAGTAATTTTTGAGAGCATCAACGCTGCGTCAGAGGACAGCGGGGACAGTGATTGCGATCTTGACGCCTGGATTCAACCGAGCAAGCCAGGCAAGCACCTCCACAACTGGACCATCAAGGAGATTATCAAGCTGACAAGTGAAGAGTAATGATTTGCTTTTTACAATCTTTGTACAACCCTATGTCCTGCCCGGGGCATAGTGGTTTTACTGTCAGGGCCTTGTTGGATTATGTGTATGCATTTTAAATAAAAGGCGTTTTCTTCGTAATCAAATATTGTGTTCTCTGTTATTCATGTTTTATGTTTGTTTCGAAAAACAGCAAAATGGCAACGAGGTTCGTGCTAACCTGCATATTCCTGCTTTAAACTTAACCCTTGTTATTGCAGGATCCACGTAACAGATGACATCGACTCTGGACCCTCTACGGCTCACTACGACTTTGATTGCCCGATCTATCAAGCCGAGGATGAGATTGATGAAGACGAAGACCTTCCGGAAGAGTTGGCCCGCTTGTTGAGACAAGAGGAGAAGGTTATTCTGCCTCACGAGGAGGATATTGAGATCATAAATCTGGGTTCTGAGGAGCTCGTCAGAAATGTCAGAGTAGGGGCTGCGCTGCAGAATGATGTCAAGCATAGACTGGTCGAGATGCTTCGAGAGTATAGTGACGTCTTTGCTTGGTCATATGAGGATATGCCCGGACTTGACACTGATATCGTGGTTCATCGCTTGCCGTTGCGAGAAGATTGCCCTCCAGTCAAGCAGAAGCTCAGGAGGACGAGACCAGACATGGCTGTAAAAATCAAAGAAGAAGTCCAGAAGCAGTTGGACGCAGGATTTCTAGCCGTTACCACTTACCCTCCGTGGGTCTCCAACATAGTGCCTGTACCGAAGAAGGACGGTAAGGTACGTATGTGCGTCGATTATCGGGATTTGAATAGGGCGAGCCCTAAGGATGATTTCCTGTTGCCTCATATCGACGTGTTGGTCGACAATACAGCCCAGTTTTCCGTGTTTTCGTTCATGGATGGCTTCTCCGGTTACAATCAGATTAAGATGGCGCCGGAGGACATGGAGAAAACGACGTTTATCACCCCCTGGGGCACGTTTTGCTACAAGGTAATGCCCTTCGGTCTGAAGAACGCCGGGGCCACTTACCAGCGGGCAATGGTAACTTTGTTTCATGATATGATTCATCATGAGATCGAGGTCTATGTTGATGACATGATTGCAAAGTCCCAAACGGAGGAGGAGCATCTGGTCAATTTATTGAAGCTGTTTGAAAGGCTTAGGAAGTTCAGGCTGAGGCTGAATCCTAACAAGTGCACTTTCGGAGTGCGGTCCGGAAAGTTATTAGGGTTTATCGTTAGTGAACGAGGTATTGAAGTTGATCCTGCGAAGATAAAAGCTATCCAAGAGATGCCAGCGCCGAAAACAGAAAAAGAAGTTCGTGGTTTCCTGGGCCGGATAAACTACATTGCAAGGTTTATCTCTCAGCTCACGGCCACTTGTGAACCGATGTTCAAGTTGTTAAAGAAAGATCAGGCGATTACTTGGAATGAGGATTGCCAGAAGGCATTCAATAAGATAAAGCAGTATCTTCAAGAACCTCCAATCTTGATACCCCCAGTGGCTGGACGGCCATTAATCATGTACTTGACAGTTCTGGAGAATAGTATGGGGTGTGTTCTCGGTCAGCACGACGAGACGGGCAGAAAGGAGCATGCCATTTATTATCTGAGTAAAAAGTTCACTGAGTGTGAATCTCGATACTCGATGCTGGAGAAGACGTGTTGTGCACTAGCTTGGGCTGCCAAACGTCTACGACAGTATATGCTCAATCACACCACTATGCTGATTTCGAAGATGGATCCGATCAAGTACGTCTTTGAGAAGCAGGCTCTTTCGGGCAGGATTGCCAGATGGCAGATGGTGTTAACAGAATATGATATTCAGTACGTCTCTCAGAAAGCCATCAAGGGAAGCGTATTGTCTGACTACCTTGCCGAACAGCCAATCGAAGACTATCAGCCGATGAAGTTCGAATTCCCTGACGAGGACATTATGTTTCTCAAAGCGAAGGATTGCGATGAGCCATTGCCCGATGAGGGGCCGGATAGGAAGTCTCAGTGGAAGTTGATATTCGACGGAGCAGTTAATTCCTATGGAAGTGGTATCGGGGCTATCATCACGACTCCTCACGGATCCCATATCCCGTTTACTGCAAGACTGACGTTTCCAGTTACCAACAACGAAGCCGAGTATGAAGCATGTATTATGGGTCTAGAAGAGGCAATTGATTTGAGAATCAAGAATCTAGACATATATGGTGACTCAGCGCTTGTAATCAATCAGATTAAAGGGGAGTGGGAGACTCGTCAAGCGAATCTAGTGCCGTACATGAATTATGCCAGGAGGCTGCTTCCGTTCTTTGACCGAGTAGAACTTCATCATGTACCCCGGGCTGAAAATCAAATGGCTGATGCTTTAGCTACGCTGGCTTCGATGTATAAAGTCAATTATTGGAATGAGGCTCCAAGAATTGTGCTTTCGCGGCTTGATAGACCAGCGTTTGTGTTCGCAATCGATGATGCCACTGACGGCAAGCCATGGTTCCACGACATCCAGACCTTCCTTATGACCAAGGAGTATCCTGCGGGTGCGTCAACCCAGGATAAGAAGACTCTGAGGAGGCTATTTGGAAACTTTTACCTCAACCCTGATGGAGTGCTGTATAAGAGAAACCACGATCTCGTGCTGCTCAGATGTGTAGATGAGAAAGAGGCAAGTATGCTCATGGAAGAAGTCCATGAGGGCACATTTGGTACGCACGCCGGCGGGCATGCCATGACGAGAAAGATCCTGAGAGCAGGATATTACTGGTTGACTATGGAGTCGGATTGCTTCAGATTCGCGAAGAAATGTCACAAATGCCAGATTTATGCTGATAAAGTTCATGTGCCGCCGTGCCCATTAAATGTCATGTCCTCCCCTTGGCCGTTCTCCATGTGGGGCATCGACATGATAGGCAAGGTCGAGCCCACCGCATCCAATGGTCATCGTTTTATTCTGGTAGCTATCGACTACTTCACCAAGTGGGTGGAGGCAGCCTCGTACGCTAATGTGACCAAGCAGGTGGTAGCTAAGTTCATAAAGAGGGACATCATCTGTCGCTATGGAATTCCCGAGCGGATCATTACTGATAATGGTTCGAATTTGAATAATAAGATGATGAAAGAGCTGTGCCAGAGCTTCAAGATTGAACACCACAACTCATCTCCTTACCGGCCGAAGATGAATGGCGCTGTTGAAGCGGCCAACAAGAACATCAAGAAGATTGTTCAAAAGATGGTTGTGACGTACAAAGATTGGCACGAGATGCTGCCGTTTGCCCTGCACGGTTATCGTACTACGGTGCGTACGTCGACCGGGGCAACTCCTTTCTCCTTGGTGTACGGCATGGAAGCTGTCCTACCGTTAGAGGTGGAGATTCCCTCTTTGCGAGTTTTGGTTGATGTGAAACTTGATGAGGCAGAATGGATTACGAATCGCTTGAACCAGCTCAGCCTGATGGACGAGAAGAGGTTAGCATCGATTGCATTTGGTCGCCTGTACCAAAGCCGAATGAAGAAAGCTTATGATAAGAAGGTGCGTCCTCGAAGCTTTCAGACAGGTGATCTCGTCCTGAAGAAGATTCTTCCGCCACACTCCGATCACCGGGGCAAGTGGACTCCGAATTACGAAGGGCCGTATGTCGTCAGCAAGGTCTTCTCAGGAGGAGCTTTGTTGTTATCCACGATGGATGGTGAAGATTTTGCATCCCCGGTGAACGCGGACGCAGTTAAAAAATACTTTGCTTGAAAGAGACCCGCTGGACAAAAAAGAAAGAGTCCAGGCAAAAAAGGGGCATCCCGGCGAACCAAAAACAGAATAAAAGGTTCGGGCAAAAATTAGGGATATATTGAAAAAATGTACACCCGCGAAGTCGAAAACCTACACTGGGCGGCTTCGGCAAAAAAGGGTATCCCGGTGAACTGAAAACCCGTGAAGGGCGGTTCACGCAAAAGTTAGGGATTTAAATAAGCAAATGACTGCGTTCCGCGTATGGACTTTCATTGTTTAGTGGTTCGGAAGACCTGAGGGCTGTTTATCTGAATCAATCTCTTCCAAAGCTGAAGCATCGGAGAAGTATCAAAGTCGAGTGGGTCTTAGAGGGATCAACTCATGGTGTTCGTCTACGCCTCGATTGCCGACATTTGTATATACTGATGTATATTTATGTTTTCTTTTTGCGCGGCTTCCTCATTCCAGGAGCTTGCCTCTGTTGTAAAACATTTTTGCCCATTCAGGGGTTCATCATCAATAAAATGCACATTATTCAGCAATCCTACTTGTCTGTTTAGCATTTATCTGTTTTGTTTGCGAATGAGAACGCCGATATTTTTGATAAAATGCGCATACATAGACCTGCGGGCCTAGGCCCATTGATTGTTGAAACAACTAATTAACTGAATATTGTCACGAGATAATAACCTGGATAGGCCCCGTTGAGGCGGGTATCTTGTCTGTTTGTTTGTGTTGTTGCAGGTGTAGCACCTTGCCAGAAGATGTGCCGTGCGTATCCCCGAGGCAGGATGAGTCCTCCTTCCCCAGCAGAGTTCAGTAGTCTCTCCTTCGCAGAATCTGAACGCGAGATGGTGAGCATTGATATGTCTTCCCCAGGTAGAGGGGATTCTCTTCCCCAAGCAGACGCATCCTGAAGGAATGTTACCTCATCGGCTGAGTCAAGCACCGAAGAATGATGTCGTCTCTCCCCAGCACCGGGTCACAAGTGCAGAGTTCATAGAAATGTTTGGATGCCGAAGCTCGTGTTTTCCCCAGTAAAGTCACCAAAGCAGGTGTCCTCCCCCGCACCGGGTCACAAGTGCAGGTTTCGCAGGAGGCTGTTCGTTAGCCGAAGGATGCAGTAACTGATGGTGCCAGACTGAAGTCTCCAGTGGAGTTGAGACTCCTCACCAGAGTCATGCTCTCTCCTGAAGTTCGATGATTCCCTCTTCCCCAGTAGAGTGTTGGAACAGCTGATGTTGTATTCCCTTGCAGAGTTGTACTTTCCCCCGAAGTCAGATGATTCCTTCTTCCCCGGCGAAATTGAGTTTCCTCATCGGAGTTGCACTCTCCAGTGAAGTAGAATGATTTCTCTCCCCAGCTGAGTCCGCAGAAAAGCAGAATCCTTGGAAGTTGATCAGATCATGATCGATGTTCCCCAGCAGAGCGTGGGGCAGCTAGTGTTGTGTTTCCCCAGAATCGCACTCTCTCCATCGAAGCAGAATGATTTCTCTTTCCTCAGCCGAGTTTGCAGATGCCCAAGAGATCCGAATCCTTGGAAGTTGATCAGATCATGATTGGTTTTTTCCCAGTGGAGTGTTGAGCAGCTGAAGTTGGTTCCCCACAGAGGGGTCATCCCCAGAAGAGTAGCCAAGACGGCCGCGCAGTTCATTCTCGCGATTGATATCAGCAGATCCAAGTTCTCGTAGAGCTTCGCCCCCTGCAGCAGTCAGCTGAAGTTGTTCCCCTGCAGCAGTTCGCGGAAGATCAATTCCCCAGACAGAGCCTGATTGATATTGGCGTGTTCACGTTCTCCTCAGCAGGATGATTCCTCTACCTGAGTGGTTCTTTCTCCTTGACAGGAGGATTGCCCCTTGTCGGCATTTATTTTGCTGACGGGATCGCATCATTGTGCATGATTGCATAGCATTGTGCATGATTGCATAGCATTGAGCATGATTGCATAGCATTGAGCATGATTGCATAGCAGAAGCATATGCATCATAGGCATGATCTAGATCATTATCATTCTTGCCTTACAGGTGTACCACCAAAAGACCGGTTGCTCAGGACGATTCTTGATGTTCTCCCCAGCAAGGTCGCTTTTGAGATGATTCTTAAAGACCCCGGTGTGACCCCCACGGTCGCTCGCTCAAGATGATTTTTGAGATCCCCGGCAAAGTCTTCAGTTCGAGATGATTCTCAAATCCCTCAGCAGGGCCGTTTGCTTAAGACGATTCTTAAGACCCCAGTACAGCTTCCCGAGTGGTTCGCCTAGTATGATACTTGAGCTCCCCAACGGCGCCTCCAGCAAGAGTTGCCCAGGAAGATTTCGGGAATACCCAACCAGAAGGTTTGCTCCAGAAAGGTTATTAGTTCAGGACGATTCTTGAAGATGCCCGACGGATCTGTTGGTTCAAGTTGATTCTTGAAGTCCAGAGCAGCATGATATGTCTGCTCCAACCATGATGTCTAATCTGAAGATGGATTTCGTAAGCGCCCGAAGGCGATATCAGAAGGTTCCTGTGAGTCCAGATTTCCGTGTTGAAGAATCAACGGGTGGCTGAAGGCAAGGTTCCGGGGTTGTAGATACAACAGAGTGATCCGTGTGAGTCTGAAGACCAAGTCAGTTATCCTGAGGTGATGATTGATTGCGATCAAATGAATGGTATGTCTTCTGATTGAAGTCGAAGATGTTTCTCCAGCGGTGGCGCATGGTATTTCGATCGTCCGACAGTGATGTCAGATTTAGTTCTCCAGTGGTGACGCAGAGTACTTCGATCGTCCGACGGTGATGTCCAATTTGGTTCTCCAGCTAGTTGTTGAGCAGCTAATGTTGCAGGATTCAAAGGTTTTGTTCCCCGCAGAGTACTGTGTGCTCGTGCAGTTGGCAAATTTTCGGGTTTACCGATATTCAATCGTCTCGCACCTTGATTGGATGAGAGCCGTCCGCTCCTCACCCAGTCAGGTTCAAGCCGTTTGAATAGGGGCAGCTGTTGCACCCCAAAATTTGACCAACAATTATTTATTCATTGAGTGTTTGGAAGTGGATACCTTCATCAGAAAGTTCAAGAGATCCTCAGAGGAATGGGTTGAAACCAGGGTTGTGTGCTTCATAGCTTGAGGGTTGTGGGTGCTCCTCAGATGGTTCTGAGACTTTGAGAATGAATTTGATGTTTTGGGAAAGCCTATGAGATGTCTTGATAGCCTTCATGAAGTCCAGAGAAGTCATTATGCAAGAGTTCAGAAGATTCAACCATGAATGATAGAATTAGGGTTTTGACTGGGTCAACCCTAGGTTAACTGAAGATTTGGAGAAGGTTGAGATCCAATCCAAGGGCCATGAGATCATGGAATGATGCATAGAGATGATATAAAGATGATTCCTAGGCCAACTCATCATGAGTGAGGAGTTTGAGAAGTTTCAAGTCAGGGTCCCCAAGGATTGTCAGTGAAAAACCCTAATTTGATCCTTATCTTCCAGGCAGTTTTAGCTCAAGATGTGATTGATATCTCACCTTCCCCATAACATGAATGTTGTAGAGCTTGTTCTAAGCTTTAATTTGAGTGGTGGAAGTCCTTGATAGGAGTTACAGAGCCCAAGTTATGGTTTTGACAAATTACAGGTCAGCAGATGTGTGTGAATCTGGGTCCTTGAAAGTCACCCAGCTTGCAGACAACTTTTGCCCTAGTAGGAGGATTCCTATGATTTCTTGGTCAACATGAATGTTGAAGAGGATCTTCTTAGCTTTAATTTGAGTGGTGGAAGTCCTTGATTGGATTTGTGGAACTCAACTTATGGTTTGAACAAGACAGGGGTATTTTGGTCATTTGTCAGTTATAGGTCATTTTAGCCAATGCCTAAAACTCCTATTTCCAAGCCTCAAATGGAAAAACTCAAAACATGAAAGTTGCTCAAAATGTGATTTTAAGTCTAGAAAGAAGGTCACAAATTGTTGGAAAAGCTCATAGCATGAAGTTGCATGATTGGTCAAAAATGAACTAAAAATGGCATATAAGTTTGAAAAGTTGAATTTGAAAATTGATTTGGAAGATCCACAAATCCAAAATAGGTCATCCAATATATCATTTTGATTGGAAACATCATTTTGAGAACATTGGTTTAGATAGAATTTTGATTTGGAGCTTTAAAATGGGTGATGCTTTGAAAAGTTGTTACTTGAAAAAGAAGGCAATGTTGAAAAACCTTACACAAGCCAAAGATGAGCTTGTTTTTCACTCATCCACACTCAATATCTCTCATAAGGAGAATTTGGCACAAAATGGTAAGGCATGAGGCATGAGATGAGAGAAATCCAACTTGTCATCACATGAGATTTTCAAGAGCTTTCCACCATATTCTAGATGAATCTAGAAACATCTTATGATCATTATAAGAAGAGGGCCATGAAGAGAGTTCAAGGTTGGTGATAAAGAGGATTCAGAGGGGAGAGAGAGAGAGAAGCATCCATTGAAGCACTTCCTTCAACTTCAAGCAACTCTGAATTTCATTCACTACAAGCATTCTCCTTCCATACAAGTGCAAACAAAAGCTTGCTCACCCCCTAAGGATCACATTTCAGCCATTACAAGCTCTGAATCCACCCACACGAGTTCCCTCCACACCTCTTTGACAGGTTCCTTTTCTTCTCTCTATCTCCTAAATTATGCAGTTTTAGATAGCTTTCTAGGTAGATAATTGATGCACTAGGGTAGATGACTCTTTCCCATGAATTAGGGCACGATATGTGAAGGTTCATAACAGAGCCAAGAATCTTTGATCTTCAAGATTTAGTTAGTTTGTTAGTTTTAACGAGTAAAGATTGGTTTAGAATCCTTAGGCTAACTTGTAGAAGCTCTGTAAACCATTAGATTGAAGCTTAGTGAAGGTTGATACCAGTTGATAACAAGTGATGTTTAGTTGGACCATGACATTGAAGTCCTCTGTTGGAATTATTGAGGATGAATTAGGGAAATCCACGCGTACCATCTTGTTCCTCTCATTGAGTACTACAATTTTCATTTTTGAATCGTGTTAAATCATGGCGTGTGGAGAGAGAATCAGGGATTGGAAGTTAGTGCATGAAGATGGATGTTTCTGAACCTAGGGTTTGCATTTGGGGACGAAGGCTGGTGGCCCTTGGATCGTCCTCCAGCCCTTGACTCTTTCCATTGATTTAACGGCCGTGTTCAAAAGAAATAAAACGGAGGGAAGCGTTACACTTGAAACGCAGCGTTTCATTAAGCTGCAGGCAATGGGCCCTGACATTGGTTGCTATGTACACACCCTTCATAAGCCCATTTCCCTTAACACGTGAATTAGTTCCTTTTCTCACCTCCCTGCGTTTTTTATTTTTTGTGGATTCTGAATTTCTAATGGGCCTAACTCCACTTGCTAATCACACCCCCCTATTTCTGGCCCATCTAAACCAACTGGCGCGTGTTGCTTGTCACACCCCCTCCCTTTATTTGATTTAATTTCTTATATTGTTTTAATATTTTTCTTGTCTTTGAAAATTCATTAAAAATTGAAAAATAACTCTTTTTTGTCCATTCTTTTTTCTATGAGTAGATGATAATGTGTAGAAAATATTAAAAATAAAAATGGGATTTTATTTTTAAGTTTAGTATTTTTAATAGATTTTTCTTTTAAGTAGCTTTTATAATGTTTAGTTTGGTATCATGATTTTGTAGGAATTGTTTTAGGACCTTCCTTTAGTCTTTTTAATCCATTCTTTTTTGTGCAATTAGATGATGAATCATAGTTCCCCATAGGATTTTTTCTAGAATTTTAGAATTAAATTTTGATTAGTTTAATTAGGATAGATGTAGGGTATCCTAATTAGGGTTTAGGTTGTGTTTAGGTGAAGAATTCACTTTCTTTGATTGAGTTTTGTCTTGATTTTTAGGTAGAGGCCTATGTAGATGTTATGAATAGACTTTGTAGACCCTTATGAATAATTGTTAGATTTTTCCCCATTGGTTTAGTATTTTTAGGTATTTTCTGAAGTTGCCTGTTGTTTTTGTCTGCCCTGTGGTTATCTGTTCATATCTGGGGTTGGTTGTGGGGAATTTGTTGAGGGGCTTGTGTTGTCTTGAAGACCTTGATGGAGAGCATCATGAAGTGAAGATTGTAGATCAAGATTCAGAGACCTAGAGCTTGGCTTGTTCCCTGTTTGTGAGGTTTGAGATCCTGAAGTTTGAGGGAAGTTCATGGTACTTTCCTGAGGAAGGCACTATGAATGACTTTCATTCTTTCTTCTCACCTCTTTCTTAAGTATCCAATGATGTTGGAGCCAACTTGTGAGTTTAATTTCTCCTGAGGAGGAATGTAAACTGATCACATGTTGTTGAGCCACATGGGATACAATTCCTAAGTGGAAGCCTCCTAGTACTTTCCTGAGGAAGGTCCTATGGGTCTATTCACTTAGTTCCCTTAGTTTGTCTAGGATTTCTCAAGTATCCAATGACGTTGGAGCCAACTTGTGAGTTTAATTTTTCCTGAGGAGAAATATAAACTGATCACAGTTGTTGAGCCACATAGGATACAACTCCTAAGTGGAGGCCTCCTAGTACTTTCCTGAGGAAGGTCCTATGAGTCTATTCATTTAGCTCCACTAGTTCAGATAGGATTTCCTAAATATCCAGTGATGTTGGAAGCCTGCTTGTGAGTTTAATTTCTCCTGAGGAGGAATATAAACTGATCACAGTGGTTGAGCCGCATAGGGTATGACTCCTGAGTATACACCTCCTAGTGTTCTCCTGAGGAAGACACTATGAGTCTGCTTGCTTAGCTCCCTGTCTTTGGTAAGCTTGTTCTGAAGCTTGAAGACTGGGATTGATTTCTCTTGTTTAGGGTTTTGCTTTAGGGCTTTGCTTAGATTTGTTCAGATTCTGTGATTAGGGTTAGGATTAGAGAGTAGATTCTTTCTTTCTCAAGCATGTGTGTTTTGTTTGCCTGTTGGCACTTCATCCCTTTTATCTGTTCATTGCTTGATAGTATGTTGTTTATCTTCAGTATGATTGCTGTTATTTCATGACTGGCTTGAGGTCGAGACGAGCTTGTGGAGGCTGACACCCCACACACATTTCCTCCCTCACTTGCATTGCATGCATTTTACTGTTAAAGCTGATGTTTTTGTCTGTTTTGATGTATCATTGACATGATCCCTTAGGACTCTCGTTTCCTTTGATGAGGATTTGATGATAGACTTTTAGGTTGAAACCTATGCATGACAACATCTAGGAGTTCCCTGTTCAAACCTCAACCATAGGATGAATCCATGGCATGATAACAGTAGGACTTGATAGTTTCCCTCCTAGTTGAGCCATTTTAACCCGTAGTTTCCCGAACTACGTTTGCTCTGATCTTTCATACCAGATGAAAGTACGTAGGCATAGGATGCGATATCCTAGCGAGCAACCTTTCCCCATCTTCGCCTGTAGTTAGCCGAACTACGTGGACTCTGATTTCTCATTCTCTGATGAGAATACGTAGGCATAAAGCGCGACGCTTTGCCGAGTCATTTTTCTTTTCTTTTTCAGCCAGCCTTGATAGGTAGATAGATTATAACCAACCCGTCCAAGTAAACAAACAAGCGAGGATCCCGTCGAGTACGACGGACGTGAGGGGTGCTAATACCTTCCCCTTGCGTAACCGACTCCCGAACCCAGACAATGGTTGCGATGACCTTGTCTTACCCTTTTTCGTCAGGTTTTTCCGATCGTTTCCTTTCCCGCTCTGAGGGATAAATAACGAAAGGTGGCGACTCTTCTGTCATGCCGGCACCTTATTTTCGCGCAAGCGACAGCTAGAAGCACACACGCTGCAGAAGACTCTGATACAGCATAGTTCTGAATTTCATTAGAAGACTCTGATCCATTCAGACTCTGAAGAACTTGCTGAAACTGAAGAAGTATTTTCAAGAATATATCCGTTGGAACTATTCAACGTCTCTTTCCTTATTTGTGCTAGACACACTTACACAGACAAAAAGGATTTTTCTGTGCCATCTATTTCAAGGAAAGGTCAGTTGATGTGAAGACAAAAAGGCTCAGACCTTTTGGACTCTCTTTTCAATGTTCAGCTTGCATGATTCAACTGCCTATAAAAGGAGATCTTCACTTCATTCTTCAGTGCTACACTCTTGCTGAAAAGAAATCATAATATTCTAAAAGCTTTCATTCTTATTCTTCATAGAATCTTATTGTACTTAATCTTAAGAGAAAAATCATTGTTGTGATTAAAGCTTTATAGAAGCATTAAAAACTCTTGTATTTAATTTACATTGATTGTAAAGGATATTCCTTAAGAGGATTCAGTTAGAATCAGTAGCTCTTGAGAAGACTAAGAACTGTTGTTCTTAGGTGATACTATTGTAATCAGTTTGATTTAATAGTGGATTAAGTCCTTGTTGAGAAAGGCAAATCACTCTGGAAGGGTGGACTGGAGTAGTTGTTTAACGAACCAGGATAAAAATAATTGTGTGATTATTTTCAAGTATTAATTTTCCATACTTATTCAATCCCCCCCTTTCTAAGTATTATCTCACCTTCAGTTGGCATCAGAGCTCCGGTTCTGAGTGTGCTATCACTTAACAGTGTCAGTAAAGATCCAGAGAGATATACTTTGATAAATATATTTACTTGTTATCATGGCTGATAATTCAATGTCAAATATTAACAATAAATATGAAGAGAGGGATAGGATCAGCACCAAGCCTCCAATGTTTGATGGAGAAAAATTTGATTACTGAAAAGACAGAATTGAGAGTTTTTTCCTAGGATATGATGCTGATCTATGGGATCTTGTCATAGATGGATATGTACATCCCACAGATGGAGATGGCAAAAAGATTGACAGAAAATCTATGACAGATTCTCAAAAGAAAGACTTCAGAAATCACCATAAAGCCAGAACCATATTACTGAATGCTATTTCACATACAGAGTATGAGAAAATCACAAACAGGGAGACATCTTTTGATATGTTTGAATCCCTTAAAATGACCCATGAGGGAAATTCTCAAGTTAAGGAGACAAAAGCTCTGGCTCTGATCCAGAAGTATGAGGCTTTCAAAATGGAAGACTCTGAATCTGTTGAAGCCATGTTCTCCAGATTCCAGATACTCACTGCTGGGCTGAAAGTTCTGGACAAGGGATATTCCACGTCAGATCACGTAAAGAAAATCATCAGAAGTCTGCCCATCAGATGGAGACCAATGGTGACTGCCCTGAAGATGGCCAAAGATCTGAACAAGATCTCTCTAGAAGAACTCATCAGCTCATTGAGGAGCCATGAGATTGAGCTTGAGGAAGATGAACCTCAGAAGAAAGATAAAGGTAAATCTGTAGCATTAAAATCTAACAAAACTGCTAAAGCTTTGCAGGTCATTCAAGAAAGCTCTGAAGATTCTTCTTCTTCTGAAGAAGATGAGTTATCCATGCTGTCCAGAAGGATTAACAAACTCTGGAAGCACAAGGGAAAGAAGTTCAACAACTTCAGAAGATCTGACAACAGAAAGGAATCTTCTAGTCACAGAAGATCTGCCAAGAAAGAAGTGGTGTGCTATGAGTGCAAAGAACCTGGGCACTACAAAAATGACTGCCCCAAACTTCTGAAAGAAAAACCTAAGAAGAAGTTCAACAAAAAGAAGAAGGTTCTGATGGCAACATGGGATGACTCAGATGAGTGTGAATCATCTTCTGAATCAGAAGAAGAATGTGCAAACGTTGCACTGATGGCCAGGACAGAAGATCTAGAGGAAGGTACCTCAGGATATGAATCTGAATCTGAATCTGATGATGATGCAGAAGAGGTAATGGCTAAACTTACCAAAGAGGAACTCATTAAAGTTGTAACAGAAGTTCTTAAAAGTTATAACAACATCAAACTCAAATGCAAGAAGCTGAAAAGCAATCTTGAATCTGAGATTGATCTTCTGAAAACAGAACTTGTTGAGCAGAAAGAAATAAATTTAAAAATCAAAAATGACTTTGAAAGAACTCAACAAGAATCTGAATCTGAGACTAAGTCATGTGAAAATATTTTAGAAAAATATGACTCTAGTTTTCAGAGATTTCTCACTAAGAGCATAGACAGAAGCAAGATGGCTTCCATGATCTATGGTGTTAGTGGAAACAACAGAAGAGGCATTGGATATGAGTCTTCATCTGGAAGCAATCCAAAACCTGTTGACAAACTTTTCATCAGGAAGACACCTCTGTATTCTCAATTCAAATTTGGTCACTTAAATGACATTAAACACACAAGCTCTGAGAAGAGTACTTATGTGTTTAAACCTAAGGCAAGTCAGAATAAACATTATGTTGCAAAACAGAAGTTTAGACAAACCTACAAACCAACTAACCCCAAAGGACCCAAGAAGATCTGGGTACCTAAAAACAAAATAATTCCTGTTGCAGATGTTCTTAGCAGCAAGGTCAGGACACCAATCATGGTACCTGGACTCTGGATGCTCACGACACATGACAGGAGAAAAGTCTATGTTCCAAAGCTTGGAACTTAGATCTGGAGGGGACGTGAAGTTTGGAGGGAACCAGAAGGGCAAGATCATTGGATCTGGCACAATTGGAAATGGTAAACTTCCCTCCATTACTAATGTTTTACTTGTTGAAGGGTTAAAGCATAACTTATTGTCCATAAGTCAATTAAGTGACAATGGTTATGATATAACTTTTAATCAAAAATGTTGTAAAGCTATTAGTCAGAAGGATGGCTCTATCCTATTTAGTGGTAAGAGGAAAAACAACATTTATAAAATAAATCTTTCAGAACTTAAAGTTCAAAATGTTAAATGCCTCTTGCCTGTAAATGAGGAGCAATGGGTATGGCACAGAAGATTGGGCCATATTAATATGAGACGTATATCTCAGATTAATAAACTTAATCTTGTCAGAGGACTCCCTGATCTGAAGTTCACTTCAGATGCTCTTTGTGAAGCATGTCAGAAAGGAAAGTTTTCAAAAACATCTTTCAAATCTAAAAATGTTGTTTCTACCTCTAAACCATTAGAACTACTTCATATTGACCTGTTTGGACTAGTGAAAACTGCATCCATCAGAGGCAAGAAGTATGGGTTGGTCATTGTTGATGACTTTAACAGATGAACATGGGTAAAGTTCTTAAAACACAAGGATGAGTCACATTCTGTGTTCTTTGACTTCTGCAAGCAAGTCCAGAATGAAAAGAAGTTCAAAATTATAAAAGTCAGAAGTGATCATGGTGGTGAATTTGAAAATAAATATTTTGAAAAATATTTTTCTGAAAATGGCATTGCTCATGATTTTTCCTGTCCTAGAACTCCACAACAGAATGGGGTTGTAGAAAGGAAAAACAGAACTTTGCAAGAAATGGCCAGAACCATGATCAATGAGACAAATCTGGCAAAACATTTTTGGGCAGAAGCAATCAATACAGCATGCTACATTCAGAACAGAGTTTCTGTTAGACCTCTTCTGAAGAAGACTCCTTATGAATTGTGGAAGAACAAAAAGCCCAACATTTCTTATTTTCATCATTTTGGATGTATCTGTTATATGTTAAACACTAAGGAAAATCTGGGCAAGTTTGATTCTAAAGCACATAAGTGTTTCATGCTTGGATATTCTGAACGCTCTAAAGGCTACAGAGTATACAACACTGAGACACAGATTGTGGAAGAATCCATTCATGTCAGATTTGATGATAAGCTTGGCTCTGAAAAGCCAAAGCAGGTTGATAACTCTGCAGATAGGGAAGTAGTCTTTATTGACTCTGAAGTTCCAGAAGCAGACAAACTTCAAGTGAAGGAACCAGAAGCAACTCCAGATGCTACTCCCTTAACTTCTCAGATGAATAATCTAAAAATTTCTGAAGAGTCAACTATCAGAGGATCATCATCCAGAATTAAAGCTTCTCATCCAGAGGATGTCATTATTGGAAAGAAAGATGATCCCATCAGAACAAGATCCTTTCTAAGATCATCTGAGGCGTCTCTATTTGGACTAGTGTCAGAAATTGAACCATCTTCTGTAGAAGAAGCTCTGCAAGACAATGATTGGATTATTGCCATGCAAGAAGAGCTTAACCAATTCAGCAGAAATGATGTATGGGATCTAGTTCAAAGACCTCGAGGATTTAATATTATTGGTACAAAATGGGTCTTCAGAAATAAACTAAATGAGAAAGGAGAAGTTGAGAGGAATAAGGCAAGACTGGTTGCTCAAGGATACAGTCAACAAGAAGGTATTGATTACACTGAGACATATGCTCCAGTAGCAAGGTTAGAATCTATACGCCTTCTTATTTCTTTTGCTGCACAGAATAACATCACTCTATATCAGATGGATGTTAAAAGTGCCTTTCTTAATGGTATTATAAAAGAAGAAGTTTATGTCCACCAACCTCCTGGTTTTGAAAATGAAAAATTTCCAGATCATGTTTTCAAATTAAAGAAATCTCTATATGGATTAAAACAAGCTCCCAGAGCTTGGTATGAGAGATTGAGTAATTTTCTTCTGGAGAAGAATTTTATCAGAGGCAAAGTGGATACAACTCTATTCTGTAAAACTATAAAGAAAGATCTTCTAATTTGCCAAATTTATGTAGATGATATTATTTTTGGATCAACAAATATTATGCTTGGAAAGGAGTTTGCTACATGTATGCAGGCAGAATTTGAAATGAGCATGATGGGAGAACTCAGATTCTTTTTAGGAATCCAAGTTAATCAAACTCCAGAATGCACCTACATACATCAGACAAAGTATGTTAAAGAACTTCTGAAGAAATTCAACATGTCTGACAGCAAGGTGGAAAAAACTCCAATGCATCCTACTAGCTCACTTGGGAAAGAAGAGGTAAGTAAGAAAGTAGACCAGAAGCTCTACAGAGGTATGATTGGCTCTCTTCTTTATCTTACTGCTTCTAGACCTGACATATTGTTCAGTGTTTATCTGTGTGCTAGATTCCAATCAGATCCTAGAGAATCACACTTGACAGCTGTCAAGAGGATCCTAAGGTATCTGAAAGGTACTTCTAATGTGGGTTTGTGTTACAGAAAATCTGATGATTTCAAATTAGTTGGATTCTGTGATGCTGACTATGCTGGAGACAGAGTGGAAAGAAAAAGTACTTCTGGAAGTTGTCAATTTCTAGGAAGAAATCTAATCTCCTGGTACAGCAAGAAGCAACCCACAATTGCACTTTCAACCACAGAGGCTGAATACATTGCTGCTGCTGGATGTAGTACGCAGATGCTTTGGATGAAAAGTCAACTAGAAGATTATCAAATTTTTGAGAGTAACATTTCTATCTTTTGTGATAATACTTCTGCTATATGTTTGTCCAAGAATCCCATTTTACATTCTAAGGCAAAACATATAGAAATTAAGCATCATTTCATCAGAGACTATGTTCAGAAGGGAATCATAAATTTAGCCTTTGTTGATACAGATCATCAATGGGCATATATTTTTACAAAACCCCTTGTTGAAGATAGATTCAATTTTATTCTGAAAAATATTGGTATGGATTTTTGTCCAGAATGATATTTATCAGAAGCAAATTGTTCCAGATGCAAAAATGCTTAATTCATCTGAAGTATTTCTTCTGTTCATTTACTCTATTCTGATTAATATTTCTGATGTGAAAATCTGAACTAATCATCTTTAGAAGATCTGAACGTTGGCTAACGTTTCATTTCTTGAGAGAATTCAGAACATCATGCAAGCAAACACGTGTCCCACAAAATCTGATGAGGTGGCGTGTGGACAACTGAAAAGACGTTTGAGGTGAAATTTGAATAGTAAATATCTTGGTTTTCCCCCCAAATCAGTCAGAAGCATTTATTATTTGAAATGATTTTATTCTCTTCATTTAATGCTGCTCAAACGTGCGTTCTTTCTGTCTCTTGGTGTGCCTATGTGATTAGTATAAATATTTGATGTGTATTCACTTTCACACTTTTCACTCTCAGAATTTACATGCGTTTTCATCTATTGTTCTCTTTGCATAAAAACTCAAAACCTAAGTGTTCTAAAAAGCAATCTTCAATGGCGTCTTCTTCATCAACAACTGCACAGTTTCAATCCACAATGGCTGCTGTGACTTCAGACAACCTAGGTGTTGTTCCATATACTCCTCCAAAGAGAACTCTTCTCACACCAGTTGATAAACTAGAAGTATTGTGTGAATCCATGGTTGAATTTGATTCTCTGGCTGACAATGGGTTTGATTTTCGCTCCATTGTTAGAGCTCAAGGTTGGGTGAAATACTTTGATAGACTGTTTGGACCAGTTTACCCTCTGCTTGTTAAAGAATTCTGGATTCATGCATCTGTGTATCCAAAGTTTATTCTATCATCTGTTCTGGGAAAGGAGATCATCATCACAGAGGATTTGATTAGAAGACTGATTGGTTATGAAGAAACAGATGGTGTTTCACATCTGCCTGCTGGGCGTGTTGATATGGATGAAGTTTATGAGGAGGTTATGACTGCTGGACAAGCCTCTAACAGATTCAAAGATCTGAAGCCTGATTACAAGATCTGGACCAAGATCTTCATGGGATGCATACATCACAGAAAGTCAACAAATTCCCCAGATTATGTCAACAATGAACAGATCTATTTCATGTACTGTCTTAGTCAGAGCAACAAGGTAGATTTGCCTTATATTTTGTTCATGCATCTGTGGAATCACATCAATGCATCTAGAGAATCTGTCAAAGAAAAAGGTCAGAAGATCAGGACTTGGATACCTTTTGGAAGGTTGCTATCAGATCTTCTCACTGAAAATGGTTTAGTGGCTGCTCTGTATGATGATGGTGTTACAGAAGAACTAGAGTTCATTATGGGAAATCCTCTGAACGCTAAAAGCCTTCTGAGACTCAAGATTGTAGATGAACTTACTACTGCTCCAAAGAGGTTAAATATGTCTGATCTGAATAAAAGGATTCCTGTATCTGACTTTCCTCTATTCTTTGCTGAAGAACCTAGACACATTGTTATGATGTATATAGAGGAATGCAAAAAGGAAGGAGTGCCTGTTCCAGCCAATGTGTTTCAACTTGTCAAGCAACCACTGCCAGATGCAGGAGAAGAAGAAGAAGTTCCACTTCAGAGAAGAAGATCTCAGCCTGTAGCAGAATCTGAACCTGTCCAGAAGAAGGCTAAGATTGCTGAGAAGCCAAAGGATCTGTTGAAGAGAAAGGACTCTGGAGAAGCTGCCTCTGCCTCTGCTAAGAGGATTAAACTCAAAGGTACTAAAGCTTCTGTTATTTCTAAAAATGTTGTTATTAATGATTCATCTATTAAGTCTGTACCCAAACCCCCTGTCACTCAAACTACATCTGTTGCTGCCCCTAGTTCTGTCTCACCTCAGAAACAAACAACTGCTTATGTATCAAAACCACCTCAACCTAAAATACACATCAAACACTTCACTCCACGTCCATCACCAACTGTTCCACAACCAACAGAACCACAACCAACAGAACCACAACAAACAGAACCACAACCATCAGAACTATCACAAAATTCTGAAAAACAAAACTCTGCTCAACCACAAACAGAAAATCATCCAGATAAACAAACCACAGAAGATCAACCACAAAAAGACTCTGTCATACCACCATCAAATACTCCATCTTCTGAACCTGTAGCACCTGTTACTTCTGAACCCACTAAAGTAACTTCTGCTCCTGTTTCATCTGAACCACCTTCTCAACAATCTGATATTCCTTCAGAACCATCTCATATTCCTGAGACATAAGTTCTTGACATCACTCCATTAAAAACAGTGTTTCAAGTTTCTTTTACCTCTTGTACACCTGAAACATCCTCAAATTCATCTGAATCAGAAATTCATCCTGATTTTCTGATTAATCCATCTGACAAATATCCTGTACATGACCCTGAACCTGAATCAACCTTACCTGCTAAAACTTCCATTTCAGACCCTCTGCCTCCACCTGCACCATCATCTGAGATGATTGTTCCCTCTACCAATCCATCATCATCTGGAATATCTTGTGCCCAAGTGACTTCTCTTTATCATAATTTATCTTATGGTTTCAAACTAAAAGATTTTTATGATAGAGTTGAGCCTTCTGAACCTTTGGAACCTCTGAAACCAAAGCTCATTCAGGCCCTTCCATCTGTAATCCTTTCATATATTCAATCTATGAACAATGAAGGATCATTAGCCACCATATCTGCTACATCTGGTAAAGCTGCTGTTTCAGCTCTGCATCATGCATCTGATAACACAGTTGCATCTGATAAGCCATCAAACTCTGTATTCGTACCATACTCTAATGCATCTTTTGATATTGTTTACCCATGCACACGACCTCAACCAACTCTGCTTAATGCATTAAACAGATCTTTACCTCAAAAACCAGAAATTCCATTCATTCCTTATGTTCCCCCACCTCTGATTTCCATCTCAAAATCACTGATACCACCAACTCCAAAACCTAAACAGATGACTCTGGAAACCTTGCTTAAACCACCACCCAGACTTAATATTGATCATTTATTTCAAACGTTTTTGCAAGAAATACAGATGTCTTTAGGTACTGTTCAGAAGAAATGCTCTGAAACTATGGATGCAAATGAGACTGACATCATCTGGAAAGGGTTTATCAAGAGATTCAACACTGTAGCTTCTAATCTGAAGAACATCTGTTCTGATGATGCAAAGCTCAGAGCTGAAAGAACTCAATTCTGGATTGTAAACAAGACTGAACCTCTGCTTTGTTTGGATGCTCCTCCTCCTCCTCCACCAGAACCAACTGCCAATGCATTGACTATGACTCTGGTAGAACCCTCTTCAGGATCTCCAGACCCTATGGCAATTGACTCTGTTCAGGATACAAAACCTCCATCATCAGAGATAAAGACAGAAAATCCAGATTTTGGAAACAAGATTGCTGCTCTGGAAGCTGGTCAATCTGAAATAAGATCTTGGATGGTGAAGCAAGACAAGAAATCTGAGGACATGTCAGAGTGGATGTCTAAACAAGATGAGAAGACTGAGACGATGACTAAGTGGATGTCAAAGCAAGAGCAATCACAATCTGAGATCACATACCTATTGAAGATGCTTTTGTCAAAACACTCTTAGATTTTTTTTCTCATATTTGTGCATCTGTTATTTTGCATCTGAATGTTCTTGTTATATCTTCTAATATTTTCCAATGTACTTTTGCTCTGTTATGATTAAATGAATCAGATTGTTATTCTCCATTGAATTATCTGTCTCTTGTTCCTTTTATTTGTCTTTATTAAAAGTTTTTACTTTTTGCTTATGACAAAAAAGGGGGAGAAAATAAAGATCTGAACTATTTAATATAATTTCACTAGAATGAATCTTCAGACATATCTACTCTTTCTAATATCTAAATTGACTATTTCAGAACTTTTGATAAGAACACTCTATAAAAGAATCTCTGAGCTTCTCAGATCATTTATCTTTTATCAAACTCTGAATCTCATATCTGCAAGATAGTCTGATCCTTAATTATTTCAAAACAAACAAGATCTGACTCTGAAGATTACTCAAGATAAAAAGGGAAGTTTCTATTCCTTTTTCATATTCAACTCAGGGGGATATTCATCATCTCAGGGGGAGTTATAATTCTTTATGTTCAATTAAATAAAATTTCTGATACTTTTTGTCATCATCAAAAAGGGGGAGATTGTTAGAACATAGATTGGTTCTTAATAATTACTCTGTGTTTTGATGATAACTGTTAGGAAATTTATATTTAAGAATTATATACTCTAAAATTTGTTTGAGAGTTTTATTGCAGATTGAAATTATATTAACTCTCTAGAAGCAAATCTGCCTTGAATACAAGAAGTTATTCTGACTCTGAAGCGCCAGATGCACCTCACAGAAGAATCTGTTTGGCCCTCACAGAAGATCCTGAGCGTAGTCTCCAGAAGGATCTGAAGAAAGAAGCTCCAGAACATTCTGAGTCAAGAGCATCTGAAGATAATCAGAAGCATCTGAAGATAATCAGAAGCATCTGAAGATAGTCAGAAGCATCTGAAGCTGAAGCATCAGAATTATAGAAGAATATTGATTGAAGAGTTTCTGAAAGTACCTACGCTGCCTTGTACTGAAGTTCTGTGTCAAAATGCTCTGATGATCAACACGCTAGAAGCACACACGCTGTAGAAGACTCTGATACAGCATAGTTCTGAATTTCATTAGAAGACTCTGATCCATTCAGACTCTGAAGAACTTGCTGAAACTGAAGAAGTATTTTCAAGAATATATCCGTTGGAACTATTCAACGTCTCTTTCCTTATTTGTGCTAGACACACTTACACAGACAAAAAGGATTTTTCTATGCCATCTATTTCAAGGAAAGGTCAGTTGATGTGAAGACAAAAAGGCTCAGACCTTTTGGACTCTCTTTTCAATGTTCAGCTTGCATGATTCAGCTGCCTATAAAAGGAGATCTTCACTTCATTCTTCAGTGCTACACTCTTGCTGAAAAGAAATCATAATATTCTAAAAGCTTTCATTCTTATTCTTCATAGAATCTTATTGTACTTAATCTTAAGAGAAAAATCACTGTTGTGATTAAAGCTTTATAGAAGCATTAAAAACTCTTGTATTTAATTTACATTGATTGTAAAGGATATTCCTTAAGAGGATTCAGTTAGAATCAGTAGCTCTTGAGAAGACTAAGAACTGTTGTTCTTAGGTGATACTATTGTAATCAGTTTGATTTAATAGTAGATTAAGTCCTTGTTGAGAAAGGAAAATCACTCTGGAAGGGTGGACTGGAGTAGTTGTTTAACGAACCAGGATAAAAATAATTGTGTGATTATTTTCAAGTATTAATTTTCCATGCTTATTCAATCCCCCCCTTTCTAAGTATTATCTCACCTTTAGGTTTAGGATAGTTGATTGATTGATTTTAGGAGAAAAAGTGAGTTGTCATTTTAATAGAGATTTAACCGCCACAAATTGTAGGAAAATAGTCTTTGCATCGTCTTAAGAGAAGGGCTCAAGTACTCGGATATTGATCGACGATGTACGCCTCTATCTCTCTTAAGGAAAAGTTCCTACGGTATTGATTGTATTGATGTGGGGTAGAGATTCTATCTCGCTTAAGATGATTAACATCTATTTCTCTATTGTGTTTGAATATTTGTTGTTTTGTTGAATGTGTTTGTCTAAGTTGTAAAGGATAACGGTCTTTCCTATGGGGTAGGATCTAACTTAGAAAGATCAACTTGAATGGGATCAAGGATCGTAGGGGAGAATGATGCAAATGATGTGCACTACACACAATTGTTGAATCATGTGTAAGTTCTTCGATTTCTCCCACCACTGCCGGCAAGCGCCTCAAAGTTGTTCCCTTGCCCCCTCAACTTTGCAGAATTCCCTTTTGTAATTATAGTGCTCTAAGTTGTTCCAGGTACAATGCTTTGTATAAATCAAGGGATCTGCCGAAAACCGTTTTTGATTTGAATTGAACTTGATTTACTTGATTTGGAGTTGAGTTTCAAATGCAGCATATATCATGTCTTTGGAATTTAACTTAATGAGTCCATACGCTTTCAGGTACTAATTAGTGACAACAAATGAGGAGCTTCACAAGAAAATGGAGTTGCTTAATCTTAAAAAGATGGCACTCTTATCTCTTCATTATGGGGACACATTCTAGAAGGAATAAAGCGACTCGGTCGGCTTATGCAGCGAGGCACGGATCAGTGGATACTTGGTTTAGAGTTGTGTAGGATTTGTAAAAAAAACTTGTAACTAGAAGGGTTTTGTAATATGTTTAGGATTAGGACTTAGGGATTTGTGGTAGCTGTTAGCTTTTTGTAATTCTTTTTCGCTCTAATTATTCTGGTTCGTGTGTAACTCTGAATGTTCTTGAGGTGGCTCAGATGTTTGGCTTTGAAATGAGTTTTAGCAAATATTGGCTCCAAAGGAGGGATTTCACCATCTGAATCTACAGCTAAAACATTTCCATTCAGTAACATGATTTGGCTATGTAAATTTCCATTTTGTGTAATTAGATGGTATTGTCCTCTTGATGTTTCGCTTGCGCTGACAAGAGCTTGTTTCATTGTTTGAACTATAAGACAAATTGTTAGTGTTGCCAAATGTTGCTTCAATTGTTGTGCTGTTGTCTAAGTTGGTCAATAGTATGGTGATTCCTTTGGATTGCTTTGCGCAGTGTGCATAAGCTCGTATTTTGTTTGTTCCATGAAAAAGAGAGAGAGTTGCACTTGTCTCCCAAACATTGCAACTTTGAGACTTCTTCTGTATAATTCCAATTCCCTTACCAAAAACCACTATCTTATTCAGTAGCTTAAGTTATGACTTGTATCTCTTGTTGATTTGCAATGCCTTATGTCGGAAGAACTTGTATGTGGTTGTAGCTAATTAAGAAGAGACTCTCGAGATGACGATATTACCGTTAGTTACTCCTTCATTCTCTACCAAATGTCTTGATTGTCGCCTTGAGGACCCTCTGAGTCCTATTCCGCAAACTCCTTAATAGAATTCAATTTCCAGATACCCATCAGCCAGAGGTATTCACCACACTGATGCTCAGCCAAGGTAAATCGAACCATCAAGGCCAAATTTATATGCAAAAGAAAGGAATTCTTGAATTAAGCTTGAATTCTTGAATGGTGAACTTTAAATGTACCAGTCACGTCCTTGGGATTCTTTGTTTGTAAGAATCTATACCTTGACATCACTGCACCTGCACGAGCCGGTTAGCCGTAAAACATAGATATTAAATTAAAGTAAAAAACAAAAGAAACAGGTGGGATCTTACGGTCAAAAATTAGGGTGTGACAGATGCCCCTATTTAAGTTACTTCTATCCAGAGGTATGAAGATTGAAATCTTCGTCTCAACGAGATAGGAGGGACTTAAATACAAACATTGCACGCATTTTTGGCCCTAAAAAGCCACTGAATGCCTATGATATGAAATGATATGAAATGCAAAACAAAGGTCCTGTGGGGGGAATGATGCCACAAGGGAGAAAAAGGATACGACACGCGGAGAGCAAACTCAACCATACGAGACACCACGAGGAGAGACAATGACCAGCATTGTGGATTCTCCAAAATAAAGATAAGATATAATAATACCACCAGGAGTACAATAGCTTGGACAGTGAAACGAGATCTTGAAAGTGAAGGGTAGCCCACTACCAACGCGTGGCAGCCTAATCAAAGATATCCGGTTGAAACAAGAAATGCATGTTACCTACTATCAAATATATGATAGCCTAAACAAAGGCAACATGAAGGGGAAAGATAACCTACTACCGAACTGGGTAGCCTAAACAAAGGTATCTGACCAAAAGGTGATGGTATATTACCTACTACCAAACGTATGATAGCCTAAGATAAGGTAACGTGAAGAGGAAAGATAACCTACTACAGAACCTGGTAGCCTAAGCAAAGGTAATAGTCAAAACAAGGTGTATTCCCTACTATCAAACATATGATAGCCTAAGAAAAGGTAATAACAAAAGGAAACATCACCTACTACCAAACATATGGCAGCCTAAGCAAAGGTGTCTGACCAAAAGGATGGTATATTACCTACTATCAAACGTATGATAGTCTAAGCAAAGGTAATAGTAAAAAAAAGGAGAGATCACCTACTACCAAACATATGGCAGCCTAAGAAAAGGTATCTGACCAAAAGAAAGGTGTATTACCTACTATCGAATGTATGATAGCCTAAGCAAAGGTAATAAACTTGAAAGGAGAGGTCACCTACTACCAAACATATGGCAGCCTAAGAAAAGGTGTCTGACCCAAAAGATATGGTATATTACCTACTATCAAATGTATGATAGCCTAAGCAAAGGTAATAATCCCAAAAGGAAAGATCACCTACTACCAAATATATGGTATCCTAAGGAAAGGCACCTGTCCAAAAGAAAGGTGTATTACCTACTATCAAATGTATGATAGCCTAAGAAAAGGTAATAACCAAAAGATGTCAAGATCACCTACTACAAAACATATCGTAGCCTAAGCCAAGGCGTCTGACCAAAAGGATGGTATATTACCTACTATCAAACGTATGATAGCCTAAGCAAAGGTAATAAACTTAAAAGGAGAGATCACCTATTACCAAGCGTATGGTAGCCTAAGCCAAGGCGTTTGACCAAAAATCAAAATGTACTAGAGATTGTAAAGCTTCAACGGGGATCTTTAAAAGATGTAGGCCAGTTGATTAGCAAAATATGTCTTCTCAAATAAAGAGAGACTAATTGTAATAAACTTCATCGAACTTCTCAGAAGAGATGCCCTTTGACGGAAATAAGCTTGTGTGATAGACTCTCTGGGGAATGCGTTCCTGAGGAGTATCTTTGTTGTAGTTGTAAAATATGTATCCTTGTATGTTCTCAAATAAAGAGAAATATTTGTAATGTCTTTGATGCATTTCTCTGACAGATTTCCAGAGGAATGCCTTTTTGATGACTTGATAATCTTGACAAATCCACTGGGGATAGGCAAATTGTCTTGAGGAGACTGTTATTTGTCGTTTTGAACAAGATCCTGATCAAAACGAGTTGCTCAAATAAAGAGAGTGCTTGCGGTTCTGATGTAAATTGTTGAAAATGTTGTCGGAGAAACGTTCGTCTTCAACACTTATCTTCATAAATTCTTTCTGGGGAGCAACGTGCAAAATAAATGCACGCTCTATCCATATTCAAAAGTTTGAGATGTCCACAATGTGATTGCCAAGGACCGGAGTTCGGTTCAGGAAATAACTGAAGAGAAACTGTCAAGCAAGCCCGACCATTGAGGCATGAGCTCAAATGGTATTTAACTAAAACAACCGTCTTCCACAAGGATCGAACTTCTAGGGAAATAGAAATATTGTGCTTTTCTGCCTAGGGCTGACAACTTTACTGGAAGGAGAAGACACACCCAGTCACTTGGCGATAAACACGGCCAAAGCGACAGAACAAACAAAAAGATGCCAAAATGCACATGCCATGTTGTCTACTTATATGCTATGCGTATGATGACCAAACGGAGGTGGAAAAGCATCCCAGGCGGAGGGCACTCAAACCAAATCTTTACAGATCAAACATTGCTTGGAGAATGTACACTTTCTTTAGGAGACCTCTGGGGAACAAATAACGGACCAACCCTCGAAGATAGAAGCATCACTGTGGATAAGTGGAGGACCAAATATGGGATCCTCATCTTGTCTTGAGGTTTCAAAACTTCCCATCAGGGGAATATAAAATGTCTTGATCTTACTGATGAATTGTCAAGAGGAATCTAGGTATCCTGTTGAAAATGAGAATACATATCCATTGGGGAACGAATCCAACTCATAACTTAGAGAACCTCCGTGGATGAAATAAATATCCATTTCACACGGGGAAAACGGGGTTAACAAAGCTGTTGAAAATGTTGGAGTCGAAACTTCGACCGGGGATGAAATAAACATCCGCTTTGTTGGAGAGGTGAAGCTAATCAGCCCACTGGGAGTTCTCAGGTCACCAACTGGAGTTTTGAGAATATTCGTTACATAATTGTCACAACCACCTTTGATTTTCAGATGCCCCAAGTCACAAAGTCATCTCGAGAGGATTTTATAGAAAACATGGCGTCCAAATGCCCCACTGTTTTCAAACTCTTAGAGAGATTTGTAGAAGCTCGACGTAACTGCCCCTGATTGACGGTATTACAACAAAGTCTTCGAAAATAGCTCTTTAGAAAGTCAAACTTGTACGGAGTAAACCGAACGGAAACGAACTTGCCCCAAGTCAGCAAAGTCTTCAAATTCATCAACAACGTCCACATGTAATCTTTCTAGGATGTCAAACAAGGTTAGCAAGTCAGAAATGTCAATTCTGAAACTGTTATTGCAACACGTATGTTTGTCTTGAAGCTTAATTTCTCTTTTTTTTTAGAAGAATATCATAATGACTGGTGACTGAAATCACTAGTTAGGATATAAATTAAATTCATTTATAAGGCCAATACTAAATTTGAGCATAGCTCATGGGATTCAGGAAACAATATCTCATCGAGTATGCTTTCAAACTAAACCTTACTTCAATCAGGACTTTATGGGTTATATATATGGGTTTAGTTTATGATTTGTAAAGCAGAGGAATAGAGTCAAAGTATTTTGTGCCCACCCAAATTTTGAAAGATGCTTATCTTTGATGCCCTGCCCTAGGTTAAAACGAGGTTTTGATTTAGGAAAGACAAATTCTTCATCTAGGTTTGAAAGGTTAAATATTTCTGGTGTTTAGGAGGTTTGAAACAGGAATGCCTCACATCATCAGTAGGGATTTTATTCAAAAGCATACAACGAGAGATCCTGCGTTTTACTTCATCATCCTCCTTCCAATCCTCTATCAGAGCAAGAGATCGGATAAAGTCGGCATTATAAATTGTGAAAAACATTTTGCGAGTGAAAACGAATGGACTTCTTCAAGACAAACATCTATTGCATTACTTATTCAAAAATAACAAGTTCTTACATGCCAATCATGCTTTTAACCAAAGAAATGAAATACACACAAGAAAACGAAAAGAAAACACCCTGATGATCCCTTCTCAGGATTTTATTCAGTCTTTGTATGGAATGGAGAAGCTTGCAGAATCGTCTGCTATGTAGCCTTCAGATTCACCTTCAGGCACTATATTGATATGAGCTTCCCGAATAACCTTGGATCATGTTCGCGGAGGACGAACCATGCTGAGGCGGCGGATTATCTTGCACATAAGGAATCGAACCCTTAAAGGATAAAATTCCATCCTTAACCAACCTTTGAACGTCTGCCTTCAAACCATAACAGTTCTCAGTATCGTGGCCTGGAGCACCTTGATGGTATAGGCAAAATCTGTCAGCTTTGTACCAATACGGAAGTTTCTTGGGTACCTTAGGCGGAGCTCTCGTCTGGATGTGGCCTTTTTGAATCAAAGATGGGAACAAGTCAGCGTATGTCATCGGGATGGGATCAAAGTCCAGTCTTCTGTCTACACAACTCTGATTTTGTTGATTTTATTGATGTTGCGGTTGCGGATACCCTCTCTTGGATCGTCCCTGCTGCACAACACTTACTTCGTGTTCTCTCTTTTTCATAAAACCACTCCCATACTTCTTAGCATTATTGGGAGCACTTCCTTCCTTGAATAATCTTCCTTCACGAACCCCCTCTTCCAAGCGCATTCCCATGTTGACCATTTCGGTGAAGTCACTCGGTGCACTCGCCACCATTTTCTCATAAAAGAAGGGTCCTAGAGTCTTCAGAAAAATCTTGGTCATTTCTTTTTCTTCCAATGGTGGTATTACTTGCGCAGCTAACTCGCGCCAACGTTGAGCATATTCCTTGAAATTCTCTTGGTCTTTTTGAGCCATGGCCCTCAACTGATCAAGGCCAGGAGCCATGTCCACATTGTATTTATACTGCTTGACAAAGGCTCCACCCAAATCATTGAAAGTTCGAATCTTTGCACTATCTAATCCCATATACCATCTGAGTGCAGCGCCTGTCAGACTGTCTTGAAAATAATGGATGAGCAATTGGTCATTGTTGGTTTGTGCAGACATCTTTCTAGCATACATAATGAGATGACTCTGAGGACAAGTATTTCCTTTTTACTTCTCGAAATCAGGGACCTTGAATTTCGGTGGAACCTTGACATTCGAAACCAAGAACAAGTTAGAAGCACTTTTTTCAAATAAATCCTTCCCACGAAGAGCTTTTAATTCTTTCTGCATCTCAGAAAATTGGCCTTAAAATCCATCCATTCTCTCTTCCAAACCCACAGTTTCGCTTGGCGACCCATGCAAAATCGGCTTGTCTAAGATATACGGAACAACATTCACATGCGGAGGTGCAGTAGTCATTACAGCAGCAGTGGTAGGGATGGCTTGAACTGTGGTCCTGGCAGAGACCTCAGGAACAGGTGGACGATAACCAGCCGGAGTAAAATAAGGAGGCATTCCCCACGGGAAACCTGGCGGCATGCTGTAGGTCACTTCAGCAACAGTAGGAACCACTGGGATCAGTGTCGGTGTTACTTCAGAGATCACAGTCCTTTGAATATCTTGGTTGTTGAGTGCAGACTGGTTGGACAGAGCTTCAACCAAACCATTCAACCTTTCCAAATTTTCCTTCAGGGTTGCAACTTCGTCACAGAGTACTCTATTTTCCTGTTCTAGTTGATCCATCTTCTGGCGTTGACTAGCTCGAGTGTTGTATTAGTGATTCAGATTGTGGTGAAGATGAAGTAAGAGTGAGACCCCCCAGAATGCAAAGGATGCTATGGTGATGTAAAATTCGAAATGCAAAATAAAAGGTTTCATGGAACTCGAGTATTTATAAATATTACTGAATACCAAAGAAAACTTATTTATTATTATTATTTTTTTTATATCGATCACAAATAAACATTCTCATAAGAGTCCTGACCCAATAGCTAAATAAAAGCTAATAAAGTCCTAAGGAAGTCCTTCATCGTGCTTGTTGGTTTGTTCCTCCACTTGGATCTTCTTGAAGATAAGTGGTCCATAATCGTCTTCTAAGGAGTAATAGTGGAAAATAAATCCTCTATCTCTTGTTGGAAAGAAAGGAAGCCCTTGTTTACTTGGTTCTTCAATGTTGATTTGAGCTTCTATTGATCTTCAATACTAAAGGAAGCCTCTCATATTTGCCTTTTGATTTTTCTTGATTCTTGAATCAATGTCCTTAAACTTCCTTAGGTCATCCAAGTTAGGACTCTTAAAAGAATATTTCAAAATGTTTTTCTTTTGTAATCCATATTGGTTATATAATGTTTATAAATAAAACTGAATTCCATGAAACCCAATGCAATATGATGCTTTATGGATGCAACAAAAACAGGTAAGCACATAGATGCACAAAGATAAACAAACAAAGGGGGACCCTAGGTTTGCAACGAGCATGGAGCCAAAGGGTATACCCATTCCCAAAGGACACAGACTAAAGGTTGATTGTACCTACAGAACAAGGTTCTAATAAGGTTCCCAAATTCATTAGTCCATCTTTCGGATATTATCAACTTCCAAAGTACTCGGCGGTTAATAATATTCTCAAGAGAACTTCTTTTGAGTGTAGCATCGCGTAGCACTATTTCAGGGGGTACCCCCTCATAGCCCCGCACTACATCTTAATAAAGGCCATAGTGGGGTTAAGGTAACTACGGTCCTCAATATCATAGGCTCCAACATCGAATATAGTGCATGTTTTCACGATTAAGAACTCGTTCAACAATACAACTTTCGAGAGGGCCTCAATTGAGCGTGATTTTCAAGTCAGCTTGGTCGGGATTCTACCCCCTATAAGCCTCTTTGAACATATCACTATCCTATCTTAAGTTCACTCAAATCCGGGTGTAGGATTTTGTCTCACCACTCAAGAGCATCAACCCAAGGGCAACAAACAAGCAAGTAAACAGTTAAGCAAATATAAGCGAAAATAAACATAAAGAAAACAAGTTAGGGAAACCCACTGAGAATCCCCAGTGAAGTCGCCATTTCTGTCGCGGTGAAATTTGGATACCAAACTATTAATTAGTTTGAATCTTTAATTCATTTGCAACCGAAATTTGATTTGTCCAAAGGAAGGGGTAAAGATCGAAATTCCCACAATGCAATGCAAATGCAAGCTAGAGAGTTATAGGTTCGGGGGTCGATTAAACTTAGGGAAGGTGCTAGCATCCTAAGTTTCTGTAGTACTCTACAGGAACCTCTTGTTTTATGTTTGTTTATTGCTAAGTGTTTATCTGCTTAATGGTTGAAAGACCTAGGGGTTTATTTCTAAGTATACTCGATAAGATGTCGCATCTTATGCCTACATATCCTTACGGGAGTGGAATTAGAGTATCTGTAGTTCCCCTAAAGGGTTTGAGGAGTTCTTTGACTGTGGTCAAAGTTCCTACGGGTTTAGGATAGTTGATTGATTGATTTTAGGAGAAAAGGTGACTTGTCATTTTAAGAGAGATTTAACCGCCACAAATTGTAGGAAAATAGTCTTTGCATCTTCTTAAGAGAAGGGCTCAAGTACTCGGATATTGATCGACGATGTACGCCTCTATCTCTCTTAAGGCAAAGTTCCTATGGTATTGATTATATTGATGTGGGGTAGAGATTCTATCTCGCTTAAGATGATTAACATCTATTTCTCTATTGTGTTTGAATATTTGTTGTTTTGTTGGATGTTTTTGTCTAAGGTGTAAAGGATAACGGTCCTTCCTATGGGGTAGGATCTAACTTAGAAACATCAACTTGAATGGGATCAAGGATCGTAGGGTAGAATGATGCAAATGATGTGCACTACACACAATTGTTGAATCATGTGTAGGTTTTTCCCTTGGACAGAATGCGGTACAGTAAAGTAAATGCGGAAATGATAAATTGCGGAAAATATAAATGCAAATAAGTAAAACATACACAAACGCATGAAAGCGCTAAGTGAGTGTGTGAATTGTGAATATATGAATCGAGGCTACGAGATGTAAGCGTGCACGATTGATTATGATGTTGATTAATTTTAGTCGGATTGATTTGAAGAAGGTGGTTGAATCGATTTAGTGAGATTAATTTAAGAAAAGTTGATTTAATTTTAGGTGAATTTGATTTTAGGAATTTATTTGATTATATTAAAAAAAGACTAATTTTGAGAAACTATCTTAGGGGGGAAAATATGTGAGATTAGCTTTTAAATATTATTATAAAAAGTAAATTAAATTATTAAAGTTAAGTTAATTAGAAAAAAAGGTTTAATTATTATCACAAAAACAAACTAATTATAAAATAGGTTTGCTTTTTGTTTTCATAAATAGCATTGTCTTAAATATTTAAATGAGTTTTGCTAAGGTGTTTTCAATATTGAATAATAAAAGAAGTTTTAATATTATGAAAGTTAATTAAAAAGAGGCTTTTACTAACAAGATAATATAGGTTTAATATATGATAAAATAATAAAAGGTGGTGAAATAAATTAATTTAAAAAAGGTTACTAATTAAAAGGTTAATTTGTTAAAAAGATTTATTAATTCATTTCCTTTTTTTTACGAAAATAACGGTTGATTTACGTATGAGTTTAAAAGGCTATTAATTTTATTTTAAAAAAAGTTAATTAAAATTAAAAATAAAAGGAAGTGAAAAGACTCAAATTAAAAGGTTAATGATTTATTAAGTAAAAGTTATATTGAAGAGTTAATTTAAAAAAAGTCATTATCTTAATTTATAAAAAGGTTGATTAAAGTTAATTAATTAGGTAATAAAAACATTAACTAAAGGTTAAATAAATGATATAAGTTAAATAATAAATAAAAGATTATTTTAAATGAAATAGTTAATTAAGGTTTATTAGTTATTTTAAAAAACTGATTAATGATTAGTTAAGGTGATTAACGGAAGAATTAAGGGGGCTGATGGTTATCGTGTATGGTGAGAGGGAGTTCTTGGCATAAGGTAGCGACTGGTTATTCATCCTTGGTCTAATTGTATTGCTACTATGCAGGTGAAAGAGAAGAATATGTTCATGATGCGGTATATCAGAGCTCGCATTTTGTTGCAAGTTGGATTATTTATTGAGCCAATGGTGCTTACTGCTGTTGAGACACATAAATTTGTTGCTGTCAAGTAGTTGAAGAAATTTTTGAAGCCTAGATTGTGTTGATTGTGTCTGAGAGTTGAAGGTAGCTTTAATTCTTGTAAAAACTCTTTAATTTTTTAGTATGAGTTGCTATGTTTACATTCTAATAACTTGCTACTCCTTCTCACTTTCATTGCAGATGTGACATTGCAGGTACAATAGAAGTTACATGTTGGATCCTAGCTCATGGTAGAAACCGATAATAAATCCTCCTTGGTGCGTATACATTTCGAGTATTTTAGCTTCGAATAAAATCAAATCACTCCTCTGACTATAGCTTGACGTGTTGGAGAAAAAGTCGGAGTTAGTTCTCTCGTTGAGCGGGGCTTCCGTCTTGTGACCGCTAGATGATGTTAAAGATATTGCTCGTGCGTAACGATGATGGGGTTTTACACTGTATCTTATTTACCATTGGTAATTAGTGTTAGACTATGGCACGGATCTAGAAGGGGGGGGGGGGTTGAATAGATCCCCAATTAAAATTTGAGTCGGCGCTACCAATTTGATTTTGGTTTTAAAAATGTTTTAAGTGCGGAAGCGGCCGAGGAAAAATATAGTCTAAAACGAACGGTTATTGGAAAACCGGATATACGTAAGCCTATGGATTTATGACAATTCGGAAAAAATCGAATCACAACACAAACTATGCTTATCAATTATTTACTTAAATTTGCAAGGTTACCTAGTTCCAATGATTTATAAGACACACAAAAACTAGAAGCAAAATAAGACAATTTTAGTTCAGGACTTTTGTCGAACAGTTTGTGTGCACAAATACCTCAAAGGATATTTATGTTGAGTAAGAGATTGGAAATGCCCTAGTACAATATTTTTATTGTACTTAGTAGTTAAAAAACAGAGTTTCAACTCCTTACTCAATTTGTATCACAGTTTGACAATAATCACTTAAGCTAGAATCACTTATTTTATAAGCTGAATTGAAAATGACAGAAACTAAAGAACACACGATTTGATTAGGCAGTTCCCCCGTCGTCCTCGCTTCGGGGTACGTCTGCCCTTAATTCTAAAATTAGAATTGAGATATATTGAATATATATCACCTGTTGGAATGAACAGTTTACACAAGAGTTGATAGACAATGATACAAACAATCTCAAATGATGTTGATGCTTGCTATCACTTCTTGCACCTTGATTCAAGATGAATCAAGCCCTTCAATTTGTTGTGAATGATCTACGATTCCATCCACCTTAATGAATAACCTTCCGTTGTTCAAACCTTCGGCTCGGCTGATCTTAGACACCAACAAATCAAACCCGGAAAGTCTTCAACACTTCAACGCCCTCGCTACTAAACTGATGAACCTTCCGTTGATCAATTACCTTCGCACTTGCTTGAATGTTGAACGAACTATTCCGTAGCAAAAGCCCTCAAAACCTTCGAGTCTTGATGGGTAAAACCTTCAAGGTTTTCTGCAAGAAACACCTGCCCCAATTTCCACTCAAACCGGATCTTCAATCAACGCGTTCGAACCTTATCACCCTTGAACAAGACACCAATCACAGCAAAAATGATTGTGTGTATTTGAGGATTTGTGTGTTGTTTGAAGGATGAAGATGAAGAAATATGTTGCACCTATTTCATGTTTCTTGCCCTGACAATTTACTCAAGATTTCAATTGTTAGTTGCTAAAATTTAGCAAAACTCTATTTATAGTAATAACCAAAACAGTCAACTGAACAGAATTTTAAAACACAGCAAGAAAAACTGCACAGCACGCGAACGGTCGACCATAGGGTCGGCGTTCGCTGACCCGTGGGGAATACTCAGCTTCATGCGCTGTGTGGCATGGTCGACGCATGTCTTCATGCGCTGATCCGTGGAAAATCAAAACACTCATGCGCCGACTGTACGGTCGACGCATTGCTTCCATGCGCTGAGCTGTGAGAAATGCCAGGCTTCATGCGCCGACTATATGGTCGACTCACTGCTTAGAAACCTGCAAAAATAACAACTTTCGCCATTTTGTGCATCCTGCCACATTCAGTTATGACTCATATTATGGGATAATGGTTTAACAATGAAAAAGAGGTATAGGATGTTGAAGTATTGCATGATGCTTCTAATTTGTCCAAGGATGTGTTTTGTCATCATCGAAAACTTGGAGGCCTGTATTGTGAGACAACTTGCCCTCACATTCTCCCCCTTTTTGATGATGACAACCTGTTGCACACAACATGCGATGTCTTTAACATAGTTGTACACTCTCCCCCTTTCTTTTTCAGTCAAAGCAGTTGTGGTGGTTGACGCTTTTCTCCTCCTTTGACAACATCAAAAAGAAACGGAGAACTATAAAGTCTTGACGGATTAACAATATATCTAACATAAAATCAAGAAAAAGCCATACAATATATCCAACAGATAATAATTAAACATACACCAATACTGATACATAATATTGATAAGAAACGGAGATAGAAGATAACATAAAATAGCAGCACATAAAGTCTTGACAGAATTTAGAAATTAAACAAAGCACCATAACAAAGTTTGCGTCCAAAAACAACGAAAGAAACCATGATGCATGCAATCAAAACAGCAAATGAAAAATGTAAGACGAACACAAGCTAGTAACCCCGTCCACGTCCACGACCACGGCCACGCCTCTCATAGTAATGGGGATGGCGTTGAGGATGAGCCAAATCAGTGAACTCTTCAGTGATGTTGTTCAGGAAGTCGAGACTGTCAGCAATTGCCCGTTCTTCAGCTTGATGGGAGTGAACGAGAATCTCAAAGCGAGCATCCAGCTGTGTGGAGATTCCACTGAGCCGCTCATTTTGAGTTTGCAGCTCAGAGCGAACTTGTTCCATCCGTTCATCCTGATTTCTCATAAAATTCTGCTGCTGTTCTTGCATAGTGGTCATGAAATTATGTTGGTCTAATTGCATGGACTGCATCATTTCCAGAATGTCGGAGTTGTTAGATGGCTGTTGAGGAGAAGGAGGTGCCTCAGAGCTAGGTTGATAGGGCTGATAAAATCTCCCAAGTGTGGTCCACCCAGTGTATTGCCATTCACCCCAGCCTTGGTTATTTTCCTCACTGTCAATTTCTTGTTGACCCGTGTAAGGAGTCCAGTCATTATTGAGGTTGGAATTTGGTGGCGGCTCTTGATAGTTGTCTGGAGGCTCATATGTTTGACGTTCTGTATGATCCGCTTGGTCTGGTTGCACTGTGTCAGCCGCATGTGTATCCTGTTCTTGTTCTTCTTCACTTTCATCTGAACCATCTGCACTTGCTTCATTCTCTTCACCTTCGGACTCATCTGCACTCTCTTCACTTGATGAATCGGACTGAAGCATATTTGAGCGACGATAGAATTTGTACTTCTGGTATTTGCGAATCCAGACGTATCCCATCATTGAGAAAACTTTTGGACTGAATTCTTTGTCAGCGGAAATAGAAGTGTATGCGAAGGAGGGGTAGTTCACATTTGTAGAATTAAGGACCTCTTGGATGAAAGATCCATAGGCAAGTGCCGTACTTCGTTTGGAGTCACGCAATTCATACATGCGACTTGCAATGTAATATGGCCAGTTGATTTTGATACCGTGACCCAGGATATGTATGAGATGAACTTCAGCCTGTTCCACCCTTGATAATCCACCCTGTTTGGGCCGCAGAATGCGTGACACAATCCACTGAAGAATTCTTGCTGAAGTTTTGACTTTTCCGGAAGTGACAGATCGTGGAAAAGCAGCACCGTTCACAATGTGGGCAGGATAGGGTCGCTTAAGCATACCATTCAGTGCAGTTTTGAACTTATAACCTTCAATTGTGTGTGAATCAGTTACCTCAGCTAGAGGAGGTTCATTTTCCTCCACAGTCATATCAAAATATTTGTTCCAAATTTCAGAAGTTAGAGATACCTGAGTGGGTCCGATAACGGAGTGGAAATTTTCACCATGAAATTTATCATTGAGACCAGTATAGAATATACGTACCAGGTCTTCACTGTACTTGGCATTGCATTCAAGAAATTTCTCAATACCGTGATATGTGAGATAGGTTATGATTTCTCCAAGATGCATGCGTTCGGCGACAAGTTCGTAGAATGCATGTTGTCGTACAACCTTTCTTCGACCAATATCCTTGTTGAAGTTTTCACGGAGGGATGGATGAACAAGTGATTCGGGGGTAATGGGTATTGAGGCAGATGTTGACCCTCTTGACCTCTTTTTGGTGGGTCTATGAGAAGAGGAAGCCATGGGTAGAGATTTTGTGAAATGGGAGGATTCTAAAATGAGAGGTGCTGTGGGTTCAGAAAATGGTTTCCCCCTTTTTAAGTGAAACTTAGGGTTTGTTGGAGAGTGGAAGAGACAAGAAGGAGTAGTGGAGGATAGTAGATGCAACTCCCTAGGAATATGAGTGGATGCATGTAACTGCCTTAAATGAGGAGTGCTGAAACGACAGGCAGAAAATAAAACTGAAATATTCAGCGAGCCGTCGACCATAGCTCTGCATGCGTCGACGCATGCTGTAAAATTTTCAATAAATATAAAATTTAAACAGAGTGCGTCGACCTCTGTTCTGGTATGGTCGACTCAAGACCTGAAAATGCAGAATTTTTGCCTAGTTTCATATGACATGGTGCTTAATAAATGCAGACAATAATGCCACAAAAAAAAATGTTCGATCAAGCAATTAAATACACAACAGATGATTCACATATGCACCACAGTTAACATATTTTACTTTGAGATCACAAAAAAAACTTATATGGAGAGAGAAGGAAGAGGAACAATATCACCTCAATGCCGGATAAGCTTGATAAACAACATACTTGTACTTGCAAAAGCATCAAGTTTGTTAGAAGTACAAAATATAGATGTGAATGAAATAAGCTGAAATAAGCAAATTATGACTCCCGCTCCGAAATGTCGAGAATACCGAGTTCTCGGCGAATATGAAAGAAAGGTTCAGTGGCTAGCGGCTTAGTAAAGATATCCGCTAGTTGATTCTTAGTATCAACATGTTCAAATACAACGTCACCTTTCTCAACATGATCTCGAAGAAAATGGTGTCGAATTTCGATATGTTTAGTGCGAGAGTGCAATACCGGATTCTTGGTAAGATTAATAGCACTGGTATTGTCACATAGAATTGGAATACGTTCAAGTTTGAGATTAAAGTCCAGTAATTGTTGCTTAATCCATAGGATTTGAGCACAGCAACTACCGGCGGCAACGTATTCCGCTTCGGCGGTTGATAAAGCAACTGAAACTTGCTTTTTGCTATGCCAACTAACCAAAGAATTTGAAAACAAGTGACACGTACAACTAGTGCTTTTCCTATCCAATTTGCAACCCGCAAAGTCGGAGTCGGAATAACCTAACAACGAACAATCACTACCTTTGGAATACCACAAACCATACTTTGGAGTACCGGATAGGTACCGAAGTATTCTTTTAACAGCTTTTAGGTGGGATTCCTTAGGACATGATTGGTATCTTACGCATATACACACGCTAAACATAATATCAGGACGCGACGCAGTGAGATAGAGAAGTGATCCAATCATACCTCTATACCTTTTTACCTCTACGTCCTTACCGCTTTCATCCTTATTCAAATTTGCACATGTAGGCATGGGGGTGTCTATGGCCTTGGATTTTGCCATGTCAAATCTCTTGAGAAGATCCAAACAATACTTTGTTTGACTCACGAAAGTTCCTTCCTTGAATTGTTTAATTTGCAAGCCGAGAAAGTATGTGAGCTCTCCCATCATACTCATCTCGAATTCACCCTGCATAAGAACAAAAAACTCTCTCACGAGATTCATGTTAGTAGATCCAAAGATTATATCATCAACATAGATTTGACCTAATATCAAGTGCTTTCCTTGACGTTTAATAAAGAGTGTCATGTCAACCTTTCCTCTTGAGTAACCTTGATCAAGTAGAAATTTACTTAGGCGTTCATACCAAGCTCTAGGAGCTTGCTTGAGACCATACAACGCCCGTTTTAGTTTATAAACATGATCGGGGTACTCATGAGATTCAAAACCCGAAGGTTGTGCAACGTAGACCTCTTCATTTATGTACCCGTTAAGGAACGCACTCTTGACATCCATTTGGAATAACTTAAAATCTTTCGCACATGCGAAAGCAAGAAGAAGGCGTATAGCCTCGAGTCAGGCAACCGAAGCATAAGTTTCCTCATAGTCGATGCCCTCCTCTTGGTTATACCCCTGCGCGACTAAACGCGCCTTGTTACGAGTTATTACCCCGTTTTCGTCCAGCTTGTTCCTAAACACCCATCGGGTGCCAATTACTCGATGACCTCGCGGAGGAGGGACAAGGTCCCAAACCTCATTTCTAGTAAACTGATTTAGTTCCTCCTGCATTGACAGAAACCAATGTTCATCGAGTAGGGCTTCCTTAGGATTTTTAGGTTCCATTTGTGACACGAAAGCGAAGTAATAACAGAAATTACTTAGCTTAGCACGAGTTGTTACACCCTTTGTGATGTCTCCAATAATGTTTTCAATGGGATGGTCTTTAGATGACTTCCATTCATGAGGAAGATCGTCGTTCGAAAGCGGATGAAATTCCTCTGTTGCATCATGGTGTCCATCCTTATCCTCCTCAACTTTGGCTTTGTCAGGTTGATCAATCCCTACCTCACCACTTTTGAGTATGTCTTCAGTGGATGTACCTGCACCATGAACAACACTATCCTTTCCGACATTTCTCGGGTAGGATTCATCAAAGGTAACATGCACAGACTCTTCTACAGCAAGTAAACGTTTATTATATATTCTATATGCTTTGCTCGAGTGAGAGTATCCGAGGAAGATACCTTCATCGGCTTTGGAATCAAATTTGCCCAGGTTTTCCTTTCCATTGTTTAATACAAAACATTTACATCCAAACACGTGCAAGTGAGAGACATTTGGCTTTCACCCTTTTAAGAGTTCGTACGGTGTTTTGTTTAGAATGGGGCGAATAAGTACCCTATTCAAAACATAACATGCCGTACTAATGGCGTTGGCCCAAAAATATTTGGGTAAACCACTCTCATTAATCATTGTTCTTCCCAATTCTTCTAGAATACGGTTTTTGCGCTCCACAACCCCGTTTTGTTGAGGAGTGCATGGAGCGGAGAAGTTATGATCAATGCCATGGTTACCGCAATATTCTTCAAACAAATGATTTTCAAACTCACCTCCATGGTTGCTCCTTATGGACACTATGTTTGTATTTAACTTGTTTTGGGAAAGCTTAGCAAACTTTTCAAAAGCAGTGAATGTATCACTTTTACTTACTAAGAAGATGGTCCAACAAAACCTAGAAAAGTCGTCCACTATTATGAACCCGTAATAGTTTCCTCCTAGACTTTTGATCCTAGACGGCCCAAACAAGTCCATGTGTAGAAGTTCAAGAGGTCTCATTGTTGAAATTATCTTTTTGGACTTAAATGAGATCCTCGTTTGCTTCCCTTTTTGACAAGCATCACAAAGGTGATCCTTGGTGAACTTTATTTTGGGAAGTCCTAAGACTAGGTCTTTTGAGACTACCTTATTGAGTAAGTCAAAATTAACATGCACTAAACGCCTATGCCATAGCCATGAGTCTTCACTCATAGTTATGAGGCATTTGTCGCTTGTTAATGATACTTCATTTAAGTCAAGCATATATACATTGTTTACTCTAAAACCATTAAACATATTCTTCTTATCATTTTCATGCACAATTTTGCAACAATCTTTTGAAAAGGATACATTGTATTCTTTGTCGCACAGTTGGTTAATGCTAAGCAGATTATGTTTAAGGTTTTCGACAAGCAATACATCAGAAATCATAGCAGAGGCGGTATTACCTACACTACCTTTGCCTAGTATTGCTCCGCGGTTGTTATCACCATAAGTTACATACCCTTTCTTCTTAGCCACAAAGTCTATGAATAGGGATATGTCTCCAGACATGTGTCTTGAGCACCCACTATCGAGAACCCATCTTCTCTCGGTGGTCTCGACACATTTCACCTGTCAAAACATAATTAGCACAAGGAGGTACCCAATGGCATATTGGGTCCTAATAGGTTAGCGACAAAATGGTTGCGTTTGGGCAACCATTGGTAGATGCCTTTAGGAACAAGAAATCTTCTAAAACGGCATTTACCAATGGAGTGGCCTTTCCTGCAACAGTATAAGCAAGCAAAATCAACTTTAGAGACACTTTCACTTGCTTGATCCCTAATTAAATATGCATATTTTTAGTATGGATTAATCATACTTTTTCTATAATCCTTTTTATCAATAGCAAATGCAATTTTAGGCTCGAGTGCCTTGTTTAATTTGGCCTTGAGGTGTCTAACCTCACCTTGCCAAATATGACAAGTGCCACACCCGAAGTTGAAAGGGTTTCTATCGTCTTTACAATCCAATTCATTGCCTTTCACAATGGAAGCCTTTAGGTCCTCTAATTTCTTTTCGGACTCTTTAACCTTATGCTCTAAATACGTAAAGATTTTCTTATTAGAAGCAAGTTTCTTGAAGGCTTCAACTGCTTCATTATGTAAGGCATGAAATGCGGCTAGTAATTCTGAATGCGACATATTTGATGACTTATCATATTTAGAGTTACGTACCGGTTTTTTCTTATTTTTCTGATTGGCGGAGAGGCATAGATTCACGGACTCTTCTTCATCACTAGAACTTTCATCAGAGGAGGAAGAGTCGCTGTCACTTTCCCATGCTATGTACGCTCTCCTCGGCTTTGATGATTTCTTGTGTGATTTTGATGATTCCTTGTCCTTTCCCTTTTTATTCATTGGACAGTCCGGTTTGTAGTGACCGGGCTTTCCACACTTGTAGCACGTCCCTCTAGTCTTTTTACCTTTCGAGTCATCATCCTTGGAGTGTCTTGATTGTTTCCGGAAGTTTACCAAGTTCTTCTCGGAATGTTGTATGCCGTTCTTCCTTACGTAACAGTTATACCGTTTAACAAACAACCCTATATCTTCGCTTGTGTCTTCTTCTTCTTCGTCGCTCGAGGAATAATCATTTTTCTCTTTTGCTTGAGACTTCGAGGAGGAATTCTTGAGAGCTATCAATTTCTTTTCACTCACCTTCGCTTTGTCTTTCTTTTCCATCTTTTCACGTTGGTCTAAGCTCAAGAGTACCTGTTCATGCTCTTGCAATTTGCCAAACAATGTTGTCAAGTCTAATATGGTAAGATCATTTGCCTCTTTGATGGCGGTCACTTTTGGATGCCATTCCCTGTTAAGACATCTCAAGACTTTATTAGTAGCAACATCATTGGAAATAGGCCTACCTAATGAATGTAAACGATTGATGAGATGAGTAAATCTCTTTTGCATGTCGGCAATGGTTTCCCCTTGCTCCATGAAAAAGAGATCAAACTCTTGTATTAGAGTGTTGATTCTAGCTAACTTAACATCGGTTGTCCCCTCATGGGCTATTTGTAGTGAATCCCACATGGCCTTAGCAGTAGGATAATGGGATACACGATAATATTCATCTACACCTAATGAGGAGATTAAGATGTTTTTAGTTTTCCAATCATAATTGTATTTTTTCTCATCATCATCGGTCCATTGTGCTTCAAGCTTTGGCACAACTACATTATCCGCATTGGTCATAGTAATTTCTATTGGACCATTAAGGATAACGTTCCATATTTTTCTGTCTATGGAGTTTATATGCACACGCATACAGTATTTCCAATAACTATAATTTTCACCGTTGAAAACAGGAGCCCTATTATACGCCCCTTTAGGTTCGTTTTCCATTTTCTATCTCGTTGTATTTGAAGCACCGAATAACCGGAGCTCTGGATACCACTTGTTAGACTATGGCACGGATCTAGAAGGGGGGGGGGGGGGTTGAATAGATCCCCAATTAAAATTTGAGTCGGCGCTACCAATTTGATTTTGGTTTTAAAAATGTTTTAAGTGCGGAAGCGGCCGAGGAAAAATATAGTCTAAAACGAACGGTTATTAGAAAACCGGATATACGTAAGCCTATGGATTTATGACAATTCGGAAAAAATCAAATCACAACACAAACTATGCTTATCAATTATTTACTTCAACTTGCAAGGTAACCTAGTTCCAATGATTTATAAGACACACAAAAACTAGAAGCAAAATAAGACAATTTTAGTTCAGGACTTTTGTCGAACAGTTTGTGTGCACAAATACCTCAAAGGATATTTATGTTGAGTAAGAGATTGGAAATGCCCTAGTACAATATTTTTATTGTACTTAGTAGTTAAAAAACAGAGTTTCAACTCCTTACTCAATTTGTATCACAGTTTGACAATAATCACTTAAGCTAGAATCACTTATTTTATAAGCTGAATTGAAAATGACAGAAACTAAAGAACACACGATTTGATGAGGCAGTTCCCCCGCCGTCCTCGCTTCGGGGTATGTCTGCCCTTAATTCTAAAATTAGAATTGAGATATATTGAATATATATCACCTGTCGGAATGAACAGTTTACACAAGAGTTGATAGACAATGATACAAACAATCTCAAATGATGTTGATGCTTGCTATCACTTCTTGCACCTTGATTCAAGATGAATCAAGCCCTTCAATTTGTTGTGAATGATCTCCGATTCCAGCCACCTTAATGAATAACCTTCCGTTGTTCAAACCTTCGGCTCGACTGATCTTAGACACCAACAAATCAAACTCGGAAAGTCTTCAACACTTCAACGCCCTCGCTACTAAACTGATGAACCTTCCGTTGATCAATTACCTTCGCACTTGCTTGAATGTTGAACGAACTATTCCGTAGCAAAAGCCCTCAAAACCTTCGAGTCTTGATGGGTAAAACCTTCAAGGTTTTCTGCAAGAAACACCTGCCCCAATTTCCACTCGAACCGGATCTTCAATCAACGCGTTCGAACCTTATCACCCTTGAACAAGACACCAATCACAGCAAAAATGATTGTGTGTATTTGAGGATTTGTGTGTTGTTTGAAGGATGAAGATGAAGAAATATGTTGCACCTATTTCACGTTTCTTGCCCTGACAATTTACTCAAGATTTCAATTGTTAGTTGTTAAAATTTAGCAAAACTCTATTTATAGTAATAACCAAAACAGTCAACTGAACAGAATTTTAAAACACAGCAAGAAAAACTGCACAGCGCGCGAACGGTCGACCATAGGGTCGGCGTGTGCTGACCCGTGGGGAATACTCAGCTTCATGCGCTGAGTGGCATGGTCGACGCGTGTCTTCATGCGTTGATCCGTGGAAAATCAAAACACTCATGTGCTGACTGTACGGTTGACGCATTGCTTCCATGCGCTGAGCCGTGAGAAATGCCAGGCTTTATGCGCCGACTGTATGGTCGACTCACTGCTTAGAAACCTGCAAAAATAACAACTTTCGCCATTTTGTGCATCCTGCCACATTCAGTTATGACTCATATTAAGGTATAATGGTTTAACAATGAAAAAGAGGTATAGCATGTTGAAGTATTGCATGATGCTTCTAATTTGTCCAAGGATGTGTTTTGTCATCATCGAAAACTTGGAGGCTTGTATTATGAGACAACTTGCCCTCACAATTAGGTCACCCTTGCCTTTAAGATTCTTGCCGAATTGTCTTAAATTTGTGTCGGAGTCCATAAACATATGCTGCTTCAATATGGCTGTATCTTATGCCAAATAAAATATTGATGATTTGTTTTCATAATGCTAACATTGCTTGCTGTTATGGGCTCTTGGATTATTGCAGAAGCTCTAGGTTTATTTCGTAACTTTCTCGGCATCTAGAAGTGGCAGCCATGGCCTTGTTTATTTCACTGATTATGTAGGTTCTGTTGGAGGATTTCTAATTCTATAACCAACCTGGTTTCTTGTTTCAGTTACTCTTGACAACAACATTTAGAGCTGCTCGGATAGGCGATCATGATCGTTCAAAGCAAAGGCTGCTGTGCACAAAGTTGTAACAAATGAAGTCGTAGACACGGTGCTTTATTATCATGCTCAACATAAATGACGTTGGCTGGGCTTTAAATTAAGAAGAGGGGTTACTTGGCCATGACTTCTTCTAGGTGGTAATCCCCTTTCGTTCTTCGTTCGGTAGCAAGTACCGTACTGAGTTGATAACCTCACTGTCTTATCGTATCCTGCAGGTGAAATTGGGAGAGGCATAAGAAACTCGTGGAATGGTGGAGTATTGAGCAAGATTGTCGTATCCGCATACTTCCAAGATGGTTTGGGAATTGTTCTTATATTCATTTCTCCCAGATCAACATTGTGAAGTTGCTCCCTTTATTATTCTCCGGTATGGATGACTCAAGGCTGTTTTGCAGGTTTGTTGAACTTATTCGCGAAAACCGCGACCTTGTAGCTGGAATTTGTCGACATCATACCTGACCCCTTTCCTCTCTGTTTCAGATTTTCGATATGCTGGAGAATGCACTGGTTCCGTGTGAAGCCGGTGTTCTACTAATAAAACCAAGAAGAGAAACCGAAAGCTAAGTTCTTCGATTGCTCCCACCGCTGTTGTATATCACTGTATATTTTACCAATTATCAAGTCATTTACTATACCACCATTCAACTCCTCAGAAATACAAACTTGAACTATATATATATATATTTAATTTTTTATATTAATGCATCAGAAAATAATTGATCATTTTTAAAATATCTAAAAAAATATATGATACTTAATTATTTTGTGTAGGTTGTTATTGAGATTTATCTCTAATCTTGCCATCTATAAGACTCACATTCACAAATAAAATTGCAGTAATGGTAAATATAGGCTTTAGAGTTTTTTTTTGTATAATGTCAAGTCTAAGGCTATGAATGATATTAAGTGTTGAATATCGTTTAAAGATTGAATGTATTTGTGTTTATGTTGTCATCATGATTTTTTGTGATAACCAGTTATTAACTACTTAAAAAAACAAAGAAAGAGGAACAAATAAATGCCATGTGCAAAGGAGATTGGGATATATAGAGAGGTAGAGAGACTGATGAGTGATATAAAAAAAGAGTTAGAGAGAGACGAAGAGAAAGTGAGAAAAAGAGAGAGAGAGGAAACACATATTAGTGGCAAAATCCACAGATAAGTTATAAGAAAAATGAAGTTACAAAAATAAATAACAGCTACCACATTATTTTGTTTTCTAAATATGCTTTTTTTATTAAACAAAACATCGAGCATGAAAAATAATAGTAAGATTATTAATGTTCTTTATTGTAAAATATGTGAATATTATTTTTTTGTTATTTTATATCCATTTATAATTTGTATGATTTCTATATTGTGATATTATTAAAATTTTAAGACATTAAACAATATACATTGGTTGTCTTCTTACTTTTATTTTTTTTTTAATTATGTAAATAATATTACTTTATGTAACATTTAATTTATTGATAAGTTTTAATTTTCACATTCTACTCTTTAGATTATTAAGTTAATTTTAAGTTGACATTTGCATTGTTAAATTGGTCTGAAGATATTATTTTAGTATTAAATTGGTCTGAAGACATTACTAAAACATATTAAAGTTAATATGCATCATTATATTTTTATTTTTTTATAATTCTTCCTAAGTAATATTCTTTTTAATGAAATATATGTCAAAAACACCATTAAAAAAATTGCACGTGTTATTCTTCTTCCCCAATTCCAAATACCCCTTGTTCCAAAATTCTCCTTATTTTCTTAATAATAATAATATTAATAATAATAATTAATAATAATAATAATAATAATACTATTATTAATTAAATTATTATGACTACTTTCACCACAATGCCACCTGCAGCACCTCCCCAAACCACTTTCACCAAAGCTATCTCCTTCCCCCGAAGTTGCTTTATCTTACGATCTTCAATCCTCAACGACATTGTCTCAAAGGTAATATTCTCTCTGACTTGCACTTCATCTCTCTGAATCACATGAGATGGGTCCGTGACATACTTCCGAAGTTGCGACACATGAAACACGTCATGCAAATTCGAAAGCTCAGGCGGCAACGCCACCCTATAAGCCACAACACCAATTCTCTACAAAATCTGATGCGGACCAATAAACTTCGGATCCAGCTTCTTGGATTTCAATGCACGACCCACACTGGTCACTGGATTAACTCTCAGGAACACGTGATCACCTTCACCGAATTCCAGCTCTTTTCTCCGATTATCATGATAACTCTTTTGCCTATCCTGAGACACTTTCATTTTCTCACGAATCATTTGAATGGTCTCAGTGGTCTGCTGCACAATCTCTTGTCCCAATACCACATTCTCACCTGTCTCGTACCAACACAGATGAGTTCTGCACCTTCTCCCATACAAAGCCTCAAAAGGTGCCATCCCAATACTAGAATGGTAACTATTGTTGTACGTGAACTCGATCAATGGTAACTGAGTATCCCACGCACCACCTCTTTCCAACATGCAAGCCCTCAGCAGATCCTCCAACGTCTGAATAGTCCTCTCTGACTGACCATTAGTTTGTGGATGATAAGTTGAACTCAGCTTCAACTTAGTACCCAAAGCTTCCTGCAAACTCTTCCAGAATTCTGAAGTAAACCTCAGATCTCTATCCGACACAATACTCGCCGGTGTAACACCTCGCTCCCTAAAATAAAATAAAAGCAATTAAAATAAACAATCATCAGAGTTTCACACCACAAAACGGGATGTCATAGAATTAAACCAACAAAACATTTTCCATTAAATGATTTTCAACAAATATAACACAGCGGAAATTCATCATCATAAATATATATATATATATATATATATATATATATATATATATATATATATATATATATATATATATATATATATATATATATATATATATATATATATATATATATATATATATATATATATATATATATATATATATATATATATATATATATATATATATATATATATATATATATATGTACACATAACATCATCTGCATGTCATATACATCATCCTCGGCCACTGCCCAAAATATACAAGTATGTTCACCCAAAAGATTCATCACATACGATACCCCACAGGGGCACACAAAATCATCAGATAACAAAATAACTCCCCAAAGCCCCGATGTTATGTATCAGAGCATTCCTACGACTTGCCACAAACCAAGCTAGCTACACACCTGGATTATCTGTACTTCCGAAGAAGCACAAACCACAACAAAAGCAGAGGGGTGAGAAATCACGATCAAAATATAATGGTAATAATGTACATGAATAAAAAGGCAGTAAATCACACAATTATCATTCACATACATCTACCCGGACCTACTTTCCCACACAACCATAACATATAAAATAATGCAACACATGCAACTCAACCCATGACATGCGGTACCGGCTCAACAACAACACTGATGGACACCTGGCCATCAACCTTCCCGAAGGAACACATTATCATCACCGATGGGAACCAGACCATCACCCTCCACACAGGAGCATATCACAACAGGATATATCAGTTACGCTCCCCCGAGACAGGATCTATCCTTCCCAATCACCGATGGGCACCAGGTCATCACCCTCCACACAGGAGCAGATATCACTACCGATGGGCACCAGGCCATCACCCTCCACACAGGAGCACAATACCACAACCATGCTATGCATAACCCCAATATATAATACAATACAACAAACACAATAAGTGTACACAATTCCACTGATCACATTTCATCCCACATCACATATACACACACACACACACACACACACACACACACACACACACATATATATATATATATATATATATATATATATATATATATATATATATATATATATATATATATATCACAATATACCCCATTCATATGCAATCACATATACCGAATTCAATCATTCTAATTAAACAATATCAAGGAAATCATATTCCACGCCACACATACACTCCCCATAGCTCAATACCAATGTCATACTCAACCATGACCAACAAAGATCCGACAATCACGAGAGAACCGAATAACACAGCTCAAAAACACAACATTCTGTCACGCTCGCTGGCACATTCGCCTGGCGAAGCCCCGCAGCAAATGCTCACTGAAGCTCGCCCGACGAAACCCCTAGCGAAGCTAGACAGAGGCTACTGGAAGCACTCACTGCTCAGTTCGCCTGGTGAAGTCTGGCGAAGGCTCGCCCTCTCATTCGCCCAGCGAATACCTGCGATTTATGAAAAATAATGCCACTGCTCCGAGTCGGCAAAACACTCCGAACTCAGCGGATTCTATTCCAAACCAAACCCCATCATACCAGACCATTATACTACCACTTATATACAACATCTATCCTCGATTTAACCCGACTAAATGGCAGCTCCACACGTTTACTCAGTTTCGGCATAAACTTCACACTATCCGAAATCCCCAAATTGAGAAAACAACACATGCAATGAATTCAAGTATATCAACATCAAACCCAGATCATAACATCACATAAGACATAATCATCAACCTATGGGATTAAGGGAAATCCCTTTCTACCTAATATTCATGCATTTACCAAAATTTAACCGATTCTTCCCCCTCCCCCTAGCTCAAATATGCAGCTTAGGTGAAGAATCTTCAAGAATTCCACAGCCAAGTTCCTCTTGATCGTCTCTCAAGCTTGCTCTTCACTTGCTAGTCCGTGTCCTTATTCCTCTTCCTTTCACGATCGTGCTCCTCTCTTCTCAATTTCTTCCAAATGCCACTATTGCCCTCAATACCCCAAAAATAATAACAATTAATATAAATCCTCCTTTTTCTTAATTCCAATTAATATTTACAACCTCATAATATTAATAATAATAATAATAATAATAATAATAATAATAATAATAATAATAATAATAATAATACTAATATCAACATTAATATTAATTATTAATTATTATCATTATCGATTATATAATATTAATATTATGTGTTGCGGTGAGAATCGTGATACCAAGCTATTGAATTAACTTGAATCTTTAATTCTTAAAGTCACAACCGGACTTTAATTTATCCAAAGGAAAGGTCTAAAGAAAGAAAGAACCTTTTGTGCAATGTAACAACAACGCTAAGAGATTCGGGGATCAGGGGTTGGTTATGCATAGGGTAGGTATTTCACATCCTAAACATCTGTAGTACTCTACAGGAACCTTTTGTTTATTTGCATGCTAAGTTGGCTAAATGTTTGCTAAGGTTTGGGATTGGGTAAAAGGTGAAGGGTGTAGGTTAAGACCTAAAGATAGTTTCTAAGTTTGCTCGCAAAGACATCGCGTACTCTGCCTACGTATCCTAACTAGGATAGAATCAGAGCAACCGTAGTTCACCTAACTAGGGCTGAAGAACACTTGATTAGGATCAAGGTTCAAAGGGGAACAAACATTACAATGCTGGTGTAGAGTTTAACAAAACTCTCTAGATCTATGTTGTAACACTCAAGAGGGGAGTAAGTAATCATTACTATGATTCTTACATAGAGTTTACAAACTCTATCCTAGGGTTCTAGTTGAAGAACACTCCTAGCAAAGGTAGGTCTTTTAGACTTAAAGCAAAGTCTAAGGGCTTATACTAAGCTTCAAGATGACTTCACAAAGTCAAAGGAGCGGGTAATGAACTATCCATGACACAAGGGTCAATGGAGAGACTTTTCCTTTGGAAGGAGGGAGAGAGAGGGGGCAACTTGGATGAGAACTAAAGAGTTCCATCACTTGGGGAAGAAATACTTAACAAAGCAATGAACAATTAAGCATAAGGAATATGGTTATAACCAAGAAAGCATGCATATTACAATAAGCAAGGATTAAATAAAACAAATGGTTTCAACCAAGTATGACACATCTTTTCAAAGATAAAGGTAATGAGCCAAGGGATACATATTAACAAATATGGAAACAACAATCATGCAAGTAAGTCACAACTCAAGATGATCATGCTATAAGTTCAAAGTACATCAAATGTGACAATATCATACCAAACAAAATCATGTGTTGATAACAATCAAATACAAACATACATGCAAGAAATGTTACAACAGTTCAAACTCAAAGTTTTAGGAGAAAGCAACATAAGCTCATGGTAACAATCAAAAGAATACAAAGTCTTAACATGTTAACTAACACATAGGAAATCAAATACCAATAAACCTTACAAGATAAGTCAAGCATGGTATAAAAGAAATTCAATCACGACATAAGGTAACGACCTTAAAAAATAAACCAACTTAAAAGTAGGAAAAATGCATTGTAAATACAAACAATTTGAAATATTATTCCATTAAATGAAATTAGACATTAAAATGAACAATTTGCAAGAAGAACGGATTAAAAATGATAAAGCATGAGAATGTTATGATTCATTGAAATTTATGAAGATAAACAAAATGAAACAAGTGATAAAAAAATGGCCATGGGAGGGGTTGAACCCAGGCACTTATGTTTACAAACACAGAAAATCACCACTTGGGCACATGGCGCGCGTGTGGACATGGAATGGAAAAGAAGAAAAACAAAGTGAAACAATGATAAAAGAAATAAAAATGCCAAAAAGTGTCCCACTCAGGGATCGAACACAGGACACAAGGGAACAAGAGGTACTTAAGGCGCATGCTATAACCACTGGGGTGGCGATACATCCGTGTATTTAGCCACCCCAGAAAAAGATAAGGCTATCTTGAGATTGAAATTCTGGGCAAAAATACAAACAAACATACCAAAGGCATGACAGATTCAAACTTGATCAAAACAACTCCAAATTTAACAAAATTAGAGCCTAACATGATTGTTTTTAAACAAGGACGGTGATGGTAACAACCATTTTGTGAAATGATGTCCTTAAACAGAAACACGAATGCAAATGCAATGAGGTCACTTGAGATGCATAATGGAAATCAAAGCATGTTCTGAGTTCAAACACATCAAACAGACATTGCACACAAGTAATAAACATGTTAATAGATAAGTTCCACACTTAGGGCTCAGCCACAGATCATCATAATTGAAAATGGTTCATGAAAGTTGGTCAAGTTGTCAAGGTGCAGATGGAAAGTGCTCAAATCATACATACATGGCCTACAAGTTCTAAACATGTTATTGATGCTCTTAAAGCTTACAAACCAAACAAGAATGTCTCAGGTAGTATGAAGGTAGTGTGATACAACAATGGCAGCATATTGGCTAGTGAGTGAACTTGTAAAATAGTGAACTTGTGCTTTCAAACAACAAGAACAAATGACCTCAAATCAAAAACCAAGTTGCTAAAATCTAAACAGACAACAGTTACAAACAAACATAGATGTGGCTGGTCCCAAATGTGATATGGAAGGGATCCTGGCTGATCAAAACAGCCAAAAAGCAGTAGGCCAAGGCCAAAGTGGCCCTGCTGTCCAGATTTTAATCAAATGGCCAAACATGGATGTAACTCCTACTTGAATAAAAACAGAACAAGAAGTCTTATGGCATCTCAACCAAACTACTTAAAATGCACTAAGAAACAAGCTAGCAACATACAAAATGCCAAGGTCATAACCAAACAGAACTGTCATGCCATGCTATGTGAAATTGAAAAATGCAATTGGAAAGCCAAGTCATGAAATAAGCACAAACAGGTTGAACATACCTCACACACAAACTCAAAACATGTTATTAAGTGTTTCCAAACTTCAAGAATAGCCACAAACCAAACAAAACTGAAAGTGGTATGCTAGTGGCTCATTTAAGCATGAAAATGCATAATTGAAGACATGACAAGAATGGAACAGGTTTAGATCAAGAAATTATCATACACAAGCTTCAAATGTATCAATGAATGAATCTACAACTTAAGATTGAACATAAAAAGCGTACAACAAAAATTGTTTTACAAACTGCAAGTGTGGCACATGGTAGCAGACTGTCAAAACAGGAAGGATACCAATTGGCATGGCATTCAAAAATGGGGTCTGGTTCATACACATACAAACCCTAATCATGCTATCTAAAAATCTAGTGCTCATGAAATAACTCAGAGATGCTTCAAATAGAAAAGTGCATGGTGTGTGCAGCTGTGGCTTGTGAGAAAATTGTTTGACAGCAAAAGATGAGGCATTGTGAAAATGAGTGGTCAAAATCAGGTAGCAAGGTCATTCAATCAATTACATACACATTGCATACATGAAGCAGACGAATTCATGTTCATTCATCAACCAAAAAGTGCTTTGAACACAAAAGGGCTTGTTGTGTGTGATTGTGGTTTTGAGAAACAAGTTGTTTAGCAGTAGAGGAAGAATACAAGTTGGTGAGTGGTCTCATGTCATGAAATCAACACATACACATCATAAACATGCAAACAAATGAGGTCATACTCAGAAATCAGTCACATAGCAAACATAACAAAATTTGGTATGGTTCATGGCATATTTGGCTTGAATGGAAGTTGAAAATGCATTTTGAAAGTGACAAGATGAAACAGGTGGAAACAGCTCAAACAACCAATACACACACATCACAAACATGGAAATGAATGAGATTAAGCTTAAAGTTCAGGTCTATTTCAAACAAAATAGAAATTGGTGCGTTGATGCTTTATGAAATGCAAAGCAAGCTCATTTATGCAGCAAGATAGTTAATGGCAATTGAGACAATTAGGCATCACATATCAACTTTAAAACATGTAGAATGATGATTCTAGACTCATGGATCAAACAAAAACAAGCTGAAATAGAAAATGGTCATGTTGTTGGTAACATAAAGCTTGAAAATGCAAGTGGAGAGTGAAAAGTTGTTTTGAAAATGTAGGGCCAGTTTGAACATACAAATGCCACACACAACCTCTAAATATGTTATCTAAAGGTCCTAAGCTTGTAAATCAACCAAAAGTAGTTTGACATAGAAATTAGTATGCACATAGGACTGTTTTGAAGCAAGCTTGATCATACAAGATATGAGTTAAATGGTAACAACATCAACAACTTATGACAGAAAAGATGTAATATGCTGTGGTATGATTCATGGTAAACCTCAAATTTAAAATGCATCTTGCAATGGTTATGAACATGTGGCAGTCTTAAAAGTAAACTACCTTACAGCAGATCCTAATAGCTAACCCTCATGCTTTTACCAACTTCAAAAAGTTTCAAATAGTTGCAAGACACAGAAGACCATATAAACACAAACCAACAGTTCAACCAAATGAGATGGAGCATGGCAGTTGAGTGTGACACAGGCAAGCACATAACATTTTGGCACAAAACTCATGACAATGGTAAAGTAAATGAAAGTATGATGTGTTAGGGGTGTTGAAGTGGTAGGAAAGGCCTTAAGTAGAGACTGGCTTCCAAAGTGCATAAAAGCCAAAATATGAAAGTATGAAGGTTGAATTTTAGATTGGTGAGTTTTTTTAATGAAAGTAATGGTGGGAACAGTTTCAAATGGCCATTTTAAGGGTGTGTAGATGGTCTTTGAAGTGTTTTGATGTTTGGAAAAAGAACTACCATGAAAAGTGGAAAATGGTGATTTTGTGATTTTGTGAACTTAAGCAACTTTCAAGCAAGGAAAGGAATGAGAGAGCTATGAGTTCTATATGTTCTTGATAGCTCTGGTGTGTGCTGTAACATAGAGAAATGTCTCTATTTATAAGGAAAATGAAGGTGAGGGCAGCCTTGGTTTTTCCATATTTTGGAAGGAGATTTTGAATGAAATCTTGCCAAGATCAAGTGGCAGATTTTCTCATCAATTCATGGGCAAATGCTGAGCAAAATATCAAGTGATATGGGAGGGATGAGATGAATGAAGTGAAGCTAGAAGGGTAGGGGACTGCAGCTGCACAATTCTTTGAAAAAGTTTCTCTTTCATAGTCCTTTAAATGATTATTTTATTGGCCACTTGCTCCAAGTTGCAAGGCCCATCATTCCTTCATTTCTTCTGGTTTTTGCTTCATCTAGGCTTCCCATTATCAGAATAGAACATGATCCAATGGCTGAGGGTGGCGCAAATTGTTGAATTTTGAATTTTGGAAAGAGTTGAAGTGGTGACTTCAAGTGTGGCAGCCCCAATTTCCATGATCCATAACTCTCAGCTCACAAATGCTAATGAGGAGTTCTACCACATTTTAGAAAGCCCTCAAGTAGCTATACAACTTTCATGTTTTTGAGATTTTCAAATTCTATATGGAACTAGGTTGAAAAACCCCTCCAAGTTGCTGAAAAAACATACTTAAGAGGCCAAATAACTTGAAATTTTCTAAGTTATTTCCCTTCCTGAAATGAATTTGGTCATAACTCCCAATCTATGCATTTTTTATCATGGACCACTTTTGGAATTTTGTAGGAATTGCCAAGAGCTTTCCAATAAGCTTTGAACCAACTCAATTGGATGTGTGGTTGAGGAGTTATGGTCTTGCCCCCTTTCAAAACCCTAATTCATGATTTTTGCAATTACTTCCTAACCCTAGATCCAATGGTCATGAAATTTTATTGGCAGGTGTAATATGACATAAGGAACATTTTTAATTCACATCTTGAAGTCAAATTCCTTATGGTTGAATAGTTGACTTTTCGGTCAACCGTTCGATCAATCGGTGACTACCGAGTCGACTGTTGAGGTTCCGGGTATTTTGAGGCCTTGAAACTTCTTTAGTAGACTTTACTAAGCCATAGGAACTTCATGGACCATGATCCCACCATTGGAACACTTTTTAAATCAAAAGTCAAACTACAGTTGACTTTTCCTGATCGAAAACCCTAATCGGGTATCATGAACTGCACTGTTCTCAATTCCTGGGTGACAACCTCAAATTGGATTCATACTTGACCCAATGTAGTATTCTTAATGTTGTTTATAGTTGAATCATTCTAACACATTGATCGATCAAACCATCGAAGCCTCGATTTTTTGACGGTACGGGACCCTGATTCATCTGTATCTTGACAAAGGTAAACTTGAAATGGGTTAAGGTTAGTTAATCAAATGAATATAATCCTAAAATGATGATGAGGATCTAAGGGGTCAAAATTTGGGGTGCAACAGATGCCCCTATTTAAATATCTTCACTAGATGGCAATGAGAGATGACAATCCTCATAGAATCGTAGTGAAAGGTATTTAAATATAGCAAACCGGAAATTTTGTCCCTTAGATCCGATGGTATGCTAAAGGACAAATGGGAATATGCCATGAATCTAAATGATGCTTTATGATGCTCGAAAGCAAGACAGATGCAGACACACGAGCAAAAATAAAAGAACGGCAATACAACGAGTAACCACTCACGAAGGACCCAACACACTGGGGAAAGATTCAAGGCAAAAATAAACAAGATAGTTCAAACATGACTAAAGATGCTGTTCAAGGGAATCTTTCACACAGGGGACACAAATTCCACCAGGGAAGACACATCTTCATTGGGGAAAGGAGACACAAACCTCACTGGGGATAACCAGATGAGGAAGCCCACTGGGGAAAAGGAAATTCTTCGCTGGGGAAACAAAAGAAAAGAAACACAAACTTCACTGGGGAAGAAACCCATTGTGGAAAACTTCGTCGGGAAATAATTCCACTGGGGAAGCAAATCTTCACCAGGGAAAAGACGGAACAAAGACACGAACCTCACTGGGGATAACCAGATGAGAAATTTCCTATAACGAAGAGTTCAAACGGGATCTTCAGGAAAAGGTTAGAAACAAGACCAGATGCGTCGGGGAAGCTAGTATCCACTAGTTCTCCGGGACTCGACTGGGAAAGCAAAAGCTTCAATGGGGAAACCGGTGACGACCAGAACAACAAACAATTTCAAACTAGTGTTAGTTTCCACTAGACTTACTGGGGAGGATGGTGAAGACCAATCCAACAACAGTTTCTAAAAGGTGCTAAATACCATTAGACTTCCTGAGGAGATGGTAACGACCAAATCAAGGCTCCAATTACAATTGGGAATTCCAAACAATATTGATAAAACACAGGACTTCAACTGGGGGAATTGGTAACAACCGACTAATAACGATTAGTTTTCAAGCGATGTCAGTAACTACTGGACTTAAAGGGGACTGGTGATGACCAAATCAGGGTATACCAGTAACAATTGATTTTGGATGATGCTAGTAACCACTAGATTTAACTGGAGAGATTGGTAACGACCGAGTCCAAGGAGACCAATAACCATTAGATTTGGGTAATACCAATAATTACTGGATTTTCAAAGGGTTTGGTAACGACCAGACCAAAGTGATGATAACAATCTGATTTAAGCGATGCCAATAACTATTGGACTTAGGCTAACTGGTGACAACCAAACCAAGAGTACACCAATAACAACTGGTTCAGGGTACTGCTAGTAAACACTAGATTTTCCAAACGATGCTAGTAACCACTAGACTTAAAAGATTGGTAATAACTGAATCAAGAGGTACCAATAACAATTGGATTTGAAGGTAATACTAGTAACTACTAAATTTAGAAAGACTGGTAATAACCGAATCAAAAGGTACCAATAACAACTGGATTCGAAGGCGGTGCCAATAATTATTGGACTTTTAAGGAATTTTGGTGACGACCAACTCAAGTACCAATGACCATTGGTTTTAAGAGGCAATACTAGTAACCACTAGATTTTAGCAAAGATTGGTAATAACTGAATCAAAAGAACCCCAATAACGATTGGTTGGCTTTATAACAGAGTCAGTGACAACTGGGTTTGGAAAATTGTTGGTAACGAACAAATCGAGACACCAAACATAATTGGTTATAAGCAATGCTAGTAATTACTAGACTTTCAAAGATTATCAGTGACAACCAAATCAGAGATTAACATTGGTAACAACCGCCCATCTGTGTAAATCGGATACTGCTAGTCACCACCAGCTTCCTAGAGAAGATAGTAATCCCGGGATTACTAGTAACCTTGGGGTGTCAACCTCGAAGCGAAATTTGCGGCAACAGATCAAACATAGAGGTAACGACCAAAGGATCTCAAAGGCAGCAGCCAAACAAACAGAGACCAAAACCAAATGCAAACAATTGCGTATGCTGATATGATGCTGTATGAAAAAGGAAAACAAAACAAGGAAAACACAGAGGGAACTCGTCACGCTGAGTCTCAGTTGCTCCAAGTTAAGTGGTGCTTTCTTCTAGCGTAGATAACAATCTTCCCGAACAACATCCTCGTAATACTGCAGAGGAGAAGTCTTGGGTTAAGAGCAGGAGTTGTTGTCGGACGCATCTAGTTTGGTCAAAGGTGACAGCAAACTTTCACGACCTTGAGAACTGCGTAATGTTATCAGATTACCTCTAGAGTTCTTCAATCGTTTTGTCAAATTGTGTTTTCTTTTTAAAACAAAATTTAAATTTTTCGAACACTTTGCTTTCGAGAAAATCCTTATTAACAAATAAGTAAAATTGCATAACAAAAACAGAAGATCATAACAATGATTGGCCAAAATATAATTTTATTGATAGACAAGAACTTTACAAAGGGCAAAGCCTCGGGAAATTTATACATTTGGAAAAAATGGCAAATAGAAAGAGTTACAGAATCCCATAATAATCCGGTCCTTCTAACTATCAGTTCACTTGCTCCACCGCTTCTGACGAGAATGACAGACACTGATCTTTCTTCTAACACCTTGCACAAGACTTTGCTCTGACATTTGTCGGCTTTCAATCTTTGGACTTCCGTCTTACCGAAACACTTGCATCACCCTTCTAGGTTTTCTGCATTTAGGCATAGTACTTTCTCACTGCATCTGAGTTGATAGGGTACTTGAGTTGTTCGCCATCCATGGTCTTAATAATTAGAGGTCCTCCGGAGAAGACAGTTTTTACAATGAAGGGGCCATCATAGTTGGGCATCCACTTGTCGCGCATATCCTTTTGAGTTGGTAGGATGTTCCTGAGCACAAGCTCTCCTTCCCTATACTCTTTGGGACGAACCTTCTTGTTGAACGCTCTTATCATTCTTTGTTGATAGATCTGACTATGGCACATGGCCGTCATTCTTTTCTCATAAATGAGGTTCAATGAGTCGAACCTTTCTTTTATCCATTCGTCTTCCTCAAGCTCGGCTTCCATCAAGATCTTCAGAGAAGGTATTTTGACTTCGATGGCCAGCACAACGTCCATCCCATATACTAAGGAAAAGGGAGTTTCCCCTGTTGAAGTTCGCACTGATGTTCGGTATCCATGTAGACCAAATGGTAACATCTCGTGCCAATCTTTGTAGGTTATGACCATCTTCTGTACTATTTTCTTGATATTTTTGTTTGCAGCTTCAACTGCGCCATTCATTTTGGGTCTGTAAGGAGACGATTTGTGATGTTTGATCTTGAAGTCGTCATAGAGTTCCTTCATCATTTTTTGTTTAGATTCGACCCATTGTCAATAATGATCTGGTTAGGAATACCGTATCGACAAATGATTTCCTTTTTGATGAAACGGGCAACCACTTGTTTTGTCACGTTCGCATACGATGCTGCTTCTACCCATTTGGTGAAGTAATCTATTGAAACAAGGATGAAGCGATGGCCGTTGGAAGCTTTTGGCTCTATTGCCCCAATCATGTATATGCCCCACATCGCAAAAGGACATGGTGATGTCATCACATTGAGAGGATGCAGAGGGACATGTACTTTGTCAGCATAGACTTGACATTTATGGCATTTCCGAGCGAAGAGTATGCAGTCTGTCTCCAAAGTTAACCAAAAGTAGCCTGCTCTTAAGATTTTCTTAGCCATTGGCATGGGTACCAAATGTTCCTTCGTGCACTTTGGTCATTATGAGATTTGGCTCTTTTTCATCGACAGATCAGAGTAAAACCATGTCGTGGTTTCTTTTGTACAAGGTACCATTGCTGATGAAGAATTTAACCGATAATATTTGTATGGCTCTTTTGTCATTTCTTGAAGCGTCAGCTAGATATTCCTGATTTTGAAGAAAGTTCTTGATGTCGTGGAACCACGATTTCTCATCAGTTTATTCATCTATTGTCATAACATATGCGGGTACTGTCCTTCTCTCAATGGGAATTAGAGGTGCTTTGTTAACAAACTGGACCTTCCACATTGATGCCATCATGGCTAATGCATCAGCGATGTGATTTTCCGCTCTTGGTACATGCTTGAATGTAATTTCATCAAAATATTCAGCCATCTCTAGGATATGAGTTTTGTAAGGGATCAACTTTTCATCCCTGGTTTCCCATTCTCCTTTGAGCTGGTAGATTACCAAAGCAGAATCACCGATTACTTCCAAGATTTTGATGCGAACATCAATAACAGCTTCCAATCCTAAGATGCAGGCTTCATATTCGGCTATGTTATTCGTACACGACAAACAAAGTTGGGTTGTGACGGCGGTATACCGTCCGGTTGGATTTTTCAAAACAGATCTAACACCATGTCCGTTCTTGTTTGATGCTCCATTGAAAACACATTTCCCACCGAGATCCAGGCTCGGGACCTTCTTCCGGACCAGGCTCTGGTTTCGTGCGCTGAATGTACATCACATCTTCATCAGGAAACTCAAACTTGAGTGGTTGATAATCTTCCATGGGATGCTCTGCGAGGTATTCTGACAAGACACTTCCTTTGATAGACTTTTGAGCAACATACTGAATATCGTACTCTGATAAGAGCATATGCCATCTGGCCAATCTTCCCGTTTGAGCTGGCCTTTCAAATATGTACTTGATGGGGTCCATCTTAGAAATCAGCATTGTGGTGTGGCAAATCATGTATTGTCTCAGACGCTTGGCGGCCCATGCTAAGGCGCAACAGGCTTTCTCTAGGGGAGAGTATTGACTCTCGCAATCAGTGAACTTCTTGCTCAGATAGTAGATTGCGTGCTCCTTTCCCGACTCATCAGTCTGGCCCAGGACACAACCCATTGAATCTTCTAGTACTGTCATATACATGAACAAAGGCCTTCCCGGCACAGGAGGAATCAACACCGGAGGTTCTTGTAAGTACTGCTTGATTTTCTCAAATGCGGACTGGCAGCTTTCGTTCCATATCACCGTCTGATCTTTCCGTAACAACTTGAAGATCGGCGTTCAAGTAGGAGTTAGATTGGAGATGAGCCTAGAGATGTAATTCAACCGTCCGAGGAAACCTCTGACTCGTTTCTATGTTTTAGGAGCAGGCATCTCTTGGTTTGCTTTAACTTTGTCGGGGTCTACTTCAATTCCTTGTTGACTAACGATGAAGCGTAGTAATTTGCCTAAGCGAACCCCAAAGGTGCATTTTGCTGGGTTTAACCTTAGTTGATGCTTTCAGAGTCTCTCAAATAGCTTCAACAGATGATCCAAGTGATCTTCTTCGCTTTGAGACTTTGCGATCATGTCATCCACATATACTTCAATTTCTTTGTGCATCATATCGTGGAAGAGTGTGACCATAGCCCTCTGATACGTTGCCCCTGCATTCTTCAAACCGAAAGGCATGACCTTATAACAATAGGTGCCCTAGGGTGTGATGAAGGTTGTGTTCTCCATGTCGGCTGGATCCATTTTTATCTGATTATAAATAGAAAATCCGTCCATAACCGAGAATACTGCAAAACTAGCTGTATTATCCACCAAAGTGTCGATATGTGGTAGAGGGAAATCGTCCTTTGGACTTGCTTTATTTAAATCCCTGTAATCGATGCATATTCTGACTTTGCCATCCTTCTTTGGGACTAGTACGATGTTTTCCACCCACTCTGGATATTTGGATACCGCTAAAAAGCCTGCATCAATCTGTTTCTTAACTTCGTCTCGGATTTTAAGAGCCATGCCTGGTCTTGATCTACGAAGTTTTTGTTTGACCGGAGGACATTCTGGCTTCAGGGGGAGCTTGTGCATAACAATGTCGGTGTCCAACCCTGGCATGTCTTGGTAAGACCAAGCAAATATGTCGACATAATCTCTGAGGAGTGCTATCAGCCTACTTTTGATCTATGGCCCCAATGATGCCTCAATCTTGACTTCTCTTTTTTCCTCTTCGGATCCCAAGTTGATGACCTCAGTCTGCTCTTTGTATGGCTGGAGATACACATCTTTGTATTCAGTCATCCTCTTCAACTCTTCTGGGACTTCTAATTCTTCATCATTCTCTTCTTCAGCTTGAAAGACAGATGAACCACTAGTAGAAGGAACCGAAGGATCATGGGATTCTGTGGGTAATGGAGGTATTCTGCATGTTTTATTTTTGGTAACAATTAGACACACACACACAGACATGCAGATGAAGGGTTGTTTTTTTATTTTTTATTTTTTATTTTTTTTTCAAAAAAGATTGCCATTTTTTCCTTTTAAAAAAGAGTGAAAATGATGAGCAGAAAATAAACAAGAGTTTTAACAAAAACACTTTTAATTCATAGATTTTCAAATTGCAAAGTGACCCAATACAAAATAATTCGCAGGCCTTGGGCAAGACCAGGAACTTTTAAAGAAAACACAAAGCTAACAAGCAAAATGAATTACTCTAAAGGTAAAAAGACAGGAATTTCCACAGCCTCCCAGTTGTGCAAAGCTGCTCCTCCCCGAGTTATCAGATGATCTAGATTGCAATCCTCATCCTCAGCAATGATAGCGTTGATTTGTATTCCGCCACTGGTAAATATTTCCTTCAAAGACTTCTTCCTCATGGTGCTTTCTTCCAGTTCGCCTTCTAGATTTGGTTTGTAACCCAACCCTTATCGATCGTTTTTTGGCCGAGCGTTGACTTCAATGATCTACCCCCATCCCAACGGGATTCCAGCTTTTAGCGCCGCCTTGATACTCTGAACAGAGGTGAAGGATGGACCGCGAGTGATGTCAGATTCGTCGACTAGAACAACGTGGGCTATTTCTAACACTTGAAAGGCTGTCTCAAGGGAATCTTCGTCAACTTCGATGTATCGAAATGAGGATAGGTTGCTCACCATTAAATCCTTTTCTCCATGAACAGTGACCAACTGATCATTGACCACAAACTTCATCTTCTAATGAAGAGTAGAGGTAACAACGCCCGCTTCATGGATCCATGGTCTTCCCAGTAGACAATTGTAGACCGGATTAATGTCTATCACCTGGAAGGTGACTTTAAAGATTTGCGGTCCTATCAGATAGGAAGGTCAACCTCCCCTATCACAGCTCTTCTAGACCCATCAAATGCCTTCACTACGAGAGATGTTGGCCTCATGTTAGCACCTTGGTAAGCCAGCTTGGCTAGTGTCCTCTTCGGCATCACATTGAGCGTGAATCCTGTGTCAACAAGCACCCTGGACAATGTATCTTCTTCGCATTTGATCGACACATGCAGAGCACGATTGTGCTTGCGTTTTTCAGTTGTCAGATCATTGTCATCAAAGCTTAGCGCGTTGCAGGCCGTGATGTTTGCCACAATGGAGTCGAATTGCCCCACTATAATATCTTTCGTAACATGGGCTTGCGTCAAGATTTTTAGCAAAGCCTGGCGATACGCTGGAGAGCTTAAGAGTAATGACATGACTGATATCTTAGATGGCGTCTGATTCAGTTGGTCTACCACCCAGTAGTCACTTCGTCTGATGATTCGCAGAAACTCTTCTTCATAATTTTTGAGGCTTTCTTTTCCTTTGACCAAAGGCTCCTTAGTGACGACTACCTCTGGAATGAGTTTTTGAGGAGCAGCAACTTTTGTAACGGAAATTGCTGGCGGGGGAACCACATTATTTGTCCGTGGTTGGTATATGCGACCACTCTGGGTCATCTTACTCCCACCGGAAATATTAGCTACGTTTGCTGGCTTCCTTTCTCTGAAAATTCCTTCACACCATGAATGGTCCTGCTTTGGTGTTACGGCCCTTGAGTGAGGTTTGGATCCTCCCCTTGGTTCAAACCTGGCTTGCCCTCTTCCAAATTTCGGGGGTGCATCGTCGCGGAACAATGGCCGGACGTTTTTGTAGTTGTTATTATTATTTCTGAACACTACTCTTTTGTTAGGCTGCTCAGGCATATTAAACACGGGTTCAATGACTGCCACATCTTCCCCTTTCTTCCTGCGAGCAATCTCTATCATCCCTTGTTCGATCATTGCTCGAATGTCTTTTTTCACAATGTCACAACCTTCTGGGTTCAGCATGCATTGTTCGCAGTCTTCATGAGATGCCTTAAGCGCCCATGCTTGAGCAAGACGTTTGTGTAGGTCCACCAATGGTACCTTGATCTCATCAATAGTAGTAACTATCTTATCTTCAGACCCTTTCCCTTCTTCAGTAATAACATTTACTCCACCATGATTTGGTAGAGGGTTATTCTTTACGTTCGGGTGATTGTCTTCAAAGGACAAAATTCTTTTTTCAATTAACTCTCGGACGAGGTGTTGAAGTGCGAAGCAACCTTCAAGGTCGTGGCCCGGAGCGTTTTCATGGAATAAACAACGGGCATCGACGTTGTAGTAGAATGGAAGTGGATTAGGTGGAGCACCCAATTTCCTTTTTTTGACCAAGCCTCTTTCTATCAACATTGGGAATAGATCAGTGTAACTCATTGGAATAGGCTGTATTTTTGGCCGATTCGCCTGGTAATTTGCCCTTGGAGCCCTATTTTAAAGCTGTTGACCCTGCGGCTAATGATACTGTTGTTAATTGTTAGAATGATACTGTTGTTGATTGCTGGAATGATAATGTTGATTGCTGGATGTCCCATGCTGAGGACCCTGCTGCGATGACTGTTGAAAAACTGGAGTCACAGCTGCTATGTATGATGGTGGATGATATTGATATCGATGGTTCCTGGAACTTTGCGCCTTCTTTCCGTTTGTTACCGCACTTACATCCCCCTCTTTCTTTTTGTGAAAGTTGCTGACCGGCTTCTTTGCAACACAGGTGCTTGAATTAGTATTTGGAGTAGCCACTTTCCCACTTTTTAACCCAACTTCAACCCTAACCCCCACTGCCACGATGTCAGAGAAATTGGTTGTGACACTACTGATTAGTCGCTCATAGAATTCTGGTCTGACCGTATCTACGAACCAGTCTGCCAATTCCTTTTCAGTAAGGGGTGGCTCCACTTGAGCAGCAGTCCCGCACTATCTTTGCGCGTATTCCTTGAAGGTTTCAACACTCTTTTGTGTCATGCTGAGGAGCTGACGACGGTCTGGAGCCAGGTCCATGTTGTATTTATATTGTTGAATGAAGGCATCTGAAAGGTCTTGAAAACAATGGATCTTTGCTTGATCTAGGATGAGATACCATTTAGCTGATGCTCCTTTAAGACTGTCCTGAAAGCAGTGCACCAACAGTTTGTCGTTTTCAATATGCAGAGCCATCCGCCTGCAGTACATGATCAGGTGTACCTTGGGACAAGTAGTCCCCTCATATTTGTCAAACACTGGCATCTTGAATTTTTGGGGAAATACCAAACCGGACACCAGACACATGTCTTTGGCGTCATACCCAAAAACATTGCTTCCTTCGATGGCTCTCATCCTTTTAGCCATGATGTCCATCTCTACCCTCAATTTCTCATGCTATTCATCTTCGACTTCAGAATCGTCCGGTACGTCAAAGATAGGTTGTTGATTGTGGAAAACAGGTCGCACCGTAGTTGGTCCACCCGCCTGAGTGAAAATGGGATTCCTGATTATTGAATCAAACAGTGCATTAAGACTTGAAGATTGTATATTGCTGAATGGTGGCACGAAATCCTGAGACATGCCATATGGAAATTCTACAGTTGTAACTGGAGCTGCTGTGACGTTGGTCGTTGCCGTGGCAACTTTGGAGATTACCGTAGACTGTGTGTCCATCTTTGCCTTGATTATATTGAGAACTTCCATAATCTGGCTGACGTCACCCTTGATTCCTTCAATGTCGTTGTATTTGTGAGAATTCAACGTGACTCCTCTCTCTCTTTTCTGAACAAGAACAAAGGATGAGCTGCGGAACTCGGATGCAAGACCAATGCAGGATGAGATGCGAATGCAAATGTAAATGCAAATGCACAAACCATTCAAGGAAAAGCAAATTTTCGTTTACAAACAAAAAAGTTGGAACAACATGTAACGACATGCTTAAAAAAGTGTTTTTCATTGATAATTTGAAGTCTATTACAATAGATGGCTCTTGCTAAAAAGCAAGACCTTTACAACAAGAAATGAAAGTAAATGCAACATAGGATTGCAATCCTTTTTAGGGAAAACAAGAAATGGTGAAACAATGATCATTCTAACAAGATGATCCTTCTCCTTCTTGGTCTTCAACATGAACTTGGTCTGGCGGATGATTTCCCACAAGTCTTCATTCTCTTGTTGTGCTTTGATCAAAGTGTATTTCAGCTCTTCCCTAGTTGTGGGGACCTCAGGTTCCATCGTTATCTCGTAATCACGAGTGTAGAACATATTCAGAGCTATTTCCTTCGACCAAAGCAAGTATGCTCTGGTAGTCAAACAAATTATGTTATCCATTGCAGTTATACCCTGGAGGTGAGGATCATTCTGAGCATAGTGAGCTCGAGCTTCCAGTTCAGGGTTGCGACCAGTTTCGCAGAAGCAAGGCCTTAGCATCTCTGGCTCGGGCTCCGGCCCGGTTGAATACCCATACTGACGCTAAGCAAGAACAGGGTTGTAGGTGATGACCCCCTTCGTTCCAATGAGAGGTACATTGGGGAATTCTCTATAACTGGGAATCATGGCTAAATTACCAAGGCTGGGATCATACCAGGTGATGTCATAGTGCCTGAGGGTGATGAGCTTAGAAATCCATGCGCTCTTGCTGGGAAGCCTCCAAAGGACGTGAGTCCCGGATGAATGAGAGGTAAACCACCTGTCAAGCAATGCGAGGCAACATGAAAACTGCCTGAGATTGTATAGGATGTAGCAGTGGATGACCACATATGTATCTTCCAATATCGCATTTACTGGATTCTTGATGATGAAGAGACGAATTGCCTCCTCACTGATGAAGTCATAACTGCTTGGGAAGAGATACAACCCATATATTAGGAATGCCAAAATTGCTTCAAAGATGCCCAGATTTCTATTCTCATAATGATATTCGGCCATCTCCATTAGTGGTCCCGCTTCCATTCCGTAATATCCTCCCTTTGCTCTCATAGGTGGTAAATCCTCTGGCTTGAGATGTAGGGCTTTGGCCAAATCTCTCCTCTTTGGTTTTCCATAAGGAGCTTTGAAAGTCCATGGAATCTTCAAGTAATCAGTGTACTCCTCTATGGTCGGGAGCAACTGAAAGTCTGGGAAGATGAAACAGTGGTAGATTGGGTCGTAGAATTCAACCAGAGCCTGCAGCATGAACTCGTTGACTTGAGCACTTATCAATGGCAGGAGATCTCCATTATTGGCAATGAAGGCGGCGGGGTTCCTGACAAGTCTTGCCAACATCCTCAGACGGCCCAACCTCAAATCCGGGAGAGGAAGCATGCCTCGTCTCACCATGTTGTCGTCTGCAAAAAGAAAAGTTTGAATTTCCTTGAATGTTTATAAAAAATGCAAATGCAAATGCGCATGGTGTCATGGAACTCAGACATTTACGAACATGAAAAGTCGTTTATTCATTGATCAACAAGATGGGATTACAAAATATTGTTTCCTCTTACAAGAGTTTTAAACATAAACAACAACTAATGAATCCTAAGAAGGTTCCCCTAGTAGCCTCATGTTGAGCTTCTCGATCTTTTTTTTCATCTGAGCCTTCTCAAGAATGAGCTTGTCCAAAAATAACTTCCACGGAGTAGATTGATGACTAGAAGAAAAAGGTTCTTCTTGTGCTTTCCTCTTCTTACAAGAGAGCACTTCTTCGTCCTTAAACTGGAGTTGTTTCTGGAGCTTTGCATTCTCTTCAACGACTACTTGATACTTGTGCTTCCAAGCGTCTTCGATTTGTCGTGCTTTGACTAAAGCGATTTTCAGTTTTTCTTCTTCAGACATGAAGACCAAGGTGTGTTCTTCCTTCAAAACCATAGGCTCTTGTTTAGGATAAGGCATCCTTTGTGTGATGGCTCTCTTTCGAACCCATTGGAGGTATGGTTCCAAAGAGACACAACTGAGTTTTCCAAGATCTTTTTTCCCTTTCCTGTGCAGATGCTTCCAAGCCTCTAGAATCTTCTCTTTTAGCTTTTGACTATCCTTTTCTTCTTTGAAGAATACGCTTTCCACATGAACACCATTGGGCTTGTCCTTCAAAGGGTATCCCAATTGTCGACGGGTGAGGACTGGACTGTAACTGATTCCTCCATTAGCACTGAGAAGAGGTACATTACAGAAATCCCCACAATTGTTAATGATCATTGTTCCATCATAGTCACGACTATACCAATCAATATCGGAGTGAGTGAGAGCCATGATCTTCTGTGAACACCATCCTTTCTTCGGATCCCAAAAAGCGTTAGCTTTGGGCATGTGTGAAGTGAACCATAAGTAATCATCCCTCCATTATGAAAGTTCCTCAGATGAACAGAATGATATGCATCTGCTAGCAAGGTAGGCACAAAACTCTTCTTCAAGAAGATTTTAATGGCATTGAGGTCCACAAAATTCTCGAAGCTAGGGAACAAAAAGATGCCATAAATGAGCAAGGCAAGGATAGCCTCGAATGCATCCATGCTTAAATGATCCGCATAATATTGAGCTTTCTCAACCAAGAATTCTGCATTTAACCCAAAAACTCCTCCCTTTGTAATCAGGTTCTTTTGAATATCAACCAATCCCAAACGTGTAGCCTTGGCAATATCTTGCTCCTTGGGGTCCTCTTCCATGTTCGGAAAAAGAGACTTTTCATGAATGGGCAATCCAACCAGATAAGAGTATTCTTCTAGTGTGGGCACTAGCTGATAATCGGAAAATGTGAAACAATGAAAGAGCGGATCATAAAACTGGAGAAGTGTAGAAACAAGTCCACTATCCATCTTTATCTTCAATAGTAACAACATCTTCCCATACCTTCTTTGGAATCCCTCTGGATCTGTTACCAAGGTGCTCAACCTTCTCAAGTCATCTAGGTTAAAACCCTTGTAAGTGTACTTCAAAGTTTTCTTTCGTTCACCATTCATAACGACCTCTAATGTTTACAAATAAAATAGTCTGAGTTCCATGAAACTTTATGATATGATGTTTATGAATGCAAAATGCACAAACACAGGCAAATTCAAATATCACACATATGCACAAAAACACAAGCTTAGGTTTAAAGGACGATGTGGATCCAAGGTCTACCCATCCCTAAGGTTTTGCACTATGGGTTAATTTGTACCTGCCGAACGGGTTCTAACAGAGTTCCCAGAGTCATCAACCCATCTTTCAGATATTATCGACTTCCCAAGTCACTTGGTAATCGATAATATTCTCAAGAGAGTCTCGTCCAAGTGTAGTATCGCGTATCAACTATTTCGGAAATACTTCCTTATAGCCATCGCACTACATCCTAATAAGGCCAAAGTGAGGTAGAATGTAATCTAAAAGTCCACAGTGTCATGGGCTCCTTCGTCGAAATTAGCATTATTTTCACGAATACTCGATCAACAATACTAAACTTTCAAGAGGGCCTACACTGAGCGGTGGTTTCTCAAGTTAGCTTAGTCGGGAATCAACTCCCTATAAGCCTTCTTGAATATACCACCATCCTATCATAACTGCATTCGAGTCCGGGTATAGGACCGTCTTACCACTCAAAGCACCCAATACCCATCATTCAAACAAATATATTGACAAATATACATGTTAAGCAAATATTCACAAATATAGCATGCAATTAAACAAAATAGGCTAAACCCTCAAATTAAGTATTCCATCCCTAGTGAAGTCGCCATTTCTGTTGCGGTGAGAATCATGATACCAAGCTATTGAATTAACTTGAATCTTTAATTCTTAAATTCACAACCGGACTTTAATTTATCCAAAGGAAAGGTCTAAAGAAATAAAGAACCTTTTGCGCGATGTAACAACAACGCTAAGAGATTCGGGGATCGGGGGTTGGTTATGCATAGGGTAGGTATTTCACATCCTAAACATCTGTAGTACTCTACAGGAACCTTTTTTTTATTTGCATGCTAAGTTTGCTAAATGTTTGCTAAGGTTTGGGATTGGGTAAAAGGTGAAGGGTGTAGGTTAAGACCTAAAGATAGTTTCTAAGTTTGCTCGCAAAGACATCGCGTCCTCTGCCTACGTATCCTAACTAGGATAGAATCAGAGCAACCGTAGTTCATCTCACTAGGGTTGAAAAACACTTGATTATGATCAAGGTTTAAAGGGGAACAAACATTACAATGCTGGTGTAGAGTTTAACAAAACTCTCTAGATCTATGTTGTAACACTCAAGAGGGGAGTAAATAATCATTACTATGATTCTTACACAGAGTTTACAAACTCTATCCTAAGGTTCTAGTTGAAGAACACTCTTAGCAAAGGTAGGTTTTTTAGACTTAAAGCAAATTCTAAGGGCTTATACTAAGGTCAAGATGACTTCACAAAGTCAAAGGAGCGGGTAATGAACTATCCATGACACAAGGGTCAATGGAGAGACTTTTCCATTTGAAGGAGAGAGAGGGGGCAACTTGGATGAGAACTAAAGAGTTCCATCACTTGGGGAAGAAATACTTAACAAAGCAATGAACAATTAAGCATAAGGAATATGGTTATAACCAAGCAAGCATGCATATTACAATAAGCAAGGATTAAATAAAAAAAATGGTTTCAACCAAGTATGACACATCTTTACAAAGATAAAGGTAATGACCCAAGGGATACATATTAACAAATATGGAAACAAAAATCATGCAAGTAAGTCACAACTCAAGATGATCATGCTATAAGTTCAAAGTACATCAAATGTGAAAATATCATACCAAACAAAATCATGTGTTGATAACAATCAAATACAAACATACATGCAAGAAATGTTACAACAGTTCAAACTCAAAGTTTTAGGAGAAAGCAACATAAGCTCATGGTAACAATCAAAAGAATACAAAGTCTTAACATGTTAACTAACACATAGGAAATCAAATACCAATAAACCTTACAAGATAAGTCAAGCATGGTATAAAAGAAATTCAATCACGACACAAGGTAACGACCTTAAAAAATAAACAAACTTACAAGTAGGAAAAAAGCATTGTAAATACAAACAATTTGAAATATTATTCCATTAAATTAAATTAGACATTAAAATGAACAATTTGCAAGAAGAACGGATTAAAAATGATAAAGCATGAGAAAGTTATGATTCATTGAAATTTTTGAAGATAAACAAAATGAAACAAGTGATAAAAAAGAAATGGCCATTGTGAGGGGTTGAACCCAGGCCCTTATGTTTACAAACACAGAAAATCACCACTTGGGCACATGGTGCGCGTGTGGACATGGAATGGAAAAGAAGAAAAACAAAGTAAAACAATGATAAAAGAAATAAAAATGCCAAAAAGTGTCCCACTCGGGGATCAAACACATGACACAAGGGAACAAGAGGTACTTAAGGCGCATGCTATAACCACTGGGGTCACGATACATCAGTGTATTTAGCCACCCCAGAAAAAGATAAGGCTATCTTGAGATTGAAATTCTGGGCAAAAATACAAACAAACATACCAAAGGCGTGACAGATTCAAACTTGATCAAAACAACTCCAAATTTAACAAAATTAGAGCCTAACATGATTGTTTTTAAACAAGGATGATGATGGTAACAACCATTTTGTGAAATGATGTCCTTAAACAAAAACACGAATGCAAATGCAATGAGGTCACTTGAGATGCATAATGGAAATCAAAGCATGTTCTGAGTTCAAACACATCAAACAGACATTGCACACAAGTCATAAACATGTTAACAGATAAGTTCCACACTTAGGGCTCAGCCACAGATCATCATAATTGAAAATGGTTCATGGATTGCAAACATAGCATGAAATTTGGTCAAGCTGTCAAGGTGCAGATGGAAAGTGCTCAAATCATACATACATGGCCTACAAGTTCTAAACATGTTATTGATGCTCTTAAAGCTTACAAACCAAACAAGAATGTCTCAGGTAGTATGAAGGTAGTGTGATACAGCAATGGCATCATATTGGCTAGTGAGTGAACTTGTAAAATAGTGAACTTGTGCTTTCAAAAAACAAGAGCAAATGACCTCAAATCAAAAACCAAGTTGCTAAAATCTAAACATACAACATTTACAAACAAACATAGATGTGGCTGGTCCCAAATGTGATATGGAAGGGATCCTGGCTGATCAAAACAGCCAAAGAGCAGTAGGCCAAGGCCAAAGTGGCCCTGCTGTCCAGATTTTAATCAAATGGCCAAACATGGATGTAACTCCTACTTGAATCAAAACAGAACAAGAAATCTCATGGCATCTCAACCAAACTACTTAAAATGCATTGAGAAAAAAGCTAGCAACATACAAAATGCCAAGGTCATAACCAAACAGAACTGTCATGCCATGCTATGTGAAATTGAAAAATGCTGTGGTTTTGAGAAACAAGCTGTTTGGCAGTAGAGGAAGAATACAAGCTGGTGAGTGGTCTCATGTCATGAAATCAACACATATACATCATAAACATGCAAACAAATAAGGTCATACTCAGAAATCAGTCACATTGCAAACAGAACAGAATTTGGTATGGTTCATGGCATATTTGGCTTGAATGGAAGTTGAAAATGCATTTTGAAAGTGACAAGATGAAACAGGTGGAAACAGCTCGAACAACCAATACACACACATTACAAACATGAAAATGAATGAGATCAAGCTTAAAGTTCAGGTCTATTTCAAACAGAACAGAAATTGGTGCGTTGATGCTTTATAAAATGCAAAGCAAGCTCATTTATGTAGTAAGATAGTTAATGGCAATTGAGACAATTAGGCATCACATATCAACTTTAAAACATGTAGAATGATGATTCTAGACTCATGGATCAAACAAAAACAAGCTGAAACAGAAAATGGTCATGCTGTTGGTAACATAAAGCTTGAAAATGCAAGTGGAGAGTGAAAAGCTGTTTTGAAAATGTAGGGCCAGTTTGAACATACAAATGCCACACACAACCTCTAAATATGTTAACTAAAGGTCCTAAGCTTGTCAATCAACCAAAAGTAGTTTGACATAGAAATTAGTATGCACATAGGACTGTTTTGAAGCAAGCTTGATCATACAAGATATGAGTTAAATGGTAACAACATCAACAACTTATGACAGAAAAGATGTAATATGCTGTGGTATGATTCATGGTAAACCTCAAATTTAAAATGCATCTTGCAATGGTTATGAACATGTGGCAGTCTTAAAAGTAAACTACCTTACAACAGATCCTAATAGCTAACCCTCATGCTTTTACCAACTTCAAAAAGTTTCAAATAGTTGCAAGACACACAAGACCATATAAATACAAACCAACAGTTCAACCAAATGAGATGGAGCATGGCAGTTGAGTGTGACACAGGCAAGCACATAACATTTTGGCACAAAACTCATGACAATGGTAAAGTAAATGAAACAAATATCACAAGTGTGAAACAAAAGCCAACCTAGATTCGTACATGACCTAGGGGCAGGGGAACCTCATGAAACAACTAACAAGCAATTCAAACATCATAAATAAACAAGGGTTGATGGATTTATGGCCAGCACAACAACATCTCATGTCAAGATCTCTAAAGCCACCCTTGTAGACAAATTCCTCAAAAAAATTGTAAACAACATACAAAGTTCAATATTGACAGAATATTATCAACACATCACACATGAACAATATACTTTAACAAAAGCAATATCATAGCAATAAGCACAAACTCTTGACTAAGAGCCAATTTGGGACAGCATGACTATGGTTTCTCAAAACAAAACTTCAAAACTACAAAACATGACAATGTATGTATAAGGAGGAGGTTGAGCATTACATCCCTCTTGTAGACCTTCTTGAGCAAGCTATAAAGCAAAGAAACCCAAAGATCTTCTTCTTTGGCACAAATTTAGAGTTTTCTTCCTCTTGAAGCAATAAGTAATCCTTTAAGACAGTTTGAGTAATGAACTTCCCAACTAGTTTTTGAGACTTTGGACAGTTGAAACAAGATATATATGAGGTGTTAGGGGTGTTGAAGTGGTAGGAAAGGCCTTAAGTAGAGACCTGGCTTCCAAAGTGCATAAAAGTCAAAGTATGAAGGTATGAAGGTTGAATTTTAGATTGGTGAGTTTTTTGATGAAAGTAATGGTGGGAAAAGTTTCAAATGGCCATTTTAAGGGAGTGTAGATGGTCTTTGAAGTGTTTTCATGTTTAGAAAAAGAACTAGCATGAAAAGTGGAAAATGGTGATTTTGTGATTTTGTGAACTTAAGCAACTTTCAAGCAAGGAAAGGAATGAGAGAGCTATGAGGTCTATGTGTTCTTGATATCTCTTGTGCATGTTGTAACATAGAGAAAGGTCTCTATTTATAGGGAAAATGAAGGTGAGGGCAGCCTTGGTTTTTACACATTTTGGAGGGAGATTTTGAATGAAATCTTGCCAAGATCAAGTGGCAGATTTTCTCATCAATTCTTGGGCAAATGCTGAGAAAAATATCAAGTGAGATGGGAGGGGTGAGATGAATGAAGTGAAGCTAGAAGGGTAGGGGACTGCAACTGCACAACCCTTTGAAAAAGTTTCTCTTTCATAGTCCTATAAATGATTATTTTATTGGCCAACTGCTCCAAGTTGCAAGGCCCATCATTCCTTCATTTCTTATGGTTTTTGCATCATCTAGGCTTCACATTATCAGAATAAAACACGATCCAATGGCTGAGGGTGGCCCAAATTTTTGAATTTTGAATTTTGGAAAGAGTTGAAGTGGTGACTTCAAGTGTGGCAGCCCCAATTTTAATGATCCATAACTCTCAGCTCACAAATGCTAATGAGGAATTCTACCACATTTTAGAAAGCCCTCAAGTAGCTCTACAACTTTCATGTTTTTGAGATTTTCAAATTCTAGATGGAACTAGGTTGAAAAACCCCTCCAAGTTGCTGAAAAAACATACTAAAGAGGCCAAATAACTTGAAATTTTCTAAGTTATTTCCCTTCTTGAAATGAATTTGGTCATAACTCCCAATCTATGCATTTTTTGATCATGGAACACTTTGGGACTTTTGTAGGACTTGCCAAGAGCTTTCCAATGAGATTTGAACCATCTCAATTGGATGTGTGGTTGAGGAGTTATGGTGTTGCCCCATTTCAAAACCCTAATTCATGATTTTTGCAATTACTTCCTAACCCTTGATCCAATGGTCATGAAATTTTATGGGAAGGTGTAATATGACATAAGGAACATTTTTAATTCACATCTTTAAGTAAAATTCCATATGGTTGAAGAGTTGACTTTTCGGTCAACCGTTCGATCAATCGGTGACTACCGAGTCGACTGTTGAGGTTCCGGGTATTTTGAGGCCTTGAAACTTCTTGAGTAGACTTTACTAAGCCATAAGAACTTCATGGACCATGATCCCACCATTAGAACACTTTTAAAATCAAAAGTCAAATTACAGTTGACTTTTCCTGATCGAAAACCCTAATCGGGTATCATGAACTGCACTGTTCTCAATTCCTGGGTGACAACCTCAAATTGGATTCATACTTGAACCAATGTAGAATTCTTAATCTTGTTTATAGTTGAATCAATCCAACACATTGATCGATCAAACCATCGAAGCCTCGATTTTTTGACGGTACGGAACCCTGATTCATATGCATCTTGACAAAGGTAAACTTGAAATGGGTTAAGGTTAGTTAATCAAATGAATATAATACTAAAATGATGATGAGGATCTAACGGGTCAAAATTTGGGGTGCAACACTATGCTCCTTTTTTCCTCAACAACTTTCCACACAGGGCATGCCGATAATGAAATAACACGGGAAAACTTAAATAATTAAAATGGGCGTTACAACTCTCCCCCACTTTAATCATTTTTGTCCTCGAAAATACCTTATGGAAACAATTCTGGATATGCTTCCCTCGTCCTGATTTCCAATTCCCAGGTCACACTGCCTCCTGCAGCACCTCCCTAAGCTACTCTCACCAAAGGTATCTCTTTCCCTCTGAGTCGCTTCATCTTGTGATCCTCAATCCTCAACGGCATCGTCTCAACAGTGAGATTCTCCCGGACTTGCACTTTATCTCTCTGAATCACATGAGACGGATCCGCGACAAACTTCCGAAGTTGCGACACATGAAACACGTCATGCAAATTCGAAAGTTCCGGCGGCAACACCACCCTATAAGCCACAGCGCCAATCCTCTGCAGAATCTGATACGGCCCAATAAACTTCGGATCCAGCTTCTTGGACTTCAATGTACGACCTACACCAGTCACTTGGTTAACTCTCAAGAACACGTGATCACCCTCACTGAATTCAACTCTTTCCTCCAGTTATCATGATAACTCTTCTTCCTATCCTGAGATGCTTTCATCTTCTCACGGACCATCTGAACTGTCTCAGTAGTCTGCTGCACAATCTCTGGTCCCAACACAATATTCTCACCCGACTCATACCAACACAAAGGAGTTCTGCATCTCGTACCATAAAGAGCCTCAAACGGTGCCATTTTGATACTAGAATGCTAACTGTTATTGTACGTGAAATCAATCAATGGCAAATGAGTATCCCACGCACCACCTTTTTCCAACACAAAAGCCCGCAGCAAATCCTCCAAAGTCTGAATAGTCCTCTCTGATTGGCCATCAGTCTGTGGATGATAGGCTAAACTCAGCTTCAACTTAGTACCCAAAGCTTCTTGTAAACTCTTCCAGAATTCGGAAGTAAACCTCGGATCTCTATCCGACACAATACTCGACGACACACCATGAAGCTTCATAATCACACGAATATAAATCTCTGCCAGCTTCTCCAACGGAAAACTCAAATTAATCGGCACGAAATATGCAGACTTCGTAAGCCGATCCACAATTACCCAAATTGCATCAAATCCTCTTGTCGTGTTCGGCAATCCTGTAACAAAATCCATGGTGATACAATCCCACTTCCAAACCGGAATTTCCAACGGTTACATCAATCCAGAAGGTCTCTGATGTTCCACCTTCAATTTCTGACACATCAAACAGGCGTACACAAACTGAGCTATATCCTTTTGCATACCCGACCACCAAAACATCTTCCTTAAATCATGGTACATCTTAGTAGCTCCTGGATGAATACTCAAACTACTACGATGTCCTTCACTCAGAATTGACTTCTTCAGCTCGTCATTATCCGACACATAAATCCTGCCTCAAAATCTCACCACACATGCACTATCCGTCTTGAAATCATTTTCGGAGTCACTTCCTACTCCAGACATCAAATCCACTAGCTTCACATCTAGCTTTTGGCCTTATTTAATCATATCTAAGAAGTCGTTGTTCACTTGCAATTTGCCCAACATTACACAATCTGCCGTAGTCTCACAAACCATGCTCAAATCTCTGAACTGCTCAATAAGTTCCATTTCCTTTACCATCAAAGCCGACATATGAATCGCTTTTCTGCTCAAAGCATCTGCTACCACATTTGCCTTTCCTGGATGATAACTCAAACCGAAGTCATAATCCTTCAAGAATTCCAACATTCTTCTCTGTCTCATATTCAGCTCTTTCTGGTCAAATAGATACTTCAGACTCTTATGATCGCAGAACACTTCAAACCTTGCTATTCTTGCATAAAAACTACCGCAGCCAACTCAAGATCGTGAGTAGGGTAATTCCTTTCTTGCACCCTCAATTGTCGTGAAGCATACGCCACCACCTTACTATTCTGCATAAGAACTCCACCTAATCCCATCTTAGACGCATCACAATAAACCACAAACGGTTTGCTCGGAGTCGGAAACACTAACACCGGTGTCGTAGTCAATCTCTTCTTCAATTCTACAAAGCTCTCTTCACAAGCAGCATCCCACACAAAAACTTGGTTATTTCTCGTCAACTGAGTCAATGGCAACGCCAAAGTAGAAAAACCTTCGATAAACCTTCGATAGTACCCTGCTAAACCCAAAAAGCTTCTAACTGCCATTGCTGACTTCGGCGGTTCCCACTGCCACACTGCACTTACCTTGGATGGATCTACCGATATACCATCACCAGATATTACATGGCCCAAGAAGCTCACTGTCTTCAACCAAAACTCACAATTAGAAAGTTTCGCAAACAACTTATTATCCTTCAACACTTGCAAAGCAGTTCTCAAATGTCCTGCATGCTCTTCCTCAGACTTCGAATAAATCAGTATATCGTCAATGAACACAACAATAAACTGATCCAAATAAGAATGGAAGATTCGGTTCATGTACTCCATGAACACTCCCGGCGTATTAGACACTCCAAAAGGCATTACCGCATATTCGTAATGTCCATAACGAGTTCTAAACGCGGTCTTCTGAATATCACCTTCTTTCACTCTGATCTGATGGTAACCCGACCTCAAATCAATCTTACTAAACACTCAAGCTCCCACTAACTGATCCATCAAATCATCAATCCTGGGAAGAGGATATTTGTTCTTAATGGTAACTTTATTCAACTGACGGTAATCGATGCACAAACGCATACTACCATCCTTCTTCTTCACCAACAACACTGGAGCTCCCCATGGCGACACACTCGGTCTGATAAACTTTCTATCCAACAACTCTCCAACCTAAGACTTCAATTCGGCCAATTCCACTGCCGACATCCTGTACGGCACCCTAGAGATAGGCCTCGTACCAGGTACAAGATCAATGCTAAACTCAACCTCTCTCTTCGGAGGTAACTCTGTAATATCATCAGGGAACACTTCAGGAAATTCATTCACCACCGCCAACTCCTTCAGTGACAATTTCCCGTCAACAGCCAATGATGAAAATAAAGTAAACATTTTAGCTTCGTCCTCCAACAAGATCCTTAATTCCTTACTAGACAAAGAATTCACCAAAGCTTCTTCCTCAGGCGTAAGAAATAACAACACCTTCTGAAAATAATCAATGTAGACTCGGTTGAACTCCAACCAGTTCATACCCAGAATAACATCCAACTTACCAAGGGGCAAGCAAATCATATCCACTCCAAAATTCCTACCAAAAATAGTCAAAGGACACTTCAAACATACCAAAGAAGTAGTCACTGAACCAACAGAGGGAGTCTCAATATTCATCCGCCGCTCAAGAGTAGTGATCGCGACTTTCTATGTCTAACTCAATTAACTGCAAGTGCACAGTCTATCGCGTAGTAATAATAGATATCGATCCTACAGGGACTCGTAATCAAACAAGTATTTTCGGGTGTTACTGTGTTTAGCTAGTTTGGTAATGTTTTAGGGGAATAAAAACAAAATAAGTGCGTAAACTAAAGGGAACTAAAGCTTTTAATTAAGGTATAAATGCTTGAATCGGTATGTAATATGTTAGTTCTTCAGGGATTCTATAGGTCACCGGTGTCTTTAGGTTTTCAAAAATAGTTTAAGAAGAAAATGATGGTTTAAAGACCTTTGTCTCACGATGGTTGTTGACGCTAGTCGCAACTCTAAGGCGGAACGTATGCTGTCGCTATCCCGTTCGGGGTTAAAGTTACTTTATGAAAACTATTAAGTTCTAATTCCTTTTAAAGCGTTGTCGCTGTTTTTAAAATTAATGCTTAGTTTTTACTATCTGGACTTAACCTCAGCTGTCGCTTGTTGGTTCGTACCTTTATGAATTTCCCAATGTCGTGGCAAAACTACTGTAAATAATTTCTCGCTGTCGCGACGAAGGTTTATTTAGAAAAATCGATTTAAAAACTGAAGCCATAAATAAGTTTTGAAAAGGTAGGTATACACTGGTTAATTATTGAATCCCATCAGATTATTTATTACATACCGATTACTTAAGATTTAGCCAACATGGAATATAAATTAACAACACGTAAATAATGGCAGAAAATAATAATATGCATTATAATGGGAAATAGAAATCAATTAACGATTAAAATAAAAACCTGTAAACAATTCGATTGGCTTTTGGGAAATCCTCCAAAATGGCGGCAGGATTTAGTCTTTATGCCAATTACTCGTACAGAATAGAAATGTGAAAGTAAAACAACAATTGCAAGGAAAGAAAGAAAAAGGAAACAAAATAACGATAAGAAAATGGGAAACTGAAAATTGCTCTGAAAGTAAATTGGCAGCACTTCGTCTCTTCAATGCGGCCCCCTTTTTCTGGTACCAGCTCCCTCCTTTTATAGATGGGATTTTCAACGGTTTATTTCTTCGGGAAGTGGGAATGATATCAGAAAATATAGGAGTTAGTGGTCCACTCCTCTTTGGCATTTTCAGCACTTCACAGCACGTGCAAAAAATCTGCATTTTAACTCCATGACGGTCGACATGGACCTGTGACGGTCGTCACACCCTTGTGACGGTCGTCATATCAGCAGAACTCATTTTTGCTGCTTTTTGGCCTGATTTTCACTTGGTTTTCACCTGTAAATGCTTGTTTTCTTCATCTTGCTCCATTTGAGCATGAACTTTGAATACCTGCCAAATACTGGACAAATAGTATGGAAATATCCGAAATCGGAGTGAAAACGGTCGTTGATTAGTAGAAAAGTACGTCATTATATATATACGATTTCACGTTATTAAACTCCCCTAAACTTGAATCTTTGCTTGTCCTAAAGTAAAGGTAGAAAAAATTTTAAGTTTGGCAAGCACGCGGCACGCTCTTCCCTTGATAAAATTTCTCGGACGCCAAGTTAAGAAAAATCGGGGATCAAATGGAAACAAAGCGTATACGGCAACGACACTTGATTGTAAGTCTTCGAAGGCCTCTCTTTTATGCAAGCCAGTCTTAATCATGTTACTGCAGCTCGACTTCAAGTTTCTCGCAACAAATTTTACCTGGCTTCGCTCTGGCGCAGTCACATTAAGCCCGTTGTCCCTACACGTTCATGGCAAGAAAACTTGTTGGTGACTATGATCTCTTTGCTAGTTTGATTTTTTTCTTTGCACATATGCTCATTCTGCTATAAATCTGCAAGAGTTTCGTACTGTTGGGCTAAATGCTAGGGCGAGGAGCACCTAACTTAGAAGGGACATATCTCTATATTCAGGCTATATGGCTTTTCTTTTCTTTCAAGATTATTGAATTCTTACTAGAGATCATACACTTATTTGCATCGGTTTCTTGCTTAGAAGTGTTTAGGATGGTGCTGACTGCTCGTATAAACTACTGGGGGCTCCGTTCGAGTCGAAACTTGAGGCTTTGGTACGAGTAAGTAGTGAGACTGACTCGCATAAACCAGAGGTCTAAGGTATCAAGGCGTAGAGGCTTTGTTAGAATTTTCTTCTCGGAAATTCCAAACTTGGTAAGGTTTAGGCGTGTCACATGATGCTTTGGAGAGGATAAAAGTTTCTTTGAATATGTCGGATAAAGCGCGGGGAGTTCACGTAACGGAGGGATATATATATATATATATATATATATATATATATATATATATATATATATATATATATATATATATATATATATATATATATATATATATATATATATATATATATATATATATATATATATATATATATATATATATATATATATATATATATATATATATATATATATATATATATATATATATATATATATATATATATATATATATATATATATATATATATATATATATATATATATATATATATATATATATATATATATATATATATATATATATATATATATATATATATATATATATATATATATATATATATATATATATATATATATATATATATATATATATATATATATATATATATATATATATATATATATATATATATATATATATATATATATATATATATATATATATATATATATATATATATATATATATATATATATATATATATATATATATATATATATATATATATATATATATATATATATATATATATATATATATATATATATATATATATATATATATATATATATATATATATATATATATATATATATATATATATATATATATATATATATATATATATATATATATATATATATATATATATATATATATATATATATATATATATATATATATATATATATATATATATATATATATATATATATATATATATATAAGAGCTTATTTTCCGAAATTAAACTTGCTTTAAATTGAAAATTTGAAAGAAAAAGTACAATTGGAAATGGGAAATGACAGGGAAAAGGGAAATAACGGTCCGCTCCCACACTATCTCAATCAGTGTCCTCATTGATTTGAAAGAATGCGGAAGGGAAAAATACAAAGGAAAGAAAAACAAAATGACAAGAAATGAAAAATTACTACTAATCCCTTCCTCTTCCTCGATCTCTACCTCTACCTCTGGCTGTGCCGTCGCGTGCCGCGAGGTTCAGAGCTCCGGTGTGGAAGATGTAATCGCGGAGGCCGTCGACTCGCACAGTGAGGTTTGCCATCTCATCGGCCATGCCGGAATGGACATCCTGGATCTGCTGCAAAGATTGCCTCATGTGACCGGTTTGTTCTCTCTGCCACGCTTCGAATTCTGCAGCCCGTCGGTTCTGCTGTTACATCATAAGCATCATCTGATTCTGCTGTTCGATGCAGCGGAGGAGGGCCTCGGATGTGTCATCAGTGGCGGGACGGTGGCGGCGGCGCGAGGAAGGGCCTTCAGCAGCAGGTGCTTGTGATGGCTCAGGCTGGTCGGCTTTGTCTAACTCCTCTTGAACTTCATCCCTGGGCTCTTGGGCATTATCCTGAGTTGGGGCAGCAGGGGCAGTAGTATCGAAAAGCCAGTTGGCTCTGTCCTGCAGATGCATTCGGGTGCGTGAAGGCATGATGATGCTCTGGATAGTGCGGCCTCGCACTACCGGATGATAGTTCCCATCTGCGCGAGATCTGATTAGGTGGGAGGCGCAACAGTGGTCGGTGTCTAGAAAGACAGGGGGCAGCTGGCGGAGTGTCTGGAGGCGGTCGCCAAGGCCGAGGCCTAAGGAAATGGATGTGATGATGCCACCAAAATAGAAAGGTTTTGAGCCGCGGTTGCAATTGGCTTGAACGTGAGCCAAGAGGAATGGGGCGGCGTTAACAGGTTCCGAAGCGAACATGCAACGGAGGAAAAACAGCTTCTTCGAGTTGACCTTGTGGTTACTGTCACGAGCGAATATGGTGTTGCTCAACACGCGGTGAAAGTAACGGATTGTTGGGTTGTGGATATGAGTAGCATTCAGAGTGTCCCAACTTTCTGGAGTGGTGTCGGTCAGTCGGTTCCATAGAGGGAAAGCTTCCTGGTAGAACTGATCGGATATACGGTGATGAGCATCGTCGCTGTGAGGGAACTGTAGAATGACGGCGATGCGATCCTGGGGGACTTGATATTCGGTGCCGAACAAGCGGAAGCAGGCGGCGCCGGTAAGCTGGTTGGTATCGCCGGGTGATGTTACGTACGCGAAGGAACTGAGAAACTCCAGTGTGAGTTGCTCGTAGGTGGGTTGGGGATTGGTGCAGAGATGTCAGATGCCGGCTCTCTATAACATCCAAGTTACGCCATCCAGAATTCCTAGTTCTGTTAGAGAATCTAGGTGAGCATACCAGGTCGGCTGAAGTGACCGTTGATGGAAAGCTATGAAGTTGGTCTGCTGCCTTTTGCCGGCCTCACCTTCTCGGAAAGTGATAGTGCTAAAGTCGGGGTTTGCACGATTTTGTCTAGCCATTTTCGTGAGAGAAGTGCAGAGGTTGAGAATAGGAAGTTTCTGTGGATGGTGAGGTATGGGAATGCAGAGGTTAATATATAATAGTGAATTGGAAGTTAAAATGGTGGAGGTTTAATGGGGGATTCAGAGGGTTTTTAGTGGGGTTTAAATGTGGGAAAATGGAGAATTAAAAGAGTGAAGGTGGAGAGGTGTGTGACCTCTGTTTTGACAGAATTGGGGTTTTATCTGCGTGACGACCGTCAGGGGTGTGTGACGGTCGTAATGTGCGTGACGACCGTCAAGGGAGTGTGACGACCGTCAAGGGAGTGTGACGACCGTCACAACAGCAAATTCTGCAGAAATGCAGAAATTCGCTTGTGGGGCGTTTTAACAGTGGAAAATATGATTTTTTGAAGACTTTTGCAGTATGATAGACTAATTAGAAAATAGAAAATAACATGAAACATAATTAAGGGAGATACCAGAATGAAATTAAAATAATATTGAATCAAAAATGAGTTTAAAGTAATACAATATCCAAAAAGAAACAATTGCAAAATTAAATAATGTGAAACAATGTGAAATGCAGTAAACTAAAATTAAAGAGAAAACTAAAATATCACTCCTTTGGTTTCTTCAAGTTGTTGATCTGCTGAATAACGTCATTAAATTGGTCGCTAACTACGTCCATGTAAGTAACGAAATCCATGTGAAGCTGCGTTAATTCATCTTTTATAGTGGTTACTTCCAGCTTGAGGTCGTCCATAGTTCTCAGAACAGTGTCCAACTTGCATGTGTCCTGTTCAGGGGTGGGGTCAGGAAAGTTATGGTAGTTAGGAGAGGTCTCAGTATCTATCTCCACTTCGGACTTATAATCTTGGTAGTACAAATAGTCATGTGCTTCTGATATTTGATCAATGTCATACATGTAAGCCTGGGGTGTGGAGTGAGGTGATGGGGGTCCCATAGGCTCATCCAATGCATAAAGCCAATTGTCTCTGTTATGGATACTGGTTAGCTCATGGTTGGGCAATGTGAAAAGGTGGACAGGTTGATCAGCTATGAGGTATTCGTAGGCTCCTGGTCCTAAGGTACCTAAGATACGTCAGTTGAAGAAGAACTGGATCTCCATTGATCTGAGGTTGCCGAAACGAACGACTTTGTTCAGGTAATACCTCAGGCCAATTTCGTGGGCGATCATGGTGACTAAGCCTCCTATTAAAATGGGTGAGTGAGGTTCCTGATTAAGGCGTGTAAATGCCCTCATCATAAAAGGGACAACATTTACAGGGCGGCCTTGTGAAGCACAGAAAAGGATGAACAACTTTCCTTTGAGACTGTTGTAATGTTTTCCTCCTTCCCAAAGAGGGTATGGGCTAAAATCCTATGGAAATAACGGAGGACTGGATTGTGTATCTCGTTGTTGTGCATGTCATTCAGTTCAGGGTGATAGTTACCGGTGATGGTACCCCAGAATTGTTCTAACTCGAGATCAATATCCTCTTCAGTGGTGGTAAACACAAAAGGTCCGCTAGGGAAGCCTAGGATGTTAGCTAACGATGTACGATTGTGTGTTTGGTCCATTCCAAACATTCTAAAGGTTATCAGCTCTTTAGTGGATCCATAGCCATGTACAGGTAAGTAACTTAAGGAGCTAAGGAATTCGAATGTGAGTTCGCGGTAGGTAGCAAATCGGGTCTTTAGAGCAGTTTGCTCCCAGCCTAATTGGTTAAATAAATACTGAATGCTATCCTAGATTCCTAGCTTGTCCATGGTGGGTCTATCATAATACAGAGTCGAAGCAAAGCTTCTCTGAGTCAGTGCCTCAAATCTGGCCTTATGAGCTAGTCCTCTAAATACAACAGTCGTAAAGTCGATGTCATCCATACTCGTTAGTCGGATAAAAACGGGAGAAAAGTAGAACGACTTTAAAATCCTGGAAAAGTTAAAATCACATTCACTCAGATCATATTTTTAAGAAGCAAATGTGATGAAAGAAAGAAAAAAAAAATAGTAGAAAAATAAGAAAATAAAAATTTATAGAAATTATAAGTTAAAAGGAAAACATAGTTTTAATAAGCTTAGAAGGGAAAAATGGGAAAAATTGGGTTGCCTCCCAATCAGCGCTGTCTTTAACGTCAGAAGCCTGATGATAGCTTGGCCATAAGCTATTCGGGAAGCTCGAGCAATTTCATATTGCTCACGCGGTCGCTGTGCTCATTTTGATTATAATGCTTCAAATGCTGTCCGTTTACTATAAACGGTGCGTTGATCTGATTTCTGATTTCAACAGCTCCACTCTTAAGGACTTTGGTGACCTGAAAGGGTCCAGACCATCTAGATTTTAATTTTCCAGGGAAAAGTTTTAATCTGGAGTTGAATAGGAGCACGATGTCTCCCACACTGAATTGTTTCCGGATCGAACGTTTATCATGCCATTTCTTGGTTCTTTCTTTGTAGATACGTGCATTCTCGTATGTGTCCAATCTGAGCTCTTCCAATTCATGAAGGTTCAAGATCCGTTTCTCTCCAGCCGCAGTGTAGTTGAAGTTCAACGTCTTAATAGCCCAGAAGGCTTTATGCTCTAATTCTACCGGCAGGTGACATGATTTTACATAAACTAGTTTAAGTGGTGTGGTACCTATTGGTGTCTTAAAGGCGGTCCTATAAGCCCATAAAGCTTCATTCAGCTTTGATGACCAATCTTTCCTGGAGGTTGCGACAGTCTTTTCCAAAATTTGCTTTATTTCTCTGTTCGAAACCTCCACTTGTCCACTAGTTTGTGGATGATACGGTGTGGCTACGCGGTGTTTGACTCTGTATTTAGAGAGGAGTTTGTCAAAGATTCGCGATATGAAGTGCGAACCACCGTCACTAATGACGAGTCGGGGCACACCGAATCTAGGTAAGATTGTGTTTCTAAAGAGTTTGACGACTACTCGCATGTCATTTGTTGGAGCGCCAACAGACTCTATCCATTTAGATACATAATCGACAACGACGAGTATATATTTGTTTCCAAAAGAAGACGGGAAAGGTCCCATGAAGTCTATTCCCCAGACGTCAAAGATTTCTACTTCTAAAATTCCTTTCTGAGGCATTTCATCGCGTCGTGAGATGTTGCTAGTGCGTTGGCACCGGTCGCATTTTAGTACAGCGATATGGAAATCCTTCCACATGCTGGGCCAAAATAGGCCAGATTGTAGAATTTTAGCGCACGTCTTTGAAGTACTAGCATGACCACCATAAGGTGCTGAATGGCATTGGGAAATGATGTCTTCTATTTCTTCCTCTGGGACACAGCGGCGGTATAAGTTGTCGGTGCCTCGTTTGAAGAGTAGAGGTTCATTCCAATAGTAATGCTTTAAGTCGTGGAAGAATTTCTTCTTTTGTTGATAAGTTAGGTCCGGTGGAAGCACGCCTGCGGCCAAGTAATTAACGATGTCGGCAAACCACGGCAAAGTGGCTTGGGCATAGACAGCTTCCACGGCTTTTTCCAGTTCTGGTTCTTCCGAAGTTGAGTTGGACATATCGCTTTCTAATTTGGCTATCAGACGTTCGTAGGGAAAGTCGTCATTGATAGGCATTGGTTCTTGTTTAATTCCCTCTATACGGGATAAGTGATCTGCAACTACGTTCTCAGTCCCCTTCTTATCTTTAATTTCTAAGTCGAACTCTTGTAATAATAGGATCCATCTCAATAATCTTGGTTTGGTGTCCTTTTTGCTTATTAGGTACCTAATGGCAGCGTGATCTGTGTATATGAATATTTTGGCCCCTACCAAGTAGGAACGGAATTTGTCAAGAGCAAACACGACTGCTAGAAGTTCCTTTTCCGTTGTGGCGCAGTTGATTTGGGCAAGGTCTAAAGTTCTACTGGCGTAGTAGATAGCGTGAAGCTTCTTGTCTTTCCTTTGTCCTAGAACTGCGCCTACATCGTAATCACTCGCATCGCACATGATTTCGAATGGTAGTCGCCAATCTGGGGGTTGCATGATTGGTGCGATGATAAGTGCTGACTTTAGAGTTTCGAATGCTTCTAAGCATTCTTTGTCGAAGATGAACTCGACATCTTTCATTAATAAACCTGTAAGAGGTTTTGTGATTTTCGAGAAATCTTTTATGAATCTTCGGTAGAATCCAGCGTGTCCTAAGAAGCTTCGTATTTCTCGTACGGTTTTCGGAGGTTGAAGATCCTTTATGATCTCTATTTAACTTTGTCAACTTCAATCCCTTTTTCAGATATGACGTGTCCTAAAACAATGCCTTGTCGGACCATGAAATGACATTTCTCCCAATTAAGGACAAGGTTCACTTTAGCGCATCTTTTGAGTACCATTTCTAAATTTGACAGACAGCTTTCAAAACTTTTTTCGCATACAGAGAAGTCATCCATGAACACCTCCAATGATGTCGTCTATGTAATCCACAAAGATTGCCATCATGCATGTTTGGAAGGTTACCGGAGCATTGCACAGTCCGAATGGCATTCGGCGATAAGCAAAAGTACCATAGGGACAAGTGAATGTCGTCTTTTCTTGGTCATCGGGGTGAATAGGAATTTGAAAGAATCCCTAATAACCATCTAGATAGCAGAAGTACAAATGTTTCGCTAGTCTTTCCAACATCTGGTCTATGAAAGGTAAGGGGAAGTGATCTTTCCGAGTTGCCTTGTTCAATTTTCTGTAATCGATACACATCCTGTTTCCGGTCACAACTCTTTGGGTTATCGATTCACCTTTCGCATTCTTCACTACAATAACGCCTCCTTTCTTTGGTACTACATGTACTGGGCTGACCCATTGGCTGTCGGAGATCGGGTATATGATTCCTGCGTCTAGTAACTTTTTCACCTCATCTTTAACTACAGTGATTAGGATCGGGTTTATCCTTCTCTGATGTTCTCTTGAAGTTTTGCAGTCTTCCTCTAGCATGATACGGTACATACAGATGGAAGGACTTATGCCTTTTAGATCGCTTATATTATAGCCTAACGCAGTTGGGTATTTCCTTAGGACTTCTAATAATTGCTCAGTTTCTGACTGTCCTAAATTAGCGTTGACTATTACTGGTCTTTTGAATTCTGTATCTAGGAATTCGTACCTGAGGGTTTTAGGTAGTTCTTTAAGTTCTAAAGCTGGGGTTTTCGAACCTGGCATGTGATTTGGAGTGAGTGCTAAGATCTCGCTCATACTATCATCTTCGTATGGTGCACGCCAGTTGTCGTCTTCATGAATAGCAGGGATCTGGATTTTCATGATTTCAGAATATGTAGTTTCTTCCTTCTCTAATTCTCGTATGTATTCGTCAATGACATCTACTATATAGCATGTGTCATCTATAGCTAGTGCCTTCAAGAACTTAGTAAGGATGAACTCTATCTTTTCTTCTCCTACTTCGAATGTTAGCCTTCCTTTCTTTACGTCTATGATAGCTCCGGCTGTCGCTAGGAACGGTCTTCCTAGGATAATTGAGGTAACAGAGTCTTCTTTGATGTCCATGATTATGAAGTCGGTTGGGATATAGAATTGGCCTATGCATACTGGAACGTTTTCCAGTACACCGACGGGATATTTGACTGATCGGTCAGCCAATTGCACGGACATTTTAGTCGGTCTTAGTTCTCCCATATTCAGCTTTTTGCATATAGATAAAGGCATAACGCTTATACTGGCTCCTAGATCGCATAGAGCTTTGTCTATAACGAACTTTCCTATGACGCAAGGTATCGAGAAACTACCTGGGTCTTTTAGTTTAGGAGGCATGCTGTTTTGAATGATTGCACTACATTCGGCAGTAAGTGTCACTGTCTCGTTATCCTCTATTTTCCTTTTATTAGACAAGATTTCTTTAAGAAACTTAGCGTATGAGGACATTTGAGTTATCGCTTCTGTGAATGAAATAGTGATGTTTAGTTGTTTCAAAAGTTCAACAAATTTCCTAAATTGTCCTGAAGTTTTGGAGTTTATTAATCTTTGAGGATAAGGGATAGGTGGTTTATATGGCGCTGGAGGCACATATGAATTTTCATCTTTGGCGGCTTTTTGCTCGTCACATTCCTTCTTTTTTGTTCCAGACTCCTTTTCTGTTGGTTTATCAAATTTCTGATGCATTACTAAATCTTCATTCCTAGGATCTATTGGGCCTTCCAATTCTTTTCCACTTCTCAATATAACAGCGTTTGTGTGGCCTTTCGGATTAGGTTCTGGCTGGCCTAGAAATGTTCCAGCTGGGGCAGCTGCAGAGGCTTGTTGTTGAGCCACTTGTGATATCTGCGTTTCGAGCATTTTATTGTGGGTGGCTAAAGCGTCTACTTTTTCGGTCAGCTATTTAATTTGCTCGCTAGTGTGTATGTTTTGATTCAGGAATTCTTTATTTGTTTGAGCTTGAGCAGCTATGAATTTTTCCATCATCACTTCGAGGTTTGATTTCCTAGGGGCAGTCTGGGCAGCAGCGGCTGGTTTCTGATATCCTGGCGGAGCAGCGGGTGCTTGCAAGGCATTATTGTTCTTGTAGGAAAAGTTTGGGTGGTTCCTCCATCCTGGGTTGTAAGTATTTGCGTACGGATTTCCTTGAGCGTAGTTTACTTGGTCTGGTGGGATTCGTGCCAATAATGGCACTCGGGCGCATTATGAGTGGCGATTCCGCATAACTCGCAGTTTGGAGTTACAGCAGCTACGGTTGCAATTGGGGTAACGGTCAGACTGTCGATTTTCTATGCTAGAGCATCTACTTTAGCGTTGAACTTTTCAAGGCTGCTGATCTCGTACATCCCACCTTTCGCTGCGGGTTTCTTTGATAGAGTTCGTTCACCTCCCCACTGGTAGTGGTTCTGAGACATGTTTTCGATAAGTTGATAGGCTTCGTCGTATGGCTTATCCATAAGTGCACCGCCTGCGGCGGCGTCTACCGTTAATCTGGTGTTATACAAAAGCCCATTGTAGAAAGTATGGATCATCACCCAGTCTTCTAAACCGTGGTGAGGACATGCTCTCATCATATCTTTGAACCTTTCCCATGCTTCATAGAGAGATTCAGTATCTTTTTGTCGAAATCCGTTGATTTGAGCTCTAAGCATAGCAGTTTTGCTTGGCGGAAAGTATCTCGCTAAGAAAACGTTCTTCAACTGTTCCCACGTCGTAACGGAGTTGGATGGTAAGGATTGTAACCACGTCCAAGCTCTATCTCTAAGAGAGAAAGGAAAAAGAAGAAGTCTTATTGCATCTGGAGTTACTCCATTTGCCTTCACTGTGTCTGCGTATTGATTTTATTGTACAGCTGACAGCAATGACGGTTTTAGTTCGAAATCGGTTCGATTGATAGCTGGGGCAACAATGCTACTTCAAGGTTCCATCTGAGAGGGTGTAGCGTAGTCCTTCAGCGGTTTGTTCTGAGGTCCGTCAGCCATCTTTGCTTCTTCAACAGGAGGATGAGCTAGAAGATCAGGAATATTGTGTTTTCGTTGATATTCGATGATGCGCCTTCTTAAATGTAAGAAGCGCTCTAGTTCGGCGATTGTAGGTTGTAAGATGTCGCCTTGTGAGTGAGTACTTGGCATACAATCGAAGAATCAGTAGAGGGAGAGAGAATAGTTAACCTAGTCTATATTGTGTAACAAAAGATTACACTATTGACTAAACGGGTCCCCGACAACGGCGCCAAAAACTTGATTGCGACTTTCTATGTCTAACTCAATTAACTGCAAGTGCACACTCTATCGCATAGTAATAATAGATATCGATCCTACAGGGACTCGTAATAAAACTAGTATTTTCGGGTGTTACTGTGTTTAGCTAGGTTGGTAATGTTTTAGGGGAATAAAAACAAAATAAGTGCGTAAACTAAAGGGAACTAAAGCTTTTAATTAAGGTATAAATGCTTGAATCGGTATGTAATATGTTAGTTCTTCAGGGATTCTACAGGTCACCGGTGTCTTTAGGTTTTCAAAAATATTTTAAGAAGAAAATGATGGTTTAAAGACCTTTGTCTCACGATGGTTGTTAACGCTAGTCGCAACACTAAGGCGGAACGTATGATGTCGCTATCCCATTCGGGGTTAAAGTTACTTTTTGAAAACTATTAAGTTCTAATTCCTTTTAAAGCGTTGTCGCTGTTTTTAAAATTAATGCTTAG